>CM062805.1:44154740-45354740 GCA_031772625.1 Pinus tabuliformis | reverse complement strand
CAACCTGATAAAGACCAACCCTGAATCCAAGAGTGAATGCATCTCCTGGGTTCCTATTCCAAACACGAACCTTCCCATCAATGAATGTCACCTTAAAACCTTTATCTTCCATCGCAGAAATAGAAACCAAGTTCTTTTTCAGATCAGGTACATATAACACTTCTTGCAAATGAAGAGTTTGACCTTGATTTAAGTGAAGAGTAACAGTCCTAATTCCTTTCACGGGATAAGTGGCATTATCCTCAACTGTAATCTCCATATTTGTCTTCTTTTCAACCAAGTTTGAGAGAGCTTCTTTGTACCCAGTGAAGTTCCTTGAGGCACCACTATCAATCAACCAAGGGTCCAATGTATCCGGAGAAGAGGCGGTGGAGAGGGCAGAAATAAGATAAAAAAAAATTTCCATTAACTTCATACCTAGAGTTTCTCGACTTCTTGGGAGGACGACCATTTCCATTTCGAGCAGTGGAAGCATTCCTCTTTCCTTTGTTGTTGAACCTCTTGTTCCTTTGATTTCCATTTCCCTTGAAGTTGTTGTTATTGTTGTCATCATCTCTTGGAGTATCCTTCTTGTGAGGACACTCTCTAGCGAAGTGGCCAAACCTGTTACAATTGAAGCATCTTCCTTTTCTTCCTTCTTTGAATGCCAGCTTGAACCCTTGACCTTGATTCCTTGGACCAACATTGTTCCTTCTCTTAGAATGAGTGGAGAAGGCGGTAGGATTGTTTCCATTTGAGGGCTTGTCTCTTTCCATCATCCTAATTTCTTTTTGAGTGCATCTGGCCAATAATTCATCAAATCCCAGAATCTTGTCATTGTTGAGAATGGTATTGTTGAACACATCCCATTCTCTTGTAAGGCCACCAAGAGCAATAAGAGTAAGCTCCCTGTCTCTAATGAATTCTCCAATAGATAGGAGATCATTCTTGATCTCGGTAATCCTCATGAAGTAGGATTGGATGGATTCTCCTCTATCCATCTTGATGTCTTTCAACTTGTTCTTGAGAAAGAGAACTTGATTCACATGATTTACTTTGAACATCCCAACCAACTTTTCATACATCTCCTTAGATGTTTCCAAATCAGAAATATAGGCAACCAAAGGCTTATGAATAGAATCAACAATAATTTTATTAGCTTTAACCTCACCTTTCTTGTACTTTGTTTGTGCAACAACAGACGCATTTGAAGGAGGTTCTTCTATTCTTCCTTTGACATAGTCCATAGCATCATTTTCTTCCAATGTCAAATCTGGAGTCATCTTCCATGCATGATAGTCGGATTTGTCCTCAAGCCTGTTTTCGGATTTGAAGAAAGATGTAGTCATCATTGGGACTAGTTCTGAGTCCTTGCCCAACAACTTCACTTAGTGATTGCTTTGCTTCACCCTTGCTTGGGCTTTGTCTTCACCAGAGCTCTGATACCATGTTAATTTTAGGTAACAATCGTATGTTCTATGCTTTAGCACAATTTACTTCAATGTTCCTTATCAGCCCAATGACAATTTCCTATTATATCCAGTAGCAATCACATTAACTTAAACACATCAAGTAAATGCAGATAGAACATAAAAGTATGTGCAGAAGACAAGCCAAGGACACAAGATATGGCGGATGCCAGGGACAAACCCGAATGTGAGGAAACCTTTTGATCAAATCTTCTTATTATTCTTCAATAGTTCAGCAAAGAGAGAGAGTACAAATATCAAAATTACATGCCCAAAACAGTCTTGCCAAATCAGCGGTCAACAATAGTCAATGCAGCCCTAACTAGAAAGTCAATGGTGGTCAAAGCTGCCCCAAAATGTCCTCCAAGCAACTCGAACAACAACAAAAGAATGCGACCTGCCAAGGGAGTCAAAGTCAACCAAAAAACATCTTGATCAACCCAATCAAAGTCTGCTGTAATTTCTGCAGTCAAATCAAAAAGTCAACATTGAAGTCAACTTAGTCAAACTGTCCCCAAACACCTTGAAAATCGTGCAATCAATGTGGCCTTCAGAAGTTCTTCCCTCCAAAGTGAAGTCAACGCATGGTCAAGCAGTCCAAGTCAACGCTGCCCTAATCTCTTAAATTTTTCGCCTCCAAAACCAGTCCAGAAATTTGTCCTCTTTCACACATGCAAAGTAGAGAAGCCTTCAAGTTGTATGAATCAATCAAGAGAGGACAAAGAAGATGATGTGATGAGTTGAGATGATGTCCAAATGAAAGAGAGGTCACTCCTATCCTACTTTACCAAAAACAGAATGGGAGCATTAGTTTTTGGAAAAAAAACGCAAAGAAAACAGAACGGTACGAAGAACGTTGTTTTATACAGTCGTTTTCGTTTTTCAATACACAAAACCGGTTTCTCGAGAAACGAATGGTGGTTTTCTGAGAAACATTGTTCTGGGTCGTTTGTAAGGTTGGTGTCATTCCGGTTGGACGTTGAACCGAATCGAAAACAAAAGCGTAAAGTTGGTTTTTGTGGATAGTTTTCATGGTCTAGAGTAAGTAGCCTAAAATTTCCTTAAGGATTTTGTTTCTTAAAATTATATTATTTCTACGTGTTGCCTATTGTTGTTTATTTAATCTTTTAATTATCTTTTTTCAATCTTTGTGTTGATTTAATTTAAAAGTAGATTTGGGGTAGAGTTTCATATATAGTTTTATGGTATTTAACATTTAAAAATTGTTTCTTTATTCAAAATTATAAATTTAAATATATAGGGTTACCCTATATATTTGAATAAATGAGTAGTTAAATAATTTAGTGAAGATTTTATTATCTATTTCAATAATATTTTTAATTACTATTATAATAGATTAATGATAAAGTTTTGAAAGTTTAATGGTAACTTTCTTTAGGTTTTGTTTTCAAATATTAGTTGTAGCATTTATGGTTCAACCCTTCCACTTTTTCTATGGAAAATGCGAGTGGAGGGAGCAACACTCCTTCCTATAGCAAGATAGTTGTAGGTAGTAATAGCTCTAAACAATTCTCTACTTTTGGCTCTATTACCAATGGAGATCAATTCAATCTACACCATCCTATTACCCAACTAGGGAAACTACAACCTAGTAGCTGCTTGCCAAATACTATAATAGAGCCCAAATTTGAGGTCCGCTCAAATCACAATGGATGCCATATCTATCTTGATTTATGTACAAATATGCATGTTTTCATATCTTCTACAACTAATTTGGTATTTTGGATGATTTTTTTTAATATAAATGCAAATATATATATATATATAGAAGACGCTCCCGAGATGTTTCGCTTCCTAGATTTTTGGAAATGTTTCGCTTCCTAGATTTTTGGAAAATGATCCCTCCGACGCTTCACTTCCAAAATACATCTCCGCTTCGTGCAACATTGATATAGCTAAATGGATGTTAATAGAAAATTCAAGTTTAGGAGTTACTCAACCTAGCATATCATGGTATTAGAGCCAATCCATTGAACTCTAGCACACATAAACATATTCCTATTTGGTGTCAAATCTAAGCTTTGTGGTAACGTCTTCTCTCTAAGTCTGGTGTTACTCTACCATTTTGGCACACAGTGTACAATCTGAGTCTTGTCCAAAATTAGAGTTGCTTCTTCACACAGAGCTAAACATCACCGTTCTCTCACACACAGGTTTCTCCACCACCACGTATTTGATAAACCTCTCTACTCAACAATGTAATTTTTTTCCATCTCTGCTAGTGTTTACCCTAGAATTTGCATCATTGTTTCAATCTTCATACTAGATAGCAGGTTCTCTACTCGAAATAACTAATCTTTGTTTGTATGTCCGCTCTTAAGGAACGAATTGCTTTCCTCTAGAAGCTGTGAATGATGATTGATGACCTCTGTTACTCTACTATGGTAAATTTGATTTGACGTTTAAGCTTTGAATGATGGTCACTCAAGTTGTGTTTTTTGTGAGAATGTAATGCCATGGGTTATATTCTTTTAGCATTTGATTTTTTGAGAGTTACGGGCATGGAAGTTCTCTCTATGGGAAACAAATCATGGACAAGTCGAAGAGACACAACTTCGCAACCAATGTTAGTGCATAAGTTTTGGATAATATCGATTAGATTCTAGTCAAGTTACTCAAGCTTGCTAAGGATTTCATTGTGCTAAAATCTTCTAACTTATGTCGTCATAACATTGAAAATCTTCATATGCCAAGTCTATTGTCTTTGTAAATTCGTCTCTACTCCATCGCTCCATGAAAAACTTATGTCAAAGAAATTACTTTTGTATGCTTTTGTTGGTACCATTGCTGATATCTGAGCCATGTTCTTTAGGGTTTCAAATGTACCATTGACAATCTTTGAAAGATTTCAAATGGTGTCCTTGAAGGGGATATTTCTTATGAATGTTAATATCGTATTGTCATTCATCAATTTCTTCTCTTTTTTAGCGTTTTGATTGCTAGTTTGATCTGTAGAGGAAAGACCTCCTTCAATTATAAACAATTCTTCATCTCTTAATTGCAAGTTTGGGGGAATTCTGGGTCATTGGGTGAGATTGTAGAAACTCAAAATTACTGGTAAAGATCCAACCTCTCATCTCCATCATAAGCATGGTGCAAACTGATAAAGAGAACTATAGAGAATGGTCCAAAAAGATCAAACACACCCTCATTTTTAATGACAATGGAAAGGCATCTGTGAAGGAGAGGGGGACAACGCACCCACCAAGCCCAAATCAGGTAAATAGCTAGCTATTTGGGAGAACAAGGACAACAAATCATGTGACTTGATTGTTGCTTCTATAAATGAAGAGGTAAGTCGTCATATAGTTTTAAGTACAAATCCATATGGTACCTTAAAGAAGTTGAAAGATTAATATGACTCAATCAAAATTGGAGATTATTCAATTGACAGTCAAACTCTTCAACCTTGGGTTGAAAGATGATGGTCCCCTCACTCTAGCCTCTAAAATTAGAACCATCATGCATGACGTACATGTCATCGGAGTGAAGATGGACATTCCTCTCACAACCTTCGCCAAGGTCCTCTACCCTACATACTCTCATTATTCTCAATTCCTACAAGCTAGTGAACAACTTAAGTCCATCACTTTTGACTCTTTGGTGGAGAAGATTGCAAAAAAAGAGAAAGCTTTCGAGAAGAGGAAGACAACAACTCGGTCACCTGAAGAAGTAGTGTGCCCTGTTTAGAAAGGGAAGAATCGATCACATGATTCTTCTAAAGGAAGTAACAATAGACGAGGAGGTGGAAGAAAGAATTTCAAAGGTAGGGGATTAAACACCATTAAGGAGAAATACCTAATCTTCACTGCATTCATTGCATCAGAGATGGACATGATGCATCAACATGCAAAATCCCGTGAGAGATAATCAAAGACAGTCGAAACCAGAAAGAACACAAAGGTAAACAAATCTAGCTAAAGGTAAAGACCTGAACTACTCGTTATATTGTTGCCCAAGTAACTGAAGATCTATTTCACACTTCATCTGCTTTTTGGAGAGATGCATAGTTGCTCAATATGGGCGCAACATGCCACATGACCTTCCAAAGAAACTTCTTGAAGACTTCAGCGACAATTTGGGTGGAACAATATATTTTGCAGATAAATAAACTCCGAATCTCAAGACCTGGCACCATTCAGGCTTAAAGTGCATGAATTTCCTTATTTCCTTCTACATGAGGTGCTCTACCTTCCAGAGTTGCGAAGAGATCTATTGATCCTTGTTCACATTCTGCAACCAGGCCACTCTAATAATATGTTCTATGGCAAGGACGAAATAAAGAAAGCATCTGACAACATGGTTGTCATGATTAGAGTGGATGATGACAAACTGTTGAAGTTGAAAGGGACATCTACTCATAAATAGAATTTTGTATACATCTCTCATCCTGATGAATGTACATTGCCATCTTATCTTCTATGGCATGCTAGATTTGAACATATTAATTATGATAGATATTGCTTATTGAAAAAGATAGGTGTTTCTAGTGTTTCTCAAAATGCATATGACAACAATAAATATCAAAACGTCAGTGTTAGTTTTAGGGTGAAAAAATGCAATTAATGTTAGATTTTTCCATTCAATATTTGATTAAATGTAATCCCTTCTAATAGGGCAATAACATATGGACGTAAAATTGCTACAAAATGTTGATTTTAAGCTAACCCTAACCCTAGTTACCAAGAAATTAAAGAGAGAAAAATTATAATGATCAACACCTACTAGACTAGTGCCTTTATCTAACTAGGTAATGTAGTCACTTAACACAAGGAAGGCCTTGGATGTGAAGGGTGGAAGATTGAATTTCTTCTCTTAGAAACCCTAGCAACTTCTCTATGTGGGATATTTTCAGGTCGAAGGATGCATAAACCAAGTTTTTTTATGGGTTCTCGCAAGACAAAATTTGCATACCACAATGAATCAAGATTGCAAGAAAAGATAATGCACTTTTTAAAATGGCACACATAGAAACCCTAATTTAATGGCAAAAAAATGACAATAAACTTACACAATTCGAACAAGAATCACCTTAATCAATCCCAAAAGTCTCTCCATGTGAAAATACCCCTCCAAAGACAATTTGCTCCACAAATGATCACATTGCATCCAAGAAGAAAGACAAGAGCCTGTGCACTCCTTCAAAGGAGTGAATGAATGATAATGATGAATAATGAAAAATGACTCCCCTCTATTTATATGAGGGTAACTAAGTCATTTTCTTCATAATTTTACAATAAAAGCCCTAAAAAGTTTGCTTGAAGCATTCAACTAGTTCAATTGTCACAAGCCAACTTTGAGATAGCTCTAAAACATAATAAAAATGCCAAAATATCCCACACATGTGGCAATAAAATCTCTCCACTGTGACATAATACTCCAAGAATAGACACTCTCCATCAAGCAAGTAATAAAATGGTCTATTAATGCTCCTCAATCCAAAAAATAATTGAATTATATTGCTACATCTCCAAATGGCACCTCCCTCACAATGACATCATCCTCCAAAGGGCCTACATCGCCCCTTTAAGGCACATAGGGATGACATGCATCATCTAGATCAAGCATTGGCATCAAAGCATGGTGTGGTAGCCCTCCCCAAATCATCTTAGTGATCTCCATCCTCAATTGGGCTCTGGAACAAGGTAACATCCATCAAATAGGGTCAAGGCTAGCCTAGGGGCATCATGGGTCCATCTAGGCATATCATCAAATAAGCCAATGGCTTCACTATCTAGCTCAACATTTGAGCATGCAAAAGTACATTAAAAGGAACGAAACCATCTCAAAGTTGCTCAAGGCCCAATGATCCAACACTCATCTTTTGGGGGGCAAAATTTGGGCTACAAGGTCACATCTTCTCTTAGAATGAGGCAAAACATCCTCTGGGATGTGTTGGAAAGGAGCTAAGGCATCCCTTAAGGGTTTCTCTACTGCATGTGTAATTCCACCAAAAACAAACCTCTCAAGATCAAGTGAGATCAACATCATTAGGGACAAAAACCATTAAAGCATCATAATGGACCATATCTAATGTTAGGGGCACATAAATACTTCACACGACTCTCCTTCAAATGTCTTTCTAGCTCAAGATTTGTAAGCAAGTTACCTCACTTATGTTAGTGATGAAAGGTCAACAACCCTATTAGGTGTTTTTAGTCCCCAAGGGGAGTGACATGTCTTAGGTAGATCCATTAATCCAAGTGTGCATGTGATAAGGTGGTCTCAAAGTGGGAAAGACTTCAAGAAAGATGCCACAGCCATAAAACCAACTGATGTAGATCCAACAACCTAAGTATAATGATATAAGGAAGGAGCAATCATGGAGGCATGAACTACCCCTTTCCTTGGCCTACTTTTTCCACCCCTCTAGTGCACCTTTTACTTTAATGATTTATCTCTCTTTTGTGCATAACTTAAGAGACCAAGCTTGATTTATGCCTTTCCAATAACCCTTAAAGATATAGCAATTTCTCACTCATTGGGGTTGGTACATTCAAGAGTTCCATTATTTTAGATGAAGTAATAAATGCTTGAGGAACTCAACGATGGCCAATGAAGGGGGTAGAACTCATGCTAGGCTCTTGCCCACATGCTAAATAAGTCACAACCATCTTTTTCATTTTACATTTTCTTTCTATTGTGGCTTTATATGTTTTTATCATTATTTAAGGTACGCCAACCTATGACGCCAAGTTTTCAGGTCTTGACCAAATAATGTGGATGTAGGGTGCCAACCCTAATGACCAATGAAAATTAATGCAAAAAATGGAGATTAATAACAAGGATGGAATGTGGTATGGATTATCATGGACACATTACATTAATCAATGCCCCTAATAGTGACCCTCCTAAACCATAAGGCCTTAGAGGAGGTCCCACTAAACAAGGATCAAAGGCTAACTTCCTAGGTTAAGTGTGGGAAGAAGGATACAATAAAAAGCAGGCAATCATCTAGTTTGCCCTATGATTCATATTAACATGCCCTAACATTAAATGAAAGCAAACGATTGCTAAAATGGTTAAAGTACCTATTGATAGATGACCCATCTTCCTTCAAGAAGAATGCTAGATAGAAAAAAGAATTGACTAGAGCAATAGGTGGAGAGCTCTAACATAAAGCTATCTAAAGACCATCATATGGTTGTTGGTTTACTCGTTGTCAAATGAGGAGAACAAATTTCTCTTATGGGTTACCTTTTGGTGGGTAACATCTTACTCCAACTCGAAGACATGCGCTCATCGCAGAGTGCCTAATCCATGTTCTTGAACAAAGAGTGCATGAGTATCCCAACAATCCCTAGTACTTGTAGACCTGTTACCTATACACACACAAAATTATTGATAGCAACTGAGCAAGGTGTTGACCATCACCTTTGCTATATAGGAGAATAACAAAACTAAAATGTTAGCTAAAATAAATGTAGAATCTAACTATTACCCAAGGAAATCAACATGTTGAAAATCAATGTAGGATGCAAAAACAAGAACATCAGGCACACAATCCTACTCTAACTACAGACTACTAAATGCACCAAGTTCAATAGAAAAGACTAAGGTACCTGACATCCACTAATGATGACAAGGGCACTCCATCAAGATTAGCTATGTACAAATAATTAACCCCTACTTTTCCATGGACCTTATATGGATAAGTATCATTATAAACAAGGATAAGATCCCTAACATGGAAATCTTCTTCTTGTCTCTTGATCCATTGTTTCTTATTTTGTCTTTTCACATTGGAGGAAGGTGATCGGTTTACTTTACATGTATTTCCTTCAACTTCCTCAACCACCATTGGTTTCTTAACGATATTAGGCTCAAAGTGCTTCCATGCCACTTACATGTTTAAAGGCTTAAGATTCTCTTCTTCCTTTTTAGGATTTTCAACTGAAATAGGGAAGGGGAAGGGATCCTCAATTATTGATATCCTCGGATTAAAATGACTTTCTAATCCTCTATCTAAAAACTAAGAGAAAAGTTACTTTGTTCCTTGATGTCTTCAACATGCTCAACCATGTGTGGTTTTCTATACAAGATAAATGGTTTTCCATCTATTGTGGGTATGGTGGCATAGGATAAGTCCATCTACAAGTGCCCACCAACAGTGGCTGACCATTTTCTTGATAAGAGCATGCCCCAAACATCAGGAACATTGATAACTACAATATCCTTCACCACAATTATATCAATGTTAATGGCTAAAGCAACTTTAACCATGGACAACAATGGACTTCGAGCCAAAACCACACACATTTCTATAAGATCTAGTGATTCGCAAACCTAAATGACCCATGACTCTTAAAGATCTAGTGATTCACAAACCTAAATGACCCATGACTCTTAAAGATCTAGTGATTCGCAAACCTAGATGACCCATGACTCTTAAAGATCTAGTGATTCGCAAAACTAAATGACCCATGACTCTTAAAGATCTAGTGATTCGCAAACCTAAATGACCCATGACTCTTAAGATCTAGTGATTCGCAAACCTAAATGACCCATGACTTCTGTTGTAAATGTACTATCTCTCTCTCTATCTCTCTGTTGAACTATTGAAGAACATATAAGAAGAATTGATCAAGGGTTTCCCCACATTGGGGTTTATCCCTGGCTAGCGCCACATCTTGTGTCCTCTTGTCTTGGCTTGTCTTCTACGATTTATGTTTATGTTCTATCTGCAGTTTACTTTAATGTTGATGTGATTGCTAATCTGGAAAAGATATTGAGCTAACTGTGAAAATTGAATTAAATTGCTCTAAGCATAGAACATACCTAAACTTAACAGCTCTCAATCCAACGCCTTTGTTCATGACCCCTTTGGCTATCAAAGCACTCGTGGCTATGACAAATACACCCGATTGAATAAGAAAAATGGCACACCTACTGACTATAATTAGGTCTTATATTGTAACTAATATCAATAAGAGAATAGAATTTATTGAGACACTATGAGAAATCTCTCTACGTTTAAAGAAATTTGGCATAGAGAATCCATTCATTTACTAAGTAACTTAAAAAGGATCTTGAAAATGATCAATGATTTATTGATAATGACTTGTCAACGAATTCTAGAGGACACAATAAAATCTCTTGGGGCCTAAAAGAGTTAAGAAGATCAAAGTTGGTTGGTTGGTTTGCTAGAATCAGAATGAGGAGTGTCATACTCTAGTGTGTTGAGTCTGAGGAAGGGGGCAACAAGAAGATCTAGATCAACCAAGGAGGACTTGATATGGAGGAATTTAGTTGAACAAAAAGTTATAAAAGTAAGGTTAAGGAGAAGAAGAAGACAAATCATACAAAAATACAAGATTGAGAGAGACATCTCAGTGAGGAGTGTCATACTATGTGCTGAGTTCGAGGAAGGGGGCAGTAAGAAGATCCATATCAACCAAGGAGGACTTGAAGAAGCTCTCAATCCAATGCCTCTGTTCATGACTGCTTTAGTTATCAAAGCACTCAACGCTACAACAAATACACCCAGCACACCCCATTGAATATGAAAAATGGCACACCTACTCATTGTAATCAAGTCTTATATTGCAGCTAATATAAATAAGAGAATAGAGTTTAGTTGAAAAAAAGGTTATAAAAGCAAGGTTAAGGAGGAGTAGACAAATCATACAACAATACAAGATTGAGAACAACATCTCAGTGAGGAGTATCATACTCTAGTGTACTGAGTCTGAGGAAATGGACAACAAGAAGATCTGGATCAACCAAGGAGGAGGAGAATATCTTAGGCTCTAAGCTCATTGAATATCTGGAGAAGAATGTCCATGTTGTTGAGGTTTTGGACTTAATCATCTTAGCTTTCTGTGGAGAATCTCGTTGTTCAAAGGTTTATCATTTGTGCTAGGGACTGTCTTGCAGATCAGAGAAAATAGGTCAAGTTTCAAGGGTATCCTGGCTTATCATTTTCTCATTTGTATGGTGTTTCTCTTTGTTGGGTAAAGGTCATTCCAGACCACTTTTTGAGGCTTGCTTGAAGTCTATTTTGGCCCTGTACCTGAGGCCTATTTCGGTCTCGCACCTAAAGTTGATTTCAAGCCTATGTAAGGAAAACCTAAGGCATTTTTCCACCCCCTTTCTGTGGAAATATTTCGTTCATACTTAAGGTTGAGTTAGGTTTAATGTTAGGGCCATAAAAAGGTTGAGGTTACATGCATAAGAGGAATGATTCCAGTGTAAGAGAAGGCAATATCTTAAGCCTATAACAAACATACTCTTGACCCTATGGCAGCCACCTTTGGAGTAGACCTTGATGTTAGTCTTGTAGAAGTCTTGAAGCAAATCTGAGTCACCTTTTGAGGCAATTCAACAATCTTTTCTGAGGGATATTTAAGGTACTAAAAGCGCAATCAAGGGTTCTTACTAAAATACTCTTAGGTCTTTCCTAAGGCACATCTAAAGAAGCTAATTGGAGGTGTGAATTAGAATCTATTTTTGTTGCATTGGAGGTCAGAGTTACAGTGGTATACTTATTGGAACAAACTTGAAGTTGAATATGTATAAGCAGAGATAGCAGTGATTGTATATTGTTGTAATTGGGTCACTATCCCTGGTACGGGAACCCAAGAGTTTTGTTCTTTCTTTTATTGTTAAGGGTGGTTGTAGCTTCCTTTAGGAGGTTGTCACCTCCTTTTAGGTGAGAGTTGGTAAACCTAGGTTGTAGCCCTTCCAATTGTAGTTGGTAAACCAAAAGTTGTATATATATATATATATATATATATATATTGTGTTCCTTTGATGTGATGTTATTGGTTAATGCTTTTGATACTAAACTGTAAGAAAAATGAAATATTGATTCACCCCCCCTCTCAGTATTTCCAACAATTGGTATCAAAGTGGGTCCTCTAATGGTGTAATCATTGAAGGCAAGATTGTGAACAAATATGGATCATATGGAAGGCATCTCTTCGAGGAAAATTCTGGTATTTGATAGAAACAATTATCCACTACGGAGCAATTGCATGGAAACCTACTTGAAGGCTTTAGGAATGGATGTTTAGCTCTCCATCGTAAATGGCTACAAAGTTCCTAAAAGTCCTCTAACTGATCTTGATGAGAAATTGTTCAATTGCAATTCAAGAGTTCTTCGTGCCATCACAGGTGGATTGTCAAGAACAATTAATACCAAGGTGATGACCATTAAAACTCTTTATTAAGGTGATGATAAGGTCAAGCAGGTCGAACTTCAAAACTATAGAGCTCTGTTTGAAAATCTAAAAATGGATGAAACAAAAGATATTGCGACCTATTTACACAGAGTAGATGAAGTTGTCAACTCCATCAGAGGATTAGGAGAAGAAATTAAAAATCCTTTGATCGTACAAAAGGAACTGAGAGCACTTGCCTTGAGATACAATGCCAAGGTATCTACCATAGAAGAAACCAAGTACTTGACCAAGATGACAATGGAAGAATTACATGGCACCCTTACAACATACAAAATGAGAATAGATACAAAAGACTGGCAGTCAAACAAAGAAGTAGCTTTTAAAACCACGAAGAAAGCAAGAAACAAAGAACTCAAGGTCCAAGGAACTCCAAAAAATGAATCAGATGTAGAAGAAGCAAATTCCATCAGGAAGCTCAAAAGGGGAACCAGAAAACACAAAGGTAAGTTACCTTTTAAATATTTCAATTGTGGCAGAATAGGTCATTGTGCTAAGAGGTGTCCTTTGGGGGAAAAGAAATACTTCCACAAGAAAAATCTCTATTCTAAAGAACACAACAATTCTTCGAATGAGAGTGATACAAAAGAAGGGGATGCAAGAGAAGTTCTCTTCATAACTCAAGAAACTCAACATGATGATCATGATGATCATGACAATTCTGATGAAAGTGTTATTGATTCAAATGAGGAAACAAAAGAACAAAACAAGAGAATAGATTATTTCTAGGGACTTAGAAATGATTCAGAAACCGAACATGAAGATAAAAATCTTAAAGAAAAATTGAATAGTAAACAAGAAAATCGCAAGCTCAAAAACAAGAAAAGAGAATTGAAAAGGCTCGTTGAAAAACAAGATGAAGAAATTATCTCTTTAAAGGTCCATCTTGAAGAAGAAAAAAGAGTTGAGGAAGTAATGAAGATCCAGATGAAGAAGAAAGAAGAAGATTGTAAGAAGCTTGAAGATTTAGTTGTGTCATTGAGGGTTGAAGTTGATAATCTCAAGAAATTGAACAACTCGTTAATGTTGGATACCATTCTCAGTTGCTAAAGATCACTAAGTGATAAAACCAGTCTCGACTATACAAGTACATTCTCAAGCAAAGAAGACACAAGCTCCAAGCCTTCAGAGGAAGAAACTCAAAGGGAGTTTATAAATGCTGCTACTTCAAGAAGTTTTATTGATCAACAACGGTTTGAGCCACCTCCAAGACAAAGCAACTTCAGGAGATCATCTTACTCCCCCAGGTATGAAAATATTATTCTTGGTCATTGTTACTCTTGCAAAAATTTTGGACATAAAGCAATTCAATGTAAAATAAATACAAGAGGTAATTATGCAAGAAGCAAGAATGATTATGGATTTGCAAGAAATGACCATAGATCAGGAAATGTTCATGGATCTATATATAGAAACTACAATCCATTTGAACTACTAATGAATAAGACAATTGTATGCTACAACAATAATCTTGGTCAAAAGGCACAAGATTGCAATTTTATGAAAGAAAATGCTCCAATCATTGAAACAGAGAAGCCAACTATGAAATGGGAAAAGATAAAGAAGGAAGATTGCAATCTAGCATAGATCGTTGAAAACAAAGAAGTAATGTTATATAGATAGTGGGTACTCAACCAACATGACAAGAGATCAAAACAAATTTGTCAGCTTGAAAAAAAACCGACAGTGTTGTTTTTGGAGATAACTCCTCCATTAAGATACTCATAAAAGGTGTAGTAACTCTTGTAAATGAACATGTAAGAGCAACAAATGTTTTGTTCATTGAGGATTTGATGCACAATCTTCTCAGTGTCAGCAAAATGTGTGATCAAGGGTATAATCTCTTATCTGATTCCCATAAAAGCAAAATCAAAGAAGACTCGAGAAGATTGGTTGCAATAGTTACAAGAAGACCAAACAACATATACATTCTAGACCAAGCAGAGCAAAAGAAAATTCAAGCCAATCAAAAGAGTGTCAAGAACAACAAAGAAGGAAAGGATAAGAAGACAAAAGTAATTTTGAGTGCCATTTGTTCAAGGGAAGCAGCCCTTTTCCATTGATGTCAAATGGAGAGAGAAACAGAAAAAGAAGTGAAGCATGGAGACAAGGGGAGCATGACAACAAGGCGCGCGATGATAGAGGGAGCATGAGTGTTGACATCAATGACAAAGGGGGAGATTGTTCGAAAAAATTGTCATTGATGTCAAAGGGTGAATAGGCCAACACTTGTTTGGTGATATACACACAAAGGATGGTGAATTGGGTATAATACCTCTCTGGATTGGTAGAACTCGTCACACCATTTAATTTGATAGGCGGTACACCTTGTCGGTCATCTTGGTTGGAGAGATATTCAAATTTGAAGTCTCGTGGCCCAAATGGATGGGTGTATCACCACCTCATGCCTCATAAATCCATGACCTTAATACTCTATTGTCGCCCCTTGAATAAGGTCAAAATTATAATTAAATTTGGCCTAAATGCATGTGCCCTAATCATCCTTGAAAGGAAATGCTATGGAAGACAAAAAAATAAAAAATTGACCAAACCTTCTTGTTTAGGTTCCTGCTTAAGGATTTGAAATTATGGCAAAATTTGTATTATTATGGGCAAGTTGGCCCCAAATTAGCCCACCCTTCAAACAATATTTATATCCTTGTCAAGATGCATAAAAGGGCAACGAATTTGTGGCATGATCTGATCAAGGATCTCGCTAGAGTTGTCTAAGACTCTAAGGCTCTGAGCTCATTGAATATCTGGAGAATAATGCCCAAATCGCTGAGGTTTTGGACTTAATCATTCTTATCTTTCTGTGAAGAATTATGTTGTTCAAAGGCTTATCATTTGTGCTAGGGACTATATCCCAAATCAGAGAAAACAGGTCGAGTTTCAAGAGCATTCTGGTTGATCATTTTGTCATTTGTATGGTGTTTCTCTTCGTTGGGCATGTTGAGAAATGCAACTAGTTTCGGTCTTCAAAATTATTGTACTCATTTAAATATGTATCCTATGAAACAAACAAGAAAAAAAGAAAGAAAATTATTATTATTAAAGCATGGGTTTCATCCTCATTATTGATGGTCTTCCAGGTAAAAGCATGTTCTTCGAGCTTCTAGGGTTTGTCAGGTCTTAGAATTTATTGTCATCAGTCAAAGGAGTCAACATCATGTTTATAAGACCCTTCTGGGCTATTTGTAATTGTAAAATAAAGTATTTTTCAGTCTAGAAAGTCCTTGAATTTCCAGGAGTACAAGTTGGCCTTGGAAATATCAAGTCAGCCTAAAAGAGGGAATCTGACCCCTTGAGAAGGCTATATAAAGAGTAGTTTGACTTCATTTGGAGACACTCTCACTCAACAAGTTCGATCTATAGTTGGGTAGCTACAAGAAGGAGAGCAAAAGTCAAGAAGAAGGAAGAAGGGTGAAATATCTTGGTTTTTGTGCTCCATCTCTCTCACACGTGTGAAATTCAAGCGTTTCTGGGTTGCAGGAAGAGGCCGAAGTTGCGGGCCCGAGTTACAGTAGGACGAAGCATAGAAACTTGTAGTTGGGAGGAAGGAAACTTTGTCTAGACCTTGCTAACCTTAGGAAGAGTTGTCTTGCTCTTGGAAGGTCCCAGAAGGAGGCTAAATTAAGGTTTCTTCAGGAGTTGCAACTCAAGTAGCAATATTGTAGTTGGCAGGTCAAAGTTGCAGTGTCTAGCAATTCTGTGCAGATTCAAGGAAGGACTTGAGGCAGGGCTGACTTGGACTTGAGGCAAGGCTGACCTGGTACTAGGAGGACTTGGTACTGGGATTGGGTCTTTGTATCTCATTTAAAGCAGATTCTAAGAAGAGAAATGGTTTTGGGTTTTCCCCTTAGAAGGGTTTTGCCCTAGCAGAGAGCCTACATCTATGTCTTCTTTTGTTGTTGTTGTTTCTTGATATTGTTTGATGAAAAGATCTAACTAAAATAACATAAAGAAGATAAAGATTCACAAGCAAGTATCAAGGTTAAAGAAAATAAGATTAATAAGCCGCCACTTTACATTTTCTAACATGGTGTCAGAGCAAAGGTGAGCAAGGAAGGCAGAAAGGACATTAGAAGGAATTGCTTATCAAGGAAGGAAAAAGGAAACTCTCAAGAAAGAATCTCAAGGAGAAGAAGACTCAAGGAAGAAGACCTATTAATCAAGAAGGGAGAGTCTCTACGAAAGAAGATCAAATCTACATCAATCTCGTAAGAAAGGTTTTGATCTCATTAGAAAACCTCTATTTGGAAGGCATGAATCTTGGAAGTTGTTGATGGAAGAATCCTAGGAAACATTCTTCAAGGAGGTCTCCTCAAGGATCTTGAAGACATCAAGAAGGTTGGAGATCTCATCAAAAGGAGGAATCTTGGTTTTCAAGTAAGTATCATACTATTTCATAATGGTTGAATCTTCAAGTCATGTAAGTTATTTCTACAAGAAGAGAAATAAGCTCATTGGGGCATCGAACTAGCTAGCATGGAAGAAGATGATTGACTTGATATTGATAGAACAAGAAGTGATGGAATATGTCATTGGGAAAATTAATAAACCTAGCAAAGAAAGGACACTAGAAGTAGCATAGTACAAGAAAGGGGAAGTAAGGGAACAAAGGATCATAATTGAATTAATCAAGGATTCTCTTGTTCCTTTTGTTGCAAACTTGAATACTTCCAAGGAAATGTATGACAAGCTAGTGAATTTGTACTTTGTAAGTTCAACAGAAAAGATGTCTTTGTGAAACAAGATATATAGAATGAAGAAATCGAAGGATGAGGATATGGCATCCTTCCACATGAGAGTCTCTTAGCTAAGAGACCATTTGAAAGGACTTGGGGAACAAATCACTGATTCAAAGGTGACCATATATGTTCTAAATGCATTGCCACCAGGATGGAGCAACTTTGCAACAAGTATCTACTCCAAGAAGGATTCAACTCCCTTTCATAAGTTGTGGGCACAATGCATACTGAAAGAATCAAGGATCAAGGTCAAAGATGACAATGGATCAGATGAGCAATCTCAAGCCTTTATAGCTCGAGTCAAGAAGATGAAGGGAAAGTTTGGCAAGTCCAAAAAGAAAGGTATGTCCAAGGTCCAATGCTTTTAAGTGCAATGAGTTTGGACATTACAAGAAAGACTGTGCAAATCAACAGAACAACAAGAGAAAGGATAAGAGTGAAGCTCATTTAGCCAAAGCAGTGGGAGAACTTGAGAAGAAGTGAAGGATTTTTACTACTAAAGAAGTCTCCGAAGAAGAGTTGTAACTTGGTAATAAGGTTCGATCCTTAGGCATGCAAGAAGGAATTTTAGTGGAGATGATCAATAAGGATGTTGATGAAGCAAGGTCACCATGATGAGGTAAGTCTATTTCATTTATGTGATTTGGTTATCTGGTTAACATATTATCTTGGCTAAGGTCAACTGTATGAAGAATATTGAGGGAAACTCAATATCTGGTACTTCGCAATATTGAAGTCACAGATGAGTCCATCTTGGATTTGAAAAGGGGTATGAGAAGATAACCTGAAGGTCAAATAGGATCACTTTCATGAGAAGCCCTAATCAGCTTGATGTTTGGGAAGGCTCAATGCACCACCTTCATCTATGATGTTGAAGATGAAAGTGATAAGCAAGGAAAATGACATGGATCTTGTCACAAGAATGAAGAGTGGAGATGGCTCCATGATACCTTGACAGAAAGCAAGTTCAATACAAGGGATGCAAAGGAAAGAGGGAGCTTGGCAGCTATGGGGAACTGGTAGTTGATACTTTGATGAAGAAAGCAGTAAGGCTTGTGATGTTGGCTTCCAATATTAAAAAGAAGTCAGGAAATCTACTTTGGTTTTGAGAGGGATAAAAAGGAGTCTCCTTTAATAGGAGCAAGGATCTATTCTCAAGATGAAGGGAGAACAGGGATATCCTCTCTGGTTGAGAGGGAGTGATGATGAACATCACATGTACATTCTCCTCTTCAGGTGATGAAGAGAGAATGTCAAAGGATTGGATAAGCATCTGTGGTTTCCTTCAGGGTACAACATTCAAGAAAAGAAAGGTATTGACACTCTTTGAGGATGGGACAGGAATCCAAGAGGAGTGGTCAAAAACGACCGATATTCTTCAAGGACTCAGATATGGAGATCCAAGATAAGAATAGTCCTAAAAGGACATACCTTGTGGACATCCAGATGGGGTATGTACCTTAGAGAGGTAATGCATTATCAAACAAAGCCTCCTAGCATAATGCTCTTGAATAAAGAAGAGCTTGTCTAGGTAGGCCTCAGGGATAGTGTTGGTCATAATGATGATGCTTACAATATGGCTTATCAATCCAACTCTTCTTGTGAGTGTTGAGAAATCTAGGGCATGAAGATAGGGTACTTATTTAATTTGATTTCTCTTTTTATCCTTGACATTTTCTTGTGATGTATATTAGGACATTATCATCATTATTTTTTTATGTTTATCATCAAGACAAAGGCCAGTAAGAAGATCACAATTCAAACACAAGAACACTAGATGTAGGCTGCTAGCCAGGGCCAAAACCTCTCCTAGAGAGTTAAAACCACAAAAATCTGTTATAGAATTTCAATGAAGACTTCAGACCTTGACTTTGACCCAAAACCAAACCTTCCAAGGGATGAGCCAGCCAGACTTCAAACAATACTTCTGCAAAACTTGCACTGAGGAAACCCTAGGTACTTCTCCAACACTTTGCACGTGTGGGCAGCAGAAACAAAGATTTCCTTAATCAATTCGTTGGCCTCCAAAGAACTTCGCTGGTTTCTAAGATAATTTCGCTCTCCTTCATTGCTCGACCAGACTTCGCTAGAAACAAAAATATATCACTTGATTGATGTCTCACAAATGAGGTGAGGCTCCTCTTTATATAGCCTTTCAATAGAGCGAATTAGGCCTCCTTGGGCTGACATGAAGAGAGTTGGCCAACCCATCCATTAGAGGCTTCTAGATTTCATATTTTACAATAATAATTTTCCTTATTTGTTACATGAGCCCTCCAAGGGCTAGAACATCATGACCTTGACCTTTTGACTTGTCAGCAAGACCCCTAGAGCACTCAATGGGACCACAACATGATGGGCAAGAAACCCATTTTAATTATAATATTCTTTTTTCTTTTGACAAGTACATCAATAATTACATCTAAGTCAGGACTCAAGTACAATTATGAAGACTGACACTAGTTACATTTCAACACTCCCTCTTAACTAGGGAGGTATTCATAATTGACAACAGGTACAAGAACAATGCTTCCACTGAACCATTCTCATAAGAAGAGTCAAATTGGTAAGCCATCTTAAGTGTCAACATTATGATCAATAACCAGCGTTTTCAACATAGCAAGGCCTTGACTAACAAGCTCTATCTCTTAATAGATCAAAGCATAATGCTAGGAAGTTTTACATGGGACACCACACTAACTCTTAAGGCACATATGTCATCCGAATGTTCACAAGATATGTCCTTCTAGGACAATTCCTCTCTTGGATTAACACATCCTCAAATAATTTCCTCTTCAAATACTCTTACCTATTGGATGCCCTACCTCATCCTCAAAGAGTGTTGGTCACCACACTCCTTCCTATCTCAGATTTCAAATCCTCAAGGAGTATCTATCTCAGATGCTTACCCAATCCTCTGGACGCCATTCTCTCCTCATGGAGACTTACGGTTGTCAGTGTCGATCTAGTGCATAACACATGAAGTAGAGAACCATATATGTCACTCCCTCTCAACTAGTATAGTATCTCTCAAGGCTCTATCGTTATCATCACACATGCGAGCTTTCTTTGAACCTTACAGGGCCCTATATATACAACTTCATCATGTTTCAACTTCTTCATCATGGAGCCTTTCTTCTTCATAACTTCTTCGTAGGGCATATGCCATCTTCTTCATCACTTCCCTTCAACAAACCATAGTGTTGAACCAACAGTCATGTCATCCTTTTCTTCCTTGGAAAGTGATCTTTTAGTCCACATCTAGTTATCCTTCATACAACTACCTCTTTCAAGTCATGCTTCTTTTAGGATTTTCCATCCAATCACATGAGTACTAGTTGTAGGTGACATTCTACAACCCTCTTTCGATAGCCCTATTTCAACTCAACCAGATGAGTTCAAATATCAAAATGAACATCAAATTAAAGTTACCTTTTTATGATGGCCCTTTGTTATATCATCATCTTCATCACGAACTAATCATCATCGAGCTTGAACATGGATCCCTCTTGAACATCCGGAAAGTGATCAGGACATGACCATCAAACCATCTGCAACCTGCTATCATATCTGTCATCGTGGTGTACATCAGCTCCTCGGACCAAGTACCAAGGCAACAACCCAATCATATCCTTCTTAAAGCGAATCTTCTTCATATAGCAGGATTGTGCAGAACTTAACAGTACATCATGGTATTCCTTCAATCTTTATCAGAGTCTTCAGCGGAACACATCTCAGCCAGTCATCTAGCCCTGCTCCTCATTTCCAGAATGAGATCCATCGTGCTGCAACTGAACCAACAAGCTTCTTAAGAGGCCTGCTCCAAAAACATATAGAATGGATAACAATCATCATGGTCATTCTTCCAAGTTGAAGAAGTCACTCCATGACATTACAAAGGAGGATCCAAAAATGATCCTTATTATTTGCTTGCAACAAAATCTTTATATCAACTAGCTGACTGCTATATCAGGTTTATGAATTCTATCGTATGTTGCTACTAATTCTTTTCAGGCATCCATAGTCCCACAATTATACCATGAATCTATCTTTACACATCAGAGTGCCCAAGGATCCAAGGGTCCTTATAGTTCCCTCCTTCCATCATGCTTACCAAAACAGAGGATCTACTCATCCTTCTTTCTTTACTTCTTGTACCTGCAACATTCATCAACAAGTACACCCAAGCAAAAACATGATGTTAATTTGTAAATCTAGGGTTACCATGAGACTTAGAGGTTGAATTCCTAGGGTTTTCAAGTGTCAACCTTAGACCAAGGGTTCCATATATAACTTATCAACCTTATCCATGCCTACTAGACATGAGCCCTAGATTGTGCACAAACCCTAAAGACCGAGGGTTAGGGTTTCTTTGAGGGAACATAGTTAGGGTTCCCATATGACTAGGGTTTTTACTTATGCCAAAAAAGGTTTACAAATATCAATACTTATATTAAAGATTTAACAACAAAACATAGTACCACTAACCCCACAATAGTTCATGTTGGACCCTTAATAAAATATACCATACATACCTCAAGATTACATCCCTTTATTGAAGTGGCCTGCGATTCCGGATGCCATGGTTTCTCCGTCATTCAAGGTGAGCATCTTCACTATATTTGTTTGCTCGTCTTTTCCTAAATAGTATATTATTTTTCCTTCTACTTGATGCACAGATCTAGAGGACAGTTGCCTTAGGACTGTTATCTCTCTTCAATTTTTAAGAAATTGCTTTTCTTTCGAATCTACGTTGAAAAGTACAAGTCACTCAGCGCTGACTACTGTAGGTTTAATAATACTTCTTATACCCGAGAATTTTCTTCAAGGTGATGACTAACACATAATTATCTTGTCACAATGATCTTCCTATAGCCTGTCGTTGGCTTTCCTTCCCAACTTGACCAAACCAATACGTAACTTATTCTCTAATGTTTATACCATAGGATTAGAGTTCCCGAAATTGAGATCCTTGACACTTATATAGATCAACACTTTTAACAATGTTCTCAACAATAATACCACTGTCAATTTGAAGACAAATGTACAATTGTAGGTCGGCCTTACTCACTTTCCCAAGATTAACTTATGTATATATATGATACTCTTGTCACTATAGAATGTACAGATGCATTAATCCCTTTATGCCATTGTCCAGGACTGAGAGCAAGGTGATGAACCTTCTCTTAAAAACACTTATGCTTATGTACATGGGACTGTATGAGATGATAAGCCTAATGATTCTTCGTTCTAGGTCTCCTTCATGCATAGAAACATAATAGGAGTCTCGGCTCCTCTACCTTGGTGACTGAGGATTGAATTGAGTCCTTTGAAATGTGGTTATGCTCAGAGAACTAGGCTTCATCTTTTCTAGCCTTTACTTGTATGCTAATTACGCTCAGAATTTTGAAGAGTAGCTCAGACCCCACGCTCAGATATAGAGAAGATCTTGTACAGATGAAGGGCATGAGTTTCGCTTGGTAGTGAGACTATGCTTCAGTCTTATGCTTCTTCTAGGGCATCAAAATGCTATGTATGCACATAACCATACCAAAGAAACTTCGAAGGAATTGGCTCCTTACTTAATATCACAAAAATCTCAATTTTTTTTATAGAGGACTTCCCTCCTTTTCTAAGACTGTTGGAGAAGTTAATAGAAAGGCTTTTGATTCCTTTCAATACTCAGAGCAACTTCCAACAAAAATAGATCACACATACCAGAGATAGCTTCAGAAGTTTGGAAGTTTTTGAAGACCTTGTGGTGACACTTTGACCTTCGCTCCTATACCAAAGAATGTGGATTCCTTAGGACCGCTTGGCAAGGTTTTCATCCTTCACAAATGACCTCCTTTTGACCTCGCTCCAGTGAAGTAGTTTAAGTTTGGAAGTTTTTGAAGACCTTTTGGTGACACTTTGACCTTCCTCCTATACCAAAGAATGTGGATTCCTTAGGAACGCTTAGCAAGGCTTTCATCCTTCACAAATGACCGCCTTATAACCTCGCTCCAGTGAAGTAGTTTTGCAGCTTTGTGACAAAAATTAGGGCTAATAGGCATGTCTAGAAATCTTCAATCTACTTGCCAGAGAGTGCAATTTTGAGAGAATTCTTCCCCTTTTGATTTGGTCTCTTGAAACAGAGCTAAAATGCTCTTCAAATACCCTCACTAACCTTACTAAGACCTGTGGCCTAATCTCCACAATTAGGCCTTAACAATGTGCCCATAAATTTGTCTTAGTTGCCTCCACAAATTCGGCTTAGGATTTTCGCTTTTCTTGAGAAGGGATGATGCCAAACTAACCTTCTTTCTACCCTCTGTTCAAAGCCCTAGCTCTAATACCATTTCGATAAATATAGGGCTTGAAGATAGGGTACTTATTTAATTTAATTTCTCTTTTTATCCTTGACATTTTCTTGTGATTTATATTAGGACATTATCATCATTATTTATTTATGTTTATCATCTGAAGCCCTAGCTCTAATACCATGTTGATAAATCTAGGGCTTGAAGATAGGGTAATTATTTAATTTGATTTCTCTTTTTATCCTTGACATTTTCTTGTAATTTATATTCAGACATTATCATCATTATTTATTTATGTTTATCATCTAGACAAATGTCAGTAAGAAGATCACAATGCAAACACAAGAACACCCGATAGGAAAATGTAGCACTAATTAATTTGTTGTAACTGATAATAAAACTTCAGACAAAATTCTGAATGTAATATTTATATATTTATTTGATAAAAATTAAATGATGATTACAAGGCTGAGGCGGTGCTCCTTAAAAATGAGTTGACTGGCCATGCCTGATCAGAGAGACATGTCCCTTGGGACCGATGTCTCTTCATTTTAACTAATTATTTGTTAATTCACTGATTATAATTAATAATTTATTTATTTAAATAATACTTTAATATTTTAATATTTTATTTAATTTGTTATGACTTTTAGTTCATAACATTGCTTTCCCCTTAAGATGCTTTGTCCTCAAAGCATAGGTAGGCCTAGGTGTTGACACATGAAACGTTCTAATTCCCAAGATGAATCTTCCTCTAGTAACCTCTTCCACTTGATGAGGTATTCCTTTATTGTCTTAAATCGTAAAACTTTTTCTCGGGTAGCAAGTATACCCTCAGGTTCAAGGATTATTCTTCCTTCTTCATCGGTCTCTGGTATTTCCGTCTGTGCTGTTTGATTTTGCCCTAATACTTTTTTGAGACTTGATACGTGAAAGGTATTATGGATTCGGCAATTGTCTAGTAACTTTAACCCATAAGCTACACTACTTATCTTTTTAATTATTTGGTATGGTCCATAATATTTAGGTGACAATTTATTCTTCCCTTGTTGTTTTAGTGATAGTTGCTTATAAGGTTGGAGTCTAACAAAGACCCAATCTCCCTCCTCGAACTCTCTTTCAGAACGGTGTTGGTCGGCTTGTTGTTTCATTCTATTACGGGCCATGGTTAGATTTTCTTTTAGTAAGTTGATGATTCTTTGACTTTCTCCTAAGTGGTCTTTAACAGCTGGTACCCTAGAATCAAGGAATGCAAAGTCTTTCCACTTGGGTGGTTCATAACCATATAGGGCTTGGAAGGGTGTCATCTTAGCTGACGTATGGTATGCAGTATTATACCACCATTCGGCCAGGTGTAGCCACTGTGTCCATCTGTTTTGTTTATTTGTAACGAAACAACGAAGATATGTTTCCAAGCATTTATTAACAATTTCAGTTTGCCCATCAGTTTGGGGGTGATAGACTGAACTCATATTTAGTGATATTCCTTCTTGATGGCAGAAATCCTTCCAAAATTTCCCTTTAAACCTTACATCTCTATCATTGACTATGACCTTAGGGAACCCGTGTAGTTTGTAAATGTTTTTACAAAACACATCAGCGATTTGTTTGGTTGTGTCAGTCTTTTTAATAGCCATAAAGTGGGCATATTTAGTGAGCCTGTCGACTACTACAAATATTTTATCCTTTCCGTCAGATGCAGGTAATGCTTCAATAAAATCCATCGAAATCTCTTCCCACTTCTGATTCGGAATGTAAAGTGGATGTAGCAACCCTGGAGTTGGAACATTTTTGCTCTTGTTTCATTGACAAATATCACATTCTGAAACATATTTCTAAATTTCCTTGCTCATACCCTTCCAATAAAATGACTGTTGGACATTGTAGTAAGTTTTGTAGAATCCGACATGTCCAGCTGCTAGTGAATTGTGAGACTCCTTTAGTATTTTTACCTTAAATTTGGATGCAGGTGTTAGATAAATTCTCCCCTTGTACCATAAGATGTCATTTTTCCACTCGAAGTTGGTATATTGATTGATATTGTTGATCATGGAGTCACAATCCTTATCCTTGGCATATTCGGCTCGTATTTCGTCCAACCATTCTGGAACAACTATCATGGCAGCACATGTTGTGTGATCATCATCCTTACGTGAGAGTGCATCAGCTACGACATTCTCCTTTCCCTTTTTGTGTAATATTTCTAAATCGAAAGCTGACAACTTCTCCATCCACTTCTGTTGTTCTGTTGATAATGTCTTTTGCTAAAGTAAGTATTGAAGACTGTTGTGGTCGGTTCGGATTGAGAATTTACTTCCAAGCAAATACTGGCACCATTTTGTCAAAGCATGTATGATGGCGAGCATCTCCTTTTGGTATGTTGATTTTAAGCCTTCTCGTTTATTAAGTTTCCTGCTCTCAAATGCTATAGGGTGGTTGTCCTGCATCAGTACAGCTCCAATTCCAAACCCAAAAGCATCACATTCGACCACGAACGGTTTGGAGAAATCAGGAGTTGCTAGTACTGGTGTGGTTGACATCACTTCCTTTAATTTCTCAAAACACTTGTCGTCTGTTTGTTCATCCCATTTGAAAGCATTTTTCTTTAACAAATTTGTCAAGGGTGCTGTCAGGTGTGCATAATTTTTTATAAATCTTTTTCAATACCTTGTTAAACACAAAAAACCCCTTAGCTTAGATATGTTCTTGGGTTTCGGCCACTCTTTGATTGCCTTGATTTTGTTGGGGTCTACTTGGACTCCTTCCCTTGATATAATATGACCTAGGTATTCAACTTCCTTTTGCCCAAACATACATTTTGATAGCTTGGCGTAAAACTGGTCCTTTTCCAAAAGAGACAACACTTCTTCTAGATGTTTGATATGTTCCTTCCACGTCTTACTGTACACTAAAATATCATCGAAGAAAACTAATACGAACTTCCTAAGGTAAGGATGAAAGAGCTCATCCATGGTGGCTTGGAAGGTGGTTGATGCATTTGTTAATCCAAATGGCATGACCTTGAACTCGTAATGCCCTTCATGAGTCCTGAATGTTGTCTTTTCGATGTCTTCTAACCTTACTCGTATTTGGTAGTAACCTGATCTTAGATCTAACTTGGAAAAATATTCTGCACTGTGTAACTCATCTAACATTTCATCAATGAACAGAATCGGAAACTTATGCTTAATAGTGATTTTATTTAAGCCTCTGTAATCTATACATAATCAGAAAGATCTGTCCTTCTTCCTGACCAATACTATGGGTGCAATGTATGGACTTCTACTCTTCGTAATGATTCCATGCTTCAACAGGTCTTGAATTAAGCGCTCTATTTCTATCTTGTGGTGATGGGGATAATGGTATGGCTTGACATTAACTGGAGTTGAATCAGTTTTGACTTCGATAATGTGTTCAATTTGCCTTTCTGGGGTAACTTCATTGGTAGATCTTGGAAAACCTTCTCGTATCTCTGGATCAAGGATGAAATCTCTGATGTTTGATGAGTCCCTTCTGTTGATAATAATTCCAAGTGCTGACATTGCGCAACAAATGCTGGTGCCCCCTTGCGAATAAGCTTCTTCATTTGTTGAGCAGAGATGACTTGTGTTGGTGGTGCCTGAAAACCAAACAACTGATATTTCCGTCCATCCCATTTGAATTTAATGAATTGTTTTATGTGATTTGCTGAATAAGTGCCTAGTGTTCTCAACCATTGTACACCTAAAACAACATCTACTCCTCCTAGGGGAACCGTATAAAAACTGGACTCTATTGCATAGTCGCTTAATTGCAACTTAACTTTATGGCACTTGCCAACTCCATCTATTTGTTTTCCATCTGCTACCATAACTTTTAAGTCCGCTACTGGGTAAGCAAAGATGTTCAATCTTTTTGCAACATTGACATCTACAAAGTTGTGCGTACTTCCTGAGTCCACCATCACAATAATGCTTTGCTTCTTGATGTAACCTTTAAGCTTCAGTGTTTGTGGTTGAGCTATCCCTATGATGGCTGCTATGGAAATTCGTGGCATCTCGTCTTCTGATTCTGGACTAGGGTTTTCATTTTCTTCATTTTCCTTTTCATCAGAGCTATCTTTTGAGGATTCCTCTTCTTGCTTAGCTTCACAATTGTACAGCTTTTGTGTTGCGCATTTGTGTCCTGGATGATACTTGTCTCCGCACTTCCAGCATTTGCCATCTTTTTTTCTTTCGACATTAATTTGTTGTTTTCCTTCACTTCATAAGGGTGGTGGAACATACTTACTAGTATTCTCTGACACGGTTTTAATCGCCTTTCCTTTGAATTGGCTGTTAGTCCTGTCATTAGTAACATATGGTGTTTTGTGCAGTCTACATTTTCGCTCAATAATTATCGTTGCATGTCTAGCCTCCTCAATAGTTTTAGGTTTATGCAATTTTAATTCTTCGCAAATATAAACTTTAAAGCCACAACGGTACATTTTTAGCAGCTCCTCATCTGAAAACCCTCTCTGCCTTACTGCTAATACTTCCCACTCTATTCACTTACTGATCCTTTTTGCTTCAAGTGAACAAATCTCTCATAGACATCATCCTCCTCTTCGTCATGAAACCTTTTTAACAGAGCGCTTTTAAGGTTTTGCCAATTGAATGAGCAACCTGTGCATTTAGATGACCACCACAAAAACCAATCGTATGCTTCTGCTTCTAAGTAAGTAGATGCAGTGACGACTTTTTCTTGTTCACCAAGCGGAGGGTTTGCTAAAAAAATTGCATCCATCTTATTTACCCATACTACGGCGCCCTTAAAGTTTTTTCCATCATACTTCGATAATTCATTTTTGATTTTAAGATGGTTCTTTCCAGGAGAATGCGTATAATATTGGCTCCCTTCAAAGTGAATTTGGGGTATTTGTTGCTTCTCATGCCTCATGAAGCCCTGCCCTAGGGAAGTCTCCCCTTCTGGAGTCTTGGGGCTTTGTGTAGCTGAAGGTGGATCGATCTCTCCGGGGTGCCGGTTCATCATGCTTTTTATGAAGGAAATCTCGTCGGCCATCTGGTCCTGCTTACTAACTGACTTTTCGATGTTATCCATGCGTTTGCATAGCTTACTGATGTCTTCTTGGATCTTCTTCATAATGTCATTGTTGTCGTTTGTCATTTTGTTCCGATTTTTTTTTAAGACCCAATTTTTTTTAATTAATTAATTAAAATATATTATTTTAATTAATTAATGTTACTTAGATATATGTAATTTTTAATTATATATTGTTTTAAATATATATAATTTAATTAAATATACGTATTTTTTAGAAATTATATATAGTTTTTAATTATATATAATTTAATTGAAATATATGTATATTTTATATATTATGTGTATATTAGGATTTATTTACTCTTTATGAAATATATCGTTGGACAGTCACGCCCCCCCTACCACGGTCACGTCTATTGAACAATTCGAATGGTTTTAACGGTCGACCCTTTGGTGCAGATATCACCGCACGAAACAGCAGGTCCACCGCAGAGAAAAAAAACGACGCAGGCTTGCGCTCAATAATTCAGCGTGCCTACCTCTGACCCATAGCGTGGTTAATTGTGGTAGTTTTTGTGTTACAACTCTGCGTAGCTATGTCCTGAAAAAACCTGTGACTGGCTGTTGTTTAGCCGCAAGGCCAGTGACCACACACTCCAGCCACGACACTAAGCAGACACACGCACAACCACACGTAGCTATTGTTTATGGAAAACCTGTAGGGCCTGATGGCCAACAGAACCTGTGGGTGTCACCGATCTGATGCTAGCTCTGATACCACTGTAGCACTAATTAATTTTTTGTAACTGATAATAAAACTTCAGACAAAATTATGAATGTAATATTTATATATTTATTTGATAAAAATTGAATGATGATTACAAGGCTGAGGCGGTGCTCCTTAAATAGGAGTTGAATGGCCATGCCTGATCAGAGGGACATGTCCCTTGGAACTGATGTCTCTTCATTTTAACTAATTATTTGTTAATTAACTGATTATAATTAATAATTTATTTATTTTAATATTACTTTTATATTTTAATATTTTTTTTAGTTTGTTATGACTTTTAGTTCATAACAGAAAACCAACAAAAATATCCTCTTATAAAATTTCAATGACGACTTCCAAGACCTTGACTTTGACCAAAAACCAAGCCTTCCAAGGGATGAGCCAAACAAACTTCAAATAATACTTCTACAAAACTTGGATTGAGGAAACCCTAGGTACTTCTCCAAACTTGGCACGTGTGAGCAGCAGAAACAGAGATTTCCTTCCTTAATCAATTCGCTGGCCTCCAAAGAACTCTGTTGGCTTCTAAGAGAATTTCTCTCGCCTTCATTGCTCGACCACACTTCGCTAGAAACAAAACTATATTGCTTGATTGATGTCTCACAAATGAGGTGAGGCTCCTCTTTATATAGCCTTTCAATAGAGCAAATTAGGCCTCCTTGGGCCAACATGAAGAGACTTGGCCGACTCATCCCTTAAAGGCTTCTAGACATATATTTTACAATAATAATTTCCTTATTTGGTACATGAGCCCTCCAAGGGCTAGAACATCATGACCTTAACCTTTTGACTTGTCAACAAGACCCGTAGAGCACTCCATGGGAGCTTTGACCTAGGACCAAAAGATGATGGGCAAGAAACCCATTTTAATAATAATAATTTATTTTTCTTTCTTTTTTTCTTTTGACAAGTACATCAAGTCATGACTCAAGTACAATTATGAAGAGCAACACTAGTTACATTTCAACAGTGAGAATTCTTCAGTTTGACATATGATGTTGTATTAGTTGTACAATTATGAATACCTCCCTAGTTAAGAGGGAGTGTTGAGAAATGTAACTAGTTTCAACCTTCATAATTGTTGTACTCATTTCAATGTGTATCCTATGTAACAAACAAGAAAAGAAAAAAGAAAATTATTATTATTAAAGCATGGGTTTCATGCTCATTATTGATGGTCTTCTCGGTAAAAGCATGTTCTTTGTGCTTATAGGGTTTGTTAGGTCTTAGGATTTATTGTAACGAGTCAAAGGAGTCAACATCATGTTTTTGCGCTCTTATCTCTTTCACATGTGTCAAATTCTAGGGTTTATGGGTTGCAAGAAGAGGCCGAAGTTGGAGGTCTGAGTTGCAGTAGGACAAAGTGTAAGAACTTGTAGCTGGGAGGAAAGACCTCACTGACCTTAGCAAGAGTTGTCTTGCTCTTGGAAGGTCCCAAAAGGAGGTTAAATTAGGGTTTCTTCAGGAGATGCAAGGCCAAAGTTGCAGCTCAAGTAGCAGTATTGTAGCTGGCAAGTCGAAGTTGCAGTGTAAAGCAATTCTGTGTAGATTCAAGGAAGGACTTGAGGTAGAGTTGACTTGGTATTAGGAGAAGGACTTGGTCTAGGGATTGGGTCTTTGTATCTCATTTGAAGCAAATTCTAAGAAAAGAGTTTCCGGGTTTTCCCCTTGGAGGGGTTTTGCCCTGGCTAAGAGCCTACATTTGTGTCTTCTTTTGTTGTTGTTGTTTCTTGATATTGTTCGATGAAAATATCTAACTAAAAGAACATAAAGAAGATAAAGATTCATAAGCAAGTATCAAGGTTAAAGAAAATAAGAATATTAAGTTGCCACTCTACATTTCCTAACAAAGCAAAGGTCATTTCAGACCACTTTCTAAGTCCTGTCGGAGGCCTATTTTTGCCTTGCACCTGAGGCCCGATTTCAGCTTGCCTGAGGCCTATTTCGGCCCTACACCTGAGGCCCAATTTCAGCCTACATGAGGCCTATTTCAGTCCTTCACCTGAGGTTGATTTCGGGCCTCTTTAGTGCAAACTTGAGGCATTTTTTGGCCCCCCTTCTGTGGTAGTATTTCATTCATCCTTGAGGCTGAGTTTGGTGTAATGTTAAAGCCATAAAAAGGCTAAGGTTACATGCAAAAGAGGAACGAGTCCAGTGCAGGAGAAGAAAATATCTTAAGCCTATAACATACTCTTGAACCTGTGGCAACCACCTTTGGAGCAGATCTTGATGTCAGTCTTGTAGAAATCTTGAAGCAAAAAGTCACTTTTTGAGGCAAATCAACAGTCTTTTCTGAGGCTGAGTTTATGAGGGAGATCTAATATACTAAAAGCACAATCCAAGGTTCTTACTCAAATACACATAGGTCTTTTCTAAGGGACATCTAAGCGGTTGATTGGAGGTATGAATTAGAATCTATTTTTGTTGCATTGGACGTCGAGGTTAAAATGGTGTACTTATTGGACCAAACTTGAAGTTCAATATGTTTAGGCAGAGATAAAAATGATTGTATATTGTTGTCATTAAGTCACAATCCCTAGTACGAGAGCCCTAGGGTTTTGTTCTTTCTTTTATTGTTAAGGGTGGTAGGGTGGAGCTAGGCAAGGAAGTTGTAGCTTCCTTCAGGAGGTTGTTGCCTCCTTCCAGTGGGAGTTGGTAAACCTGGGGTTGTAGCCCTTCTAGTTGTAGCTGGTAAACCAAAAGTTGTAGCTTCCCTCAAATATAAATAAATTGTTTATATATATATATAGCGGTTGATTGGAGGTAGGAATTAGAATCTATTTTTATTGCATTGGACGTCAAGATTACAATGGTATACTTATTCGACCAAACTTGAAGTTCAATATGTTTATGCAGAGATAACAATGATTGTATATTGTTGTAATTAGGTCACAATCCCTAGTACGAGAGCGCAAGGGTTTTGTTCTTTCTTTTATTGTTAAGGATGGTAGGGTGGAGCTAGGCAAGGAAGTTGTAGCTTCCTTCAAGAGGTTGTTGCCTCCTTCCAGTGGGAGTTGGCAAACTTGGGGTTGTAGCCCTTCTAGTTGTAGCTGGTAAACCAAAAGTTATATGTTCCTTTAATGTGATGTTATTGGTTAATGTTTTTGATACTTAATTGTAAGAAAAAGTGAAATACTAATTCACCCCCCCCCCCTCTCAGTATTTTACTATTTCCAACAATTAACATGGTATCAAAGCTAAAAACTCTGAGAATCAATCTTTTGAATCATGCACATACCAGGTTCATTCAAGATTGCTAAGGCCAAGTTCAATTACGATTATAGAAGGCGATTTTTTTAAGGGTCGAAATCGATCACACTATGTAATCAAATTTTTTGTAGTTGTGCCGAATTTAAATCTTTTTTCAGCGAAAAAATTATAAGAGAAAAAGGAGGGTCGACAGCCATTAGTGGGTTGTCATACCTGATGGATGAGGATACAGGAAAAGGTCGGCAATGAGGCCATCAGTTGCTGACAAGGACTGACAATCCAGACCAAGCCATAAGGAAGAAGGGGGTGACAATTGGTGGTGGTCAACAACTGAACCGTCAACTTGCCACCCAGCCACCACAGTGGATCAATCGACACAAGAAAATAACAAGGCAAACAATGGCAGGTGAGATGCAAAGAGACGTGAAGCCATAGAGCACGCAATGAGTTATCGAGTAAGGGTCGACTGGATGATATAGAGCATAGCAAAGTCACAAGGTTTTGAGACACGACAAGGGTGTGAAATCATAGCAAACAAGGTGTGTGTGGAGAGTAGGGCCACGGCATAGTTAATAGTTGAGCAGTCACTGCAGGGAGCACAGTGCACATGGTTGTGGCAGGGCATTTGTAGTGAATCAAGCCTGTGCAGAGCGACAAAGGAGGTCACAACCGAGGACACACCTACACGTGAAGAAGGCAAAAAGACGTTGAGCAATCGGCCAGAGATTCACCGACCACAAAATAAAATGAGCTTGTAATTGTGGTAGTTGCCAACCAAGCTACCGCAATCTAGGGTAGACAAGAGTATCGGCCATAGTAGAGGCAGAGTCGTGGGTTCCAATGCATCTAGGGAAAGAAAGGCAAGAGGTTGTGTCATTAAAATTGGTCTTCCAGGCTTGAGCGCAAGGAAAAGAGTGGTCAATGGTTGATATGCAGGCCGACACCATGTATGCATCGATCGAGCCAGGAAGATTGTGCATCGATAGTGGACTAAGCAGCAACGATCCAGAAGCAAGTCACTAACAAGACATGTGCAAGTGGGAGCAACAAACTGTGGTGCAACAAGCACTACATGTTGCCAAGGTTGCAAAGTTGAGAGCGTCGAGCCTAACTTGAAATTGTTGGTTGGGCTAAAGAAACAAATGGACAATTGAACCTTGTTCGAGGCACAGGGGGACGACTAGCTGAAGGGTCGAGCCGCTAACAATAAGTTAGCAACCACAGGGAAGCTAAGACAACTGCTAAGGGTCATGGCTGCAGTAGCTAGGATTCACAGGTAGTGTCGCGTCAAGCATGATCAACTAGCTACGAGACATAGTGGCCAGCAAGGGGTCACTGACAAAGTTACTAAACCTGGTGCAAGCCGCTGGGTAGGGGATCTGCCACGAAAAGAATGAGTTGGTAGTTATAGCCAGCAATAGTGTACAAAGGAAGGTACCAAGGTTGTCAACAGGATTGGAAGAGGTCAACCCTCAAAGGGAGAGCATACTAATCGGGGGTTTGGTAGTAATTTATTTTTAATGGATGTCTAAAAGGACCAAGACAAATCCACGAGGAAGATCTCTGCAGATCTATAAACCAATAATTTTCTCAGGGGCGCTAGAGGAATTTAGCATAGCGGCCACAAGAAGCCAAGAAGCGACAAAGAACAAGAAGCAAGAAGCTTTGAAGGTTGAGCAGCTCAGAGGGAGTTAGCCTTCAAGTTCAGGAGGGGAGGAGCAATCAACAAAATCTTCCAAATCTGTCAAGGTCTCTTGGTATGAGATGACATTATAAGATGTTCAAGAGTAGGAGGCTTCTAGGAACTAGTCCAAGCTAAGCAGGACTTCGAGGTTGTTTCCAGACTAGGTGGTAGGAAAGGCTTCCAGTTCAGAGGGAGCAACTCAGGCAATTAATGCAATTCCAGGACCAAATTCAGCTCTAGGGGGAAAAAGTACCTCCCTCGCTAAAAGAGGGTGTTGATGTTTGTAGTTCGGGCAAGTACTTATGCATAGGCCTAAGTGTCTAGGCATGCAAAAGTCACCCAAGATCTCCTTAGACACTTTCTCTAGTGTGAGCACCTTACATTTGTAACTTAGCTTAAATTTTAACTTAGGAAAGCAGATAATTATTGTGATGGCCAAATGAGATAAGGTAAATTTAGGAAAAGTGAATAATTACTTAAGTGATTATGTTTTAATCTCAACCCTTGGTCTCAAGTGAGGTAAGATCTAATCTCAATTGTCAATCACTTTGTAGATTAGGGTTAGGGATTTAGCTCAGCTAAAAGTTATAAAAGCAAGGTTAAGGATAAGGAAAAGACAAACCATACAACAACACAAGATTGAGAGAGGCATCTTAGTGAGGAGTATCATATTCTAGTGTGTTGAGTTCGAGGAAGGGGGAAGCAAAGAGATCCAAATTAGGAGATCCAGATTAACCAAGGAGGGTCAGATTGGATTCAGTGTTGTACATATATTTCCTTAGTTGGGCCATTATCCCAAGACGGGAGCCCAAGTAGGTTCTGAATCAATTTAATGATAAACCGATTTGATTGGGAAAAATATGTTGTGTCATTGTGATTGAGATTGATATATTTTGCTTCCATTGAATTTATTGTGTTAAACCTAGTTGTGTAAGTAATCAGTGGATCTGTAATCTACTAAGAATTAAGTGTGTTAGGTTTACAAGAAAATTAACATAAGATAAGTTTCCATAATAATTTCTAACAAACACTCTGGGATTGTAAGTGTCGCATTAGTCCATTTCCCTTAAGTCTCAAATAGAACAATGGGTGTAACATTATAGTTCTCTCATCCATAAGGTTGAACGTGGTGAACTAACAAATTTCCCCATATTAATGTTTCTCTATGAAGTAGTTTTGGAAGTATCAAACTAGGACTTTCTATTATGCAATATTTCAAGAGTCCATTAGACAAACAAATTGATAGGCACTAGTGTCACATCATCCCACTTTCTTAATGCCCTCATCTCCCTTTCATTTCCTTTACATTCCTCTTTTCCCATTTCTATTTCCACAATATACTATACCCAAATGTTTTATCAAAGATTACTCTTCATTTTCACCTTGAGGCCCCACTCCATAGTTTTGATAATCCTATGCTTAAAGAAGACACCCTTGAGTGGGAGAAGATCCAACCAGAGAAGAGAGGAAGAGCTACAGAGGTGACAGTAGGTATCCTTCCTAAATTGCACAAAACCAACACATTGGTGATTGGGACCTTGCACTACTTCTATGCATGCTAGATTTTGATGTAGCACAACATTAGGACTAATTTGAAATATTTAATTACAACAAACAGTTGCAAATACTTCATTTATCTTCAGTCAAAATGTGATGTTCTGTTTTCTGGTGTCCTTTATGGCATGGATTAGGATGGACTTTCAGCGTTGGAGCAGACAGGCCACAGGGGCAGGTTGGCGTCACCGGCGGGCCCAGGGGCTTTTGGAGGGGTTTTGTGGAGTTTTTATGAGGTCCAATGGCATTCACTTAGTATATTCCATCATCCCCACAATTTGTCTATCATTCCGTTGCATTCCGGGCACTTTCAAAAAACAGAGTCATTAATGGGCCTAACTCAATTAATTATGCTTAAGGTGGCATTTCAAAAGGAATACTTGGCAAAACACCTTAGTGTAATAGCTCGTTGGAACCAAAACAAGAAGATCTACAAGATGAGATGGTTAGAAGTCCTTAGAAGACGTGGTGGCCAATTTACCATTTTCCCACATTAAAAAGAAATGTGCTCAATGATTAAATAATAAGAAAATAGGAACTTCTAGAGGGGTCCATCAAATCTATAAAAAGAGGAGGAGGCCAATAGAGGACATCTTGGATTTGATATTTCTTCTTGTATGAGAGGTTGGGAACCCAGTTCTCTACTTCCTTGGTACCCCCATGACGGAAACCCTCGGTGATTTAGTGAGATTGGACGAGCACCCATCTCCCCTTGGCGAATTCATCCAGAATTCACAAGAGAGCTTAGCAGTGGCAGTTCAGTTCAGTTTTGGTGGAGGCCTCGTGCAACATTGGAGCAGATCCTTGAGGCCAATTCTTTCTCAGCTATATCAGCTATTTTGTTACTTCAACATGTAAAACCCCCGTTTATATATTATAATAAAAGCTGAGATTATTTCTACTCATTGTATGATTGAATTGCATGCATTCTCTTGTTCTATTTTACATGGCAATCTTTTGTAAATTGAATGGTAATTTTATTAGAAATTTTGGTTGAATTAATTTTTTTCAAAATCTGCAAAATATCTTGAAAGGGATATTAGAGTGGTATCAGCGTTGGTCTTCCTGCCAGCCTGAGGGTTTGCTTATCAAAATTGTTGGACCAGATTTATTAATCACAGGGGTTAGAGATAGATTGTTGAAAGGAATCCCTTATTCTCTGAAGCGAATTATTATCTTGTGGATTTGAGATCACTGAAGGTTGAGAACAACAAAGTACTGTTGGGGCAGTGACCAATTGTAGTAAGGTCGTAATCTCCTGTTGGCTGCAATTGTTTTCCCCTTAGGGAACCAAGACATTCAAACAAAGAAGCCAAAGAAGAATCGAAGTCATTATCGGATCGAACTCCTTGCCCCAAAGTCAATCAATTTCTCGTGGGATCAATTTGACGGTGAATCGAATGGTTGAGTGTTGTGATCGTGGTACGTAGAAATTCATGCATTGGGAATCAATAGTCAGTCGTATCATCTGGTTGATACACTGACCAAATGCATATGGAGAGTCGTGAGACATGGGAGACGACATTGTATCTAGGAGTCGGGCAGCGGTTCCTTAGGGGATATTAGCTACGTAGTCGAGACCCGAAAGGGTTTTGCAGATGCGAGATCATGTGGACCAACGAACAGAAGAGGCAGCGGGTCTCCTCGTGGCAGATTGGGCAAAGAAGAATAGGATCGACTTTCCTTATAACGTCGATCTATTTGCTGCTATCCGACTAAAGACTATATTGTATGCGCATGCAAAGTGGTACACTGGTTGACTAAAGGCAAAATCAAGACATACATGCTTCTCACGCTAGTCAAAGGAAGAATGTCTGCACATAAGATTTTAAAAATAGTCAATAGGTCAGTGGCACACAGAGAATAGGCAGATTCTTCCTCTGTGGCAACGGTGGAGCCAACAATCAAAATTCTGGGAGGAATATTTGAGCCGCGAGAATCGTGGGGTGACTGATCCGTGAACCACCCACTTTCCTTAACAAGGGCCACATGATAGATCAAAGGATGTGGTTGGCTAGGCGAAAGATCTATGATCGATGCGATTAGTAGCTTGAATATTTGTACGTCGCATTACTAGCGAATCAAAGGAGTATACAAAATCAAGGGGCCTGGCTGCGCACTCACAGTACCTGCATGAATCAGCGGTCATGTGCATTTTCTGAAGAACGGGTTGCATTATCAGTAGCCAACAAGAGTCGCATCGATTGGGTGTGTACGAAATTATGTACACAGAGATCACCTGTTGCGGCAGGTTCAGCCATATTGGTAATTAATTTATCATGTGCCCGGCTGTCTAGCCGAGTGGAATAATGCCCAGCAACAACTATGAATTGGATCAGTGTAACCTGCACATTATGAATTTTGTGTACACACTTGTATCCTGGGCATGGAGTCGAGATGTGACAAATCAAATCGTAAAAGCGTAAGTTTTATTGGAATACAATGTTGCGGGCATTAGTAGTGAACTGAGAACGATTTGGATAGCATTGGGCAGTGATTGAAAGGTGTGATTGCAGGGAACGTGAGGGAATTATGCATGTGGCATAGTCATCAGCATCAACATCAGCCTTGAAAGATCAACCACGAGGCAGAGGTATTTCTTGGGGAAAGGCGAAATTCCAAGCGAGTGCTTCCCTGAGGTCGTGATTATTTGGGAGACTGATCTTTCATTCTTGAAAGCCAAATTGGTTGTGGCCTAAGCTAGACACTGTTGTAGATCATAGTGCGCTATCGTAATAGAGTGTTGTTGATCCATTTTTGGGTGCAAAAGTTGATTCACTAGCTGAGGTTGCATTGGGAAATTTTAGTAGAAGACCAATTTACATTTTTCTGAAATAGTATTTTCCAGGTTGACCGAGGGCATTTGGAGGAGCCGGCTGAAGAGTCAGTGGTCTTATTTTGCTGTAGCAAAGGGATTTTCAGAGTTTCAAGGAAAAGGCAATTCGGAGTTCATGAAATTGCATACTTTTCCATTGAAAGTCAACAAAGTTTGTCCTTGAAACAAATTCTTATCGGCACTTGTAATTTTGTCCACAAGGTGTTCCAAGAAAAGGTGAGTCCTCATATTGCAGAAGTTGCAACTAAGTTTGTCAAAGAACTATAAATTTGAAATGTTATCCTACATTGTTGAATGAAATTTGTAATCGCTAAGGGTTTGTAGTGTTGTATGCTGTTGTGGTAGTCTTGCAAGCCCTATAATATTGAGAGCATGTGTATGGCTATTAATATTTAGACAGGGCCAGAGTATTGATAAGCTAGGATCACTTATCTTTGTTGTTAGTATTTATCTTCTGCCATGTGTTACGTCAAAAACTATTATTTTAATGGTCAGTAGAGGTCACTATTATTTATGCTAGACAAATCTGAAGTTGTGTTAGAAATTGTAAAGATTTGATGAGTGTGACTGAGAGCAATGTGAGATGTTTATGAGTAAAGTTGTTGCCAGGTTTGGGGAGAAAGGACAAAATTCTTTCTATATTGTTGGGAGATATGCATTAATCATGTAATTAGTGTAATTTGTTAGTCAAAGTCTTGTATGAGTCAGAGTCTTGAGTTGCCACGATTATCCCTTGTCATTGTATGGTTGTATTGTCAGTTGCGAGACTACCAATCAAAACAACTTGAAGTAATTGACTTCATTGGACTAAAACATGGATGAAACCTTCACAAATTCGCTTTATAAACTGTCAACAAAAATCAACAGATCCCTTTCCAAGGGAATACTTACCTTCCTACAGCAAGGGCAACCATAGAAAAAACATGAGTTGGTATACAAAATATATGCACTTGGAACAAATTTGAGATGCATGGGGGTTACAACAAAAGTCATTCTAAAACTAGAAGAACTTGCCTCACTTCTCTCCAAGGTGCAACAGTCAGATGGTAAAAACTTAATTTGGTCTCTCAAACTAGCCATGCTTGCCTTAGTACAACACAAATATTTGGAGCACCCTTGTATAGGAGTCAAACTTCCAGTTGCCTCTTGTCTTAGTAGTATCATGATGTTGATTGCACCTATACCTCCTTACAGTGATGACATTATGAGGAGAGTCTTCAGACTGATAGTGGAAACCTTTCAGGATTTGGATAATAGTGAGGGCCCTACCTTTGAGAAGAGGCTAGAGATTCTAGAAGTCATGGCCTTGGTTAGATGTTATGACCTCATGTTTGACCTGGAGTGTGACGATTTGGTCCTGCAGATGCTCCAATGCTTCTTCAGCATCAGGAAACATCATCCTGATACAGTCATAAGACACATGCAGTCCATTTTGTCCTCATGTATGGGAGGCCATGATGCCACTTACAGGAGATTGCAATCTAAGTTGTTGGCCATTTGGAGGGAGGAACAGGTGGTTTCACCTGCTGCTTATGAACTAGCAAAAAGGTTAGTTGAGCAAAACATTGGATTGTTCAGGAGACGGTTGACCCGAGAGGAGTTGCAGTGGCTTTATGGTGACCAACCAAGTAGAAGGAATGAGCTAAGAAGGGTCTTTGCTTTATCTGCAAAGAACCTTGGGTACCTGACCACTCATGGTTGTGTGATGCGGAGGAGATGGAAAGGGTAGAGCAGGAGGAGATCCCTTCTAACTTTTAGGGTGAGGATTCTGCTTTTATGGAAGAGTCCATGGGGTCATACAAGGATGCCTCTAGGGAGCATAAGCAGTCATGTGGAGTTGGTGGGCCAGATTTATATTCTGGTGTATATGGTGAAAAGTCAATGGACCCTACGAGAGACATTCAAGATGATGAGTCACCAGTGATGATTCAGCATGAGCAACATATGGTAAAGCGCGAGTCAGTTGAGGAGGATGATATGCACAGTATGCATGATGTGCCTTTTGGAGAGAACCAGTTGGAGTCTCATATTGAGCCTGTGATGGAGGAGGATGAGCAGCGACCCTTGGGGTCAACCATTGATGAGGAGCAGGCAGATATACAGACAGCTAACAGGGTGGCAGTATTGGGAGACACATGTCCTCGGGAGATGCGAGGGTCTGACAAGATAGTTTTGCAAGAGGTTGGTAGACTGGAAGAGCATGGAGATAGTTTTGCAAGAGGTTGGTAGACTGGAAGAGCATGGAGTTTCCAATTAGATGAAGGAGGATCTTTTTGAGATGGTGGTGCATCCACCTTTGGGCCGACCCACTAATGAGGTGCAGTCACTTGCACACGTGGTTGGCAGAGTTGCAGTACTTTCAGGGAGCAGCCCTCTCCAAGAGTACATAGACAGGGCGTACAACACATCTTACCCACTTTTGCCTATTACAGAGACAGGGGCAAGTTTCCTTAGGCATATCTTGTTGATGGACCACACAGAGCGGCATGAGTTGAGCATGGACCAACGACAACATAGTAGACTTGTTCTATACATAGGTGTCCATGCATTCGATTCTTTCCACAGGATAGATTGGCGGGAGATCATGAGTCGGTATCCTATTGATGGAGTATCATTCTTAGTCTGGCGCACAGTACTGCAAGAGCCCTTAGATAAGAGGGTTACTGCATGTTTTAGTGGGCAGTGGGATGTGGATCGACAACTTATCAATATTTCAGCAGCAGTAGCCCAGCATCAGCAGAGTGGGGTTAACCTCGGCCTATGCCAAAGGTTGGAATGGAGAGAGGTGATGAGTTGGTATTTGCTTGATGGAGTAGCAGTTATAGTAGGAGATATAGCACAGTCAGAGCCATGGGACCTAGGCGATGATTGGTCGTGGTGACATTCGGATCTAGGGGGATCTATCGGTAGCAGATTGAGTCAAAGATGGGCATGGGATCCAGGTATTGAGGGATCCAATCATGTTTGGATTGCTTGGAGGCATGATGTGGACCAGTGGTTCATATGGGATTCTGGTATCAGTTTGTAGATGCCTCTACAGCAGACAGGTGCAGATTGCTTGAGGGAAAGCAATCTTGGGGCAGGAGGATTTGTGATGTTCCTTTTTCTGGTGTTCCTTATGGCAGGGATTAGGATGGACTTTCAGAGTTGGGGACAGACAAGTCATAGGTCCAGGTTGGCGTCATCGGCAAGCCCAGGGGCTTTTGGAGGGGTTTTGCAGAGTTTTTATGAGGTCCGATGGCATTCACTTGGTATATTCCATCATCAACACAGTTTGCCTTTCGTTCCATTGCATTCCGACAACTTTCAAAAAACATAGTCATTAATGGGCCTGACTCAATTAATTATGCTTAAGGTGGCATTTCGGGAGGAATACTTGGTAGAACACCTTAGTGATAGCTCATTGAGACCAGAACGAGAAGATCTACAATTTGAGATGGTTAGAAGTGATTTTCAGTGCCTGAGAAGACGTGGTGGCCAATTTACCATTTTCCCACATTAAAAAGAATATTTTAACTAAGGGAAATGTGCTCAATGATTAAATAATAATAAAATAGGAGCTTCTAGAGGGGTCCATCAAATCTATAAAAAGAGGAGGAGGCCATTAGAGGACATCTTGGATTTGATATTTCTTCTTGTATGAAAGGTTGTGAACCCGGTTCTCTACTTCCTTGGTAGCCCCAGGACGGAAACCCTCGAGTGAGTTAGTGAGATTAGGGGAGCACCCATTTCCCCTTGGTGAATTCATCTAGAATTCACAGGATAGCTTAATAGTGGCAGTTCAATTCAGTTTTGCTGGAGGGCCCATGCTACATTGGAGCAAACCCTTCAGGCCAGTTCTATCTCAGCTATATCAACATTTTGTTACTTCGGCATGTAAAACCTTAGTTTATATATTATAATAAAAGCTGAATTATTTTGCTCATTGTATGATTGAATTGCATGCATTCTCTTGTTCTATTTTACATGGTAATCTTCTGTAAATTGGATGGTGATTTTATGAGAAATTTTGGTTGAATTAATTTTCTGCAAAATCTGCAAAATATCCTAAAAGGGATATTACATAAAACCACTAGGCAACTCAAGAAAAAAAATATCACACAAGTGTATATTAACCTCAACAAGTTACAGTGCTTCAGGCACACTATTCCATGCATATAAGTGATTCTGGACTAACTTTACATCCAATTTTGCAACAGTAAATCAACCCCCTATCTTATAGAGATGGGTTAACTCTCTTAACAATTTTAGCCCTATATCATGATAAAGCAGCATGAACAAGTGTTGGAAATTACCCAATCAAGAAGGCTACACGCTAAAAATCACTTATGCAAATGCATAATAATTGGACTGCCAAAACACTTCATTAATATATAATAGATGAAGTACATGTACATACAATGTATCAAAAGCTGGTATAATCTCAAGCTTTCCAAACCTTAACTAGGAAAACCATGAATACCCTGGCCAACTCCTCGTAACTGGGAATCACTCCAAGCCAAAGTTGGTTTCTTCACCAAGATCCTCATTGGCCCCCAACTTGCATCCCACAATTGTGGAAAGGATCTCCTCTCCTCCTCACCAAGGATAACTAACATTAGGGTTTCCAAAACCCTAGTCTTCTTCTCGCACAAGAGATACAAGAAACAATGCTTCTTTTACCCTCTAGGGTCTATAACAAAGCCCAACTTCTTTGTCTAGTTTGGGTGAAAACCTAAGCTTAGACTCACTCTTGAACTTCTCCAAAAACTCTAGTGCTCCAAGATAGTGATGACACAGCAAAATGTAAGAAGAGAGAGAGAACTCTAGTCCTCACATATCTAATAAAAATGAGTCACAAATGAATCCAAATGATCCAAGTATCATCTTCAACCTATCTCTCTTATGATCTTCTCCTACGGTTTCCTCCTAAACCCTAGTATCTTGCTCCCTAGAAGACATCCCTCTAAGACAAGTTCTAAGAGTGTGTACAATGATGATGAGGACTGGAAATGACTCTCTCATTCCTCTATTTATATGAAAGGTAAGGGAGGCCAACAATATTATAGTGGTCCTAATCACTACAAGCAACCTATCATATCCACAAAAGAATACAAGTCCACATGTGAAGTTGTCGAACATATAAGACTCCAAGGCATGAATGTTCTTCAAGAACGTACAACATTCCACCTCCATAAGCCTCCAAAGTTCAAATGTTTCTCCTAGGTCATGTGCTACTTCTAGTCCACCCAACCCCAAAATATGGCATCAATAACAAATCAACCTGTAAAATAAGCAACAACGATTACTTCGTCAAAACAAAAACCAAATGTAAATGTTTAATATCAAATAAACCTGTAAAATAAGCACCAACAACTAGTTAGTCAAAACAAAGAATAATGAAAATATATCTTGGGGAGCTATATTAATGCAATACCCTTTACTGGTTGGCTTGCATTAATGCAATATGCTTTACTAGTTGCCTTGAATCTAGCAATAAATGCAAATATTGTCTTGGCAGATATTGTGTATTGGGTACAATCCACGTAGTTTGGCTTCCTGCAACTAATAGCTATTGCAATTGCTTTTCAGTAAAGAAACATTACATGCTAGAATTCACAATTCATGTATTGCATTCCCTCGTAGTTCTTTTAATAAAATAACTAGTATGCTATGAACCATGAACCTCACTCGTTGACAAACTAAATACATATAACAAAGATGGTGTTTAGTGACTATTTGCACCACTGGATTTAAGTAGGCACAATAAAATTATATATAAAGCAAAGCATACTCAAGTCAAGAACAAGCCTCCATTCAACTAGCTAGGGGTGCCCATGCCATCTAGGGCTTAATGCCTTCCTCCAAGATGCCCCATGTTCCTCACAAGCAAGCATTCAACCTTTGCATGGCCATCATGAAGAAGTCACCAAGCTCCACAAGTCTCCAACATTCCACGGAAGAAAACCACAAAAGCAACAAGATGAGGTCAAGCAATCAATAAGCAAGCCACCTAACATGTGTATGTTCATCACGATACAACCAAAGGTCATCCATACACCATGCACCCCACATTAAATAGAGCACTCCTAGGCATAGTGTAAACCTAAGTTGCAAGAAACAGGGAAACGGGTACAAGTTTCCGAAATGGGTACGAGTACGAAACACGGACCTCCCATATTTTGGAAACGGGGAAACGCGAATATATGCAAGGCGAAGGTTGGAGTGCACATAAACAAGATCCTTTGTCTTCTGTGAACCAACCTATTGCGCTTCACAGAATGAATAAAACCATAGGTGTTCCAATTCCTTTCTACTGATGAAGAGTTTGCCACTTGGGAAAGAATACGAACGGCAAGGTTTTACAAATGTACACCATTTGCTCCACGACAAATCCACCACCTAACTGGATTCATGGTGCTTCTCTCCTCCAAAGCTGATATATCTGCATAATCATCTATTCCTGCAGCAAAACTGGCAAATTCTTACTTTACCTCCCTACGTAGATGAGCAGGAAACATTCTCATAAGGGCTTTTTTCACCCCATTAGCCACCTCTCTATCCTTATGGGGTGCCTTCCTCTTCCATTGCTTTGAGCAATAAGCTCCTCATCATAAAATTTGCGGAAGGCATGTGCTAAAGTGTGCAATGGAGTGTTGAAATTTTTCAACCTATCAACAATGATTTTCTTGACTAAATCAGCAAAATGATCATCAACAAACAAAAGTTGTGGAGACTCTTGTGAAATGATTTCCATAGTTTTCTCAACCATGGAATCCATGCCATCATATACCTCTCCTAAGAAAGGTTGGTCAGTTTCAGCATTCCGAAGAAGTTCAAATGTCGAGGTTGTGAACTTTAGCAAGAAATCTATCTTGCTCCACCAATCCTCATCAAGGAACAATCTATGCACCATATATCCCCGCTCTGAATCTGTTTGTCTCCACTCAATCCAAAGTTGACTCGCCACCATAGAAACTAATGCATGCTTAACCTCAACAAGGCGGCGCAACATCAAGAAGTTTGAGGCATATCTTTTCTCAGCAACTTTTAACAACTCCAATTTGGAGTACTCTCGAAATATTGCCTAAAATTGGTTGGTGATGAATTTAACAATCTGCCTTGCTTCCCCTGTGATTTCCTTTATCCATGAAACTTTGTTGTCGATCTCCTCTAAGATCAGATTCAGATTATGGACAATGCATGGTGTCCAAAAGTTGTGGTCATACCTCCCCTCAATAATGAAACCTATAGCTTTGCAAACTGGTGCATTATCCGTGATAACTTGCACCATCTTGTTAAGCCCTATTTGTTCAATAGCTTTTATAATAACATCAACAATGAACTGTGCATCTTTTACCTCTCCTGAGCAGTCTTTCGCCTTGATAAACATTGCTCCTTTGGGGGAATTGGCAATGATATTTATCAATGGTCTGCGCCTTGTATCTGTCCATCCATCTAAGACTATGGTAACCCCAGAGCTACTCCGGGAAGAACGAATTGGTGATAAAATATCCTCCATAAGCTCCTTCTCATTTTTTAGAAGCTGAGTTCTGACTTTCTCATAGTTGGGCCCCTTGTACCCTTGAGGAGCTTTGTTGATTTCCCTCATCATATCTTGCCAGTAAGGAGAGCGAACAACATTGAATGGGATACCACATGCATAAATGCACCTAGCCACTCTGGAATTAGTTTCTTCTCTCGCTTGCACATTCACCAATTTAGCAATTATGCTATCCTAAACTGAAGGGGATGCCCCTCTGGTATTTTTGGGTGCTCGTTGTTCATGTTGTTGAGTGACACTGGCTCTCCTCTTTCTTGCTTCAACTACAATGCACCTAGCCACTCTGGAATTAGTTTCTTCTCTCGCTTGCACATTCACCAATTTAGCAATTATGCTATCCTAAACTGAAGGGGATGCCCCTCTGGTATTTTTGGGTGCTCGTTGTTCATGTTGTTGAGTGACACTGGCTCTCCTCTTTCTTGCTTCAACTACAATCCTTGGCTCAATGTTAGATAGAGCTTGAGGAGTAACTTGACTAAGCTCATCATGCCTTCTCTTAATAACATTTGCCTCATCTTGCTCTCTTTGATATGCCCTCCTTGCCAATGGGTGTGTTGTTTTTGTGCAACCTACAATCCCCTGTCCTCCTCCATGCCAAAGATGTGCCTTCACTCTTGGGTAGGAGCCCTTGTACGAATTATTGCAAAGATTACATCGCCATTCCCATGAGCCACCACTTCCACATTTTTGAAACTTCTGAACATGCCTCCAAAGAGGATAATATTCAACCCTTGGGTTGGCCCTGGGGCTTGAACTTGTAGCTTCACTTTGGTTGGAAGCCATTGCTAAAAACAAAAAACAAGGAAAAAAAAAACTGTAAAGAAAAAATATTTTTCATATTTTTGGCAGCATAAACACTCAAAAATTTGAAGAAATAGTAGGAAAAAACTAAGAAAATGAATGTTGCTTACCCAAATTAAATTTTTGTAGCTGAAGCTACCCCAAAATACCAGAAAAGACAGAGAAATATGGTTGTAGTTGAGCAAAAAGCCAAGAATGTTGTAGCCGGAAACTTTGCACTCCAAATCTGCTGCTGAAATCTCTTTCTCTTGCTGCTGAAATCTCCTTTTCTCACTGTTGAAAACACCCTACCTGAAACCACTGCTCTCTTCCTCTCTTCTCCTTTGCTAAAATCGTCAGTCTTCAAGAGAAATGACTTGCTCAATTGTGTGACGAGAGAATGAGGCGGGGGTCACTTTTATAACTTGAGAGGCATCTAGACGCAGCTAGAAGTTACTTAGTCACGCAATAAAATATTAGAAGATAAAAAATTAAAAAAATTACAAGAAAAAGTCAAGTTAGAAGAGGAAACTCTGTCGTACGGCCTGGAAACTCCGTTCCGACCGTATTGGCCATGTTTCCTCAGCGAGAAACGGTCCAATACGGTCGGAAAAGCATTTCTAGGTCGTATGGTACGAGTTTCCTCGTTTACATTTCCAGCTGAAAACGGACCCTTCTCCAATGTTTCCTGCAACTTAGGTGTAAACACTTTCAGAGTAACCCCAAAAGCTAACAATCCAAGTATGGCATATAACACGTGTCCAAGACACTAAAAAATCATTTTGAATAAATAAAGGGATGCTAGGTTAGAAACAAATAAATGCAAGAAATCATGATATCAAGTTGCACCTATTTGTTGATGACATCATAGGTCTTACACCAACGCAATTTTGTGATTTTTCCTGTTGGTTGTGTGGCCTGATTATCTTCTTGATTCAAAGATCTAGTTTTTAGCCGTGTTTAGACCCCAATTCCTAACAGGGGTTTGCCCTCCTACTATTATTGCTATGATAATTCTTTGGAGCCCCCCTAGCGAGGGTTTGGAGGTGTCGCCCCTGAAGAGAAACTTTTGGAAAAAATGCCTTGTAAAATGTTGTAATTTCATAGTCAATATGGACCATCCATTATTAGGTCACAGATCATATGGAAGATGTGATGTTAGGGTTTTTCCCCTAGTAGCCAACCCTCAATTTAGGAGGAGATTGTATTGAGGTTGTGTATTATTGAGAAACCATTGTAATTGAGAGAGACGAGACTATGACAGAGAGAAGAGGAGGTTGCAGCAGGATGCACTGTAGGTTGCTATCCCTACATTTTGCTGGATGGAATAAGAGGGATTGGCTATTTCTTCGTGGATGTAGCCCAAATCAGGTGAACCACGTATATTGGTGTCTCCTTTGTATTGTTTCATTCTGTCTTATTTCCACATTCATTTTGATTTTATTGCTCTGTGATTTTATTCCTAACATTTCCATTCTCTGCTTTTCATGACTAACCTAGATTATAGGACCTCTTCTCTTAGATACAATAAAAATTCAACTACAAACATAATTTTGTCAAGATTTAATCACTACTTAATCATGATGTAATCTGAATTCGAAGGGATTTAAACTATATGCTGGCATCCATATGCACAATTCACCAGCATAATCACTATATATGTTACTCCATCTCAATGGCCTTGACCCTCACTTACATCATGAAAAATAAATAAGGCAAATCAAAATACTGGTTTTAGGTTAAAATATATGCTTTTGTCAACAGTGACTTTCTGATTTGTGGTTATCTAGGTTAGTGAAAGTGAGTAGCTAATATAGCCCTCACTAAGGTTCAATTCCTACCAAGTGAAATGCTTGTGCTTGTGCTTGTGCTAGAGCTTGTAGATGCTCACCAATATGCGACAGCGGTTAGGACCAGGTGGAAGTTCTGGCCAACTTTGTTGGAATAAATATCCATATTCACAGTTACTTAGCCAAGAAGCAACTGAATTGGATGGTGGTAATGGATTGCCCATAATGCCAAATCTGGGCATGTGAACCTCATTGTGATAAGAGAAAGTTCTTTTGTTTATTTTTTGTATTTTGGCAGCTTCATCTCGAATCCGAGGTTTAGTGACTTCACCACATGGAATGAATATGTATACAATTCCCGGGTGCATTTTCCATGCCAAATTTAAAAGCATTCTCTCTTCTTGACAAGGGGGATCAGCAGATACAGCTCCAAGAAAATGCAAATATAATCAATTGACCCTATGATACTTGTAAATATTTGAACTGGATTAATTATCTCATCAACGAAGTCATTATGCTAAGGCGTCTTCTCTTCTCTACATTATAATAAACTCTATAGATAAAAACCTTCCATATAGAACTCTAGATGCTAATTCCTAAGCTGTTACCAGCAAAGAACAATAACGAGATTATTCAGGTGGATACTTCTCAGGAGTACTTCATGTTAATTGGACTGCACCTCCTATCCCTTTGACAAAAATTACCAAACCATCATTGCCTTGCCTAATCTTCAACAACATTTGTCTAGGACAAATTCAAGTTGGATCTCACTCAGATCAACGTAGATCACGATGAACCTAGAGAAGAGCATACTTGCAAACTTTGCTCTTTGGAGGCTGAGATTGTGGAACATTTTGCCTTTTGGCATCCGGTATGAGATTCAAGGCAAATATTGTTGTCCCTTGACATACTTTGGTAACTGGACATTACTATAATTTCATTTTATTTCATTATTGTTTATTCATGGATTAAAGCAGGTATAACAGTACCCCACTTAGATATGAGAATCAGATGTTTTTGTTGGCATTATGATTCAAGTGTTGTCCTTGATGGCAACTCACTCAGAGGCTGGTACAGGTGCTCAGAGGTTGGTACAGGTGGTACAGGTGATGGCAACTTAATCAGAGGACAGATCTGAGTATAGCAGGCCAAGACAATTCATACACGCAGGTTCGTTAAGCCCAAGTCGCGTGTACACGCAGGTTGGCTTCAGTAAAAGCGCGTGTATGTGAAAACGTACCTTTGGTCCATGGCGGTTAGTCCTTGGAAGTTGTGCCTATGGTTTTGGACCATGGCGTCTCGACGGACGTGTTGATCCCTAGTTTTGAAGTTGATGGTATTGGATTTCTATGGTTTTGGCTCTTGGTATTGTAAAGGGCCTAAGGCTATATAAGGAGAAGATCATTAGGCAAATGAAGGTAAGCAAGGTGCAAGAGTGTGTGAGTGATGAAGATCTGAGGAAGTGTGAGATCCAAGTGCTGGTTATGGGTTGGTGATCTGAACCAAGGTTTCACTCATGTGGAGGATGATGAATGATGGAACGAGATCTCAAGGCTTGGAATGATTATCTTCATATGGTTTGCCTGTGGATAGATCAGATCTACTGACGCATGTTTATTATTATGATCTGGGTATGTTTTGATGTCTGATATAGCTGCAGAGTTATAAGTTAGAATTTGCAGATCTGTACGCGGGTTGGCTTTGGTAAAAGAGCGTATACACGCAGGTTGGGTTCATCCAAGTAGCGTATACAATGTGAAGTATGATATTTGAAGATGAAGTTGGATCTGGTTGTTGTTGACAGGGTTACAGTGATTCAGAATTGGGTGTTTCAGTGATTGATGATGCAGGTTGTTCTACAATGATGATTGTTTCATGGATCCAGTATGAAAATGTATGAAACGTGGTCCCGGGAAGATCATAGGCCGGCACCTACGTACTGGTAAACATATCAGCCAGTACAAGAGCCAAGGGGGTTGTAGCTCCCTTCCAGGAGCAGCTGGAAAACGAGTGAAGGTTGTAGCCTTCTGTAGGGTTGGCACCTACGTACTAGTAAATGGATCGGCTAGTACAAGAGCTATGAAGGTTGTAGCCTTCTGTAGGGTTGGTACCTACGTACTAGTAAATGGATCGGCTAGTACAAGAGCTATGAGGGTTGTAGCCCTCTGCAGGTTGCAGCCTGCGTGCTGGTAAATGACTGCACCAGTGCATTGTAAAAGAAGTTTCTTATTAAAGAAGAAAGAGACGAATTGCAGCAGGTGGTTTTCACCCACATTGGGTTTCCACCTTATATCATGGTGTTCATGTGTGTGGCTCTTGTGTGATGTTCTGTTCTGTTATTCTGCACCTGTTTACTGTTAATATGCTTAATAATGATCTGATGCATTTACTGAAGATTAAGCTAACTGAATTATAAGATCTCTGGATATACGCGAGTTTCATTAGACACAGTAGCGTGTACACGCGGGTTGACTTAATTGAAGTAGCGTATATGTTTCTGAGCATGAAATTGAAAAAGTTTGATTGATCTGATAATACTGATTCACCCCCCCTCTCAGTATTATTTCCAACAGTTTTAGGCATATTTATTAGGGGGATTTCAGAGATGGACGACACTCACTATGATGTAATCAAATCTCATCTAGATTGTTGCTTATTACTTCCCTCTTCCTGACATTCACTTTTGCCAGAGGCAGATCTTGATTCTCATAATTCTGCTAGCCACTGTACACTAGCAAGGACCAAACCAGAAACAAGTTATGACAGGTACTGTTCAGCATATCTCTGCAAATTTCTAGGATGCCTAACAAACAGATGAGTTAATGCCTTAATAAAATATAATATCTCAATGTTGGACAATACAAGAGATCATCTTTCTTGTCGAGAGTTACTCTACTTCTGCAAAAATTTGTACAGAATGCCTCAATGACCAGAAGCTCTTCTCTAGGTAGCATTCTCAGACAAGTTCAACAGGAGTTTAAAGTGATTAACAAGGAAATATGATCATTGTGACTGGTATTGATGTTGCTTCCCACTTTATGATATTGACTTTATGGCAGTTTTGCCGCACTAAATTGTAATAAGTCTCATGTGTGTGAGTGTGTGACTTGTATTTAATTTGCAAATAATTAAGGCACTCCCTTGGGAAACTTGAGATGATTGAGTTGATAATCCTACTGGGCCATGTATGGACATTAATATAGATTCTTTATTTCTTCTCAATTATGCCATTTTTTGAACTCTGTATGCAAGGTAAATATCTTTTGACCAGGATAGTGATCTATATGCCAGATGGTTTATTGATGCTTAGCAACTTCAAATTCAATTTTCATTTTAACTGTAGCCTAAGTAGCAAGGGTGTGTGGGTGTAAGTGCATTTATCCCAGTTTCGAAATCCAGTTGCAGTGGGGGGCAGAGTGTGCGTGTGTGTAATTAAAATTGAAAAAAAAAGTTAAGAAATTTATCTACAGTTAAAACAGAAAAAATATGAGAATGAATTTTAATATTAAAGTCAGTTTTGTTGGCAGGTGGTCTCAAACCAGGTCACAACACCTTTACAATAGATTCATGTTATGGGGCTCAACAACCCTTGTAACCAGTGTTATCAGAACTGGACTGGAACTCACTGAACTGGCCAGTCTGACTGTTTTGTGGCCCTAACTAGTCCGACTAGCGGAAAAGACCAGTTTGGTACCGAACTGGCTAATTCCATACAATGTGACTAAGGACCCTCGAAGCGTAACCCTTGAAAGGGCCCTCTTACCCATTATACCAGCAGAGATACCTACACATTCATGCAGCATCTTTGCACAATTGTAAGCCCAAGATTGCAAGCCAGAAGCCATGCAACGACCGTGTGAAGCCCTATAGGCATCCTAGACCTTGTGTCATATTGTGTCAATTTGTTTTGGTCAGACCATGGCCAGTCCCTTTGAGTTCATTTCAAGTTCCTTTCGTCTTGGATAGGATTGGAGGACCTTCAGTGGGTTTTTATGAGAATTCATGGTTTTATGGAAGCCTGGTTTTGTATGGGTGATCACTAGTGCAACGACCAGCCGAGCCCATGTCAGGTGCACATATGTCTCTCCCTAGGTTGTAGGAAACATAGGACCCCCTCCCCCTTGTACCAGCTACATTTCGGTACGAAGACCCCAACACGCAGCCACCCAAAAACATGCCATACAGACGTTGAAACACAATATATGGACACTGAAATATGAATATGGCGCCTAAAACATGTTTCAGCCATTCAGTGTCCACATATCACATTTCAATGTTTGTACAACATGCTTGTGTGGCACCTGTGAGTTGAACACAACCATTTGAGTTCATTTCAGGTTCCTTTAGTCCTAGCCCCTGGATAGGATTGGAGGACCTTCAATGGGATTATATGAGGACTCATGGTTTTATGGGAGCCTTGTTTTGTAGGGGTGATCACCAGTGTAGGGGCAAGTGCAGCCCATGCTGGATGCACCTATGTCTCTCCCTAAGGACAGACGATCACATGGAAGGGGAGAATCTCAATCTCACCCTTAGCTACCATCAAAAAGACACAATCTAAGTGTTGGACAAGCCCTATAAGGAGAATCTTCAACTAGATTTGTGGGATATGGTGGCATAGTTGCTATAGTAATTGGGGCATCTCGAAGGAGTAGATCCCGCTAGTGGGATCAAATTTATTGCTTGTTATTCTAGACTGGTTTGAGTGGGATAGTTTTACACTCAACTCATTCACTCCTAGTCCTTGTTATCCACCGAAATGAGAGTAACCCCATAGGAGAGAATTTTCTCCTTTGGACAACCAGCTAGCCAGCAGTCATAGATTCCTCCGTACATGATGTTATACCATGATCCTCTATCATTTACACCAGTCAAACAACCCTCACCATCCAACATTCCTCTTGAAGGAAGGTGAGTCACCATTTGGAAGGCACTTTAATCATCTTACAATCATGTGTTTTTACTTCATGTTTTGGACAAACTAACATGGATTAAGGGTGATCTAGATGATTGACAGATCTTGACTGTAAGCCTGTTTTCTCACTTTATGAGGGAGGTTAGTTTTTGACCCTAGTCCAGTGGAGGCCTTAGGGTTATAGGAGGGGCACTACTTGGGAGATTTGGATGGAAGTAGCATGTCAACAATAGTCTATACTTACAACTTTCCATCATTTCCCACATTTCATCTCCATTCTTTGGGCCAGTGATCCTTGGTTCATTGGGATTGGAGCCTTCTTATCGTCATCCTTGAATATGGGCCGATATCTTTGCCACAACAAAAAAAAAATAAAGCTAAAATGCAAAATATGGCCAAGACATTAATTAGCGCATGGGAAAAAGCATAGCATGAGCTCTATCGTCTACCCCCCTCATTAGCCATCACCCAATTCCTTGGGCATTTGATGCTCCATCATATAATAAATGAACTCTTGCATGTCCCCACCCTGATGAGCAATAAACTGACTCATTATTAAAGGGTAAAATAATGTTAAATTATTAAAAACAAGCTTGGGCTCCTAAGTTATGTTTCTATTCAAAGCATTATCAAAAAGAAGTAAAAGGTGCACCAAAGGGTTGGAAAAAGAAAGCCGAAAAAAGGGGTAAGTCATACCTCCATGATTGCTCCCTGCTTACTTATATACCCTCAGGATGTTGGACCTCCATCAGTTAGTACCATGGCCATGGCACCTTGCCCTGAAGTCCTTCCCCTCCATTGTGGAACTAAAGTTAAGCAGCGACCAGGTTGCAATTGCACGAAAAGAAGGGAAATGGACGGTCATCCATGATCTCAGAACCATCATTCAAGATTCATCTCCTCAGGGATATTCCCAACCATGGGCCAAATGATGATCGCTTACAAATAGAGGACATGACAAGGGGCACAGGTCCATCATCTTCATGGCTACTAGAATTGTAATGGTGTATTTTTGTCCTCCCTAGGCATGCTTTATGACGTGAATGGGTCTCATGACCTCCTTTTCCTTATAAAGACACATACGAGTCCTATGCAGAGCCAACCCCCGATTCATGGGTACCCCTAGGCATGGGCTTGCTGATAGGAGACAAGGTTTGATGGTGTCAAAGGCTCGAGAGGTGTGGTGTGTTGATTTGGGGTAGCCTCGGATGTGCTCTAGGCCTCAAATTTTGCCAGGAGACTTGGTTACACGTATTACAAAGAACCTAGAAAGCGTTTTGGGAAATTCCACCCAGAGACAATTTTATTAAAATAATTAATATTTTTTAATGGGACCCTAAGTCTTAACTTAGGAAATTAAAAATATTAATGGGTATTAATCTAATTATGGGTGTAACTTCTAGAAGAATACGAGGATCAAGCTAAAATGATCTTAGCCATTGATTAGCTTTTACTCTGGGTTGTTGAATGTCAACGAGAAGATTATTTAAGGGAGCTTGAGGGTCATTTGAAAAACACACCGAGAGATCAAGAAATCGAATTTCTGAAGTGGGAAGTTCTCAAGAGGAAATTTTGATCGACGAGACTTCTTGCAGACAGGGGCAGTGAGCATCCGAAAGAAGGAAGTTTTCCTGGGCCGGAGAGTACGAGGTAGTGAGAGGGCAGAACGACATCCAAAGGGAGGCAGGCGTTGGCCCACGCAGAGTCGATGCAGTGGCAGCGCAGGCCTTCGAGCGAAATCGAATTCCTGCTGAGGAAATTGAGTTTCAGTAGCCGGGAGCCGGGGTGTGAGAACGAGACGTAAAGATTCAGATTTTCCAACTAGTAGAGGGTCCGGAGAAGGCACAGCGTGATACCCAGCAGGGGTGACGTAGGAATTGCGTGGGAGTGACGCAATTTTGCGCAAAGGGTAGAGGCTCCAGTTCAGCGTGATCAAACTCAAATTCTCCCAATTCTCCCAATGACAGGGTGAGATCATTTCACCATTCATTTTGTCCAGTTTCTCTCTGTATCAGATTGCTAGTTGAGCATCCAAGAATTGTACTCAGATTTTCTCCTGCATAATCATAAAACCCTCAGATCTGCTACACCAATTTTCCTGCACTGGGTTTTTCTAGGGATATATGTCCAACAATAACGGTGTCAATTGTGTAGTATTTTCTTTCTTACTTAGTCTCTTGTTTCCGCATAATATTTAATTACGTGAAGCCTGCAGTGTATGTATTACGATATTTTCCGTAGGAAACTGCAAATAATTTGTTTAAAGGAATTTAACAAATAGGAGTAATATCATCAGTTGCTGTAGTAGGGATTCCGGTTGAGGAATTTTCACATGGTATAAAAGTTGCAAGCGAAGCAAGAAGAGTAGAGGCGGTAGATCCAGTGCTGAGCAAAAGAGGGAAACCGAAAAGCTGCAGGAGGCAGTAGTTCGAAACCCCAGAGGGTTTGCGCAATTCTTAGCCGAAAGGCTGAAATTTCGAGGCAGTCTCTCTCCAAGTGAGTTGACGGAGAGGACTCCCAATTCGAATTTTTTTCGGGGCAGAAGGAGCAGCCCTAAAGCCTCAACGTAAAGAGAGTTGGTGGGACGCAGATTTTCTGCAAGCAGTTGCTAGGTATAAAATCGTCATAAGAATGAGGAGAAGCACAGTTGAGGGAATTTCTTCCGCTGAGGATTCCTAGACAAGGAATTTGAATTCTCCAGAGCTAAGCAGTAGCAAGGGGCAACAGTTTTACTAGCTCCAGCAAGGAGTGTGTAGGTTAGCCCAGCAGCAACACATAGGAGAGAGAAGGTCATTCGACTTTCTATTTTTTGGCAGAAATCGCAACCAGTGGCTTGAGGGATCAAGACAAGTTGGACGAAACATCCAACTATGTCATCTGGAAGGCTGGAATGTCATTCCTTCTAGATGAGCATGCCCTCAAGACATACGTCGACGACATTGTGGTTGTCCCTGCAGATACAGATCCACTGAAGAAATACAGATCAGAAATGGTGAAGGCCAAGAGGATGATCCTTGATGGAGTAAAGGATCACGTGGTGTGTCATGTCGCTAGCGGAGGGATGTTGAAATTTGGTACCGGAGGACAGGTGGTTCCCTTAGGCTTTGATCTTTGGCCTAGGGAAAAGTGTTCAAAAGAATTTAATTTTTCTCCTAAAGTAACTTTATAATTTTTATAAAGTTAAATCTAATTTGAAAGTGACTTTAAGTGATAAAGTTACTAAGTCTAATTTTGAAGTGACTTTTATAAAGTCAATGAAAAATTAGAAAGGAAAAGTGACTTTGGAAATAAATGACTAAGTGGGTCTTTATTAAAGTGGGGTGAATTAAAAAATAGAAAGTGAGATTTAAATGAGCATTTAATCTCAGCCATTGATCTAAATCTATTTCAGCCATTGGATTTAGGGATCACCCAAAAGTCATTTAGGGTTGGGTTAAGGGAGGAAAAGGAGGAAAAGATCATTCTTTTTTTCATGAGCAGATTGGGAGAAGGAGAGCAAGAGAGCAAGGGAGATTTCTGGACAAGGAGGAGAAAGAGGCAGCAGTTTGGCACACATACCAAGGCAGCACTTCAGCAAATCCGAACAGCATAAAGAACAAGCAAAAAAAAGGCAGATTTTTGTGAGCAAACAGTGAAAAATTGATTTTCAGCACGAATATCGAGGAGGCGATTTTCTGCAAAGTTTTCGAGGTCTGTCCGTACAAGTCCGTACGGCCGTCCGTACAGTCCGTACGGTCCATACATTCGTACGTTCGTACAGTCCGTACATCCGTACGGTCCGTACAGCTCGTACAGCACATTTTCAGATTGTCTGTTGGCTGAAAACAGATAAGTTTGCTTGCTGGAAAAATTCTGTTTTGCTGATTTTTTTGCTGAAAATTCTCTCTCTGTAAAAAGGCATTTTTCATAAATAAAGAAGAGCTCTCAAACTGGTTTTCCCCAAGAGTTGTAGGGGGTTTTTCCAGGGTCAAGTTGACCAAAAATATCAGTGTTTAAATGTGTTTTAATGGTTGTTTATGATTGCTGATTTTTATTTCTCCAATTTCCAGCATTCTGAAAAATTTCCAGAATTTGTGTTTTCAGCAATATTTATTTTTTCAGCTTGTTAAATGTATGGTTATGGGAATGGGCATTTAACTACATGGGAGAAATAAGATGAAACTGAAAGCCGGGGTGGGAAAACAGAAATTTCTACAAGGAACTGCTAAGGAGATGTGGGATACCTTGGCCACGTTATATCAGAGATCTCCCGAGTAGCGAAAGATGTACTTGGAGCGGAAGCTGAGATCTGCTCAGATGCAGAAGGGGGAGCGTGTGCAGCCATTCCTCACAAAGCTTAAGGAAACCCGTGATGAGTTGTCTGCTGCAGGGCATACACCTCAGGATTCAAAGTTGGTTACACTGGCCCTCAATTCTATCTCAAATGAGTGGCAAGTCTTTGTCCAGAGTATCCTGGGCAGAGCAGCATTGCCGAATTGGGATGAGATGTGGGCAGCTCTAAAACAAAAGGAGCTGAGGAGAGACTTGGTCAAGGTCAAACTTGATGGAAGCAGCAGCAGCAGCAGTGGGTCAAAGCCCAAGGAGGAGGAGGATAATGCAACCCTTGCATCGAAGGGACAGCAGGAGCAACAGAGACGTAAGAAAGACATCTCGAAGATCAAGTGTTTCAGGTGTGGTGAGATGGGTCACTACGCTACTCAGTGTCCTCTCAAGAAGAAGGACAAGGATGAGAAGCACGATCTAAAGGTTGCACCCACGAAGATCAAAGTGGACGAGTTCACCAGGACAGTCGAGATACCTCCAAGAGGGAGGTGGGTTGATTTAGAGTTGTAGTTCGAAACAACTACAGATGCGTAGGATCCTTGAGGATTCCACCTTTTGGATCAATACCTTGCTACGAGAACCCAGTTTTGCAGTAGCAGGATGGACTAGTGTCGAATGGTGCCGAGGAGTGTAGGGGAAATAGTTGCAGTAGGAGCGTCAGAGACAGAACAACGCAGATAAGAGTTGGCAGCAGTGTTGATGGCACAGAGCAGAGGTCAACAGCAACGCAATATATTAAGAGGGTCAGTGCAGAGACTAGCAGCAGTCACGCTCCAACATTCACATGGTCTCATACTGAACACAGTTAGTTCAGTAATTTTGGATGTTTTCCGTTGCTAATGGAGTAGCAGCAAGAGTTTGCAGTGCATTGGCAATGCTAGCAGTAGCAAAGATGCAACACTTAAGGGAGTTGTAGTACGGATGCAATGTTGACAGTGGCAGTGTCAACAACAGTACAGTTGCAGCAGCAACGCAATAGTTGGTAGACAGCATGTCAGACATCAGCAGCAGAGGACGATGCTTCAGAGTCAAAGCAATATGTAGCAACGTATATTGCTAGAGCACATTCCTCGCTAAGAGGGAGCGTTGATTTGGGGTAGCATCGGATGTGCTCTAGGCCTCAAATTTTGCAGGGAGGCTTGGGCACATGTATTCCAAAGAACCCAGAGAGCATTTTGGGAAATTCCACCCAGGGATAATTTTATTAAAATAATTAATATTTTTTAATGTGACCCTAAGTCTAAACTTAGGAAATTAAAATTATGAATGGATATTAATCTAATTGTGGGTGTAACTTCTAGAAGAAGACGAGGATCAAGCTAAAATGATCTTAGCCATTGATTAGATTTTAATATGGGTCGTTGAATGTCAACGAGAAGATTATTCAAAGGAGCTTGAGGGTCATTTGGAAAACACACCAAGAGATCAACAGATTGAATTTCTAAAGTGAGAAGTTCTCAAGAGGAAATTCTGATCGGGGAGATTTCTTGCAGAGAGGGGCAGTGAGTATCCAAAAGAAGGAAGTTTTCCTGGGCGAGAGAGTACGAGGCAGAGAGAGGGCAGAACGACGTCTAGAGAGAGGCAGATGTTAGCCCACGCATAGCTGACGCAGTGGCAGCGCAGACCTTAGAGAAAAATAGAATTCCTGTTGAGGAAATCGAGTTTCAGTAGCCGAGAGTCGAGGTGTGAGACCGGGAGGCAGAGATTCAGATTTTCCAGCGAGCAGAGGGTTCGGAGAAGGAGCAACGTGATACCCAGGAGGGGTGACACAGGAACTGCGTGGGAGTGACCCAATTCTACGCAGAGGCTCTAGTTCAGCGTGATCAGACTCAGATTCTCCCAGTGACAGGGTGAGATCATTTCACCATTCATTTTGTCCAGTTTCTCTCTATATCGGATTACTAGTTGAGCATCCAAGAATTGTACTCAAATTTTCTCCTGCATAATAATAAAACTCTCAGATTTGCTACACTGGTTTTCCAGCATTGAGTTTTTCCAGGGACATTTGTCCAAAAATAACGGTGTCAAGTGTTGTATTTTCTTTCTTAATCGGTCTATTGTTTCCACATAATATTTAATTAAGTGAAGGTTGCAGTGTATGTCTTACGATATTTGTCATAGGAAACTGTAAGTAATTTGTTTAAAGGAATTTAACAAATAGGAGTAATATCATCAGTTGCTGCAGTAGGGATTCCGGTTGAGGAATTTTCACATCGTGTGTCTTATAAAAGATTCCCTCCAGAGCCAAGTCAAATTGGTTTCTTCAGATGAGCATGCCAGATTTTTGTGGGTCCATATCCATCATAGCAAACCCCCTACTCTGAGACAAATTCGTCACAGTGTGCTACCTTCCACCTGCCACATTAAACTTCGCACTTCATAGGGAATTTGAGGGAGACCCTTTCCTTGACCTCTATGCAAACATCTCCCACTACTCTTGCCTCGCAGACATCATCCTTGTAGGAGAATCTGACGTGCACACCAAAGACTTACACATACCCATCAATGACAAAGTTGATGATGCAATTTGCCTCCAGCAGTTGGACCCAGCATCAGTAGGTCTTCATAGGAGCTCGTAGGACAAACATGGACCCCTCACATGTTATGGGAGATATCTCTTACAGCTAGAGGAATCCCATGGGTTGTTGATCTTGAACATGCTTGTTTCCCTGATTCAAGTGATTTAACCCGCTTTCCTCATAGTGGTGGAGATGGTGTAGTTAATTATGTCCTACCCGACTAGAACCTCCTCCCCTAGATCCAACACTTCTCAATCTCCTACCCCACTTTGGTTCACCACACTCTGGTTGTCTCCCTCTCTACATCCCCTTCTCCTCTCCCCATACCCCTTCCCACCCCTTTATCCACCTGTACAACCTTTCATTTAACTTGATAGGGATTATGCAAATGCATAAAATATCCACCTCAAGGCATTGCTCCCTCCAATCTCTGCCTTTATATCCTTAGACATAACCACAGCTAAATATTACCCTCATGGAAGCAGCCCTTGACTCCTACCCCCATTACACTCACAAGTTTTGCCCACAAACTACCCTTGGTACCTGTCTTATGAACCATTGGTTTGATGAGTGCAAATCTTTCCATAAATGTCTATGCCTCACATCTATGCGTAACCCATCTTCCTCCCCCAACCTTCGTAAAGCTTACCATAGACTACTTTGCTACAAAAGACAAACATTCCTCTATCAATGAAAATGGGAACTTTGTTATCCACTCCTCGAAAGTTTTTTGGCGAGCCCTCTTTCCTAGACATCACGTTATCTCTCTCGCCCTTGACCCCCACACCATGTTCTCCCACAACACCTCCCTTGAACAACCCCCCACCTGTATCCCCTCCCCTCCCACCTTATGACACCCCTTCTCTAAATAGGTGATTAGGAAATTAATCAGAGCTTTGAGTACCCCAACAGAGCAGCTAATGGGGATGTATTTCAGGTTGAAATCCTCAAGCATGGCATTCAATCGCTTCAGTTATATATTGCAAATCTTTTTAGCCATGTGGTTTGTTCAGGATTACCCCCTCCTGGACAAGACACATCATCCATCCAATCCACAAATCAGGGAGCAGTGTTGATCCAAATAAATACAAAACTATCATGGTGGGCCACACATTCTACTATGCCATAGTTCTACACCAATGGCTTTCTAAACAACTGGAGAATCGATATCTCAGAGGAAAAGCAGGATTCTGCTGATCTAGGTGGATATTGGTGGCCACCCGCCTATTCCACCAAGACCCTCCAGTCAGTTTCATATGTTTCCTTGTTTATTTCAGCATTTACTATTTTTAGCAGTTTTTCGGGTCATGAACTTCTGGAGCAGTTTTTGAACCCCCTAAATGACGTTTTTTTTAGGTCCGCTGCAGACCCGTAGCAGTAGTACTCAAAGAGACCTTTCCAACAAGGTATTGTACATGCCAAACAGAGATAATATGACAAAGTTACGAACCCAGGAAGTTAGCTGCCCAACTAACCCCAAGGGGGGCCACAAACTCTTGGTGTTACATCTCATGGGGTTAAGGTTTTGGTTGTTTAAGGTTTTCTCATGTTTTTCAATAATAAATAGGCCCTTGAGCCTCATCATAACACAGTTCAGAGGCATGTAGCTTCTACATCTCTTCTCAGGGATAAGCTACCATTGCCCGAGCTATCTTATTTCCATTTTGTTTGTAAGCATAGTTCAGTATTTTTCTATTAATGAAATGAAGTGTTTTTCTGTTGCATCTCTGTATTTATGATTATATCTATAATTTGTTGCGTTCTTGTTTAAGTTCGGATCAGTAGTATCAAAGCAGTCTTCTCTTTCTCTGTTTTTCTATGCATGTCCCCAACGAGGTCAGGGTATGAGGAGTTAGGGCTCGATCTGGTTGAACCGCTGCAAGATCAGCCTCACAAACCCCAACGACTTCCCATGGCAGAAGAAAAGAAAGACGAGGGGGCAGGAGATACTTTCAAAATGTTGCTCGAGGAAGCCCTCGAGCGACAGAGGAACGCGATGATGGATAACTTTACCCAGATCCTTCGACAGCTACCGACAAGCGACGCATCTTCATTCTTCATCCAACATTAACTCTGGAGTCGCAACTCCTTTTAAGGTACAAGTTAACTTCGATATTCCCATATTTGAGGGCCTGATAGATACAGACGCCATAGATAAATGGTTAAATTTGTTGGAAGAATATTTTTTCAGTTCATGACTTTTCCAATTGAGAAAAGATTACTTTTGCACTTCTCAAAGCTGCCCCACATGTCAAGGATTGGTGGGAAACCTACTGTGAACAAAAAGACGAAAGTGAACCCTTGTTGTTTTCAGCCGCACCCACTTGGGATTCTTTCCAAGACGCCATCAAGGGACAATATTACCCTATCGGGAGCTATGAAGATAAATACATAAAGTGGACCACACTACGGCAAGGAAGGGACCAAGATGTGTCGAAGTTCACAAATAATTTCCATACCCTTCACACGAAGATGGATATCAAGGATACTGAGCGGCATTTGGTACTCAAGTACTGCAACTGTCTACATAATTACATCCAAGACGAGATGGAGTTCCTAGAAATTTCCTCGCTCAGCACGGCGTACTAATATACTGTCAAGATTGAGCAAAAGTTTAAACAGAAGAAGCGAGACTTTGGATATGTGAATCCAAAGCAAGGAAAACGCACACCCAAACCACAGGGCAAAGGACAGAGCCAAGGCAGGGGTACCCAGGACAGCCTGTCGAAGCTGAAAGCAAAGAACAACACCACAAAGAGAAAGGACACGAGAAAATGGTGTGAGTTCCATAAGAGCTCCACTCACAAAACAAGTGAATGTCGGGCCAAGCAGTCATTGATGGTCGAGTTGAAGGCCTCTGAATCAGACGCATATTCCGACTCCGAATGAGAGCCCAATAAGGGGAATGTAAAAGGGAAGCAGATCATTGAGACAGAGCCCAGTGCCACAGTGGCCACCACCAAGATCCAGAAGATTGAGCCTCAAGATCTAAAGGAGGGGGAACGCCTCTTCCACTCACAGATGTGGGTGAAAGGTTCTCTGCTGCAGTTCATTGTCGACAGCGGGAGCCAAAATAACTTCATTTCAACAGAGGTCGTGAAGCCACTGGGCCTAAAGACTACAGCACATCCACAGTCGTACACCATCGAGTGGCTTCACCAAGGACGAGATCTCCGCGTCAACCAGCAGTGTCGCCTTCCCTACGACATCAAGCCCTTAACGGATGAGGAACTGTGTGATGTTGCTCCTCTTGAAGTTTGTGATGTATTGTTAGGACAACCATACTTGTGGAAGCGACAAGTTGTATATGATTTTAGACCTCGCTCTGTGATTATTACTTTGGCCAATAAGTTGTACAGGATACCGAAGGTAGTGTCGCTTACCGCCATCTCTTTGATCACTGCAAAGCAATGCAGTAAGATCATTTCCCAGACCAGGAAATTTGTTTTCCTTATGATTCACCCTCAGGGCAAGAAGAAGGTTGTGGCCACGGCTTCCGGGCAGGGCTCCTCTGCACATCAGCAGCAGATGGACAAGGTTATGGAGGAGTACAGGGATATTTTTGCCTCACTTATAGGGGTACCTTTGCACTATCAAGTCAAGCACTCCATCGATCTAACCCCAAGCGCGTCGCTGTCGAATGAACCAATCTATCGACGATCTGTTTTGGAGAACGATGAGATCAAGAGGTAGATTCATGAACTATTGCAGAAAGGGCACATCAGGCCATGCTCATCACCCTATGGGACCCCGATTTTATTGGTACAGAAGAAGGATGGGACCTGGAGACTCTGCATTGACTATCGGGCGCTAAACAAGGTCACTTTCCGGAATAGGTACCCAATCCCGTGGATTGATGTCCTTCTGGACTAGCTCAAGTGGGCCAAATATTTCAGTAAGATTGACTTCAAGTCAGGTTATCACCAGGTGCCTATCAAACCCTCTGATGTGTGGAAGACTGCCTTCAAATCCAAGAAGGACCTTTTCAAATGGTTGGTCATGTCGTTTGGATTGATGAATGCCCCTACAACCTTCATGAGATTGATGGACAACATCTTGCGACCCTTCACCAATGCATTCATGGTGGTGTATTTAGATGATATCTTGATCTTCAACCAGAGTTGGGAAGAGCACCTCCACCATATTCGATAGGTCCTTCAAACCCTGCAACAACACAAGTTGTGTGCTAACTTGGAGAAATGCACTTTTGCCCTGACCTAGGTTCAATATCTGGGGTACATCATTGATGAGCAGGGTGTACATGTGGACCCAGCCAAGATACAAGTCATTCGGGATTGGGCAGCACCGACCACTCAAACAGAGCTCCACAACTTTTTGGGTCTGGCCAATTTCTACCTCGAGTTTGTGTTGGGGTTCTCTCATATCACTTGGCCTTTAAGTCAAGTCACCAAGGGTGGAGCGAAAGCAAAGTTTTCCAAATTGAAGCATCGCCTCTGCTCTACACCAGTGCTCACATTACTAGACCTGCAACAACCATTGAAACAGACGCCTCCAACTATGCTATTGGTGTGGTTCTTACTCAGCATGGGCATCCAATGGCTTACCACAGTGAGACACTTTCAGACACAGTCCGAAAGTATCCCACTCACGACAAAGAAATGTATTCCATTGTGCAGGCCTACCGTCAATAGAAGCATTACACTCTGGGGAAGGAAATGGTCATCCACACAGACCACCAACCCCTACAGTTCATACAGACACAAGGGAAGTTGCAGAACAATCGCCATTTGAAATGCTCCACCTACCTGCAACAATTTCATTTGACCATTAAGTATAAGAAAGGTAGCACTGATAATGTTGATGATTGCCTCAGCCAACCACTAGTCATGGCGCTGATCACTGTGCTAGACTCTTGTGGGCACAAGACTTCAGGGTGGCCGCATCTTTACAAGAGCAATCCAGAATTCGGTAGCACATACCAGACACTATTGGAAGGGAAGCAAGTTCCAAATTTTCACCTTCAGGATGCATTGTTATGCCACCTAGGACACATTTGTGTTCCATCAAGCAAGTGTGCCAAGATGATTTGGGAGGCGCACTATAGTTGGGTCACTGGGCATTTCAAAGTAAGGAAAACAGTGGCAGTATTGCAAAAGTATTTTTATTGGCCGAAATTTCGTCAAGATGTTGTGAAGTACATTAGACCCTGCACCGCCTGCGCCATTTCCAAACCAACCATCAAGAAGCAAGGCTTGTATACTCCTGTACCTACTCCTAGTCGGCCTTGGGAATCTATCTCCATGGATTACATGTTGGGCCTTCCTTCTACTAGGCACAGCAACGATTGTGTTTTCATAGTCGTCGTCAGATTCTCTAAGATGGCCATCATGGCGGCCTACAAGAAGAGTATCACAGCAGAGGCCACTACTAGGCTCTTCTTTGAGCGAGTGTAGGTACACTTTGGGATCCCGCAGTCCATTGTTTCAGATCGGGACAACAGATTCCTGAGTGCATTTTGGTCCAGTTTCTGGTCAATGGTAGATACAAAACTTACGAAGTCCATGCCTTTCTATCCCCAAACTGATGGCCAAACAAAGGTTGTCAACAGGATGATCGTACACATTATGCGAATGTATAACTCGAAGCATCCATGCACGTGCGATGAAAGTCTCCCTTATCTCCAACATAGATACAACAAAGCTCTCCACAGCTCAATAGGCCACAGCCCCTTTCAGGTAGGGTTGGGATTTCAGTCATTATGTTTGATTGATGTGGTGATACCATTTGCAGCCACTCAGGTAGATTTAGCTCACGTCTAGTCCGAAGTCGAAAGGGCTAATAGCTTCATTGAGTGCATTCAACACATCCGCCAGCAGGTCCAGATATATTAGACAGAGCCAATGCTAAGTACAAGTAGAGCCATGATCAACATCGAGTGTCGCACAAGTTCTAGGTGGGCGACAAAGTTTGGCTACATTCGCAGAAGGAGCTCCTCGCTGGACCCCACAGCGAGCTTCGCCCGCTCTGATATGGGCCATACACCATCACCAAGGCTATCTGTGATAATGCCTTCGAGCTCATCATCCTACCGTTCCTTAGTCTGCACCCAGTGTTCAATGTAAACCGCCTTCGGCCATACTTTCCACCATTTTTGGACACATCCGACATTACAGAATAGCTCACACCAATAGAGCTCAACCCGGACTACATGGAACAGGCACAATTGATCAAATCATGGATACACAGATCAAGAACACTCGCCAACAGAGGATACAACTATATCGAGTTGTCAAAGCAATCCAACTCCTTCACCAAGGCAAGTGGTTCACCAGGGACCAGGTGCAACAGAAATTTCCTCACCTCATGGAGGCTCTGTGTGCAATGGGGACCATTGCTTCATAAGGGAGGAGGAATAATCCAGGTGGATATTGGTGGCCACTACTTATTCCACCTAGACCCTCCAATCAACTTCATATGTTTCCTTGTTTATTTCAGCATTTACTATTTGTAGCAGTTTTTCAGGTCCTAAACTTCCAGAGCAATTTTGACCCCCTAAATGATGTTTTTTTGAGGTTCGTTGCAGACCTGTAGCCATAGGCAGGGACCTACGGCGAAACCTTTAGTACTCGGAGAGACCTTTCCAACAAGGTATCGTGCGCATCAAACGGAGATAATATGACCAAGTTACGACCCTGGGAAGTTGGTTGCCCAACTAACCCCAACGGGGCCCACAAACTCTTGGTGTTACATCTCTTGGGGTTAGGGTTTTGGTTGTTTAGGGTTTTCTCATGTTTTTCAATAATAAATAGGCCCTTGAGCCTCATTGTAACACAGTTCAAAGGCATGTAGCTGCCACATCTCTTCTCAGAGATAAGCTATCATCACCCAAGCTATCTTATTTCCATTCTATTTGTAAGCATAGTTCAGTATTTTTCTATTAATGAAATGAAGTGTTTTTCTGCTGCATCTTTGTATTTATGATTATATCTATAATTTGTTGTGTTCCTATTTAAGTTTTGATCATCCGCCCAGAGTACCAAACAATTAATCACATCTTCACCCTCAAAGCCATCATTGAGGAGGCCCACCACTACTCTTCACAGGTTTACAATTGCTTTGTAGATTTCCAAAAATCTTTTGACAAGGTTCCAAGGGAGGCATTATTCCGAAGACTCTGCAACATTGGCATATCAAACACCCTCTTAACTATTACCAAGAGACTCTATGAATCAATGTTAGGGTGCCTTAAGTTGGCCCATGGTTTTTCAGACTTCAGCAAAGGCGTCCCCTCTCTCAAACTCTCTTTGGGATTTATATTGATAAGCTCGAGTCTTTCCAACATGAGCACATACAGGAGGGTGACAACTACCTACTACGCCATGTTTTGATATGCTTGCTCCTTGTTGATGACTCGGTCTTATTGGCCTCTACACTTGAGGGATTACAGAGACAAATTGACATGTTGGCCAATTTTTGTGACCTTCAATAGTTAAAGGTCAACCTAGGTAAAATCAAGGTTATGATCTTCAATGCCTTGAAGAACTCTATTGCGGAACTAAACTTCTACTACCAGGGGACAAAGATCACCACATATTACACCTACTTGGGGGTATTGTCCACAAGGCCCAAATTTGCTATGTCGTAGGCACTCCAACTTCGGCTCAATAAGGTTACAGCTCTGTAGCCCTTGTCGAGCAACAGTGCTTCCAAGCACAGTTCCATGATATCTCGTCCAAGCTCCACCTCGTGGAGGCCATTATCAGACCCACGACCCTCTATGGCTCCAAGATCTGGGGATCTAGTTTACTACAGTCATTTTGGGCCACGACGAAGAGAGTCTAAACCCTATTTCTCTAGTGTATCATCCGCTGCAAACACACAATTCCATAGCCCATTATTCAAGCAGAGTTCGAGGTCCACCCATTTTTCCTTGAGGCCCTTTTCTTCTTGGTCTCTTTCCTCCATAGAGTCAAGGCATACAGAGATTCTGCTACTGAAAGAGAGAGAGAGAGAGAGAGAGAGAGATACCCCTATCTTACACTTTGTTCTTCGTGTTGGAAAATGTAACTAGTTTCAATCTTCATAATTGTCATTGTACTCATGTCATTATGTATATCTTATGTTACAAGAAAAAGAAGAAAGAAAAATATTATTTTCAAGCATGGTTTTCATGCTTCTTTTGATTGGTCATCTAGGTTAAGCATGTTCTTCATGCTTCTAAGGTTTGTCATGTCATAAGAATATTTGTCATGAGTCAAGAAAGTTAATATCATTTGTATAAGACCCTATTGGGCAAGTTGTGACATGTAAAAGATATTATTTTTATGTCTAGAAAGTCAAAAAAACCTCCAAGCACAAGTTGGCCCTGCCAGTGACAAGTCGGCCTAGAAGAGGTTATTCGACCTCCACAGATGTGTATATATAGAAGCAATTTCGACCTCATTTGACACACATTTGATCTGCACAAGAAACAAGTTTGATCTGAAGCAAGCAAGAAGAAGGAAGCAAGAGCGAAGGTCAAGGAAGCAAGGAGAAGTCAAAGGAAAAGAAGAAAATCTGATTTTGAGCTTGGATTCTCTCACACGTGTGAAAGTTAGGGTTTCTACAGCTATTGGGAAGCCGAATATTGCAAGTCTGAACTGCAGGTTTGAAAATAAGGGCCAAACTCTGCTTTGACTAAGGATCTTGAAGTTTGACTTTCATTGACCTTGTTGACTAGAGCTTGTTTGAAGGAGGAATCTTTAGAGGGTTGACTTGGGGCTTGGAGGAGGTCTTGACTTTGGCTTTTAGGTCTTCGTTTTCTCAATTGATTAGATTCTACAAGAAGAGGAGATTCTTTTGGGTTTTCCCCTTGGGAGGGGTTTTCCTTGGCTTAGAGGCTATATTTTGTGTCCTTTATTTTTTATGATTTTTTATGGTTCATGCTCTTGATAATTATTTGATGAAGAGAATTTAATAAAGAACACGAAGAAGCTAACTAAAGTTCACAAGTAATTATTAAGGATAAGGAGAATTGTTTAAATAGCTACCATAGTACTATTCTCCAACACTTCAAAGGCCATTGCTTTGGATACCCCCTTAGGTCATACTCATGGATGGTTCACAAAAGCATCTTGGCTCCTTCAGTTGATGAACATCTCCCCAGAGCGCCTTCATTTAGTTTCTCCCTTAATGAACCAACACATCTCTTACCAACTTGATAGATACCTATGTTGCAGGAAACATGGGCCAAGGGGCTTTTCGTCCTAGTTTCGGGCTTGAAACACTGAAACACATTCCATACAGGGTTGAAACAAAACGTGTTTCATGCCATATGGGCACGCTTCCCGAGTCAGAAACACAACACATAAGGCCGCGTTCTCGCTCAAAAAAAACATTTTTCAGATTTTTTTTCTCTTTTAACTTTTTTATTTTGCTATTAAATTAATTAGTGGATGTCTCTCACAAGTTATAAAAAGACTCACCTCATTCCCTCCAGGGCAAAAAACCCTAAATTAACATAAGTTCTACCATCAGATCTTTTGCCTAATGAACGGCCTAGATTGACTTCGAAATTACGATATTTTACAAGGCAATTTTTCTCTAATTATTTGCTTCGAGGGCACTTCCCCCGAACCCCTACCAAAGGGGGCTCCAAAGAATTGTTGTCACCCCCCCTGGCAACACCAGTAAGGGGGGCAAACCCCCCAACACTAGTCAGGCACTGGGATCCAAACACGGCTAAAACAAGACCTTTGAATCAGGTAGATAATCAAGCTGCACACCCAACAATTAATATATATATATATATCATGTTTTCCTGTTTCCAAAATTTGGGGGGGGGTGGGGGGCACATTTCGTACCATATTCATTTCCCCATATCGTGCAACTTATATAGACACTGAATCAAGCCATCAGAGAGGACATATATAGATTATACATTTAGGTCACTTGGACATCCCCCTTGATGAGCCATGGCCAAAAGTTGTCCTACCTAGGGCATTTTTTGGAGCTACAAGATGGCCTCATCATCCCACCCTACTTCTACTCAGGCACTGTATGTACTCATTCAAGATCCCATTAGGTCAACTTCAAGTTAGGCCCCATCGACTTTGGCTAGAGATGAATTACCATATACCATGATCTAATAGGGTCTGCCAGTTGTGCCACCTACAAGAGTTGAAGATTATGATGCACCTCATTTTTTGATGCCCCATATACTATGAGATCAGAGAAAAATATCATTGCCTATATAGAGAGTCCACAAGATCCCTCTCTACCTTATTCCAGTATCTTGATTAGAGATGCCTAGCCCTCTTCATCAAGGAGATATTTAGACACAAATCTCAAATCCTACATACCTTGCCTCACTAGGGAACGATTCAAATGATGACATCATACTTTAAGGTTGATATGGTTGATCGGAACAACAAGCGATGAGCTAAGTTCTAGGGTATTTCAAATAGTAGAACAGTGAGACCTCAAGTTTCCCCTTAGCCTCCCCCTATTTGGGAGGCTAACTAGTACCCTCGAGACCATTGCGAAGGTGCCAAACAACACAGTAGTTCACTCACACCTAGAGCGTCAAAAGGGTTTAGTACCAAACGATTCCCAAAGAGAGGCCTCCCCACCCAATGAGTTCCTCTTCAAACCCAACAGAGCAACTAGAGATTTATCCAAAGTTGCTTTCCTTGGGCCTTGGACGTTAGGAGTATCCCTTAGACTCCTCGACTATCACCCTCCTTGATGTCAGCTATTAGACTAGAGCACTCTTGACATCAGCGACCTCCATTCTTAAACTTATTCACTTGGCCTTCTACATGAACTGGTTATATACATATTTATGAGGTTGTCCTATTATTGTATCCTTCTTTACTTCACTTTATCCTAAATTTAGCTTCGGCATTTTCTATGCACTCCCTCATTGTACTCGTATTGGTTGTATCCTTTTGTCCCATTGGCCTATTTATGGCCATTCGTTGGACATTAATAAAATCATCTTATATTATTACCACTATTATCACAAACACCTATGGATTGAAGGGTTGACCTAGGACATGTCACCTCCCCTTGGGGGTTGGAAACATCTAAAGGGGTTGACCATCTACCCATCCCTAACACAAATAGGGAACATTTTATGGGACTTGGTCTAGTTAGATATTTGAAGATGAACTCAGTTTGAAGTGTTATTACGCTTTTAACAGTTAAGTATTGTCCACTACGATGCATCTATGGTCATTGTCGCTAATGATTGGTGGCTTTCACTTAATGTTGCGATGGCTTTTCTAGGTGGTTCTTCATACAGCAGCAAAGGCCTTTGAGGGCACATTAAATCACTCCACTACATAGCATGCCCAAGCCATTTGCACCTTCCAAAGAGCAGTGATGAACTTGCAAGTGCAATGTTGCCCCTCCAACGCAAAGCGTTGGGCACTTTGATGATTTTGGATGATGATTGACACCTCGAAGCACCTCCAGATGTTGAAACATTGAGATCCTCTTGCTTGGTGTTGGATTTACTTGATGTTGTACCTAACAGACCCAGGACACCCCTGGGCTAGCCTTGACACGATTTTATGGGCATTGCTTGATCCGGAGTCCAAGTGATGGCCATCCTCAGCATGACAAGGGAAGACTTGTTCTCACTCTTGGAGCCCCAACATTGAAGAGAGATAGCGCCACATCACCCATCTAGCCCTTGAGAGGATGATGTGGGGCACCCAGAGCATGGTTTTTGGACATGGAGGCACCTTGAGTTAATTCTTGAGGCTTCCCCTCGAGACTTGGAGTTGATTATGATGTTGAGACATCTCCTCAACGCATTGCACATCTTTTTGTGGCATTTACTGCTCAAAAAGGAGATGATGTCATGCTTTTGGAGGAGAGCAACCCACACGTGTGGGAATTTATTGCATTGTTTTATTGCTTTGAGCTATGGAATTGGCTTGTAATCCCTTGTCTTGTCAAATAGTCAAAGTCAAACTTGTTTTAGGGCTTGTATGCTAAAAAAATTATGTAAAAGTGAAGGGATAGTGTTTGAACTTGGGTAGCTCAAAAGGTATTTCCGAGAGATGAAAACCCACCAAAAGAAGTTGGTTGGGCAAGTTGCCCAATGATCCAAAATGGATCTAACATAGACTTCTAAGTCTATGAATTTTCCTCACAGAGGAAAAATGAAAGTCATTGGATGATTTTGAAAATAGTCTCATCTTGTAGATTGTTTCATTCTGAATCCAATGCAATTTGAATGGGCTAAAATGGACTTCGGATAAAAAAGTTATCGCAAAATGAAGATTGCCCATTATCCTTAGAAAAGGAGGCAATTTCTTATAAATGGGACTTAAGGGAAAATGTGTTTTTAAACATAAAATCCCTTAAGAGTTCATCACATCGCATTCCTTTATCACATCGCAATAAACTAAGGGAAAGGACTTAAAACAAGCGCAAAGGCTTTCAGCAGACCCGACAGATTTATAAATAAAACAAGTGAACCTTTTGAGTTCCAAAAGGAAGGCCGTAAATGGTATTTCGGGCGGGCTTCAAGCAGTAAGCGGTATTGGTCGAGCGCCGCCTGATTCCATACATTGACTAACGCGTGGCACGGCGCAGGAGAGAGAAAACCGCTTTTTCAGGCAGGTAATCTCCACGCAAGTAGGCCACCCGAAAATGCTACCTGTTAGTGTCGGTCTTGAGCCCTCCATCGGTGATCAATAGCTCTTTGCATATGCATAGGTAGGTGTCTCATTAGTGTCAGTTTTGCATCCCGCTAGGCATGCCATAAAACTGAATGGAGGGCTGGTCTTTGTCCCCTTCTTGGCTTTGCTGGATCAGATCATACCACAATGAAATTGAGTCATGTTTGTTTTTATTTTTGTCTTGAGGTCCCAGGTCTTAGGTCTAGGGTTTTGAGTCAAAATCACTGCAAGGTCATGAGTTCAAGTTAGGCAAATCATGACAAAGAGCTGCTACGCAACATGAAAACACACTATTGGGCAAGATTGCATGTTTGCAAGGCTAAAATGAAAATTCTCCGAAGGAAGCTGTCAGAGGCCCAGAAGAAGAAGAAAAGGACAAACCCACTCCGTATCTTGGCTGAGGCATCCCTCACTCACCATGGTACTCATTAGCCTTCATCCAGCAGCAAAATCAAAAAAAATTGAGAGTTTTGGAGCATTTTGGAAATTTTTTGGAAATTTACAGGTTTTTGCCTATGGAGTGGTCTCACCCCCCGCGCGACCACTCGGGAGGACTGCTCAGAATCACAAAAAGTTGACATTTTTGGAAAGGGCATGCAAAAACTAGAATTACCTATACTTGGGGTCAACTTGATTTTGAGATTTGGGCCTCCAAAAGTTCAAAATACATCAAAATTTTGACTTTCTGCCACTTTTTGAGTTGCAGAAAGTGACCTTGGGAGAATTGACTTTTGAGGGGTCAAATCAACTCCAAATCCAGAAATTCCACTTGGGATGGAAAGTAGACACACAGAGATTTCCAATGAGCCATCTTGCACTTGATTTGGACAACTGGAACCCACTCAAAAAGTGCTGCAAAGGGGCGCGACCACTCGAGCAGGGGGCGCGACCACTCGAGCTGAAATTGCCAGTTTTGACTTTTCGGCCTGCAAAACTCAGTTTTTACCTTGGTTAATCATTTGTACTTGTAAATGATGGATGTATGGATAATTTTCATGGCACATTGATAGATTTAATCTCTCTTAACCCTTCTAGAAGCTTCCTTGATGTAAAAAGTGAATATTTAATGCATGGATGAGTTAGCTAAGTTTTAGAGGCGAGTTGTTTTGACTGCCTATTATCTAGTGCTAAGTTTAGAATTAGTTCAAACTGCTCCTAGGAAGCTGAGCTCGACCCCTAGAGGTGGGGAAAGGAGTTAGATGGTCTATATTATGCCTTCTCTTGCTCATTTTCATGGTTGGACTCTTGAGGGAGAAGCTCTATTGTATATTTTACTTGTATCTCTGCAATTTGAGGAAAAGGAAGGCCAGGGTTTTGCAGACATCATTGTGGATTCTTGTGGATTATTGTGTTGATGGTGTGTTTCCTACTTGTCATTGTAAGTGTGTTTATGTGTTCCATCTCTTATTCTATTGCTGCTAATTAAACAAAAGAAGTGATAAAGTTTGAATTCATGCATGCCATGCTCAGCTTTTAATTTTGTTCAATATCTATGTTTTCCACTGTCTAAAGAGGATTCAAAGTTGTTGTTTGCCCTCTTTAGCTCCTCCTCTATCATTCCTGATCATCCATCTCAGATTAAGGCATCAGCACTCACTCCTACCTTGCCCCAAAGATCCCCCTGCAAAGACTAAGCCCAATCCCCGCACCCTGAATTGCACTCCCTCCAATTGCCACCAAAAACCCCAAAAATCTTTAAATCAACCTCCCTTATCAATTTACTAGCCTAAAATCTTTATTCCTAATTGGTCAGCTTATCATATTGAAAGATCTACCGAATCTGACCCGAGAGAGCCTTCTCATACCTCGTAGGGCTAGCTACGAGGTGAAATGGTTTGATGTAGCCTTGAGAGTTTGTCTATCTCAGCCTAGGTGAATTCCAAGCGCTAACACTACCAACCGCTAGATTGGAGATCGCAAGATCAACGACGGAGATTAAGCGGACTGTTTGTCGTTTCGGGTTTAGTGCGAACCGTCGGATTAAAAGATAGATAAACGGTTGTGATTGAATCGGCAATCGCCAATCGGGAAGGACCAAGACCCGTGACCATGTGACTCGCTGATATGCGATAGCGCCGATGTGCAATGCGCCGATAGCGCTCGGGAGGCCACGATACAAAGGGCCGTTACATGCACCATGCGACTTGCGATAGCGATATGCTAATTAAGGACCGGACCCGATGGGTTTATAGACCCAATTTTATAAGTTTTGAAATCTGGGAATGCGGGATTTCTTTGTATTTCCTGCGTATTAGGTTTTTTTACCATTTCTCTATGCGATTGCGATAAGCCATATTTGGACGGACCCAATAGGTTTTTAGGGGTGATTCAATAATATTTGAAGTTCGATTAAACGCTCCATGAGGCGTTTTCCTGTGTATTTCCATTATTTGGCTGTCACGGCCAGAGAAAGGCAAAACGATCGGGTTTCCCCACGCCAACGATTCCCTTCCATTGTAAACAGATTCTTGTGGTGAACAGTAGGGTTTTCCATGATGGAGGACTGTAACCGACGTGTTACAAATGCACAGAGTGCACAATTGCAGAGGGGCGAAAAAGAGCGCAGAGAGTTTTGGAGTCACTTGGAGGTCGAGTGAACAAGAGAGCTCAATTGACAGAAGCGAAAAGTTGCCAAGGCCGCTGGAAGGTTGTTGAGAGTCGCTTGGAGGTCAAGCGAACTACAGAGGCACGCAAAGGCCGAGAGAAGCTCAGAGAGCTCAAGAGTCGAAGAGCCAAAGCCAAGAACAGCAAAGAGATCAAATGATCCAGCTATTGCTGGTGTCCAAAGTGTGCTGAAGATAGAAGAAGGCATTCCAGAAAGTGAAAGAATTCGAAGGAATCTAGTCCAGAGAAGCCTAGATCTGTCTGCAGAAGTATGGACAGCCAGCAGGATAAGATGGTATTCTAAGCCCATTGTTTCTGTGTAAACCAATGGAGTTGAGTGTGGAGCTTGTAAAATAATTGATGCCATAATCCCAGAGAGCCTAGTTGAGTTGACTAGAGCTCAAGGAGACGTAGCCCAAGAGGTTTGGGTGAACTCCATATTATATTGTTGTTATGTGTGTTTGTTTATTTGCTGCTTTACTTACTGTCACATGTGTTTAAATATCAACGTAAGCAACAGAACTTAAAGCACTTAACAGTTAAAGGCAAACTAAAAGGCACTTAACAGTTAAAGGCAAACTAAAAGCATACACCTATTTCAAGCACTTTTTAATTCTGCAATTGGTTAATCATAAGGTTTTGGAAATATATAAGCTTTGGAAGTGGGAGAGGTTCTTGTAAGCTCGACAAGAAGCCTTTAGAGCCCCATTTTCAGAGCCCTATTTTTAGATCAGGTGGTATCAAAGCTTAAGTTTGATTAACCCCACCTTCAAAGAAGGTGATATCAAAGCTGGTTATACCAGAGCAAGTGGTATCAGATCAGAATGCTTGATTGACAGAGCAAAAATTGCTTGTCTGAAAGGTGTTTAAACAGTCAGAGGTTGATTGTATGCTTGTTTGCAGATTGACTATTGTTTGAGTTTGCAGAGATGAAGGGAAAGCTATTGATAGCTCAGTCCAGGAGAGGACAAGAAGGAAGAGGGGTCGAAGGCATTCTTCTTATCCCAAAGGACCTCAAGGCAATCCTTGAAGCACAAGAGGTTTGTTGCAAAAGGTTGCTTGAATAAAGCTCTTTGTTAATCTTGTTTGAAGTTCCTTTGTTCATTGGCATAATGACAACTTCTACAAGTGAGTCCTCAAAATCTTCTTTCTTCACAAGATTCTTTGATGAAGAAAGACTTGCTCATCATGATGGACAAGGTGAGAGAAATGTATGAGGATGGAAGGAAGAGCAGCATACTTAGAGAGTAGTTGAATTCCGTGGAGGAAGAGAAGCAGTTGCTTTCTGACAAATTGCAAGAAATGAAGAGGCAACTTCATATTGCAAATATGAACCTAAAAAGGATGCATGAGTTGGAGACACAGCTCTTTGTTGCCAAAGAAGCCTTAGTCAAGTATCAGCTTGAAGAAGAGGTAAACAATTCCTGTTTGTCTTCAAATTCTTCTAAGAATGTTTATATTGGTTCTTTTTGAAAAACATGCCAGAGGCATAGGTTCCAAGTTAATGCCCAAGATGGGCTATGAAAGCAAAGGCTTGGGTAAACATGCACAAGGTATTGTTGAGCCAATAATAGTTGAGGAAAGGCCTAAGTATTTGGGTCTTGGCTATGGACAGTCTCATGGAAAAAGTTCCAAAGCTGCCATGAAGACAATTGAAACAGTTCTAAAAAGGAGTTTCATTTCAAGTCTTCTACCTCAAGAGTGTAAAGATTGCAGTCAAGAAGAATGCAATAGCTTGAAACATCATTTGCAGGATGCAAATGTTCATAAGCATACACTTGAACCAGAGAGTTGTGGAAACTCTGAAAGCCTTGAAGAGATTGATGATGTTCCAAAGGAAGCCACTTCTTCATTCAATTCACCTCCTCATGAAGGCAATAAAGGTGAAAGAGAAAGGTATAAATCTAGTTCTAACCATATTCCTTTTGATTTTGTTCAGCATGGTAAATTTCCATATAAGTATGGGAAAAGAATTGCATGTTCTTTTTGTGGTTTGGATAACCATCATGTTTCTAGATGTTGGAAGAGAAAGGCCACATACAGTAAACTTTTGAAGGAAAAGGAGCAAGAAGCCAAAGGTCCATTGGACAAGGCAAGTCATGCTGTCAAGAGGATGCACATGTGTTGCACTTACCGCCATAAGCAAGGGCATGTTGCTACAAAATGTTGGACTCTGAATCCAAAAATGCTTCCACGAAACTTGAAGAAGGTGGAAAGAGAAAATGGCAGAAATGGAAAGAAAGATTCCATGAATGATGTTTTCAAGATGATTCACATGTTGATGCTGATGTGCAGACAAAGGTAGCACCTTTGAAATGTATTGGTAAAAAATGGTTAGAATTCTTATCCAATTAAAGATTGCATGTCTTTTGATTTGATGCATCTATTTGCATTTCTTTGTTAATGGGATGCAAGTTGCAGGATTTTACCAAGAAGGTGAATGGAAAAGTTGAGTAAGAGACTCATTTTATTGCTGCAACATTATGTTCATTTCAGCTTCGAAAGTATAGTGTGCTTAAGCGAAAGTTGAAGGATGAAATGCATGCATGAGAATGATGTGCATGAACACAAGGATGTTAATGATTTCCTTATATTTGAACATGTATGTGTAATTAACTTGAAGGGTTGATTGCTTTGGCATGCATGTAATGTTAATATTGACTTGAGAAAAGTTGATTTGGTCTCCAAGATAGAGATGATGATGAAGTGTTTCATCTTTGAAAAAGCATGTAGAAAAAGATGAAAAGACATGCTTGACTTGAAGGGTCAATTGTTTTAAAGGCATGTTTTGTGGGCTTGTTATCTAGCCCATCATTTATATGCAGATGTAAGACATGGAGGTGTTCACAAGATGTGAAAATATGTTTCTTTTGTTGAAGCAAGAGTTTAGGCCATCCAGTTGTTGTCTGTATTTCTGTTGTTGTTAACAGTTGTTGTTGACAGCATGTCAAACAGGGACAAATGAAAGTTTTTGTGAAGCAGATGTAACTTCACATTGGTTTGGGTCACCATGGATCAATGATCAAAGGAGAAGTTCAAACTACCTTCTGTGACCTTCTCAACAAGAGTTCTACATGAAGTCAAGGAGGAAGACAGTTCTTCCCAAGAGGACCAGCACATCCAGGAAGGAGAGAGGTCAAAGGCTTTGGTTCAGAGGCACTATGCAAGGCAAGTGTATGGAGGCTGAAAGAAGAGGGTGTTGTTACTCTCATTTACTGTTCAGATCAATATATCAGTCTTTTGGAGACAAAAAGTTCTTTTTAGTGGGAAGGTGTGATCCAAAATGGATCTAACATAGACTTCTAAGTCTATAAATTTTCCTCACAAAGGAAAAATGAAAGTAATTGGATGATTTTGAAAATAGTCTTATCTTGTAGATTGTTTCATTCTGAATCCAACGCAATTTGAATGGGCTAAAATGGATTTCGGATGAAGAAGTTACCGCAAAAAGAAGATTGTCCATTATCCTTAGAAAATGAGACAATTTCTTATAAATAGGACTTAAGGGAAAATGTGTTTTTAAACATAAAATCCCTTAGAGTTCATCGCATCGCATCCCCTTATCGCATCACAATAAACTAAGGGAAAGGACTTAAAACAAGCGCAAAGGCTTTCAGCGGACCCGACGAATTTATAAATAAAACAAGCGAACCTTTTGAGTTCCGAAAGGAAGGCCATAAATGGTATTTCGGGCGGGCTTCAAGCAGTAAGCAGTATTGGACAGGCTCTGCCCAATTCCATACATTGACTGACGTGTGGCACGACGTAGGAGAGAGAAAACCGCTTTTTCGGGCGGGTAATCTCCGCGCAAGTAGGCCACCCGAAAATGCTACCAACCGTTGGATTGGAGATCGCAAGATCAACGGCGGAGATTAAGCGGATTGTTTGCCGTTTTGGGTTCAGTGCGAACTGTCGGATTAAAAGATAGATCAACGGTTGTGATTGAATCGGCGACCGCCAATCGAGAAGGACCAAGACCCGTGACCATGTGACTCGTCGATATGCGATAGCGTCGATGAGCGATGCGCCGATAGCGCTAATCGGCGATCAGCAAATCAGGAGGCCACGATACAAAGGGCCGTTACATGCACCATGCGACTTGCGATAGCGATATGTCGATTAAGGGCCGAACCCGATGGGTTTATAGACTCGATTTCATAAGTTTTGAAATCCGGGAATGCGGGATTTCTTTGTATTTCCTATGTATTGGATTTTTTTACCATTTCGCTATGTGATTGCGATAAGCGATATTTGGACAAACACGATAGGTTTTTAGGGGCGATTCAATAATATTTGAAGTCCGATTAAACGCTCCATGAGGCATTTTCCTGTGTATTTCCGTTATTTGGCTGTCACGGCCAGAGGAAGGCAAAACGATCGGGTTTCCCCACGCCAACGATTCCTTTCCATTGTAAACGGATTCTTGTGGTGAACAGTCGGGTTTTCCATGATGGAGGACTATAACCGACGTGTTACAAATGCACAGAACGCACAATTGCAGAGGGGCGAAAAAGAGCGCAGAGAGTTTGGAGTCACTTGGAGGTCGAGTGAACCAAAGAGCTCAATTGACAGCAACGAAAAGTTGCCAAGGTCGTTGGAAGGTTGCTGAGAGTCACTTGGAGGTCAAGCGAACTACAGAGGCACGCAGAGGCTGAGAGAAGCTCAGAGAGCTCAAGAGTCGAAGAGCCAGAGCCAAGAACAGCAAAGAGATCAAATGATCCAGCTGTTGCTGGTGTCCAAAGTGTGCTGAAGATAGAAGAAGGCATTCCAGAGACAGTGAAAGAATTCTGAGGGAGTTGGTGCAAGCTAGAGCAAGATCGCTCAGAGCGCTGATTGAAGGAATCTAGTCTAGAGAAGCCTAGATCTGTCTGCAGAAGTATGGACAGCCAGTGGGATAAGATGGTATTCTAAGCCCATTGTTTCTGTGTAAACCAATGGAGTTGGGTGTGGGGTTTGTAAAAGAATTGATGCCATAATCCCAAAGAGCCTAGTTGAGTTGACTAGAGCTCAAGGAGACGTAGCCCAAGAGGTTTGGGTGAACTCCATATTATATTGTTGTTATGTGTGTTTGTTTATTTGTTGCTTTACTTACTGTCACATGTATTTAAATATCAACATAAGCAACAAAACTTAAATCACTTAACAGTTAAAGGCAAACTAAAAGCATACACCTATTTCAAGCACTTTTTAATTCCGCAATTGGTTAATCATAAGGTCTTGGAAATATATAAGCTTTGGAAGTGGGAGAGGTTCTTGTAAGCTTGACAAGAACCCTTTAGAGCCCCATTTTCAGATCACCCAAGGAATGGGGTTTTGGACCCAAAGATGTGGGTATGAGACCTAAAGCAATTAATTGTTTATTCTAAGGATAAGAGAGTGAAAACCCTAAAGATTTAGGGTTTTCCTAAGATACTCCAAAAGAAAAGTTTAAATAGAGAGCCTAAGAAGAGGCTCATTATACACAAATGAGATGGACTTTACTTGTAAAGTGAAGAGAGTCCAAGGAGGTTGCACTTCTTAAAAGGAAAGACATAGATCAAGAGGAGAGGAGAAGTCAGATCTAAGGGGGGTCGAGTGGACTGTCTTGCAAAGCAAATGAGGCTGCAGCATGGAGCCTGGGCAGAATTCCTTCTATGGTTGAAAAGAGGTCCAAGACCTAGTCTAAGGGCTAGACCAAGTTCTGTGTGAGCCACATGAAACACCAAGGAGGTCGAGTAAGGGTCGCGAGCCATGCAAAAGTCTAGTCGTAGGCTTGAGTGTGGTTGTTGTTTGAAGGAAGCCACAAGGCATTTGAGAGCTAGTTTAGTGTCTGCTTGGAGTAATCGCAGACCTAGATCAAAGGACCATGAGATCTTTCCAGTAACTAAATCAAGGGTGGATTAGAAAGATTAAGCCTTAGGTTGAGAACTAGTAGATCATATTTTCCCTAGAGGTCGAGTCAAGGAGCCTATGTAAAGGTTGAACGCAATGGTTCTGTAGTAGCAGCTTTTGGACAATGGCTTAAGTCTATGGAGGGAAGGTCGCAGGAAGGGTCGAGCACCCCTGTAAGGTCAACAGAAAAGGGTTGAGAGCTAGAAAAGCAAGTTGAGGCTAGTCTAGGCCCAAAAGGCAACTATCCGAAGGTGTAGAGAGGCTTGTTAAGGCCTGCTGCAGACCAATATAAGGTACAGGAAGACTTGTAGCAGGGTCGAGAACCTTAGAGTTTGGATGAAGGTCAATCAAGGGCAGAACAATGGTGACTATGATTTGAAGAAGGTTGGATAGAGTTATGGAAGGAGTACAGCAAGTGATCTATGGATTGAAAGGTTTAGCCCAGGTCTAAGAAGCTGACAAAGAAACCTGCCCAAGGTTGCACGAAACGGGGAAACGGGTACGAGTTTCCGAAACAGGCACGGGTACGAAATGTGACCCCCCCAAATTTTGGGAACGGGGAAACGCGAATATCTATATATATATATATATATATATATATATAGGACATTTAAGAAATATGTGCAATCATAAAGCATATATGATACATTCTAATTTATTACATTATGATAAAATTCTCAATTGTCAATGCATAAACTATAAGTCTCTAAATTTACATCACATTTACTCATGAATGATCACATAATGAAAATAGAAATATCCAAAATCAGCCACGAGAAATTTCTAATTTCTTGTTTCGTGCTTGATTTGGAGTCTCCTCCTACATAGTCGAATGACCTTAGTGCTCTTGATTAAATACAGGTTTCATACCCTAGTACCCTACATGCTCTTGATTATTGGGAGTCTCCCCTGCATAGAGGGCTTGGTTATCTTGCTTAAATACAAGTTCCATACCCTAGTACATGATAAAATCCAATGGAAACATTGCAATCCCCCCAATCCTGAAAACCTGAAAAACAGATAAGTCTGCTGGATTTTGAGTGAGATCTAAAATTTTACTTTCTCCATATGAAATCCAATGAGGGCGAAAGTTCATTTTTATAACTTTAGACAGGCATCTAGAAGCAATTAGAAGGCATTAGAAAAACCTAATTAAAAATTAGAAGACAAATTAATATAAAAAAATAAAAAAAGTCAAGTTGCATGTGGAAACGGCATCGTATGGCCCAGAAATGCATTTCCGGCCGTACTGTCCACGTTTCCACCTCAAGAAATGTGCCAGTACATCCAGAAACGCGTTTCTGGGCCGTACCGTACGCGTTTACGCATTTCGTTTCCGTTTCTGTACGGAAACTCCTCCCCTGCCAATGTTTCCTACAACTTAGACCCTGCCATGTGGGCACCAAGAAGATACAGAGTAAAAGGATTTGTTCATTGCGTGGTCTTAGAGGCAAAGGACAGCCAGAAGCGATGGAGAAATGGACTGAAAGGACTGAAGATGAAGGACTGCCTTCAACAACTAAGTCAAGACTTGTCTCTATGTTTTTGTTGGACAGATTGTAGATATGAAGAATCAGATCTCAAGCCCTAGTTTTGGATACTATGTATACTAGTTGCAGCAAGCTCGAGACCCTTAGGGTTTGGGCAAAGGTCATTTAAGGGCAAAACAATGATGACTATGGCTTGAAGAAGGTTGGACAGAGTTAAGGAAGGAGTACAGCATGTGATCTATGGGCTAAAGGGTTTATCCCAGGTCTAAGACGCTGACAGAGAGGTCTACCACACAAGCAACAAGAAGACAGAGAACAAAAGGATATGTTCTTTGTGTGGTCTTGGAGATAAAGGGCAACCAGAAGCAGTAAACAAAATGACTGAAAGGACTGAAGACAAAGGACTACCTTTGGCAAGTAAGTCTAGACTTGTCTTTGTGTTTTTGTTGGGTAGATTGTAGATATGATGGATCAGATCTCAAGCCCTAGTTTTGTATACTATATATACTAGTTGTATCAGTGATCCAAAGGTCCATGATCCCTGGCACAAGAGCCCCATGATTCTTTTATTGATGGACTAATAAAAATCGAGTGTTGCGCTGATAAAATTTGTGTACTTAAATGATTTGTGTTGTTACATTTACGCTATGCAAAGTGCTTGTAGTTGTGTATCTTCAGTGTGTTTATGATCTGGTATAGACATAGACCAAATCTAGGGTACAAGGAAAATTCAACACATAGACCTCATATAAATAGAGGATTCATCCACTTCATTTGAAGATGATCACGCATGTGAATTCGACCTCCTTAGAGAATGCGAATTGCCTTGTCTATTTTGCTATTTGATAAAAGAGTGATATTTGTGGAGCATCTTGTTATTGGAGATTGATTCTACATTGGAGATGTCCATTTGGGATTGAAAGAAGGCTTTATGTTTATTGCTGATTTTTCTATATTTTGCATGTGAATATATTGATGCGAGGGTTTCTAAATGTTCCATGACTAAATGCATATTCTTTTTTGGAAATCAGGATGAAACTTTGGATGTTGAAATTCTTCTTCCTTGAAACCTAAAGAAGAACTACTAGGGTGCATCCTCTATATTTAATTTCTCTCCTCACAAAAAAGATAGCTAGGGTTTTAAACTTTTACAAGAGGAAAAATATTATTTCCTACCTTACTCCAATCAATTTTCATCTTCCTTTAACAATTTACCCTAAAACTCCATTTTCCCAAGTAGGATTAGGCACTAGCCAAGATTGTGTTGATAAAAAATTATTAAAACTTGAATATTTTCCTTTCCTTTATCTCTCCTAGGTTTTTTAAGGCAAGCCGCTAAGGCTTTTATAAGGCCAATTTGTTTTTAGGGCTAGTTTGAGTGGATGTTTGTGGATAAAATTCCAAGGTTTACCTTTATAAACCTCTTAAAAGCAAAATCTAGCTTTAAATGTGGTTAAACCTCCCCAAATACAACTGACGTTATCCTTTCCAAATTCTTTTGTGCCTTAGAAACCCGAATCCCTAGCCAAGCTTCAATTTGAAGCCTATCTGACGTTTTCCCTTGTTAATTTAATGATATTAATTAGTAAGGAAATCCTTTCTTTGACTTGTACATGTCTAGGTACTCCTTTATCATTGCATATCAATAAGCCCTAGCTTGTAGTAGTCATTATCTAGTCTAGGGTTAGAATAATTGCTCCTTTATAAAAAAGATTTGGGCCCATTCTATCGTTAAGGTATCTTTCCTTAAACTATTTAAATCACCTTGAGCCCTCCAAGTAGAAAACCCTTATACAGCAGGAAGAAGATTGTTGAGGTGACAATGGCAAACCTTCTGCATTCTTGCCATAGGGTCTGGCCCTTGCCCTAAGAGTCCCCTCACAAGGCCTGATAGAATTTGTGGCAATAGTCCTCGTGGGAAAACTGACAAAGAGAGGGTTGTGAATCATGATTGCAATTTGGCAAAGTGATAAAAAAAGCAAGGGTACAGCCTCACCTCTCAACCATCTATATATTAAAAAATTCCAAAATCTTTATCCTGTTTTATTTTATTTTATTTTATTTACTAGCTTGCTGAAAATTTAATATCTTTATTGCTAGTAAAACCCTTGGATAAAAGACCTTACATTTATCTTTTAGCCAAGAGATAGATATATCTAGTTTTCTTGAAAAAAATTTCATGGATATATCTAGTTTCTATGTGCAAGTCTACAAGAAAACATTGTTGTAACAGACTCTTATATTACATATTTCACCCTACAAACACTCAACAAGGCCTATTCTCTCATGTTTCTTATTTTTGCCTTGTTTTAGATCAAATTTAATTTAATGGATTCTATTTACATAAGTAGCTTAGAATAATTTATTTCAGTCCCTACAAAGTCTTATTACTAGCTAAAATAATTTTCTAGGTTGCATATCCAAGAGGTTTTGCCGCCAAGACCTTCAAAATTGGATTTCCAACTTGCTGGAAATTCAAATTTGTTGCAGGTCCAAAGCTTAAAGGTGGTCTAAATTGACCAACATTTTTAAACTCCCCACCCTTAGATCCAAGATCTAGAAGCGTTTCGACACTTTTGGGTGGCTTTTATAAACAACCCCCTAACTGAGTGTCTAATCATAGAAACAATTACATGATTAGGATTTTCTGTACACCAAAATTGACTATTTGCATGTTAAATTCAACAACATTTTATGTTTGGGCTTCCTGTTAGTATTCTACTTGTAGAATTTATAGACCTGTCAAACAAACCAGCAAGCTTGTATAGTACTAGGTGATAAATCATAGCCTATGTCCTATGTGTGCCGATCATAGGGAATTGTATGGATCTTCAACAACCTGCTAAATGGAGCAATAAAAGGCCCTACTAATGCTATGTGAATAATGGTAATATTAAACTCTTAAAATAAAAGCACTTAAATTTTTAATATTATCATTAATTATTTCAAAAGGTTTGAGGGTGGTTCCAACCTCATTGAATTTTATTGAATTTTATATGAAGACAGTAGAAATTTAGATCCCATTCAAAATGCAGCAGACTTAACAATTTTCAGGATATCAAGATTGGGGGTATTGCAACATTTTCCATTAGATTTTGTCATGTACGAGAGTTTGGAACTAGCATTTAATCAAAAGCACCAAGCTTTCTATATTCCTAAATGTTGTTGGCATTGATTGTTGAACTCCTCTATCATGACCCTAGTAAAAATGTACCCATCACTCTAGCAAAATCTCGATTTGACATGTCAATTTTTTCCTATCTTATTTTATTGCTTAGAGGGTGATATTGATGAAATGAAATGAAATGAAATTTTAACGTCCACGAGACTAGAAATAGTCTATGGGACCACTAGCTTCCCTACATTTTGCCTTTGCAATTCGATCGTCTTATTATTCAAATTAACGATGAACTGACCCAACCTTCTAACGGTCCCCTCACTTAAAAGACAATGTAAAGGAACCGATGTCAACATACTGTTGTAACTGTCTTTGATGTCTCTGAAAGCATCACATTCCAAAATGAAATGTTTTTCCGATTCCACTACCCCTGATGTGCAAAAAGTACACACCCGTTCTTCCCAAGCTTCTTTAGGTCTTTTCCATCGACCTGTTTCGCACCGTAGTTGATGTGAGTTAGTTCTTAATTGAGCAATAAGAATCTTTGCTCTCCATGGAATGCTAGCTCCAATGTACTCTTTTTGTTGGAGATCACAAGTGGGATTGAATTCTTGAACATAGTATTTCTTCTTTCTACCCAACTCTTTTCCCCATATACACTTACGAAACTTCTCCATAACAAAACTCTTTAAATCCTTGTTGTTTGTGGGACATGCATTGAGGTAAATATTCCATTTTTGCATCCATTTGTTGTTTTGTCTCATCCATGATTTCTTTCTTTCACTCATTCCTTCATTGAAGATAACTTTAGGCCATCTACCTTCTCCCATTTGTTCAATTCTTTGTAGATACCTTATGAGACACACCATAGCAATTGCTTCGATGGAAGTTGCTCCTGTTTCACTCAGCATTATCTCATAGGAAACCGAACTTTTTATTTTAAACTTGCTCATGATCAAGCGCTTTTGGATTTTTTCAATTTGCTTCCATTTTGAGACAGGGATGTTGCTAGCCCACAATTCACACCCATATAAAATCACTGGACAAACTAGGAGCCCAAAAAGCACTTTAATTGTTTTCCAATCCCATAACTCTGCCTCTCTACATTTGTTTTGAAGAGCATATAATGCTTTCCACCCTCCTAAAATTCTCTTCTTTCTGCAGTGCTCCCAATTAAGCTTGTTGTTGAAATCAATCTCGAGGTACTTGTATTCATTTACTTCTTCAAGAATGTTGCCTTCAAAGAAGAACGTATGTTGGCTCTGCTTCTTTTTATTTGAGAAAATCATTATTTTGGTCTTGCTGGTATTGACTTGCATCCCCACTGCTTTACAAAAATGCTCAAGGGCATATAGGTGCATCTGCAATCCCTGGGCCGATTTAGCAATCAATACAAGGTCATCAGCATATAAAAGAAGCTTTATCACAAACTCCCCCAACCAAACACCATCCCCACCTTGCAGATTTAGCCACTCTTCCAATTTATCAATATATAAACCAAAAAGAGTAAGGGATAAAGGGCAGCCTTGCTTGACTTCGATGTCACTTCTAAAGCTTTCTGAAATGCCTGTTGAAGTTCTAATTTTGACTTTCACCACTTCATAAAGCCTATGGACAGCAACTCTATAATGCAAATGAATTTCAAGTTCTTCCAGTCTACTCCATAACTTATCTTTAGGGGTCATGTCAAATGCCTTTTTGAAGTCAACAAAGCAGCAAAACTTCTTCTTTTCCCTCCCAAACCTTTTCAATAATGTGTCTCAGTGTGATACCATCTAAGTCACCAGATTCGGCGAATTTCAACGAAGAAATTCAAAATTCGGCGAATTTTAATCAAAAACAAATATATTCGTTCGAGTTCGCCGAGTTTTATGGCGAACTCGAATTTCATCGCGAATTCGAATTTTTTCCAAACAAATTCGTTTGAAGTTCGATGAAATTCGTTCCCTGTTCGGAAAAGTTCGTTTCAGTTCGGTTTTTTCACGCGTTTTAGCAAATTGCCTGCAGCCCACGGGTTTCATTGTTCGCCGGGTTTCATTGTTCATTCAACATTGTTACATTGTTTGCTTGTTCGAACTTCGAAGGGTTTCAACTTTCATTGTGGTCCAGACTCCAAACTCTGTTGCAAACAGTCCAGTCTACAGCTGCAGCCTGCCGGAGGGTTTCATTTCAGAAGACGTCTTCAGTGACCAGTCTACAGCTACCGACGTGTCTCTTGACCGAGGTCCGACTCTCCGAGCGGCAAGGACTCTTGCTGCGCAGCCGTCAGGCTCTCACTCTCACTGCTTAGGGACCAGGGTTTAGCGTCAGGTCTCACTCGCAAGTTTTCAACGCTGTAAGCTTGTAACTGGTTGTTAGTGGCTGCCACTGCTAGTGGTGGTGTGACTCATGTTGCTCAGTTTGAAGTTTTATGTGCAGAGTTCTAACTTTTTAGCAATGTGCTGCAAGAGTTTTTAATTAAAATTTACTGGCTGCATTTATTTTGAATTTTCATGGTTGATGAATTACCCAGTGACTGAGTGTAAAGGATGGAAGTGATAATGATGAAATTAACCGAAAATATCTATTAAAAAATTTAAAAACAACAGTTATTCGACCCTACTTCCACACTGCTAGATAAAAGATATCACTGATAAATCGTTGTAGCTATATCCTTGGCTGTTAAACGCCTGATTGTAACTGTAAGGTGCACCTTGGCTGTTAAACACTTTAGTAGTGAACACTTGGCTGTCAAACCTATTAAACTTTTGGCTGTTAAAACTTGTTACTGATGTCCATTGTCAACTTGCTCATTTCATATCAGTTTATACAAAAGGTTGCATCATTCAGCTGAATGGCATTTGCAAGGTTTCATACAACATAATAGAAATTTCTTTCCTATTAACTATTAAGAAACCTAGAATGTCATAAAAGAATTGCCACCACTGCATCCCACAGATCAAGATTTTATGCAAAGGTAAGCACTACCAAGTTCAAGTTCAACAGCAAATGTATACTGTCTCAGTTCTAAAATGAAAAAATATACCAAAAAAATCAAGCTTTCTTTTCTGAAGATTGACCATTTTCAACAAGAGTTTCTCCATGGTGGACTGCTTGTCCGTCAATTCCACAATAAGAAGCCTCGCACATGGCCTTGGGAATGGGTCGATTGCCAAAGTCCTCAGGAAAGCAATCAAATTCTGGTCCAAAATTAAACTGCACTGTACAGTTAGGTTGATTTGGAAGGGTGTAAATAGAAGCTGCAGGGTAATATCTGCACTGGTGCCTCTATTGTTTGGTGGGAGAAGTATCCTTAGTCCAGTTTGTCATTATCTGACAGATTTTCTTACTGTGGTCTATGACCAGCAAGGCTATAAACTCCTCGGGAATTTGCAGCTCTCTGGGATATCTTCTGGCAACTTCTCACTGTGGAATCTTTGAACCAGGTCCACTCCCTTCTTCAGAGCAACAAGACCTCTTCTACTCTAGCAGCTATGAAGACACCTACAGTTCATTTTCTAGCTTTCTATATAGGCCTGGTAATTTGCTAGGAGACCATTCATTCCCTAGGGCCTAGTCTAGATCTAGTTATTGTATGTTTAAACTTTAATTAGTTCTGCAGCATCAACTCAAAATGCTGGACCAATTATTCTGCTGCCTTTTGATTCCTTCATGAAAAATCAATTCCTTCTATGAGGCAATTTGAATCAACCCTGCTTCTTGCAGTTCACAATTGCCACTTCTAATGGCCAGTTGATCAGATTAAGCATGGGAAAGACTAAATTTCTTCAAGAATGAAAGAATTGATATCTTCCAATGCAAATCAACCTCTGTCAAGCAAGTCTATTCCTTTAAACAAGAAATCAATGGCGTCTAAGAAACCTAAATCGCCCCTTCCATGCATTGAATAAGAGATTAATTGTCATGGAATTAAGACACCTGTTTTTACCTGCCCTTAATTAAAATTTAAAACAGATATAAATCCTAGCAGTAAACCATGAAGTGAACCAATAATGGGAGCAATTAATTGTCATGGAATTGGAAGTTGAACTGTTTGTTTTGTTTCTTTTCTTGCCTTCAGCGGCATTTATATTTACATAAATCTTGTAACTTATTTCCACTTGCTTGGAACTGGAAGGCACGTAAAACAAAACTGTGATGCCTGGCCTGTGTAAGAAAATAAAAAGCTACAGCCTAGTAGCCTACAGCAGTACACTATTTTGAATCACTTTTGTATGGCCTGTGTAAGAAAATTGTTTTGAATCACTTTTCCTTTTTCTAAATTCTAACTAATGAAAATGTAATTTCAAAAAAAATTACAGACATTTCAGACTTCAAGTCTTCACCAGTTTTCAACAATCAGAGGTTCAGAACCTTCAAATTTCAATGGCACCCCCAAAATCAACTGCTATAGCTTGGAATTTTGTACAAAAAGATGGTTTTAATCTTTCATGTCAGCTGTGTGGACATAATTTCACTGGCACTTTAACTAGAGCAGTGGATCACCTTCTTAGTATTAGCAATGGAAGTGGAGGTGGTGTTGAAGCCTGCACTAAGATCACTGATGAACAAAAAGCCACAATGCAGAAAGACCATTCCAATTCACAGATGCAAAAGCAGAAAAGGGTAAATAAGAGGCAGCAAATTAAGAGGGAGATTGCCATGTCTTCCTCCAACACCATTAATTCAGTTTCAAACATTGGTGGATCAAGTTCTAATCAAGCAAAAACAGGTGGAACGAAAACATTAAATCAATTCTGGAAACTTGTTGAGAAACAGGAAGTTGATGATGATGTTGCTGAATATTTTTATGCATGTGCAATTCCCTTTAATGTGGCGAGGAGTCCATATTTTAAAAATGTAATTATAAAGGCCATTGATTTTGGGAAGGGCTATGTTCCTCCGGGATCTGAAGCTTTAAGGACAACTTTGCTAAAGAGAGCAAAAGACAAAGTGATAGGAAAGTTGGCTAATATTAAAGAGTCTTGGAAGCTTACAGGATGCATAATTTTGAGTGATGGTTGGTCAGATTTGTGTCATCGCCCATTGATCAATGTGCTTGTTTATTGTCCTCATGGGGTACTTTTCTTGAAGGCAATAAATGCAATGGATAGAGTGAAGACATCAGAATTTATTTTTGGAATTTTGGATCAAGCGATTCAAGAGGTTGGGGTGGAAAATGTTGTCCATGTTGTTACAGATAATGCATCAAATTGTGTTGGTGCAGGGACGCTGATTATGGAAAAATATAATCAGATTTATTGGACCCCTTGTGCAGCTCATTGCTTGGATTTAATGTTGCATGACTTAGCCAAATTTCCTTGGGTCAATGAAACAATCCGAAGAGCCAAAACAATTTCAAATTTCATCATCAACCATCGTCTCACTTTGAGCATATACAGGAAGAATGCATCAAAAGAGTTGTTGAGGCCTTGTGATACAAGGTTTGCTACTTTTTATATTACTCTGAAAAGAGTTGTTGAGAAAAAAGCAAGCCTAAGAGCTGTGTTTTGCAACACTGAGTGGGAGATATCTACCCTCTCAAAAGAAACTATAGGGAAAAATGTTGAACAAATTGTGCTCAATAATGGCTTTTGGGAAAATGCAAACAAGGTTTTAAAAATTTGTGGCCCAATTGTTAATGTGCTCCGCATGGTTGATGGTGACAAACCTTGTATGGGTTTTGTTTATGAAAGCATTGATCGTTGCAAAGAGAATATTGCAACTGCTTTTAATAATGTAGAAGCTAATTACAAGGAGATATGGGATTTAATTGATCATAGATGGAAGATGATGCATAGTCCATTACATGCAGCAGCATGCTATTTGGACCCTTGATTGTTTGGGTTACCAAGACATAGGGATGAAGAAATCATGAATGGACTTATCCAGTCTATTGAGAAGCTAAATCCAGATCCAGAGATTGCAGGTTTGATCAGAAGTCAGTTGAAGGCATACAGGTTAGAAGAAGGGTTATTTGGAACACAATCAGAAAAGTATGATAGGAGCATAAGTGATCCAGCACTATGGTGAGAATTTTATAATTCAAGGGCACCAGAATTGCAAAATTTTGGAATTCGTATCTTAAGCCAGGGAACAAGTGCATCAGCATGTGAAAGGAATTGGAGTTCCTTTGACCACATTCATTCCAAAAAAAGAAATAGATTGTCATCTGGAAGATTAGAAGATCTTGTTTATGTTCGTAGTAACTTACAGTTGGCATTGAAGAATGTGGCTAAAGAGTCATCCAATTCTTCTACTCCGTGGATCGATCTTGTTCCAAATGCAACAATGGATGATGCGGATTTGTACATTGATAGTGACATAAACACTGACAGGGAATTCACTGATGAATCTGGTGCTGAAGCATCTAGCGGATTCATAACTCATACTGCTCTTGATGACATAGAACTTTTTGATATAACAAGTGGACAACAGGAACATCAAGAATAAAACTTGTGTTCCTGTTTTAGATTTCTAGTTTACTTTTTGCATGAACAATTTTCTAAAACTGCCAAGCTACTTTAAAGTTTAAACTTTTGAGTTTATATATAATTATATTTTGATATATTGAGGAACGAATTGCTCCCATTATTGGCTCACTTCATGGTTTACTGCTCACTGTCATAAACGAAAAGAGGTCTGAAAACATATTAGAGGCTTAAGTTTATTTCCATTGTTTGCTTGCTTCAATCTAACCTGAAAAGGAGTGGTGATTTTAGGACTGTTTTCAGCACTTGGTATTAAAGTTGACTGCTGTCATAAATGATAAAGGTTCTTGGCATCCTTTTGAAGGTTATTTACTATTATTTACTATTATCTCAATCCTTTAGAAAATGCTCAACTTTTTAACAAAACGAAACAGTCTTTTGCATGTGAAATAGAGTTACCTTTATGGCAACTGTTTAGTTTTTTCTGCTTCTGATTTTGCTGCTATGTAGCTATTTCACTGCTTTATTTCTCGTGTCAGCACAAAAGCTTTTTCTTGGGAAATGCACAGTGAGGAAAGCATACATCTGTCAGAGGGTTTTGTATCTTATAATGCAGAGTTTTTCATTGAACTGCCAAAAGAATATCTATTTGTATGTGTTAGTGGATGTGTCATATTTAAACCAATATAAGTGAATTTTTTTGGCCTTTGCTGTCTTGTACTTGTTCACATTTGAGGTGGATAATTTCCTTTGCAAGAGTTTACTTTTGAGTCACATGTTGATAGTCAATTATGTACTACGGGCTTATAGTTCAATACCATGCTTACTTAAGTAGTAGCATGCTCATGATACTTACCCTTGTATTTCATGTGCAGCTAAAATCTAATATGGTATGTGAGAATGATTTTGTCTTAACAATGGTGTTACAGTGTAATATTCTGGAGTTGGCTTCTTAGCCTTCTGAAGTTGCAAACATTTATATCGAGGGCATCTTTTAAGTTTTAGGTATATTACCTTCTAGTGCAAGAAAGTTAAATGTTTAGTTACTAACTGAAGTTGTACAAGGCACAACAATCTATTGTCAAACTCATTGAAAGTGGGTTGATGATCATGTGGCAAACTGCAAACACCTAATGTCAATGCCAAACACAATTGTGATAGAACTGAATCAACCCTACAGGCTGCAGATGACATGTCTGAGTGGAAAATGCTCATATTGTATAATTTGGCCACAACTGCAAATTTAGGAGCATAAGCCCATGCAGCAGATCCAGAAATTTTGAAATGTGAAATAGGATGTTTGCTGCCATACCATTTCTCATATGGAGTCTAGCCTTTGTTCTCTTGCTAAGCCAAAAATTTATTTGAATTTGACTTTAAATTGATTATATATATATATATATATATATATATTTTTTTTCGAATTTCTATATGTCGAATTTTATGTCGAACTTTATCGACAAAATTTTAGTTGCCGAACTTTATTCGAATTTCATGGTCGCCGAACTCGAACTCGAACACGAATCTGGTGATTTAGGATACCATGATCAACTGTAGAATGTTTCGGCCTAAAACCTGCTTGTCCTTTTGCCCTCTTTTCTTTGACTTCCACCCACTTACTGATTCAAGTTTCTACCATGCCGCTGAAGAGCTTTGCAAACAAAGGATTGATCATAATGGTTCTATAGTTGGAAGGATTATTAATGTCTCCACTTTTAAAAAGGGGTATTGCTAGACTGGTTGTCCAATCTCTTGGGAATCCTTGTCGACTAAAGTTGTTGAATATTTCCATGATGTGTGGTGCAAGAATGTTCATTCCCCACTTTAGATATTCTACTTGAAGTTCAACCAAGTCCTTTGCCTTTCCTATTTTCAACTTCTTAATTCTTGTCTCTACTTCCTGTAATGTGAAAAGCTTTGTAGTTGTGTTGATCTTGGGAGGAGGCTCCTCCTCTGATTCTTTCTCATAGAGTTGTCTTGCATAGTCAAACCATTGATTGGTTGTAATATTATTTTCAATTTGCTTCTTCCTTGGTTGAAGTTCCTGCCAAAAAAACTTTGGGTTATTCTTGCCTAGATATATTAACCCTTCTCGCCTTGTTTGCATGAACTCATCTTTCTTCCTTTTTAAAATCTGCTTATATAACTTTACATTCATCTTCTCCTTGCCTGCTTTTATCAAGGTTTTCCTTGCCATTTTGCATTCCTCATCAAACCAAGCATTTACAGGAAAACAATTTGATTCAGATTTCCTATTTTTTGCTCTTTTGCACTTCTCAAGTGCACTCTGAATTATATTTGTTAACTCATGACTATTGAGGCTTTGGGAACCACTCTTCCCCTTCTAAATTGATCTCTCCAACATTGTTTTGAAGATAGTGCAATTTTCTTGTGTTAGAAGAATTTTGCCCCTTGATATCGATTGTCGAGAACATTGGGTTTTCCTCCTATGCTGCCTTTCTTCTAACCAAGATAGCTTTATATAAATTGGGTTATGGTCTGATTTTAAGTCCCACATATGCTCTCCAACCTTAACTTCATCTATCCTTTCTATCAGGCTTTGTGAACAAATAACGTAGTCAACCACACTTGCCCCATTGTATGTGTTGCAAGTGAACTTCCCAGACCTTTTCCATTTATCTAGACCATTGCAGATAATTAAGTTGAAAGCACCACACAACGTGAGCAACTCCTCTCCAAAATGATTGCTAACTTTGTCATCTTCTGAACATCTCAACCATTGGGGATTCTCCTCTTCAATGAGCTAGATAGGATTGTGATCCTCTTTGCAACAAAACATACTAGCTTGTTGATTTGTTGTTCTAGCATTGAAATCTCCCACTAAAAGAACTTCTCCCTGCTGAGAATATACAGCAATCTCTTGCTTTAAAACCGCATATGGGTCTTTGCTATCTATTCCCTTATTTTTGTAAGTTTTTGAGACTTGAGATGCAAAATAGCATGCTGCAATTCTTCTGTGGTTCTCATTCTATGTTATTCTGAACCATAAATATTGTTTATTTGTATCTTCTTTCACAAATTGTATGTGGCCTACTTTTTCTTTCGCTAAAACCATTATTCCTCCATACCCTTTGCCATTTTCTATTGCCTTGTTTCAAACTACTAATTTCAAATAACCATCAAACATAGGAGTTTTACAACCATCATGTTCATGAGTTTCTGTGAGACAAATTATGTCTCTACCTTCTGCAATAGGCCCTATCCCAATTCCCCCCTCCAAGGGTACCCTCTAAAGTTCCAACAAACTAGACTTAGGTAGCCCTGGGTAGAATTTGATTGCTACGCGGCTTGGCACACAAAACTCAAATTTGAGTCTTCACCCATTTTCATCCATGTTGTCCTGTTGTTTTCCTCCATATTATAGAATTAATTGTTTTTTATTTACTGTCAAATTGTTGCCTTGCTTTGTCACGAGGCCCAAACATTGCAATAACTACTTTACCATTGTACAACCGTGCTCTTTTCCCTTCATTTCTTGCTACTCTAATTTTCTCCACTTCTCCTCTTCTCCCCTCTTGTTGTTTGCTAGTTAGATCTTCATCTAAATAGAAGTGTGAGCCTTTCAAGAGTTTCTTTTTGCTTAAGAAATAGTGTTTGTCTTGCACACTTGTTGTGATGACTTTTATGGGTCGAGGCCTCTCTTCACATATTTTTCCCACCCTTCTTGCTTGACAAATTTTCCCTTTCTAATGAAATTTCTCTTTCAAAAAGTCTCTTGTCAAATTGAGAGTGCTTTCATTCTTTCCACGGTCTCTTATTCCTCGTATAATATAGTTTGTTTCCCTATCTTTTCTATCTTTGCGTTAGTTATGAATAAACATATAGGAAATAATGTAAAATAATGTAAATGATAATAATCATATTTAATGATTAGTTAATTAGTAATTAGGTTGAAGAGTCATGTCTAAATGAGACATGACTCTCCATGAAGAGACACCTGCCTCTCATTCTCATTGTACCAATCATTATTATTCACACATTTAATATATAATATTTGTATGCTCATGGATATCTTTATATTCCAAGTCTTCTGGAGTAAAAAGGTGGGTTTATAAATGAAATAAAAGTAATACAATATTATTACTTCCAGGTTATAAGATTATTACTTCCGGGAGACATAATTAATCCATATAAAGGAAGAAGTTGAATATAAGGGAGATTACAAGGGTATTAAAAGAAAATTAAAAACTATAACTTATAATTTAAGTCATCCAAGAAAAAGAAAAGGCTGACCTATATAATAATAATAATAAAGAAACAAAACAAAACAAAAACGATTATTGAAGTTATAAAAAGATTATAAGAAAGCAACAAATTATAAAAGGGAAAAAGTATTTAATATTCAAAAACCAAAATGGAGCCTAATACATAAATGAAAGCCAAAGGATTCCCAAAAACCTTAGCCAGAGACAGTAAAGCGCTATTTAACATTAAAGGAACTCTCAGGAAAAGATGTTATTATTTCTATTTCTCAATATACAAATTATATAACACCTAAAATCGCAAACCAATTAGTGATCCTGGAGTCAAATATAACTGAAAAATTAGACTTTTTTGGCAATAAAAAATATGACATAGCCAATTTACAGTTAAACATTGAAGATTATACATTTGTATCGCAATTCTCAGTTCACACCCTATGGAACAATCAAGGTGACATTATTTTGGGATCACCCTGGATGGAAATAGTGGAATCTGTCATTTTAAATACGAAGAAAAAGTTTCTAACATTTTCTTACAAGAAGAAGAAAATAACACTCCAAGATGTTACACTGAAACCAAATTCTGTAACGCCAGAATAAATATCAGATATTTCAAAAGTAATTTCTCAAGAAGGTAAAAGAGTATTACAAAATATGCAAAATGAAATTGACAAAATCACTGTTGATAGAAATGAAGAAGATTTGCGACTTAAGGATAATAGTGAAAAATTACTAACACAAATTAAGAAGCTTAAAAAGGACAAAAAATCATTAACAGACAAGTTAGAGCAACTTAATCAAGAAGTATCAAAGTCTCTAGACATAACAGTCCAGGTTGAAGATAAGGGAATTAATACCGAACCAGTCAATAGAAGAGCTCAAGAAGAGGATCAATCAGTGGAAGGAAAAACACATTCACATGTTACAATCCAGACGATGAAAATTCCAAACAAAGATTATGTACCTAACTCAAAAACAGTAGTACCAGAAGGAAATCAAAAAAAATTCCACACACCTAATAAGCGCAAGTCAAACCAAAAAGGTTCCCTATCGACATCTGAATCATGAAAGTAGACAACTCAACCAAGCTACGTATAGGGACTCTTCAGAACAGAAACAACAAACTGATGGTCCAGAGACTAATGGCATAACCTCAATCCAGTCCTTTGATGACAAGTCGTTACAAAATTTCAGTGATCAGAATATTCCACAAAAGATTAATCTAGGATGGTCTGATCCCTTCTCAGTGCGACAGTTTTGTTTGTCACTTAGAAGATCATATCAACTTGTATCGACAAAGATGATTGTTCCGAGACAGAAAGACATTCGAAACCGAAAAAGAGATCAAGCCTTTTTCATTAACAAGCTTTGAAGACAAAGCTTTTTGAGGAGGACGGCAATGTTATGAATAAATATATAGGAAATAATGTAAAGGATAATAATCATAAATAATGATTAGTTAATTAGTAATTAGGTTGAAGAGTCATGTCTAAATGATACATGACTCCCCATGAAGAGACACATGCTTGGTATATAAGCAAGCCTCTCATTCTCATTGTATCAATCATTATTATTCACACATTTAATATATCATATTTGTATCCTCATGGATATCTTTATATTCCAAGTCTTTTGGAGTAATTAATCTAAAGAAGGAACTTTGTTCGATTCAGTGTTCTCTTTCTTGTGCTCTCTGAGCACTTACATCTCCTTTTTCCTCCATCCTTTTGAAACCATTAGCGTCCTCGACTCTGGTTTTGATTTCCTTTGGAATGTTTATCCTCTTGATCTCTTTTGCCTTTTTTTGGAAATGACTACCTGCTGAGATATTTGTGTACCCACCTAAATTGCTTTAGAGATTATCACTTCCTTGTTTGTTGCCATTGATTCTTTCATGGTTTGCCATGTTGTCTTCATGTTTTTCCATTCTTGTTTTCCTGTCACCAAAGTCTCTTGTAGCATTGTTACTTGCTCTTTTAGAATCCTATTACCTTCCATTAAAGAACAATTTGCAAGTGTAATTTCTGAAATTTTGTGGTCCCTTTCCTATTCTTTGGCTTCCAAAATTCCAACCTTGCTTTAGCTTTCATCAGTTCCTGGACATAGAGATTTGACGACCAATTAAGAGGTGTAGATGTGGGACTGTAAACAGTTGACTCTTCTTTCTTTTTACTGCTCTTATTTTTGCTGTTCTTATTTGTTTTCCTTTTTGGGGACTGTTTCTTTCTTCTTTGTTCCCATTTAAAGCGAGCAAGTCTACGCTTTAAAATGCCCCGATATTGTTTTGCGTTTACCCAAATCCACTTCCCTGTTTTGTTTGCTGAAGCAATTTTGACTTGGCCTAAGTGATTTGTTTCCACAAAATCTGAGATTTCCTTGCCATTGTTTTCCATTTTGGGATGAGGCCCCTTGTAAAACCCTAGCTTTCAAATGACCACCTAAGTTTTCGATTGACCAAATGTAAACTGATACAGTAGATCGAATATACTAGTGTTTGTAGAACTCACCTTAGTGTACAGTAGGTATATGTTTGCCCAGAAATCAGCTCTTGCCCACTGAAATCAGTTCTTGCAGTTGCCCACTGATACAGCTGTATATGCCGCACTCCAGAGAAAAATCGATGAAAACTCCCACCGTGCAACACAGAATGAGAAGAAGAATGTCTCAGAACAAATACACGCGCAGAGAGAAGCAGAAGCAAAGGCATATAGAAAAGCAGAATCGTGCCCTGTGCTACATTAAACAGTAAACAGCAAACCCTGTTTACACCTGTGCCCTGTGTGAGAAGCTGTGTGTTTCGTGTTTCCTATGCGAGGAGCTGCGTAACCTGTGCGAGGAGAGCCGTCCCGCTGAAACAAACTTGAGATTTATTTAGTAGAATCCCAATATAGGCAATCATTTGATGATATGCAAGTATTTGTTATAGAGTGTTTTTTTTGGACTCTAGAGACATCTAGAGCCTCTTTCTTGACGTATTTTTGGTTCAGAGATGGATTGCACTCAGAGCTATTTTAGTTATATGCACCCTTACTAGCTATATATATAAGAAACTTTGCATATTTATGTATAATGGTTTGGATTCATATGGATACACATGAATATTTTTTCTGTATATTTATATATTTTTTGTTTGACCATTTTTTTCTGGTTCCAATCCAGTTACCATTTTTGGGATCGACCAATTAAGTGATCAGTCTGGTCTTGATAACACTGCTTGTAACAGTTTGGTTGATGCCCTGTATAACAGTTGTTGCAGGGTTCAGCACACCCACTTAACAGCACAAGGAACATCACCATAACAAGGGATGCAGGATAGATGATATTTGTGACTAGTATCGATGTTGTTTCCCACTTTATTGTATTGATGTTTGTGGATGTTTATAGCTCGGACAAGTGCTTCTGCATATGCTAGGTGTCAAGCATGCAAAAGATGTCCAAACTCCTCTTTAAGAACTCACTCGTGAGGAATAAGTAATCAATATAATTACTTCATAAATCTAACTGAGGAAAAGCACATTAATTAAATTAATTGATTAATGTTGGCTATTGGGCTAAGTTTCTAAGGATAAATAATATAATTATTTAAGTGAATTAGATCAAATCTCTAATGTTCATCTAAGAGGGTTATGAATTAGTCCTAGCCACTATCACTTTGGAGATTGGGGATTAGGAAATTAAGTCGATGAAATTATAAAAGAAGCCTACGGGAAAGGACAGAGACACATCATTTGAGAGAGTGATTTTCTCAAGAGAGTGAGTTGAAGAGAAGAGAAAGGTGCGCAGCGAGGTGATTTCGGGAGAAGGAAGAGGGAGAGAGAGGGTCGATATTTGGAGCACATCGAAATCTGTGAGCAACTGAGATTTCCAGCTAGGCATGTGCAGGGGTAAAAGAAATTTTTGCTCCAGCGTGCAAGGAGCCATACAAAGCAAGAAAGAGGAGGCCGATTTGCAAGTAGAGAAGCCAAAATTTTACAAGATCAAGAATCTCCAGTGGTCTGAATTCTTCAGGAGGCTGTAATTACCAGGGGGGCGAAAATCAGGTTCCATTGTTCTGTTTTTTCTGTGTATCCTCTGTGGGTCGATTTCCTTGTTGAAGGAGGCCCTATTTTTACTGAGTTAATTAAAAGTCAAGGAGAATTTGTTGAACAGAAGTTTCTGCTGCTTCTGTGGCTGATTTTCTGTTTTCTTTCCGCTCCAAATTTATTTGTGAAGTTAAAATACCGGTGTCTTTATTTTCAACAGTTTCAGAAAAGATTTTCCTGGGTGAAATAATTTATAGGTACAAAATAATCGTTGATAAAAATAGATCAGACCTGGAATCGAAATTAACATTTTGATGACAGTTTTGCCACAATCAATTGTAATAGGCCTTGTGCGTGTGTTCGTTCCACTTAATTTTGAAATAATTTATGCACTCCCTTAGGAAACTAAAGATGATTAAGTTGATAATCCGGGTCATGTCTGGACATTAATCTAAATTAATTGTTTCTTTTCAAATGTCATATTTTAAACCGTGTATGCAAGCTGAAAATCTCTTGACCAGGTTATTGATCTGTACCCTAGATGGTTTATCAATGCTTAGAAAATTTAATTTTAACCATAACCTAAGTAGCCAGGGAGTGTGGGTGTAAGTGTGTTTCTACAAGTTTTGAAATCCAGGTGCAGTGTGTGTGTGGGAGTGTGGGTGTAAGTGTGTTTCTACAAGTTTTGAAATCCAGGTGCAGTGTGTGTGTGTGTGTGTGTGTGTAATCAATATGGAAAATAAAAGATCAAGAAAAGTATTTACAGTTAAAATGGAAAATAATATGAAAACATATTTTTAATTAAAGTCAGTTTTGCGGGCTGGTGGTCCCCAAAGATGTCACAGCATCATAGCAGATCCATGTTATGGGGGTCAACAACCACTGTAACAGCTTGGTTAATGTCCCGTATAACAGTTGTTATCGATTTCGACACACCCCTGGAACAGAACTTGGCACATCCCCATAACAGTGGATGCACATCAAAATCTCTTTGACACATGTAGGGTAGTGTCCCACATCAGGCTGTGTTGCATCATCCCACAACCGTTTGCAGAACAGACAGACCCAGTGAAGGTGCATGTACCTCAGCAGTAGGTGTGCACAGCCTGGCTACACTAGGTGTAACTTAAATGTCTGCTGGTGCATTTGTTTGCACCTTCTAACTCTACAAACTTTTAAAACTTTCAGCAAGGTTATATATCTATAATGTTGCACATAATTTTAGTTCAAAGTTAAATATTTTGGGGTTTCAAACCTCCCTGAACTGTTTTGGCCAATGAACTTATCAACCTTCAGGGAATTGGTTATGAATGCATGCTAAATTCTTCTACATGATCCTTCTACAGAGTATTACCAATTTTTGGAAAAATGGTATTGACAGATAGAACCATACCATTATAAATGTTAAGTTGCAAGCTTTGGGAGAGGCCAAACATATTCTAAGAAATTTCAGATAACAAGTCAAAGGCCTCTTAAGGTATTGTTACTTTCACGAAAGACAGTGCAATGGAACATAAAAGAACTCAATATGTAACCAACAACAATTTCTTCAAAAGCACATATTTTCAACAATAATGACCAGAGTAACTTTGAAATGCAAGTTGTACAATTTTTTGAGAACTGTATATGAGCCATAGCATCTTTTGAAGAAGTACAAAGAAACAAATAAAGCATAACAGGCATTACAAAATCATTTTGGAACACACAAATAATTAAGAAAATGTGGATGCCAGACAAAGAAAAGATCAGAAAATTTACCAAAGCACTGATATTATACTTCGAAAATTCCCCAAAATACAGATGAGGCCTACTTCATTTTTAGCATAGCTTTTTTCAAAGATTTCACAAAACCTAAAGTTTTAAAGAGCATATAGATATTTTACATAAATAGATAAACAAAATGCAACTAGCTCTTACTTTATCAACGAAATCTTCTGCTACCTCTATAAGAATATCTTCAACTTCAGAATCTAGCTTTTCACTAGGGTCAATCTGCATCCAAAAAAAGGGAACTTAATCATTCAAAAATCAAGTGATTACAGTTCATGATAAAACATTTGAAAAGAATACTCCCCATAATAATTGTAGTTCAGGAGTTCGTTCAATTACTTCTATAATGCAAACGTTAAAACCAATACATAAAAAACTTGAAGAAAAGTATATAAATAGTTTAGTACAGATAGAAAAACAGAAAAGAATATTTTTTTCCTAGATGGTATTTGTCTACTTTTTCTATCAGCATGCAAACCTCTGTACATGCTACATTGAACAAATCATTATTCAAACGTCTGTGCATGCTACATTGAGCAGAATCATTGTTTAAACCTATGTACATGCTACATTGAACAGAATCATTATTCCATCAATAAGGCATGCTAGCTTGCTGCCCATTAGTATTACAATATGATGTCAGTAATGAACCTGGGCAACTAACTCTCGGATGCTTCTCTTGCCAAGGATCCGACTACTTGTTTCAATCGCTTGATCATGACTTCCAGCTGGGATTGTATTTCCTGATGCCAGCATACCAGAAGGTTGGGCTGCTGCTGATGTAGGGGTCTTTTGAGTTGTCATCCCTGGTGTTCGGGGCATCTGTTGTTGCTGTTGCACACTGTGCAAAGGCTGTGGTACACGTTGATGTTGATATTGTTGAGAATGCTGCTCCTGCAACTGATGGGGTTGCTGCTGTGGTGCCATGGGAAGTGACTGCTGCTGTGTTTGAGTATGCTGTGACCTCTGTGGCAGGCCTTGCTGCTTAAGATGTGATGGATAGGAGGGTGAAGTTAAAGGCATACCAGATGAGTGCAGTTGTTTTCCTTGAGTTGACATCCATTGTTGCTGATGGGAAAGTGCACTTGAGGGCGCACCGGACTGTCCACCTTGGGAAATACCAGACAATTGAGAGTTCATTGACCCCATTGATGGCATTCTCTGCAAGTTTTGCGCATGCATCTTCTGCAAAAAAAAAACAGAAAATCTGATTTGAAAGTGATTTCATGATTCAATAAATGCATAAAAAGCCAGTATAATTATTCGATGACCAAAACCATTTTGTCATAATTAAGTAGATCAGAAATTGCTTCAGACAGAAGGATGCATTTAATAGGCTGGGTGATAATTTTGTCCACTTCTCATGAATTTTACTACAATTATTATCAATCAGCGATTTAAGTCAAACAGACGACAGATGAGATAAGATAATTTTATTAATGTACAACCAATAACCACAATAGTAAGTCAACGGACTTACGGGATGTTGTTTTTTTTGTATAGCACCTGGAGGTATTCCCGCATGCCAAGAAGCATCCTAAATTGGCCTAGGAAAATTATGGAAGTTAAAATATAATTGGATTTCAAGTAGGTTCAAAACGGACAAGTCGGCCCCACCACGAAAGGGTGTGTCCCTTGGGGTAAATCCATCCATTCGACTTGTATATATACACATGATGTGACACTTCATTTGATCACTCACTCATTATCATCTCTTCTATAGAAAACACTCGTGGGAGCAGAAAAAGGATGTAGTGACTAAAGTTTGGACTTGGTTTTTGGCACAGATTTCTAAGCATTTTATTGTAAATCTTGCTGAAGAAGAATTTTTCCTAGAAGGAGAGTTGCTGGGTTTCCTCCCAAGTTTGGGTTTCCCAGGGAAAATTTGTTGTCTCTATTGTGCATGGCTGTCTCTTTTTTATCTTACTTCGAGATTTTCTGTGTCTAATTGCTTAATGATAGAAAGTACTCATCAGATCAGAAGATCAGTTTCTACTGTGTATTATTGTAGAAAAATCAACATGCTATTAGAGCCTTCTTGAAAAGAGCAACCATTGAAGACAATGTGGATGGACTCACTTGTGCAAGAAGAACAACCCTAAGAGAAGGACAAAATTCTTCTGTGGTTTGATCAAGGCTATAACAGCCTGTCCAAGAGCCTGAGGTAATAGAAGAAGGCTGGCCAAGTTGGGCCAGAAGTCTGTTAAGACAGAGCAAGTGTTATGTATAAAATATATATAACTATAGTAAAAATCAGTGAAACATGAATCTCAGATCACTCGCGATTAATCGCGAGTCAAACTCTACTCTTCCCTCAAACGATCCGATTCATCTTTGGGCGAGTCAAACTCATGTTGACTGAGTTTGACTCGTGGTCAACACGATTTTGACTTGCAACTCATTGATTAATTGTGATTTAAGCGACTCAGGCGATTTTCAGCCCTCAACTCGGCGAGCAAGGGTTTTAACTTTTAGGGTTCCCACATTTTTCATTGCATGGTTTAGTTGGGCTAAAAATTAAACGTTGGTCCATAACTCTCTTCTCACTGCTCAGGCTTGCAAATCATACACGAAGAAGGTAATAGAGGCATGGTTTCAGTTTCAGTTTACGCTACGTAATAGAGTCGTAGTGTAATAGAGGCATAGTGTGCAATGTGCTCCAGTGTTAGCTTCAGCGCATGCTTTGTCATAGATTCCAGTACCAAACCATTATCGTATCATTTCAGCAGTCAAGACTCAGTACTTTGGATCATGTTTGGACTCGTGACATATATGAGATACTTATTCATTCATGATATTTTGGACATCTATTGATATTATGCATTGTTTGGACATGAATTTATTGAATATCAATGAATTTTTTTTTTATTTTTTTTTAATTCAATATGTGTATATCTTTATTTATTGAATTCACCGATTTTTTCCTCATTTTTTCCCGATCCGATTAAAACTCTTCGCTCTTTTGCCTCGCCGATTTATTGCCGATTCCGAGTCTGGTAACATTGGTAAAAATAATTTAAACAAAGTCTTTCAGTAGAAATCACATGAGAGAATTTTTTGGCCGACACATTTCGAACCAACAAGTGTGGTTCATCATCAGGACCAGATGAAGAGGCAAACCATGGCAAAGGCTTAAATAAAGAGCACTGTAGAGACATAATTTCAAGTAACGGCTATATTTGAACAATTTTGTTTAAATTATAATCTTAATTTATCAATATATTAAAAACAAATATTATTAAGTAACCGCTATATTAAACAGCTAGTTTTTGAAAAATATTCAAATAATGATATTATTTAATTAATTTATTAAAAATATTAATAGGTAACGGCTATATTAAATGGCTAGTTTTTGAAAAATAATATTTAAATTTAATTTATTAAAACCAAATATTACTAGTTCTTGAAAAATAATTTTTAAATAATAATATTTAAACAAAATTGTTCAAATATAGCCATTACTTGAAATTATGTCTCTACATTGCTCTCTATTTAAGCCTTTGCCATGGTCTACCTCTTCATCTGGTCCTGATGATGAACCATACTTGTTGGTTCGAAACACATCGGCCAAAAAATTCTCTCATGTGATTTCTACCGAAAGACTTTGTTTAATTCATTATGGATCACAGAAGCTTGAATACAGAAAGTAAAAATAATATAAATAATAATAGACATAAACAATGATTAATTAGCTAATAATTAGTAGGGAATAGGCAAACATGGTCGTTTGTGTAAGGGTACTTACCTGACTATATATACAGGACCCTCACTCTCAATTGTATCATCATTCTTATTCATACATTTTAATATATATTCTTGTATCTCAATGGAGATCTACATATTCCAAGTCTTCTGAGGTATTTAACCTAAAGAACAAACTTTGTTCATTTCATTTGGTATCAGAGCAGTTCGATCCTCTGGCCGCTCCACACCTGCACAAAGCCACGCTGTCTAATCCGGGTCTTTCGCCATCCAAATTCGTCAATTTTGTTTCCGTTGAAGCGTTTTGCTACAAGATTTTGGAGGTTCTCCATTTTTGCTATCAAGCTTGGCCATTTAAAGAAAAAAATTAATATTTCCAATACTAATTTAAAAAAATATATTATAAATACCTTATTAATAAAAAACAAAAAATAAAAAACTAAAGAAAAAGACAAATAAGACTATTGAAAAACATTATTGAGAGAATTCAAAGAAATTACAACATATCGGTTAACTGCTGCACGGCACTCTGCTACCCTCGGCCTCCATCCGATCCGCAGCCCTCGCTAGGTCAGTGAGCCCGCCCTCTGTTGGCCCGTCCTGCGACCCGCTGGTGAGCCTCCTGCCTGCTGCGGCCTGTCTGCATGGACCGTCCAGCAGTGTATCAGAGGTATTCTTAGAACTTATGACCATGGAGGGGATGGGAACCCATGCGCCTCATCCGCCTCCTCCGCCATCCTCTTCTTCTGAGGCTTTTAACAGGCTTCTGGCAGGACTGCCAAAGAAGAAAAACACTGAAGCAGCGAAGTTTGTCAAGAGGTTGGACGATATACCGGTGATCTCCCTCCCTCCAGAAACCCCGATCCAGGTTGCTTTGTCACTGGCTGAAAGGGCTCTCATCGGCCAATTCACCGGGCTATGGCCGTCTCCAAAAACCACAGAAAGCTGGGTTAACAGAAATTGGGCTCCTCTGATCAAAGAAAGCGTCGCCTCTTACTTTTTGGGGAGAGGTTATTTCCTCTTCGAGTTCACCTCAAAAGAAGATAAAGACTTGATCTTCCGAAATGGCCCCTACTTCATGGGTCCCCAGGGTCTTTATCTGAACAAATGGACCCCGGACTTCGATCTGGCAGTAGATGTGCCCAAAGCAGTCCCGGTGTGGGTCAGACTCCCAAATCTCCCAGTGCACTGCTGGAACTGGGATTCGCTGAAACACATTGGAAATGCCCTGGGAAAATTCATAGACCGTGCGAATAACAAGGATCAATACGACTGTGCCAGGATATGTGTAGAAGTAGATCTGGAGGTGGGACTACCAGAGGCCATCACAATAAAGGTCGGAAACTGGACACACATGCAGAAATTGGACTATGAGCAGCTGCCCTTCAAATGTCGGAAATGTCATGTTTACGGCCACTTCGCCAGAGGATGCCCATCTAATAAAGAGACTGAGCAGGGAAAAGAGGATGGATGGAACCAAGTCAAGCGAAACAAAAATTATCCCAAGAACCAGAAGCAAGGAGGCCCCAATGGCAAAGGAACCCAGCAAACCACTACTCAGCAGATCATCTCCAAACCCATCTCTGAAAACAAGTTTGATCCCCTGAGCACGCAACCAGAGAGCACACAAGAGGGCGAGACTCAAAAGAAGACAGAAGCAACACAGGAGACCGAAGCTCAACCCACAAGCAAAGGTACTCCCTCAATCTCAATCTCTCTCAAAGGAACAGGTGCTGAAGATCCAAAAGGCATGACTATAGAAGATGAAGAAGAAGAGCAGGAAACGGAAGAATCAGAAGAGGAAGGAGAAATAGGAGAGTCCCACACCCCGATAAGAAGATCAGCAAGAGGCCGGAAAACCGATAGGGAAAAAAGGGAGCAGGAGACTTACAAAGAAAAACTTCATGGCAGTCAACCAACCTTGGAGAAAATGCTAGCATCAAAGCCGAAGATATTGAAAAACCCACCCCAAGGCTCCAAGGGAGCCCACCAGAAGCATAAATAATGAAGGTCATCTCCTGGAACTGCAGAGGGATGGGGAGCAAAACTAAAGAAGAAGCCATCAGAAGTCTAATCAGGACAGAAACCCCAGATCTACTTCTAGTCCAGGAGACAAAGCTGGAAGACATTGTCTTCCTTCAAACAAGCAAGAATCTCTGGAGCAAAAGCGAAGCAAGAGCTATCTCCGCCCGAGGTGCCTCAGGAGGGATAGGTACTCTTTGGAATGCAAACAAATTTACAGTTTTATTCGAGGCCAGGAACAGCCATTGGTTGATGCTGAAAATGCAGAACCTGGATACTAAGGAAAAGTTTTGCCTTTTCAATGTTTACTCTCCAGTCAACACTCTATAAGACTTCAAGCAGATTTGACAGATCTGGAAAACATAATAATTGCTGGCGATCTCAACCTTACCCTTCATCCATCAAAAAAAAGGGAGGCAGCATAGTTCGAGATCCAACAAGAGAATGGGTGGAGGACATAGTGTAAGACTGGGATTTGCTGGACATCAAGCCCTCTTCAGGTAAGTACTCTTGGTCTAACAAAAGAGTGGGCCCTAGACACATTGCTGCTAGATTAGATAGATTTATCATTCAAAGTTCCTATCTGCTGCTAGGATTAGAGCCCAGAATGCATATTCTTGCCAACAGCATCTCTGATCATAAGCCCATAAAGCTAGATCTTTTAGCTCACCATGATCTGGGTCCCATTCCATTTAGATTCAGCCCCCTTTGGGTAAAGGAGCCTGATTTCATGCAAACTGTCAAGGAATGCTGGAACCAACCAGTTAAAGGATCGTCGTTCTATATTTGGGAGGAAAAACTCAGAAGGGTGAAAGGAGCTCTAAAAAGATGGGCCAAAACGTTGTCCAATCCGGCCACAATAAGGAAAACCACTAAAGCAGCTCTTGTTGCCCATCAAAATGATATGGAAAACGCAGTGCCCACAAAGGATTCTCTAGAACAAGAAAGTCTGCTTCAACAGCAATATCACAAAGCCTGCTTAGCTGAAGAAGAGTATTGGAGAATGAAATCTCGAAACCTCTGGCTTAAAGCAGGGGATAGGAACACTGCTTATTTTCATAAACAAGCCCAGGCAAGGAAATGCTTCAACACTATCTCAGAGATTAAAGAAGAGGGAGATATCCATAAGGATTTTGATCACATAAAGAGGGCAGCGTTTACACATTTCCAAAAATTATATAGTGAAGACAAGGACCCAAGCCACTACCCGGAGCTGTTAGAAAATATACCCTCTGTAATTTCTCAGCGAAGAAATGAATTTCTGGAGGCCAAAGTCACTAAAGATGAGGTGAAAAAGGCTCTCTTCGATATGGACCCGGATAAGGCCCCTGGACCGGATGGTTTCTCTGCTAGATTCCTCCAAGCTTGCTGGCCGATTATTGAAAAAGATCTACTCAAAATGGTTCAAAAATCCCAAAATACTCAGAAAATCGGAGGCAGCACTAATTCTGCGTTTTTAGCGCTCATACCCAAGGAAAAAGGTGCCAATAACTTCACCAGATTTCGGCCGATCTCTCTATGTAATACAGGGTACAAACTGATCACCAAAGTAATTGCAAACAGATTAAAGTTTATCCTCCCCAAAATAATTCCAGAGAATCAAGGAGGCTTCATTCATGGAAGGCAGATTGTGGACAACTTTCTACTGGTCCAGGAGGCAATACACTCAAGTCTACAGCGAAAAGAGCGAGGTATGGTGATCAAACTTGATTTAGCAAATGCTTTTGATCGAGTCAATCACAGTTTTCTTGCAAATGTTATGTGCAAATTTGGTTTTGGAGCAAGCTTCATCAATTGGATCTGGGCATGCATCTCAGAGCCATGGATAGCTCCTCTTGTCAATGGAAGAGCCACAAACTTCTTTAAAGCCTCGAGAGGACTCAGGCAGGGGTGCCCTCTATCCCCCCTGCTCTTTGTCATTCAGGCCTCACCCCTCAGCTTCCTGCTAGATAAAAAGTTGCATGAACAAGAAATTAATGGTTTGCGCATTGCAAGAGGGACCAAAAATATTAACCATGCTTTGTTTGCGGATGACACTCTGCTGCTAGGTCCCGCATCTATTCCCTCTGCCACAAAGTTTAAAGAACCTGAATGAGTTTAGTGAAGCTGCAGGCAGTGTTTTTAACAAGAGCAAATGCCATATTTACAGTTGGAACACTTCGCCTAGGCTGTTATCTGCCATCTCCAGATGTTTGGGCTTTGAAGCTTCCTCCACCTGGTCTTCCTTTAAATACCTGGGCCTCCCTTTATCTCATAAGAGATCATCTAGCAAAGATTGGCTCCCTTAGTTAGAAAAGTTCAAGGCAAAGATTCAAGCCTGGGGATACTCTTGGCTGAATGCTGCAGGCAAAACAGTCCTAATAAAATCTGTCCTCAACAACTTGCCTCTATTCCAATTCTCAGGACTCCTCGCTCCGACAACCATCCTAAGCAAAATGGAGGAATACATAAGGAGGTTCTTCTGGAAGGGAGGGAAACAAAATGAAAAAAAGATCCCTCTTGTCAGCTGGGATATCATCTCCAAGCCGCTATGGGAAGGTGGCCTAAATTTCAAGAATCTTCGTCAGCAAAACGTGGCAATGGCTGCAAAAATCATTTGGAGGATCATCGCCCCCAATCCTGGCTGGGCCCAAAAGGCGCTCTGGAAAAAATATTTCAAAGGTCCAAGAGCCAGATGCTTAGATAATGTGATAAGCCGGCCAAATTCGACATTCCTCAAAATATATGACAGAGCAGCTACACTAATCTCCGCCCACGCCTACTAGATACCAGGCAACGAGAAAAAAATTAATATATGGTCGGACAGAATAATGAACAAGGAGCCAATTGAAACCAGAGCGTCCACAAACTTGCTGCGATGGACAGCGAAGGCATGCAAACCTTGTCGGATATTTCATGCTGGAATGATGCGAATTGGGCAGGCTGGAAGCATTTACATGTGCCGGACAACCTGATCTCAGAGTGGACCACACTCCTCGATGCCCTCCATGGTCTGGCACCAACGCATTCGCGGAAGAGAGATGAGATGGGCTGGGGGCCAAAAGGCAGCGGATATACAGTCGCACAGGGGTATGCTAAACTTATCGAGCGACCTCATGTTCCCACGAATCCAGCTCCTTGGAAAGGCGTCTGGCAACTGCCCTCTTGGCCCAAGGTCGATTTCTTCGCCTGGGTTTACTGCCATGGGAAAATTCTAACTTATGACAACTTGCAAAAGAAAGGCTTCCACGGCCCTTCCATCTGTCCTCTGTGCAATGACAACGCCGAGACAGCAATCCATCTAATGCTAGATTGCAGCTTCTCCAGGCAGATTTGGGCCTATTTTACCCACGATCTGGATCCTAATTTCACTGTTCCTCGCTCCACATTTGAACTTTTCTCTGAATGGGCAAGCAGATTTCCAGGACCTCCACCTAAAAATCTGATTATCAAAGCATCATGGGCTGTCCTCCCAAAAATTATTTGTTGGCAGTTATGGATAGAGCGTAATAAAAGAATTTTCAGAAACACAAAACAGAGCCACAAAGTCCTAGAAACCAAAATTAAAAGTCACATAAAGGAGTGCTTGATTGACCTAAAAGACGACTCCAATCTCAGACAGCAGGAAATAGCATGGGGATCAACGCTAGAACTTCAATTTCATCCAGCAATCAAAAAAGCCCCCACTATCAAAGAATGGCAAATAAGAAAGCCTGAGAATGACTTCCAAGAGTGGCTTAAATCGCAAGCAAGGCACTCTCTTTTCTTTGACGGAGCAGCAAAGGGAAATCCGGGCAAAGCTGGTGCAGGAGTTGTTGTTCTAAATCAAACCAAGGAAAAAATTCATTCCTACGCTTGGGGTCTTGGTTACACTACTAGCATCCAAGCTGAGGCCTTAGCCCTCTTCCAAGGACTCAAGACCCTTAAAGAACTGGGCATTAATGAAGCAACTGTCATAGGCGACTCTCAAGTCATTATAAATGCAATGGTTTCCAGCAATCCAATACCGGACCTTAATCTAGCAAGGCTGATCACCAGGATCAAAGGCTTGGAAAGCAACTTTCAAGATTTGAAGTACTACCATGTGTTGAGAATCCACAATAAAAAGGCGGACATCGAAGCTAATAAAGCTTCTCGACTCTCTGCAGGGACTAAGCTGAAAGAGGAAGAAGAATCATGGGAACCCATTCCATAATTAGACTGCTGCCATGTTCTACTGCCTATTACTAAAACAATTCGTTTGTATTTTCAAGTGGGGGAAACTATCTGAAAATAACTCAGCAGGGGTCTATCCAAGGAAGAATCTTGTAAATCTCAGCTACATTCTTAGCGAAGAAATGCATCAAGACAAAGCAGCACATAATGTAGTCAAATTTTGGCATTCTGCCCAAGATTAATATAAAGCTCCATAATCGTTCCTATAAAAAAAAAAGGACTATTGAAAGATGAAATGAGATTCATCAAGGGCTTTTCCTGGGGATTGGATCGGCGCCATGGCTAGGGTTCTTGCTGCGATTACTGCTGCCGACACTCTGCAAATCAAGAAGGGGAGCTCCCCAGGATTAGATCGAAGCCCTCACGCAATCAGGCGAATAGATCTCGGGCTATGGGCAGTGCTATGGTCTGGACCTGAAGCAAGACCTGTCTTATCTGCCGCGGATCTTTCTCTCCACAGATCAGACGCGGCTAGGTTATTCAAGTCATGGCCGATCCACAGTTTCGCTTATTTGATCAAGACAGAGATAGGCCGTATCAGAATAGGGTATGAGGGAGAGCTTTGGACGGCCATGAGCAAGTGCCCAGCGACAGTCAAGGGGGCGGCGGCAAACCTCGACAATTCATTAATTCCCGCACCCTGGTGGAAGGAAGCCTGGTGCAGAGGCCAGGTCTTTCTCCACAGATCTGATATAGTTTTGTTTTGCCCAGATTTGGCAAATGGGAAAGACACGGATTTCATTGAGAAGACTATTCTCAGAATCGAAAGGACCAACAAAGCAGATCAGGAGAAGCCAGCCAGGGTTTTGACAGATGGACGGGAGCGTCTCTGGCTGGTTGAGCTCTCAAAGATGGCAGAATGTGTATCCAGGAAGCAGAGGTTGTTGAATGCAAAGATCATTCTCGATCTTTGTAAGGCCATTGGGGCAGAAGCAATCGAAGCCACTTTAGCGGGAAGGGAAGACTTCCAGACTGGATCCCGACCCCAGATCGCCAGTCCTAGCTTCGCGGAACAGTACCCAATCGCTTTCAAATCTTCGTCAGAACGCCCACGGGGAATACAACCTTGATCTGGACTTCTGCAACAGATAGTGTAATAGATCTGAAAAACAACATAGCCAATCAGATTGGTTACCCGGCTGGCAAGCAACACCTAGTAACAGGGGGCAGATCGCTACAGGACTACAGAACCTTGAAGGATTACAACATCAAGCCAGGATCCACAATCATTCTCAATATGAGACTACGTGGAGGTGCAGCAACCAACAAATCAACAGAAGGAGGCAGTGGGTCCAAATCAAATCACAACCCAGATCAGCACCAGCAATACAAAAGCGAAGGAACATCTTACAAGCATATTTTACAAAGTGGAAAAGCTCCTCCGACAGCTCCAAAGCAGGCCGGAACAGAACCAAGTCCATACATAGTGGAGCAACTGCAGCATACACCAGAACTAACAATCGATACAGCAGAAGCAGAGAAGGTATGTGACAGCTATGAAAAGCAAGCCATCATTTGCCGTTTTAACGGTTTTTGGCCCAAACCCTTGGATCTGTTTCATTGGATACTCACAAAATGGTCTCTGGATTGTGAGATCCATCTCTGCTCCAAAGGGTTTTTTATAGTTAAATTTCAGTCACCAGAAGTCAGAGAGCTCGTGATTCAGGAAGGACCGTGGTTCTGGGGATCTTCAGGTCTTTTTATCACTCCATGGTTCCCGGAGTTTGATGCAAACACTTTCGTTGTTTCTAGGATGCCTGTATGGGTACGTCTTCATAATCTCCCTATCCATTTATGGGACCAAAAGATACTTGCATGCATAGGTAACTCCATAGGCAGATATATCAAAATGGATACACAAAGAATCGATGAAAGAATTTTTACTTTTGCACGCATATGTGTGGAAGTAGACCTCAATAAAGGATTACCGGAAATTTTTACTTTTGCACGCATATGTGTGGAAGTAGACCTCAGTAAAGGATTACCGGAAAGCATAAAACTGAAACACAAAGATCGCAACTGGTTGCAGTCATTAGACTATGAAAATACAACTTTCAGGTGCAGAATATGTCGGCAAACTAGACACCTACAAAATGCATGTCCAGAATACAAAAAGAACAGCCGCAGAAAGAAGAAAACAGGCAACCATCAAAAGGGATGGAACTTCTCCCATCCAGATCCGGAAGAGGAGGAAGATAGTGAGGAGGAAGAACCCGTCCCAAATGAAAGCAACCAAACAGAAACCCAAAAGACATCTCCACAAGAGCCTATGGAATCACAATCGGGGAAGAATTCAAATTCAATGGAAATCAGTGGAACCAAAAGGCAACACTCATCAGACACCTCTGATTCAGACAAGGAAAATCCTCGACCCGGCGAAGAAAATCCACTTCAACTTGTTCCCATAATTCTGTCCCAAGGAGAATGGCGAAAAGTTGAGAAGAAAAAGGGGAGGAAGTCATGATCCTCCCAAATATTAGCTCTTTTGTTTCCCGCTGTGGTCTTTTTCTCATAAATTTTTGTTTTCTATTTTTTGAGGTCCCCAGTATGAGCTGTTTCAAGACTCCCTGCGTGGAGAAAAACTGATAACTTCTTGATTTTTTTCTGAACTCAATAGGCAACACTGCCTCCATATGCATATGCTCTAGCATCTACAAAATGTAATTTCTTTTTATTAATAGAAATTACGACTTTTTTCCAAGGGAAAGGAATAAAAACAAAATATATATATATATATATATAAAAAATATATGTATTAAAAAGTAAAAAAATCTATTAAAAAAAGGGTCAAAAATATTGAAAAGAAAAACAGAGATACTAGAAGAAAAATTATTCAAAAAAAATAATTTAGTAATAAAACATAAAAAAACACATCAGTCAATAGTAGTCATTGCACGGCCTCCAACTGCCACCACCAACATTCGTTCGCAGGTTCCGCACGGCCACTACCAACCGCTCTGCAGTCGAACCCACCAAAGTCAGCGATCGAAGCACTGCAACATTCTTGCTTTGTCTGTTGTGCCATAGCGTCATAAAGTACGAAACCCGTACTCTCCACCATTCAAGTGAATAGCAACCCGCATTTATAAATTAGGGGTCAGGGCAGATATTTAAGAGTGACTCCGTAAGGGACCGAAACCCTATATGCTGATAAAGTTTTCCCACTTCTGAAGGCTATAAATTTTAGAGACTAATGCATAAATATAAGACACAACTAAGGGAGTAAGTTGAGATTGGACAGTGCTACGATCTGGACAGCGGCCTTCTCTGCAGCCTTCTCATTACATTGGTTACATTCGAAGTTGAAAGGAACAAATTATATAACCCTTGTCTGTTGACATTCGATTTCTCAATTTACCAAATTTCGCATTGTTGTCCTTACTCAACTACAATTAAGTTAAAAGGCAATTGACGGGAGAGAAAAGTCGCAACCCTTTCAAGTGAAAATAAGGTGGGTAAAAGAATAAATTAAATTTTGAAATTGGGTGAAATATTAAGGTTGTCAAAGATCACAACTTCGTCAAGGTTGGTAAAATCACCTTGACATTGAAGTATGGTAGTTAAAATTATTCCAAACAACAAATTTTATAAACCTACACTATTATATTTTAAAAAATGTAAATAGAATTCAAGGGAGGTAATTTCTTTTATAAACTATAAAAAGAGACTTATTATATTTAGAAAAAAAATAATTAAGAGAAAAAGTGATTGAAGTTCATTTAAAACAAAAACAAAAATAATATTAAGGATTCATTACTCCTAAAAAAAATAACCCCTAAACTCATCTCGAATAAAGAAAAAAATGGAGACAAGTAACAAAAGATTTCCTAAAACTTTTAGCATATGTGTTGGTGTGCTATTTAAAATCAAAGGATCACTTGCGGGAAATGATGTGATCATCTCTATTGATCCTGCTCAAAATAATAATTATGTTAGTACTAAATGTGCTAACCAATTAGTGATTCCTTATCAAATATAGTCTAAACAAATTTTGTTGACACAAGTAACAAACAATATGACATAAGCAATCTACAACTAAGTATTGGAGACTATACTTTTGTCTCGCAATTCACTGTTAAAACCTTATTTTGCGACAATAGTGATATAATTATGGGTTCGCCCTGGCTTGAATCGCTAGGATCTGTTAGCCTAAATATGAAGAAAAAGTTTTTGATATTTTCAAACAAAAAGAAAAAGATAACATTACAGGATGTTATAGTGAAAACAAATTCCGTAACACCACAGTGAAAACAGATTCCGTAACACCAGAAGATAGATATCGCAAAAGTCATATCTCAAGAAAGTAAAAAAGTAATACAAAATATGCAAAGGGAAATTGACAAAATCATCACTGACAAAAATGAAGAAGTTACTCACCTCAAAGACCACAACAAGAAAAATGAAGAAGTTACTTGCCTCAAAGACCACAACGAGAAATTATTGACGCAAATTAAGAAACTTAAAAATGACATGAAAATATTGAAAAGTAAACTAGAAGAACTCAACACAAAAAACATATCGAAGCCTTCAAACATAGTTGACCAAGTTGAAGAAAGAGAAATGAATACTGATACAGTCAATATCAGAACTCAAGAAAATGTCAACCAGTTGAAGGGAAAACATATTCAAATGTTGCATTTCAGATGAGGAAAAACCTAAGTGAAGATTTTGTAACCAACTCGACGACATCAAAACCTGAAGTAAATCAGAATCTTGCCTCACATATGATAAGGGAAAGACAAACAAAAAGAACTCCTTATCTACACCCAAATCACAAGAACGGACATCTCAATCAATTTACGAATTCGTTTCACATAGAACATAAACAACAAAATTATGTTCCGAAGGAAAATTATGTCAGCGCAATCCAGTCTGACGATAACAAGTTATCTCAGTTATCAAGTAATTGTCAAGTCTCACAAAAAATTAATTTAGGATGGTCTGATCCCTTTTCAGTGTGACAGTTTTGTTTATCACTTAGAGTATCATATCGTCTTGTTTCGATGAAGATGACAGTTCCAAGACAAGAAGACATTCGAACAGAAAAAATAGATCAAGCCTTTCATCAGTAAGCTTTGAGGACAAAGGCTTTTTTGAGGAGGAAGGCAATGTTATGTATAAAATATATATAAAAATAGTAAAAATAATATAAATAATAATAGACATAAACAATGATTAATTAACTAATAATTAGTAGGGAAGAAGCATGTCTCTACAGACATGGTCGTTCGTGAAGGGGTACTTACCTGACTATATATACAGGACCCTCACTCTCAATTATATCATCATTCTTATTCATACATTTTAATATATATTCTTGTATCTCAAATGAGATCTACAGATTCCAAGCCTTCTAGAGTATTTAACCTGAAGAACAAACTTTGTTTGCTTCACCGAGAAGGAACCACAAGGGCTGCAGGGCCAAGAATCACAAGGGTAAAAGAGACCTAGAACAGGCCGCAATCTAGCACAGTCTGACCGAGGAATGACTCGGGCCTCAGGAAGGCTGGCCACAGGCTGGCCTAGCCCTAGGAACAGCGCCACAGTGACTTAGATACAAACCGAGGGTTCTAAAGTCTGTGAGAGGGCTGGTAGAGCTGAGACAAAGTGCTGTAGCAGGTGGTGTGATTGAGCAAGCAAGGAGTAACCTATTTCTTCCTTGACAGAATCCAGGTTATGATGTTGTGAAGGGAGCAATTTTGGCAGGATGAGACAGCTTGTGTAAGAAATGATTTGGTGTGATGAATGTTTGCTGCTGTTCTGAAGCACTAGTATTACTTCTAAATTCTAATCTAGTGCATAAGCCACTAGCACTGTCTTCAACCAAAACATGGATCTTGCAAGAGGCAATGCATGAACGCAAGAGATCTGCTGGGATGTGTAACAAATTGTCCAAGGCATGTAAGTGAGTATATTGTTGATGTGTTGCAAAAGATCTTGGTTGAATGCTGGACAGAGGAATAGCTGGGAACAGTCAAAGTGCTGGACTGAATCACTTTGAAGGCTCTTTTGCATTCGTTCTATTCAATAGCAGGTCCAAGACTCTATTGGTTGCCAGTCTCCAGGGACATGGAGGGAAAATGTTCTCTCTTTTGGAGTTGTACATCGGATGGTTCATTAGCATTTTTTGATGATGATCAAGTTTTGAAGAATGGATGTGGAACATCCTTTGCACCATTCCCTGTAGTTTTTCAGAATAAATGTAGTCAGTAAGGTATACGAGGGCTAAAGGATCAGCCCAAATGCAGTAGTTTGCTGTGGAGATCGTGCCTAGGGCTTCCAAGTGGGCAGCCAAGACTGGCTGAAGTCTGTGGACAAAAGAAGTCTGTAGAAATTTGTGTTAACAGGTCCGTGGCCTGTAAAGGTACATCTGACTCTCTGAGGTTTGTCGCCTACATTTCTTTGAAACTTTTTGGGTTGATTACGATGCTGAATATCACCTGAGCTAAATAAATGCAAAAGTAGCCCAAGATGCCCAACATTAGATGCTAAATATCACATTTATTTCATGATTTTTCTTAGAGGGTCTGGCACTGGTATCTCTGCATGGTTTATTGTGAAACAATGAAGAATATTTGTCACAAGTTTTGGGTTATTCTCTGTTCTCCGTGGTGGTTCTAAGGATCTGAACCCAGACCTAAATCAAGTCATACGTGTATTTTGAAGCTTTAGACTAGTGAGACATTGAAGCTCTCAATGATTGCCCTATTAATTTAATACTGGTGCCTAGAATGATGGTATCTTTCTTTCATTTTGAGCATTGTTGATTGGGAACTAGTTTTACAACTTTATAGTGGCACATTCTCATTTTCTTGTGGAACGGCATGAGTCTGAAAACTCCTGACAACAAACCTGTGGTTAATATTTGTAATGTTGGTTATACCTTTGTTCTCATAACCATGCCTTAGAATATCACTGTTGAATGACATACTTTTGGCAAGAATAGCAAGTGGTACAAAAGATCATGGGCTGAAGGAACAAGCCCATAATGGATGACAGGTTTCAGAAGGAAGCTATTCTAGAGCCAAAGGGAGCTGAGTCTCTATTGATGTATTCTTTTTGGAGTCTTTAGGCTTGTGTTGGAAGACTTAGAGTTTGTAAACCCTTGAGAAGACTTGAAGGTTACAACCTGTATTGAAGTTTCTGAGATAAAATCCTAGAATAGTTTGATGATGAGGTCAAGGATAAGCATCCACCTCAGAAGAAGACGAAGGAATCTAAGCATGATGAGATTGCAGATGGAATTCATTGATTTCTGCAAGGAGGCAAGGATCAAGGGGTGGACAATTTCCTATAACCCTCAGCGATTTCTTCCTTAATCAAGAGATAAGTACTTCATATCTTTCTCCCTGTATTTTTTGCTTGGTTGTAATTGTTTCTTCCATGGCCCCCTGAATGAGGTTTGCAGGTACATCATGAAGGCTACCAAGGCAATGATTCTGGCAGCAGATGGCAGCATCAGGAAGAACAAAGCAAGGCTTGTGACAAGTGGGTTCTCCCAGTAAGAGGGAGAAGCAGTGACAAAATGACTTGCTCATGTGCAAGAGGGAGCAACAGTGGCAGAGGAACTTGCTCAAGTGACAGAGGAAGCAGCAGTGGTAGGAGGATTTGTTTCCATGACATAGGGGGCAGCCAGGACTACCACAGGAAGACTTGCTTCGGAAGCCAGAAGAACATGGTTGGGCCACTTCATCCGAGACATGATACAGAGAAGAGAAAGAGAGCTCCAGTACATATCCACAAATGAGCAGATTGTGAACAAGCTTAGTATGATGCTGAAGGTCTCCCTCATTGGAAGGGAATGATGAGGTCTTTGCAGAATTAGACAGACCATCTCCTAAAGACATAAAGGACTTTGGTTGGGTCAGGAATATGACCATGTTAAAATTGGCAACTAGGGCCAAACTCCATGTGGGTCATCTTATTAATGGAAGCTGATATTTTTCTTAGATCCCTCTCATCGAGAGGTGTAGGATTGATCTAAAGATCATCCAATTCCAATAAGTATTCATGGAGATATGAATTTATTTGTGTTATGGGACAATTCGTCAAGGTCGGCCAGCAACCAAATAAACCCCACATGTGCTCAACGTTTTAGTATAAATAGAGGTGGCCTTCAAGTCATTTCAACAAACTTGGGATCTCTTCCTCTCTCCTTGTCTTTGGGTTTTAGTAGGAGGAGAGATCCTAAGGGATAACACTGCCCTAATCCAGAGGGCACAAGCTGGGAATAGCCGGAACTGTCAGGAACTGCTGCAACGGCCGGGAAAGCTGACACAAAGGGCAGAAGTCGAAACTGTCGGGAACTGTCGGGAAAGCTGACGCAGAGGGCAGAAGCCGGAACTGCCGGGAAGCTGATGCAGAGGGCAGAAGCCGGAACTGCCGGGAACTGTTGGAACAGCCAGGAAAGCTGACCCAGAGCGCAGAAGCCGAAACTGCTGGGATAGCCAGAACTGTCGAAACTGACAGTAAGCCGGAACTATCGGGAACTACCAAAACAACCGGGAAAGCTGACGCAGAGGGCAAAAGCCGAAACAGCCGAAACTGTTGGAAATTGTCGAAACAGCCAAGAAAGCTGACGCAGAGGGCAGACGCCAAAACTGCCAGGGACTACCGAAACTATCGGAACTGCCGGAGCATCTATCTCCGAAGGAGAGCAGCATGCAAGGGACAGCTAACTAATATTGGGATAGTTGTATGGTACTTAGCAGCAAATACACCAAGCATGCAATGTTACAGCTAGCATGCAACAGCAAGCATGCTAAGGACAACAAGCATGCTAGGGACAAGAAGCAAGCAAGGTGCAGCCAACACATAGGTCAGTATGGCAACATGGTCAAGCAATGACACATAATGCAGTACAGTGATGGGTACAGTCATGATTAATGAAGCGTGATGAGATGCAGCATAGTGATGATGGGTGCAACATGGTGGAGCGCGGTGAGGTGCAGCATGATGACGAAATGCAGCACAACAATAGGTGAAGGAGTCACCTTGGAGAATCAGTTGAAGCAGCATGTCTTCAACTGATCTCATGTATCATCTTCTTAGAGATGATCTATGCTCTTATCTAGATAAGTCAAAGTGTTGACTTCTGTTGTAAACGTATTATCTCTCTCTCTTTGTTGAACTATTGAAGAACATATAAGAAGAATTGATCAAGGGTTTCCCCACATTGGGGTTTGTCCTTGGCTAGCGCCACATCTTGTGTCCTCTTGTCTTGGCTTGTCTTCTGCGATTTCTGTTTATGTTCTATCTACAGTTTACTTTAATGCTAAAGTGATTGCTAATCTAGAAAAGATATTGAGCTAACTGTGAAAATTGAAATAAATTGCTCTAAGCATAGAACATACCTAAAATGAACAGACCAAGGGCATTTACATTTACCTTTGAAGTCAGAAGGACTTGGCTAGGTCATAAAGGACTTTGACCAGAAAGGTGAATGGCCCAAGACAATTATAGAGCCAATTATACCTTTGAAGTCAGAAGAACTTAGCTAGGTCAACCAAGAGGTGAATGAGCCAGGGAAATTATAGGTTTGGACAAATCTTCTCTTGAGAAGCCAAAAGGACTTGGCTACCATAAGAACTTGGCCATGGTCAACCACATGAGATAGATGAAATTCACCTTTGAAGCTAGAAGGATTTGGCTACCAAAAGGACTTGGCGAGGTCATAAAGGACTTTTACCCGAAAGGTGAATGGTTCAAAGGTAAATTCTCTCTTGAGAAGCCAAAAGGACTTGGCTACCAAAAGGAGTTGGCTGGGCGATAAAGGACTTTGACAAGAGAAGATTGATACATTTGCCTAAGGAGCCATAAAGGACTTTGGCCAAAAGCCCTAGATACTCACGTGCATATGAGGAGTTACATTGCCAACTCCAACATGGAGTTATTATAGACATGCATCAACATGACAATCTCATAAACTCTTCTTAAGGAAGGAGAAATTTCAGCTAAAGGAAAATTTGTTGCAACCAAGGAAAATACCTCCCTCGCTAAGAGGGAGTGTTGATTTTTTCTGTAGCATCAAGAGGTATTCCCACATACCAAGAGGGCTCCTAAATCGGCCTAGAAAAATTACGGAAATTAAAAGAAATAAAATTTCTTTTTGCATTTCATGTAGGCTTAAAAGGGAAAAGTCAGTCCCACCATGAAAGGGTGTATCCCTTGGGGTATACACGTGATGTGACACTTCATTTGATCACTCACCTATTATCATCTCTCTTCTATGGAAGACACTCGTGGGAGCAGAAAAAGGATGAAGTGGTTGAAGTTTGGACTTGGTTTTTGGCACATATTTCTAGACATTTTATTGTAAACCTTGTTTAATAAGAATTTCTCCTAGAATAAAAGTTGTTTGGTTTTCTCCCAAGTTTGGGTTTCCCAAGGAAAATTTGTTGTCTCTATTGTGCATGGTTGTCTATTTTTTATCATATTGTTCCATTGCATTACTATTGAGATTTTCTATGCATAATTGCTTAATGACATATGTGGCACAAGATAAATTAATTAAAAAACATTATAAAGTAATTATCAAAAAAAAGGATTAGATTCTAATGTGTATTATTGTAAAAAAATCAACATGGGACATAGAAGTACAACCAATGAGTACATAGTGGGAGTGCAAAAAATACTCCTGACTCTAATATACAAAAAGCATTAAGTTCAGAAATAATACAGATATAAAGCAAAATGCATGTCATACATAAAATGCAAATATCAAGTGACATCGGAGCTATAAGCAAGGTGAGAAAGGATCAATAAATTGTTTAATAACCTCATCCAAAGAGAACCTAGGACTAAAGGGACAATGGTGTCTGATATTATGTGGGCACTGACCATCAGCCACAACTCTCCTAACACTCAAGGTCATTAAGAAAAATTGAGAGCAGTAGATCCGAGTACTCAACATGGAGGGGCAAGCAATGGAACAATTCCATGCATGAAAAGTTGAAAACTCCTCAAGGTCCTAGTGGGAACTAGTACACCAACTACGAGTTCAAAGGTTTGGAAAACAATGTCGCTTAGGAATTTACACATCGCTTATGGTCACAATCGACTGCAAAGGTTGGTCTTGGGTGGACCATTACCGCACGATCGAGCAAGCCTAATGCAAAGCCACACTAAGCAACCTAGATCTTATGGCAACAAAGAGATTAAACACCACTATCACATCAGTGGCCTATCTCCAGCTATTTATTGGTGGATGTTATCCCCATAAGGGAGGCTTCCCTAAAGAAATCACCACACAAAATCTTCAGCAAACAAGGGCTCAAGGGTGATATAAGTTCTAATGGATATGGAGGAAGCTATTGGGAAGCCCTTAATGGCCATGATAAGAGATAGAAGTAATCAAGCACACTCTCCACCAATTCCAATGGACAAGAAGAAAGCTTCTATAAACTAGAGTTTTATTGATATGCAAGTTTGCAACATGCAAAAGCATATAGCAGCCAAGTAACAGCCTCTAAGAGATAGATTCAATAAAATATCAAAGACTATCAAGGGGAAAGCCAAAGGAAAAGGAAATTTTGGAGTTTTTAATCGTTTAAGATGCATAAAATATCAAGATAAGCCCATATATCAATCCTATTGTGGAAATGAAAATACAATAATGCTATATTTTTCCTTTTTAACATTGTTTTCAAAGAAAAAAAATGTATATATTTATGAGGTAAAATATATACATGAGTTGTCTAACTTTTGTCATATTTTTTCTTTTTAGCTTATTTAATGCAATTTTATCAATAGAATAATGACATGTAGATGCAAATTACCATAACGAATTATAACTAAACCCTAACCCTAGCTACCAAGAAATTAGGAAAGAAATAGAAATTTAGGATCATCACCACAACTAGATCGGTGCCTTCTCTCAATTGGACAACGAAGTCAATTACAGCAAGGTCTCTGATAGAGGGCCCTGGGCCATGGATAAATAGGGTGGAAGAGTGAATTTCTTCTCTTAGCAACCCTAGCGACTTCTCTATGTGAGAGATTTAAGGTCAGAGGATATATAAACAAAGTTCCTTTGATGGATTCTTGTAAAACAAATTTCACATAGCATAGATTCAGGAATAGAGTAGGAGACATTGCACAGAATTTTAAAACAAAAAACAAAAAAAACAAAAACAAAAACAAAAACAAAAACAAAAAACAAAAAACAAAAAACAAAAAACAAAAAGCAAAAAACAAAACAAAACAAAACAAAAAACAAAGCAAAAAACAAAAAAATTTGAATTTTTAGTGTGAATCTTTAAGTTAAATAAAAAGATTCACAGACAAATTTTTCATTTCTAAAGGAAAGGGGACATATATATAGAGTTTTTGTTTCCTGAAATTATTTTTCAAAAAGGGGAGAAATGCACTTAACCTTCATGAAGTTTTTTACTTTGGCCTTCAAAACAATATGCTGTTGGTCACGTTTATAAAATACTGACTTTTCCTATTTTGTTGTTTATAAATTATTTCATGGAAAGAAAAAGTCCTAAATACAGAGCAGACTGGAGAAAACAGTGTTTATGCCAATAACATAAAGGGGGCCATGAACAACAAAAGCTAATTTTGAATTCTTATTTTGAGTTGTTGAATCTCCATGACAAAAAGGAATTGAAGATGGTTTAACACAACATGGATTCTTAACCATGTGATTGAGAATATGGAATTACACTGATTCGGCAATTCAAGAATTCAAGGAACTCAGGCACTCGAGAATACAGAGAGATCCACTGATTTGGGAGTTCCAGAATTTGGGAGTTTAAGAGAATTCAGGAAAATTGCTTGTTGCCGCAAAATCTAGCAGGCCTTGGAGAGGGGTACCCTACAAGGTTAGAACTAAACCAAGAGACAACAATGGGATGGTGGCTCACTGTCACCACAGCCAAAACACTTGTTTAAGGAGGTCACTTAAGACAGCTTTTCTAATGTTAAAGTATAAGGTGACTCAAATAGGCCTTCTACAAGAAAGACACAACAATGGCTCAAGGCTCCAATTGGAGGCAATTCACTTTGTGTAGAGGGACCAAGGGAGGGCAATTTATGGCCTAGGGCCTAATTGATTGATTGAGTGTTGGAGAGACCCAGAGCCTAGATGCAAGAAAAGGGTTTCCAATAGTGATCTTCAATGCAACAAAGATGGATGAAACCCTCACACAAGCCTCTAAGTTGAAGCAACACAAACTAGGGTTTTATCCTATGGCTACAAGCTAGGGCAAAGAAATTTATGGATATGATTGAAGTGGATGCCCACCAAAATCAAAGATTTTGTGGCAAATACCCTCACCTTGATGTTTAGGATCTCCAATCCCCAAAATGTCTCTTGCCCAGGGATTCACACCAAGCCCTAGATTATGAGCTTATCTTTGAAGAGGCAAAAATTAAATAGATAAGAATCTATGGAGTAAGGAAGAGTTTGATCACCAACAAAGTAGGCCAATGCCTTACTCCTTAGGATTATGGAGTCTATGATGCATTATATCAGCCAAAGAATTTCTAAGGAGACCGAAATCTTGATGCCCTAGCAACAATACTTCAAACAATTATCTATGCAATGGAAAATGGACATTTCATGGGAGAGTTTGATCAAAGTTCACCACTAGGACATTCAATTCACATGTTATGTATGAGTAATGCATGTAATAGATCATCTAGATACGAATCAATATGTCTTCACCAAATTAGGGCACAATTAACATAACCTACAATCAACATTATTCAATAGATTAGACATGAAATAAATATTCAACAATTAGGTACACTTACAAGATAACATGCAAAAGATTCCATCCATTGATCCAAAGAATAGCTACAAAGACATGTTTTAGCTCCAAATGTCAAAATGCATCAATAGATTTGAATTCTCCAAAGAAAAGAGGGCCAAATTACTCAAGTAGGCCGAAATTTCAAGTGTGTAATGATGAATGATACAATGAATGATTCCCTTACTTATATGAGGAATTCTAACTCTAATTTTAGCTTAATAGCCCCTAAAACAATGAAATAACATGCAAGAAACAAGCTAGGTCACAAACCTAGTAGCCAATGAAATAAACTCAAACTAGCCACCACATGTGAGTCGTATTCGTGATATTGCTCACATCATCCATGTGTGGGCTTTCTTAGCGCAAGCATGGAGGGCTCAGGGTGCCATGATGTGAGTAAAAGCCCTCTAGAATCATCTCCTACGGGTTGGCCCCTAGGTCTCTATCAATCCCCCTCTATGGACCCCTATTTTCATTTTGGGGCATCAAAGTAGTCTCATGGGTCTCCAGGTGGTCAATGCTTGTCTTTGCTCCAACGCTGAGGGCTCTCGAGGTGGTACTAGCCTTCCCATGTCTCAAAGTGTGAGACAATCCTCTTATGGGCCCTAGATCAGTTGCCAATCCCTCATGAAGTGCTAAGCGAGTTGGGGGCATGCTAGCTCCAAGTGCATCATCCCATAAAAGTCATCAATGTATGACAAAGTATTGGAACATTGTGGGTGGTGGAGGTGCCCATGGCTATGTGTGATGCTCTGCTACAGTGCAAAGACCCATGGCTCTCAACACCTCGCCTAAATTATATGTTCCTCTGAAGGACTTGAGCCCAAATTAAGTTTCCCAAGCCATGGCTGTGGAACCACCTGACAATTACACACAATATTCGATGTTAGCATCTACATTATTAGGTACATTTAATCATTTTACATCTAACTTCTAAGTGAACCAAGCTTGCGAATAATGGGCAATTTGACACTTAAAACAAGGCTTCTTTTCCAAAATTAAAGCCTTGAACTCGTTATAATGTTACCTCCCTAAATAGGAGTGGCTAATAGACCACCCTATTAGGTGTTTCCAGCCTTTAAGAGGAAATGACATGTCCTTGGTCCACCCTTCAATTGATATGGTGTCATGTGAATAATGATGGAACGAAGGGGAGAAAACTTCATGGCAAAGTGCCGTGGTCAAAGGGATCAACTGCGATGGGCTCCTCATCCTAAACATATACATGTGGGGAGGGAGCAATCGTGGAGGCATGAGTTACCAACTCCGCCTTTGTTTTTCCACCCCTCTTGTGGCATTTTTACTTTTTCTTGATTTTTCTTTGTATTATTGCTCATAGCTCAAATGGTTAGAGCTTGCTTAGTATGAATTATAGTAGTGATTACCCCCTTAAGGGTGGGGCAGCTCATTGCCTACCAAGGATTGGGATATGCAAGGGTTCCTTCTCATAATATGAAGAAGGAACATGTGCTTGAGAACCGGGTGATGGCCATAATGAGTGAGATTAAGCTCATACTAGGCATTTGCCCACGTGCTAATGAGTATGTCCCGACCATCTTTTGCATTTTGGTCTTCTTTTATTTTTACTTGTGGTCATCATATGCTTTTCCTTGTTCTTTTGTCTACATCAATCTCCTAGGGCCAAGTTCTAGGCCCTGCCCAAGTATGAAGATGTATGGTGCCAATCCCAAAGGACCAATGATCAGTTGAGCCCAAAGAAGGGAGGTGGAATATGGAGCTCGTAATGTAAGATGGAAAGTGGTAAGTATGGAATAGAAAGAGATGGGACTACGCTATCTCAACATGAACCGACATCAAAATAATTATACAACATAACAAAGTTTCTAAGACCATATTTCTGCAGCAGTGGATGAGAAATAGAAATTTTGGAAGCAAACTAAATCAATATGAAAGAGTGAAAATGCATTGACTCACATAACAAGAAAAACAAATTACAAATCGAGTCCAAGGATTGAAGGAAGATAATAGCATAGAGGCATGCATCCTGCAGACACAATAAGTCGTGAGACAATGTGCAGTAAATAGGGTGAAGATGTATGAATATTCAATTTCAAACTGATAGTCGTAGTGATATTTTCGATATTTTGCCCTAGACACTAATGAATAGAATCTCTGACAAAGGCACAAACAATCAGGAATTGAGTAGAAGAAATTGAATAGACAAATTATTTCTTTTGAACTTTCTGATTCTTTAAGTTAAAAAAGATCCACAAACAAAGATTTTAGTCTTGAAAGAAAGGCGGAAAATATGTAGAGTTTCTACTTCCTGAAATTATTTTCAGACAGGAAATACATGCACATCACGGCCTACATGAAGTTTTTTATTTTGGCCTTCAAAACAATATGTATTTGGTCACATTTATAAAATAACTAGTTCGCCTATTTTGTTGTTTATAAATCACTTGTGGAGAGAGAAAATATCCTAAATAAAGGAGTTCATGAATGACAGTGACAAAAATTGATTGTAAATTCTTATTCTAAGCTGTTGAACCTCCAAGACAGAAACAAATAGGATATGGTTTAAGTCAACATGGATTATCGTCCAAATGATTCAGGAATACAGGAATTACACTGCATTGGCAGTTCAAGAATTCAGTGAGTCTGGGAATTCACGAATTCAGAGAGTTGCATTGGTTCTGGTGTTCAATAATTAGAAGAACTCAGAAATAATACCTTTATATGGGTGATGAGACAGCTTGATGGAGTCACTGCATGATTTTGAACTATGGAGGAATGAATTCAACAGTTTCCTCCAGAGACGGAGTAGTTTGGTGGTGGCATTCTTTCAGCATAATGGGTCCACTTTTGTATTGAATTGGCTCATCACAGACCCACATTCTCTTCTCCCAACTATAGCTGACTTTATGCTAAGCTGCGTATGCTCACTCCCTTGACTGTCTTCTACATATCCCTCTTTTGAAGACTTCCTTATTGGATGGCTAGATCAATCATGTGCCCCTGGATGATGAGCAATTCAGTGGCAACATCTCCGCAGGAGTTGAGAAATTCTGTAATAATGGTTGAGTTTTTATATACCCATCCACACGTGTATTTTAGTTGGATCATCTCATACTCACTTTATTTTTTAGTGACTATTGTACCTCCATTGAGCTGTGTATGCCGACTCCTATACTTTATCATTGTTCTTCATATCCCCTTGCTAAGATTAAATAGGGTGTTGGAATGATGATGGTGATCTTCACATGTGATCATTCATGGATAAATGCCCTCTTTGTCGTATTTTTTATATATTTGACTAGGCCAGCCTACACACTTTCTTGGGGCATGTGTCATTGTTATGTGGACCATAACCCCCTCTTGAACGGACAAATCCCTTGAATTGTGTATAAAATTTAAATAAACAACTCAAGATCTACTTTGTATCATCACATCATAATGATTCATAGTGATTGAATCTTTAGCCTATAAGCATGATTCTTTGGCCTACAAGCACCATATCTTGTGTTCCTCTTATTCATGGGTTAATCTTCTTTTAAATTTATTATGTGCTTATGGTTCATGTTGATTTAGGGTTTGTTGGTGATTGCATTCAATCGTTCTCTTTCTCTCTTGTGATCTCAAGTTTCAACAAGGACCTCATACAAGGACAAAAACTACTTTTTCGTGGGTCAACTCCGCAAAAACCCAGTACCCCAAGGGTTGTGGGACCAACTCCGCAAAAACCCAGTACCCCAAGGGTTGTGGGAGTACCTCCCAAGCTACACTTCTCAACAATTTGTTTGCTTTGAATGCTCCACTATGGTTGAAGACTTAACACGATCATTAATAATAGCATCGTTATGCTTCTTAACTTTGACTTGAACTGAACTCCCAATTTCCCAATATAAGTAAGCCCACATAAACAAGGGATATGAATCTATGATAGACCCCCTTTAGTAGTTGTCGGTACATGAGATCTTTAAGCAACTTGGGAGATTCTAGACAGTTTTCAAAGGTGTCAAAATAGTCCTAATCTAAATTCTTCTTAGGACTTTGGCTATCTTTTCTAAGGTGCTTTCGGCATAAGGGATCAAAATTTTATGCTTTGCTTCAACTTCGCCACCTATCTCATGAGCTCTATGAACTTTGCTTTTGTTCAAGGACACTTTGAAATGCCATTCTTTATAGACACTACTCTTGAAGATCTCAATCTAAGTGCTCATTATACAAGATTTTTAGGGCCTACACGGCAAGGGTGTTGATAACCCTTAGCTTCTAGGAGGGGTGATGATGGAAAATCAACATGGAGGCACTACCCCATATGTGGGCTTTATTTATGGAGACAAGAACATCCAAGGACAGAATCAGATTATTATCCTTCAATTCCATAGTAGATTGAATATGTTCTCGCTGGCCATTCAATTCAACAAATTTGTTGAGGTCATCCATACCATGAAGCTATGCCTATAGGGCCAAGCTAAGAAATCAGTGGTTCAAGGATGTTTCTTCAATGATTTGTGGGAAGCCAATGCACAGCCTTGGCAGGATTGGCAATCCTTAGCTTGTAAGTATATCCTTTCTTTAGTTGATAGAGCCACTGTCACAAAGATGGTTGGCCTCATCCCATAGGAGGGTCTATTCAAGATTAATATCGATATTCCCAAACCCATTTGGCATGACTGGAAGTGGAGTTTCAAGCACCCCTTGTTTTAAGCAATGTTGCGAACATCGGCATCGGGATAAAATTGGCAAGGGTTCAGAAAACCAAAAAATTATAAAAATCGGGAAAATATCAGGAAAAATCGGCAAACATTGACAAAATTAAGATAGCATAAAAATATCTTTAAAAATCAGCAAACATCGCCTTGGCCAAAAAAAGATGATTTCGAGATAAAATCGGGATGTTATCGAGATGTTCACACCACTGGTTTTGAGTACAAGTCACGTAGGTTGTACTCCATTTTGCATTAGCATCATGAACATAGTCTTGTACTTAATGTGAGGTGGGTGTCCTCTGATGCGAAGGGCCAATGGAATCGAAGGTTAAACAGTGTGTGGATAGTGCAGGTGCCTTATAAGATCCAGATATTTGCATGGTTGGTGATTTATCGATGCCTTCTTACCAAGTCTCAGCTACCTAAAAGTGGCCTCTCTATTGGTCTTTGCGGTTCTTCCCTCCAGTCATAAATGATCATGTACAGTCGAAGCAGGCAGCTATTCTTCAAGAGAGTTTGCATAGGCATGCAGTTTTGTTTGGTGACTCCAGGTCCTTAGTCTGCTCTTCCCTCGGTGGTATTTGCACTGTTTGAAAATTGCAACTCTGTTTGTTCTTTGTAAACTTTGGTGCAAATATGTTTGACAACAAGGTCAGCTCTTTGCCTTTTGTCATATGTGGAGAGAGGAGGCACATATACAGCTTTTGGCAAAAGGGTTTTTTTTTACTAAGGACACCAAATATTAGAACTTAGTGCCTATTCAGATTTTATTTCTGGTCTTGTAGCTTTAAGGAAAAGAATGTAAAAGCCATTATAGATACTCTTTTGCTTTCTGTTTTTTTCTACATGTAAGTATATTTATGTGAATATAGAGTACTTTACCAAAACAAGAATTGTTTCTTCAGGAATCACCCATTTTGATAAATTTCCTAGCTTAAAATGATATAGAAAACCTTAATGCCATTCAAATTGATATTTATTGTACATGTGTATTCTAATATCCAGTTAATAGAATGACTTTCTAGCTATCAAAAACAACGGCAATTTAAAAATATAATTACCCTTTTGAACTCCTTTTTAAACAATAACAATAACTCGGGAAGAAAATCTCCAATCAAATTAATAATATGTTTATAGTATGTTCCTACTTTTTTGACAACATATGTCCAATTAAGCAGTAGATGGGTGGCACCTAATCTGCCAAATTCCTCCAAGACTTGCAACTCACCCCAACTGCAAAAATGGCCTCTGTTTGCAAGGGTGAGGGGGCACGTACTCTGCCAAATTCCCTAAGGATTTACAACTCACCCCAACTGCATGAAATTGCCCACTTGCCAAAGCAAGATGCCCCATGACAGAGGAAATATATCTCTGGGGGAACTGAGCTTCGGTTGGGAAATGAAAAACACCTGCTTTGCCATCTAACCAAAACCAGCAATGGCAGCAAGTTCTTCAATTCAACATGAATCTTTTCCAGCAATCAAAGACCAACTCTTCTGGAAGGAGGCCTCTTTTTCTTGCTGAACAGTAGCACTGAACTCCAAACTTAGAATTTCTCAGTATTTGAACAGTGGTTTAATGTTAACTTGCCGTCAAAATGTTCTCTTCTCTGAGCAGCAACAAGGATTCCAAGTGGCCGCTTGTGGAAGTTGTTAAATGGCAATAACTACTTTTAACAGACACAATCTCAACTTAAACAGCAGATATTTTGACTTTTCTGCGTACAGGGGGTTTCACAACTGAGAGGGTTTCACAACTGAGAGACGATTGAACTAAGCAGTGTCAACTTCTGACAGCACCTTCAATTTGGAATCTCTCTCTTATAACCAATATTTGCCCAGCAAACCTGGGTGAACTGCATGCCCCATGATTTTCCTTTTATCTCCTAATTTCAAGCAGTGGATAGCAACGGCTCCTTGTACAAATCTACTCTGAAACAGAATCTAGTAAACATGATCTTATCCCGTGTTCTTTGGACTCTCCAAGATCTCTTAGATAGCAATCAAATTCTGTTGTGTATGATTCTCTCCACAAATGGTTTGCAACCCCCTCCAGCTCAAACAAATAGACTAATATCATCCAAAATTGTCTATGCTTTCTTATCTTATCCCTGCACCTCTTTTTAACAAAGAAGGGCATCACAATAATCTCATAGAGACAATATTAGATTAATATTGTACAAAATTTTCTGTCCCTTCTTATATTATCCCTGCTCCTAATTTTAGCAAATAAAGCGGCCAGCCAAACCAACTTGGGAATCACAAATTTGATAAAACGGGCAGTATAAATTTCTAAAATTTTTGAAAATAGGGATTTTTAAATCTATCACTATTGGAAACCTTTGACATTTCCTAGTTTCATACCAACTTGGGAATCAGAAATTTAATAAAACAGGCAGTATAAATTTCCAAAATTTTGAAAATAGTGATTTTTAGATCTATCACTATTGGAAACCTTTGACATTTCCTAGTTTCATCTAACTTTGAGTTGCGTGTGTCTAACAATTTTAAGTTAAGAAAACCAATATGAACCAATGAAAGCGTGATGTGAAACCTCAGTGAAAACAAGGAGGGGAACAGTAAAAGGGAAAATACTATAACTGAACCAATAAAATTACCTGAGAGGTTAGAGACTGGTGTTGTGATGGAGACTGTGACCTCAATTGTGCTTGACCAGGCCTTTGCTGACCATGGCCAAAAACTCCAGTGGGTCTGATCTGAGAGCCAAGGGGAGGAGTGCCAACTGTACCAATTGTTTGCATGCCTGGCAATGTCTGCCCTGAAGATGCTGAATGTTGAAATGGAGTACCCTGAATGGATCCTTGTTTCTGCCGTGACTGTTTAAATCAGCTTGTTAGGCCATCAAACCAAATATAAGCAGAAATCACAACTGGAAAAGAACTCTGAGGCAGAACTTTCTTAAAATAAACCTTGTAGATTACTAATTAAATACTGAAATTTTGTAGGTCATATGAAAATTCTAAGCATTCATGACACAGATTTTGCAGCATCTTCGAGCAAAAGAGTGTGCATGTCCATGAACATCTGCGCAGTCGGCTTAGAGATTCAATCAAAATTGGAATGGATTATGGTGATAAATAAATCAGAATTGCAAATAATTTGAATGTGTTAATCAAGATGCATTTCCTATATCAAAAATGCATGTGAACACTATTAGCATGACAATACAATTGAGGCGGCAACTTAGGGGTTAAACATCAGCAGAGTCAACAGTAAAGGGCTGAGGTTAACAAATAAAGAACAGGCATCTAGAGCGTTTTTTCAATGGTGGTGAGAGAAAAGATAAATGTATGTACTCGATTTGCAAAGCCATAAAATATCTGACACATCAAAGAATTTTTTTTTGTCATGGGAAATGAGTTAGCAAAAGAAAAATATCTTGCTCAGGAAAACACGGCTGAGTATGTGCACAGGAAAGATAGGCTCAAGGCTCAACACAAATGTGTATGTGCACGGAAAGACAACCTAAAGGCTCAAAGATAAGATCAGAGCTCAAACATAAATCCGTTGTTTATTAGGCACCCACATTTTTGACATGGCTTGGAAAGATCCACCCTAGATGCTTAAAGTTTTTATCATCGCAGTCTATATACACTTTCACTGATTGAGATAGACAGGATGCGTTTTCTTATACAAAGTGTTTTGTTCTTAGCCTGCCATGGCCTTTCTGTTTCTTGTAACATTGGATAAAAGCATTAAAGATGCATTAGGCTTGATTGGCAATTACCTGGTGAGATGTGTATGGAGGTTGTATATTTGAAAGTGGGTCTGTTTGTCCAGAAGGTACAATGGAGGAATGGGGGGTGCCTTGAGGTTGTCCAATCATGCTTGCCCTTGGATGTTGTTGCATGTTATGCACATATGGGGCTCCAAGTGCCGAAGGCCTCTGCTGGGGCCCCATGCCTCCTTGCATTGGGACACCGCCTCTCTGCTGCTGGTGCATTGCAGTCGAGGGTGACAGAGATGCGAAATGTGAATAAGGAGAAACCTGCTGCTGCCTGCCCCTGTTTGCTATCACGCCAGGCCTCGGTTGGCCTGCTTGAAAATTGGGTTGGCCCGGAGATGATTGCACCATGTTTGGGTGCATCTGATGCCCCGCTGAAGAGGACGCTGCATTGGGTTGTTGCTGTTGCACACCAATAGAAGCGGGAACAGCACTGGATTCTCTGCTGCTGCCCACTCCGCTCTGCTGCTGCTGAGGATTTTGTTGTGCAGAGACCAAATTTCCCATTGCAGTAGTTGCCCCTGCCGCTCCCCCTGTAGATGGTGTCACCATTGAAGGGACAGATGCTGCAGAAGCTGATACACCTGCTATTGGAGGAGTACTAGCACTGGCGCTCGCTTGTTGTTGAGATGACGAACCAGTTTCCCCTTCCATTTTTAGTATCTAATATAAATATATTTGAAATTCAGGCACCAAAACATCAAATTTTGATTGACATCATCATCAGACTAAAATGCTTGAGGATACCGACAAAACCACATACTCACTGATGCTTCATAATACATACAGAACACCAGAAATACTATTCGAAAACACAAAAGTGCACGGCAGCTAAAAAGAAAAAAAAAAAAAAATTATAACTCAAAAACAATAACTCACCGGTGCTCTGACTACCCTAATAGCAAGCCTCCACCTCTCAATTCTACCAGAAACCCAGTGGCCTCCACCTCTCAATTCTACCAACGGCGAAGGAAATCTGCTGGTGGTGAAGACAACTGAAATAAACATCCAAACGTGATGAAATAAACTTCCATCCATTAACTGAATGAACGAACAGCGAGAATAACTATCCGCCACAACCAAGATCTCGCAGACACGACATAGGGCAATTTATCTATCGATATATGTGCTTAACTCTCAAAAAATTTATGGTAGGATGTTACAACCTTGCTTCTTGCATCGTAGGAGTGCAAGCGTCGTTTTTTTTATTTTATAATCTCTATTTTTTTTGTCGATTATAATAAAATCAAAGCCTAAAGTCTATCACTTATTTGAAAATTTTGATATGGTCCAATAGAAAATTTGTTAAACATGTGATTAGTTTTGAAAACAAAGCGTACGAAATATAGTTGGTTTTGAGAAAAAGCAAGTGCTTCAGGTGGAGGTGCTAAATTATTGTATGGGATTATGGTTAAGTGATTTTGGCCCAAAAAAATATGTTTTGGGTTAAGATAACAAATTTGAAGGATATTTTTTTTTTATGGATGGTTTTATATTAATATAATAAAGTGTTTTAATTGTTTAAAATTATCAAAATACCAAATTGTATCATGATATCTTTATCTGGTTAAAATAATCCAAACATTATCATAAAAGTTCTTATTATCAATAAGAAATATTGAGGCAACCATTACATAAAGAAAAATCAGCATCTGTGAAAAGCCTTAGTTAATAGGAAACTGTCTTGAATCAACTAAACATCCAGCTCGAAATTCTTCCACAAAGATTATGCCCATTTGAGTCATCGAGCCTTTTTTGAAAGGGCATCAGCACACCCATTCAATTCCCTATAGATATGTGAAATGTTGATGGACCTGAAGGATTTGTAGAGTTGTCTAACCCTCTATTTCCAATGACCAAGAGTGGTTATGTCTAGAGAAAAACTCTCATTTATCCATTCCACCACTACTTTGGAATCCCCAAAGACCTGTAAAGAGTCCAAACCTAAGAATTTAGCATATGATAAGACTCCCCACAAGACAAATAGATTAGCTTTCATATTGGATCCTGAACCACACCCCCAGAAAAGATTAAAAAAATGTTGTTGCTCCAAATATATCACTCCACCACAGCCACAGATATTAGAGCTAGCAGCCCCATCGAAGTATGTTGAGGGAAAGTGACCCATCGAAATAGGAGTATATAAAATTTGAGCTTACGAGGACATGTTTTGGGACCCAACTCCAAAAAAAACTTTTATCTTAGCACTGGTTCTCTTGATGACCAGTTCTTTGTCCTCAAATATTAAGCAGTTCCTTGTTCTCCAAATCCCCCAGGCAATGTAAATAGGGAGTGTTGCATACTCCAGATTGGTAAACATCCAATCTTTCAAACAAATCTCCAAATTCTCCCCATTCCAAGAGGAAAAAAATTTAAGTCCTTTAGAATAGCTTGCCAGATAGCCAAAGCAAATGGGCACTGTAGAAAAAGATGTGATATGTTCTCCTCCTTCCTCTTGCATAATGCACATCTACCCAGGCCACTAAAGCCTTTTTTACAGAGGTTATCCCATGTAAGTATTTTGTTTCTCAAACATAGCCACCCAAATACCTTTAATTTCAACGAAAGCTTCCACTTCCAAAGTTTCTCATGCCACCAGACAAATATAGAACTAGCCAATGTCATAGCAATATGTCTATATGCATCTTTAACAATGATCCTACCCTCCTTCGTGCATCCATTCCAAAGTAGAGTATCTTCATCTTGGTTTAGACTGACTCTAGCTTGTTGCAGATCCATAATGTATCTATCCCATAGAGCTGCCATATCTCCAAAAAGTCTCAAGTCACTAGCAGACATCTAGACAGTACCTACATTGTAATTTGTCTCCCATTTCTTTATTTAGTTAATGTAGTAAATTCTTTTATTGTGTAGATAATTGAGGAACTATTAAGGCAAATGTAAGATTGTAGAGGATCCTACAAATCCCTCTCCAATCCTCACCATTGATCCATCACCAATTTTCCAAAGCACATTTCAAGCCAACCATCGCTTAACTGATAGTAAACTGCACCAAATCAAAGAAGCATCTCAGGTGCCCCGAATATGTGCTATAACCCAATCTTCCACCTTTATATATGTTATATATTTGTCTTTGCAGATGTCCTTCCATAAACCATCTTCAAACAAGGCTCTCCAAAGAGTTTTTGTCGCCAAATCCCATCAAACCAAAGAAGGTTTTTTAGCCCCCAACCTCCATCTTTTTTGGGCTTCGATATATTCTCCAGTTTAACCAAGTGGATTCTATGTTGTCCTGTAGCACCAACAGATAGAAATTCAGTTATAATAGAATTATTTTTTTGAAGAATAGGTTTAGGTACCCTTACTATCCAATACACTGCCATATTTTGTAGAACAACCTTTACAAGGGTGAGCCTACCCCTTATTGACAACCACTTATTTGTCCAATTCAATAGCTTTCGTTCAAACTTATCGATCAACCACTACCAATCCTTAACCAAATATTTATTTTGTTTAAAGAAAAAACCCAAGTAAGAAAAACCTTGTGTTAGATGTATCACCCTAATAGAAAAAAGTTCCACAATTTCCTAAAGAATCTTTGGGTCCACCTCATATTCTATGAAGATGGATTTGCCATTGCTTAGCACCATACCTGTTGCTCTGAAAAAATTGTCAATGATCTTAAAGTATTGCCTCCATTCCATTAAGGCACCCATCCCAAACAGAAGTGCACCATTGACGAAGAGCAAACAGGTGACAAATATATTCCTAGAGACCTAAATACGAGTGACCTATCCATTCCAAGTTCCCTCCAGAATAAGGTGACTTAAACTTTCAATAATAATGATAAAAAGAAATGGAGATAATGAGCAACCGTGGTGCAATCCTCTAGATGCCTTAAAAAATAGAGATGGAACACCATTGATGAGAACTGCAAATTGAACTATAGTGACACATGCCATTATTTGTTGCACAACACCATATGAGAGCCCAATCTTAATTAAATCCATATGGATAAATCCCCAGTCAATACAGTCATAGGCTTTAACAAGGTCCAACTTGAGAATTAGTGTACTCAGATGTTTTGATTTCGCTGAGTGTTGACACTCTTGAGCTATCGCAATGGCATCATGTATTTGCCTCCCTTTGAGAAACCCAAATAGCGAGATGGCATCAAATAACTTGTCTCTGAGTCTTAAAGCAATAATCTTAGAGATTAATTTGTAAACCAAATTACACAAAGAAATGGGCCTAAAATCCTTGAAAGAGATAGGCTTGGTGGACTTTGGGATGAGAGAAATAAACATAGAGTTAAGAGAACCCAAGACCATCCTAAGTTGCCTTGATTCCTCCACCAGTTCAACAAGATCCTCCCCCATGCTATCAAAGAAATGTAAGAAGATATCCATGGTCCAACCATCAAGACCTAGGTTCTTATCTTTCAGAAAAAAAAAAAAAATCGTCAAGACACATTCCACTTCTAAATTATTAATAGGCTTATCAATATAATCTAAGTCCTCCAGAGAGAAAAATGTAGGATATGAATTGATCACCCTCAATTGTGTATCAACCTCAATGTCATTGTGTACTTTGTATAGGCAACCAAAATATTTAATAGCTCCATATTGTAACTAATCCCAAGTATGTAGCTTATTTCCATCATCATCCTACAACTCCCAGATAGTAGTATCCTTTCTCCTTTTAGACGAAAATTGATGAAAAAATTTACTGTTATTGTCCCCTGCTTCTACCCGTATCACTTTGCTTTTCAAATGCAATTCATCCTCTTGAAGTCTAAGAATATGCTTTTTCTTGTTTACTAAATCCAACATTTCTTTCTTAGATCTCTTTGAAAGAAAGTTTGGGTGCTTGGGATCTAAGAGGATTTCCATTTTGTTGTCTATATCTTGTAATTCCAAAGTATTCCTCTATTTTTTTCTCCTTCCCGCCTTTTAACCACTCCTTTCAACCTTTTAAACTTGTAACACAACTTCTCCATATGAGACTCGTGATGTATATATGAAGTGTTCTTCCAACATGTTCTAACCACCATTTGAAAATGCTCCTTAGAGAGCCAAGCATGATTGAATTTGAAGGGGAGCTTCTTATGGTTGATGTCATCTTTCCATTGAAGAAAAATCAGATTATAATTTGAAATGCCCACATTTTGTACCCAGGTTCAGCTTATGAGAGGGGTTACTTAATGAGGTTTTAAGATAGTATTTGAGCTGCATTTTTTAGTCATTGCATTGATGATAATATCAAGTTTGAGAGTGTTATTAGGGTGTTCTTCTCAATGGGTCCTAATCTAATGATCATAAGGCTAGTGGGGACCAAATGGTCAATCTACTCTTTGTTATCACTCTCTAAGGACTTTTTTGTTGAAGCATATCTTAGCGGCAATAATGGTGTTATCCAAGTTTCTGTTAAGTTTCCCTAAAGGTCATCGTCAAAGTATCGACATTCCTATTAATGAAATTTTAGTTGAAATTACTAAGAATATATATGTTATTGCTTATGAAAATCTGAAGCATTGAACCTTATTTAGTTACTTTATACAAATACTTCACCCCATAATGTGTTATTAAGCCCTAGGTTGAAAAGGCGTGGTAGCTTAACAGTTGAATGTGAATGGCCACCAAAACCTTGACAAAGGGATTTTTCCATTGTGCCTGTAATGAGGAAAAGCATGTTATATGGGTGGTCATGCATGGTCCTTGGATTTGCCATAATACCCTAGGTGTATTATTGGAATGGTCTAAGAAATTTTCCTCTGATGGATTTGTGTAGCTTCATTGTTGTATCTAGGTTGAATTCTTAGGCCTCCCAATACAACACTAGGATTTTATTGAGCACATTATGACTCCCCTTGGGTAGTTAATTTGATATGGGTCCATCATTTCTTTAAACATTCACCATCAAAATGTGTTTGCATCAAGGTTAATCCATCCTAAGTCCCAAATGAATGAGTATACATTGAGGTTGGCCCTAAATTCATTCATCATCTTATTAGGTACACCAACTTCCTAAATCTCTTGCTAGAGCTTAGACCATTGGAATAGAGATCACCTTATGTTGTCCAAGGTAGACTCTTGAATACCCTTTGTGTTGTTAATCTAAACCCTCAAAATCAAAAGGATTTTCCCTCTGTTGAAGGTGGGGAGTGGATTCAAACAATGGAAAAATGCAATAAAGGTAATTTGGCTCCTAAGGCTTCCACTAAGAGCTTGACAAATATTGGGTCAATGTCTCTAGATTTTATTAACACAACCATGGGAAAGGAACTCATTGGCTCTTCTCAAGTTGCTTCCTTCCACAGGAACGGTATCTCATCCTCTTTCAATGTTGATCAAGCAAGCCATTGTTAACAATAAAGATTACCAATGACGACCTAAGAATAATACTCTTGATAGGTGTATGATGCATGCTCTATAAAAAAATAAACCTTGTAGCTTTGAATTCTTACTTGGCCTCAAGTGGTGAGCATGGTGAGGAGATGGATTTTTATGTTAATGGTTCTCGGTGAAATATGCATGTTGAATGCAAGAGCTTTTACAATATTCATCAAGAAGATCACAGTTTGGTTCTCTCATTAGTTTCAAAGTTGGTCATCATGTGTTTACAGGGACTTTATAATGACTATTTTCACATATATCATGACCTTGAACTACATTTGGCCTAATGTTACTGTGTTTCATTCTAAGCACATCAAGAGTGGGGGGATTCAAGCACTCTTTCCTTGCTTAAGTTGTGAAGTTACATATTGGTGAAAAATTGATCCATCTAGTGGAATTTTCTCGACGCCCCTTAATTGATAGCGAGATGATGGGTCTTACCAATTTGTATGCACCCAATGTTGTGAAATAAAGTGTTATATTGTGGTATTGGCTAGCTAAATTCTTCCTTGACGTACATGTTCAAGCAAATGTTTTTATGCTTCTCACAATAACATTTCAAATCTCATCTAACTAAGCAATATAGCCAAAAATGTTACCCAAGGTTTATAGCCCTTGTATCTCTACAACCAAATATCAAGAAATAATTGTCAAAATGATATAGGCGTCCACCCTCCTCTTTATCTTCTTGCTAATTTTTCTATGGTTTTTTAGGCCCCAACCTCACGGAGCCATTTTGAGGCCCTAAATGACGGTTTTTTGGCAATTCAAGGGGCCAATGGTTGCCATGACATACCATAGCCCCATTCAAAAGTTGTACTCATCATATAGCTTTTTCTAATGAGCTATTGCGTGCCCCAAACAGATATTGTATGCAAAAGTTGCTCCCAAGGAAGTTAACGTACCAACTAACCACCTTAGGTCCCATAAACCTTTTGGCACTTCATCTTCTAGGGTTATGGTTTTGGACCTCTAAGGTTCTTTCTCTATGTTAAAAGAAATTCCTTTGGCCTCTTGCAACAGATTTTAAAAATGTGAGTAGCCACCATCTTTCTCTCTTCAAAGATAGCTACCACCATTCTAGCAAATTTATGTTCTAATGGATTCTATTATTTCACTTATTAATAGAAGTTGGACCTTCACCATATTATTGTCCTCCCCTCTCTCTCACTCTCTCTCACTCACTCTCTCTCACACACACGCACTCTCTCTCTCACTCTCTCACACACACACATGCACTCTCTCTCTCTCACTCTCTCTCACACACACACGCACTCTCTCTCTCACTCTCTCACACACACACGCACATTGTCTCTCACTCTCTCTCACACACACGCTCTCTCTCTCTCTCTCTCTCACACACACACACACATTTCATTTCATTCCTTGTACAACCTGGATCAATGACATCATAGCAATCTACTCCTTGTTATTTCTAGGTGCATGTCCCCGATGAGGTCAAGATACAAATAACTGGGTCTCAAACGAGTTTCACTTGGGAACAATCACTCTCTCCAACCTAAGCGCCCTCCCGTGGCAGAGGAAAAGAGAGATGATGGCGTGGGAGATCTTACCAAGTTGTTGCTCAAGGAATCATTTGTGCAATAGATGAATGAGATGATGGAAAATTTATTTTTAGGTCCTTCGACGACTTCCAATAGCAGTCAAGGCACCTTCAACTAACAAAAAAATTGGAGGTATGACACCCTTCAATCTACAATTTAGCTTTTATGTCCCCTTATTTGAGGGAGAAATAGATGTTAATGCTTTGGAGAAATGGTTAAATCTGTTAGAGGACAATTAATTTGTCCAAAAACAAAAAACAATGAAAACATCGACTTTTCACTCTTTAAATCCCTTTTGCATGTCAAATATTAGTGGGAAGGTTATTGGGAGACACAAAAATTGCTAGTATAGTGAGGAAAAACGCTATTTGCAGTGATACAAATAACTCATTTGCTCATATCCATAGGAACTCTGGTTGATTGATTACGTTTGTCGAATAGTGGAATGTGTAATGTTTTCTCTTTGCATAATATTTGTGAATACTATGTGGATGTGTGGGAGGCATCTTTTTAATGAGTGTGAACAGTTCATGTTGTGCAGGAGAACTGGTTTGTGGGGTAAGGAACATAAACTTTATTTCATAGTGTAACAGAAATTTTCATCCACAATGTTGCAGTCTTGCAGATACATTTCTCGACGGCAAATTTCTTTTTCATGCCCATTCTTTCTCCTCACATTTGTGATTTAAATACTAATTATTGAATATTCAATTAAGTGTATTTTTAGTGCATGTGAGGAACATTATTGTTATTGAACCAATCTGGTATCATTGGGCAAAGCAATAACATAATACATGCCGAGGAAGACTGATATTTACTGGTATCGGTGTTTTCGATTAATAAGAGGATAAACATTGGGTTGATAAAAATATTTGGATGCCATTTTTATCTCTGATAGAGAGATTTTATGACCTGTGTCGGACAAAAAAAGTAACAGGTGGTGACTTCTAGGGAAGTGATTCAACAAACATTTGAAATCGTTAGTGGAGAAAGGAAAGAAACTATTTTTTCATATCGATAGGAGCTTTTACTAATTGATTACTTTCGAATAGCACAGCATATAACGTTTGCACTTTGCAGAATGCATTTAAATGTTGGGAGTATTGTCCAAGCTTCTGTTGGCTGACATAAATTGTTACCTCTGAAGCTGAGGTCACATAAAATCAAATTCTTGGATTCAATAATGTTTGAATGGTGTCTTTGATTATCGTATGAAAAAAGTACAAAATTCCGAGTGTAAGGTGATCATGAGACAATTTCAGAGAAATGTAGTGTGATGTTCCTTGTTATCGATAGCTAGTACATGTTGGAGATGAATGCATTGAACATAAATTCATTGGAATAAACTACTTATTCATGGTTGGTAGCAGTGGTGCAGAAATACAAAAGCTCTACAATACTCCCAGTTTTTAAACGGATTCACCTTGGACGGTTTTCTATACACTTTTATTATTAACAATCTCTTAGTTGATTGTCATGATCACAGGTAGTTCGCATTTATTTTATATGGTAATCTTTTGTTTCTTATGACACATATAACAATGATATTAAAGCAGTAGCAAAGTGCAAAGTAAATGGACGCGATGGTGGTTAGCTTTGGTATGTTCAATTTCTAATTATGAAGTGTGCCGTGTGTAACAATTTTGACACGGATAATAGTAACAACTATGGGAAGACGAGTGTGCAAAGCAAGGAACATAAAAAAATTTGGTGCAATGTTTCGTATGTGTGCATGCATTCAATATTGTTGAATTTCATAGTAAGAGGATGTTATTACATATTAAGATTCGAAGACTGGAAATATTAGATTTTTTAACAAATTTGTAAAAGGAGATTTTCCTTATGCAGAGCTTATAATAAAATCTTTCATGATGCAGAAGAAGCTTGTCATTGTTTTAGTTTGAAGAATTTCATTGTGCAGGGCTTATAATAAAAGCTTCCATTGTGCAGAGGAAGCAAATAAGAATTTAAAGAGCTTGTGTTGGATTCTATATAGCCATAATTGTAGGAGGTTGTTTCATTGTGCGAAACTTACAATGAAATGTTTCATTGTGCGAAGGAAGATTATCTTTGTTTTAATTTGAAGAAGAATCTTTCATTGTGTAGATGAAGCTACTTACACATGTGCATAGTTGGTGAATTGAATGTTGAAAGGACTAATATTTATGCCGATACATTGTAAATGATGGCTAATTAATAAGCATAATGTGTGCAGAGGTATAGAGTGTCTTGGAGGATATTTTTTGTTCCTTGACTTGTGAAACTCGCTCGAAGTCATTTCTTTTTTATTTCAAATGAATTCTATTGTTAAATAGCGTTTTTTCCTCACTATAGTAGCCATTTCAAATGCTTGTTGACTTGTTTCCCTAAAAATCACCACCTGCTACTATTTTGCCTCTGAAACATGTTACAAAATATTTGTACCAAAGATAAAATTTACACTCATTTTTTATCATCCCAATGTATGCCCTCTGATTAATAGAAAACACCACTGTGGGTAAATATCAGTCCTTTCAACATTCAATTCACCGAGTACTCACATGTGCATGTTTTCATTCAATGTACCAACATGGAGACAAAGTGAGAGAACCGCACAATGTATTAATGTTTCTCATCCTTGTTCCACACATCATTTATCTCGCACAATAGTAATTTTTCAAACGCATTAGAAAGACACCTAATCTAATATTGCATAATAATAATAAGCATTTAATCCACAAAAGGTTTGTTGTTTCTAGTTTACAAACCGCTCTTTCTAATTTTCCTATTACATTACGAATTAAAGTTTTTATTCTTAGTTATTAAATTAATTTCGCATTTGCGCATTAAAGTTCCCTTTGCACCCCCATTCTCTTGTACATACCCCATCCTTCGCATATCATTCATTCCACACATATTCATAGATCTATGCAATTGTTCATCCACATAGCTAAATCTATACAGCCTTGATGTAGGTTGTCAGAATAAAGTTCCCTATGCACCCTTGTTGTCCCACACATACCCTCTCCTCTACATATCCTTCATTCTACACAGATTCATAGTTCTATGCACCTGTTCTTTAGCATAGCTGAATTTGTACAAGTTTTGAATGGAAAAGAGTTCAAAATTAATTGTGTCTCTGTGGAATAAAGTCCCCTTTGCACCCTCGTTCTCCTGCACATACCCCTTCTTCCGCACATCCTTCATTATGCACTTGCTATGAAAATCAACTGATTTCAAGGCATTGAACATAAATCTACTTGCATGAACTATTAATTCACAAGAACGCAATGGACATAAAGCTACTAGCATAAACTAATAATTCATGGTTGATGGCATTAATATGATAATACCTTAGTGTATTGCGATAATTGTTTGTCTAGTATTTTGTATTATGATCAGATCCAATCCTTGTCTGTGTTCAAAGATTTGGGTTTAGTATTGTGCGTAGAGTAGGTATGTGGAAGAAATGTGTGGGGGAATATATGTGACTCTGTCCAGCTAGCTTGAATGTGTCTTGACAATTAGCTTTGCACTGTAGTGTTCAAAATTGTGTGTCAAGTCATTTGTAAATCAAATTTGGTTCGGTTTTCCTTAGTGTTGAGGACCAATTGTCAAGTCGATTCGTCATAGAAAATACTTGAACACGTTTCCACATAATATTTATTTGTGAATGTCCTTGCATAGTTAAATCTTTATAATTATTATTGACAGTTTTTAACTAATTTTCATGACCACAGTTGTAGTCTAATGAGGCTTCAAATTTCTTCGGAAAACTAAGGAAATTCTAGCACATTTTTTTATAAAATACGACAATTTTTTTGTAAGTCCATGTTATAGTTGTCAAGCTTCAATATTTTGGGTATCATTGGGGATTTTGGTGGTGCTGAATCCATTTCCACTATCAAAAAAATCATTCAAATACTCCTACTGTAAGAGTTTTTGAAAAGAAAAATGCCAGATTCCAACGATTTTTGGTCGTCCGGGAAAATTTGTTGCCTCAGGACACAACACCATTCATTTTTATTTTATATCGTAATTTCTAGTTCTTACGACACATATATAAATGATATTGAAGCAGGAGCAAAGTGCGGAGTAAATGGACAAGATGCCTTTGGAATTTTGGAATTATTTGCATTACTTTCTATAAACATTGCCTTTGGTATCTTTAATTGCTATTGATTCAGAGTTGTGTGTAACCATTTTGTTAGGTCTCTATACTACTAGTGTAACCCCTTATTGTTATTAGTATAACCCCCTTATTGTATTGTTGTGCCCATGTAGTCCCCGTATTGTTATTATTGTGCCCCATAGAAGCCCACTATTGAAATTATTGTACCCTTACATTATTATTGTTATGTCGGCTCTGATTATATTATGACCCCTTAGACTTTTATATATAGAAAGGAGGTCTTGTCATTTGTATCATCCAAGAATTTTTCATTTGTGTAATGTAAAGGAGGTTTCCCCCTCGAAGAGACTTATTTCTAAGGCGTTTATCTATCTTTTCTATCTTTTTGTGAGCTAGTTTCATAACATTTGGTATCAGAGCTTTGGATTCTAGGGTTTCGCCGCTCCAAACAGGTCATCATGGCATTTTCGCTATAACTTTTTTCTGCAACATTAAAAACCCATTTGAGCTAAAATCATTTTGAACTTCGAGTCAGAATTTCAGAGCTTGTATCGCTATATTTTCGGAGATATGATCTAAGGAAGTTAGGGATTTTGCAGACTCCCGAATTACATTCCAAATAGGTGACCTGGGGAAAATCATCATAACTTTTGTTTTGAGCATCAGATTGAAATTTCGTACGAATTTTTAGAAAGAGGACGGCCCGTAGTTTTCTGTATATCAATTTCACGTACTAAGGTTGAAATAGTGACACGTGGCACTTCGTACAAGTTCGCTCGACTAAACTAGTCTATAATTAGGTCACCGTGGGAGATTTGGCATAACTCTTCCTTGGAGAATCCAATCTTGATCAGACTCGCAGGGTTAGAAAGAGGACTCACAAGGTTGCTACAGGACGTAATTTTAGATATTCGAGATCCACAATTACAGAGATACAACAGATTCAATATTGAGCTCTTACAAAGTGAAAAAAAAGTGTGTAGTTTTTTTTAAAATTTTGCATAAGATTGGTTTGAAAAAATAGTTTGAAGGAATTCAAAGGGAATAGTGAAGAATTATTAGCATTAATTGATGCCCCGAAGAAAGAAAATGGAAACACCTAGTAAGCAACTTGAAAGCTCTAGCATGACTCGTGAAGAAGAGGAAGAAATGCAACATGATATTTCAAAATTACGAGACCAAGTACAACAAATTTCACTCTCACAAAAGGTAATTGAAGCCAATATGAATGGCATAGAAGCTAATATGAATGGCGTACAAGTTAAGATGAATGGCATGGATGCTAAGATGAATGGCATGGACGCTAAGATGGAAGAATTGAAGATAAATTTGAATAAGTTGCTACAAGAAATGGTTACTAATGGTGAAAGGGTAGTAAAGGAAACTCACGATGAGAACAAAAGAAATTTTAATCATGATTTCATAGACTCTAATGTTGGATTAAAGACCCACCATCTTCCAAAAATCGATATGAGGAAGTTTGATGGCAAGGATCCCGGAACATGGATACTACAGATGGAGCAATTTTTCGATCTCCATAATGTGCAAAACACACAAAAGTTACGTATTGAAACTTTATATTTGGAACCAAATCAGTTTGTATGGTATCGATGGTTTTGATCTCATAAAAAAATTGTCGCTTGGGCAATTTTTACGGAAGAAATGATAGCACATTATGAGGATACAAAAAGCAACACCTTTTTTAGCCAATTGATAAATCTCAAACAAAAGGGTTCAATGATGGAGCACATTGAGGACTTCCAAAAATTGAACATAAGGGTAAAAGATATTCCAGAGGAGCATAGGATTGAGGTGTTCATAGGGACTTTAAAGGATAATATCCAACATGATGTTCGCATTTGGGAACCCGATTCATTGGAGAAGGCATTCAGGTTAGCAAGAAAAATGGAAAGCAAAATTATGGCAACCAAGAAGCCTGCCGCTCACAACTATAAAGATGGAAGTGTTGTTTCCCCTATCCTTCCACAACCTACAAGGTTGACACCACAACAATTTGAAGAAAAAAGAGCAAAAGGGCTTTGTTACAGTTGTGATAGCAAATACACTAAAGGTCATAAGTGTGCTGAGAAGAAATTATTCTACATAGATTGTGAAGAGGAGGAAGAAAAGGAACAAGAAATGTAAAAAGAAGAGGATATACTCTAGGAACAAACCCTAGATAAAGAAGAAATGAATCCGACCATATCTTGTAATGCATTGGATGGAATTACAATTCCTCAAACTATCAAGATAGAAGGACATATCAAGAAGAAAAAGGTAATAGTGTTGATTGATTCAGGAAGTACCCATAATTTTGTTCATTGTAAGATAGCCAAGGAATTGAATTGCTTCCTATATCCAGCAGCAAAGTGTCAAGTGATGGTTGCAAGTGGAGGAACCATAAATTTCTCTTGAAAGTGCCATAATATCAAGCTATCCATGGGAGAATATGTATTGAATAGCCCAATGCTTTCCATTCCAATGGGTGGTGTTGATGTTGTACTAGGAGTCCAATGGCTACAATCCTTGGGTACAATAACTTTTAATTTTCAAGAACTTTTCATGAAATTTTGTGCGGAAGGAAAGGAAGTTGAATTAAGGGGTATTGCAGGGAAACCGAGAAAGATAATCAGCTCTAACTGTATGACAAAGCTTCTAAAGAAGGAACAACGAGGCGTAATTGCATAATTATGTTCGCTAGAGGTTCCCACATCGAAATCATCTATTTCTCCAGATCTCCAAAAAGTCTTGGACAATCATTCCAAGATATTTGAGACTCCCAAAGGCCTCCCACCTATTCGTGATCATGATCATGCTATTCATTTGATTCCAGGAAGTGTTCCTCCAAACATCAGGGCGTACAAATATCCCTATGCCCAAAAGAGTGAAATTGAACGTATGGTTGCAGAAATGCTAGAGGCTGGTATAATTCAACCTAGTCAAAGTTCTTTCTCTGCTCCCATAGTATTGATGCACAAGAAGGATGGATCATGGCGCATGTGTCCAGATTATAGGGAGCTCAACAAGCTCACTATTAAAGATAAATTTCCCATTCCTGTCATTGATGAATTATTGGATGAATTGCATGGATCAATTTACTTCACCAAGTTGGATCTTCATTGAGGATATCATCAAATCAGAATGAAGACTGAAGACATTCTGAAAACAACATTTAGAACTCATGAAGGTCATTATGAATTTTTGGTCATGCCTTTTGGCCTTACCAATGCACCTTCTACATTTCAAGGTTTGATGAAGTCCATTTTCAAATCCTTCCTTAGAAAATTTGTGTGAGTATTTTTTGATGATATACTAATCTACAGCAAGTCTTAGAAGGATCATGTTTAACATGTTGACATGGTGCTCAAAATATTGGAGGAGAAACAATTATATGCAAAAAGCTCCAAATGTTTCTTTGGAGTACAAGAGGTGGAATATCTGGGTCATATTGTATCTCATGAAGGAGTTAAGGTAGACCCTAGCAAAATTAAATCCATTAAGGAATGGAAAATCCCCACATCCATAAAGCATCTGCAAGGATTTCTCGGGTTTACAGGGTATTATCTCAAGTTTGTTAAGAATTATGGGAGAATAGCAATAGCTCTAACAACATTATTTAAGAAAGATGAATTTTCATGGGCTCCAAAAGCAACAAAGGCATTCGAACATTTTAAAGAGGCAATGTGCCAAGCACCGGTCTTAGCTACGCCGGACTTCACAAAAACCTTTATTGTGGAATGTGATGCTTCAAGAAATGGAATTGGTGTTGTTTTAATGCAAGATGAAAGACCCATTGCTTTCAAAAGTCATTCAATCAAAGGAAAGTATTTACACAAAGCTATTTATGAGAAGGAAATGTTGGCAATACTTAGATACTACATGCACTTAAGAAATGGCGACCCTACCTAATGGGAAGACACTTCAAGGTAAAAATGGATCATGATAGTCTTAAATACCTTTTAGAACAAATATTATCTTTAGAAGAACAAAAAAAAATGGGTCACAAATATGTTGGGTTATGACTTTGAAATCATCTATAAAAAGGGGAAGCAAAATGTTGTTGCAGATGCGCTCTCAAGAAAGGATGAGGATGTGGAAGCATTGTTTTGTGCTATTTCTATTATCCAACCAGATTGGATAAACGAAGCAAGGAATGAATGGAAGAAGGATGAAGAAGTGTGGCCACTCATTCAAAAGTTGCATAAGATCCCAGTTCAAACAATATTGCCAGAACTTGACGAGGAAGGAAAAATCATATTGGAGCCTGGAGCAGTCACAGAAACAAGAACCCGACAACGACGAAATTGATCAATTTTAGAGTATCTCATCAAGTGGAAGAACTTACCCATTGAAGATTCCACATGGGAGGATAATAATTTTATACAGAAGGATCAAGAACTACTCAAGCGTTGAGGACAACACTTTTTGAAGGAGAGGGGCATGTTAGGTCCCTATACTACTAGTGTAACCCCTTATTGTTATTAGTACAACCCACTTATTATATTGTTGTGCCCATGTAGTCCCCATCTTGTTATTATTGTGCCCCATAAAAGCCCACTATTGTAATTATTGTGCCCTTACATTATTATTGTTATGTTGGCTTTGATTATATTATGACCCCTTAGACTTCTATACATAGAAAGGAGGTCTTGTCATCTGTATCATCCAAGAATTGTTCATTTATGTAATGTAAAGGAGGTTGTCCCCTCGAAGAGGCTTATTTCTAAGGCATTTATCTATCTTTTCTATCTTTTTGTGAGTTGGTTTCATAATAGGTTTTCACACAAATATTAGTAACAAATGGTGATTGTGAAGAGAACGAAGAATTGTAATGTTAAATGGAATTTGAAAACGTTATTCATTGACAGAGTATTGTTTAGTGTAAGGCGAAAATGGGTAGTAAAGGAAGGAAAGAGGCTATTTGTAGTGATACTGTTAACTCACTTGTTGATGTTGATGATAGCTTTGATTGGTCAATGACGTAAGAGAAGTATGTGAATCTATCAAAAGAAGAGAAAAAAAAAACAACAAGACTTGGAATAGCGGATTAGCAAAAGATGGGTGTGTTCTAGAGGTCTTTGATTTCAAATAAATTGTGTATTTGTGCATAAACAATTTCAATTAAAAAACAAGAAAAATTATGCAAGGAGCCACGAAGGTTCCTCTCAATCCTAAGGCATTCAGATGGTTACTCGTGTTACTGGCACTGAACAAGTGTTTAAAATTGTCTGATGCAAACAGCTTCCTGAAGTCAAAAGCAAGAAAGATTGACATTATTCGAGAATTCATTTCCCCAACTTCTGAGGTTCCTTCCTATCTTTCTCTATTAGATATTTCTTTGTTTAGACAATCGTTTAAGGAATTTTGTTAGCCCACATGATGGGTTGATAAACTACAACAAATTTTCCAAACTGCATTATCTACGTGCTTTATGAGACATACAAAAATAATTGTATTTTTTTATTGGGCTAATATCATTTCCAATGAATTAGTTGTTCAGTTAGGTAAATTATCCAAGAGCAGTATATTATTTATGATGGTGTATCTGATAACATTTCCAGTTCTCATATCCTATATTATGGAAGCATACATCTTTAAATTTTTGTTTAATTCAATATGTGTTTGTAAAGCAAGTCTCTTACATGGTAACTGGACAAGAGCCTCCTCGAATAGTTGCAAAGGCTTAAGTTTTCCTATCTGGCAAAAGGAAGCATGAGGAAAGAGAAAGCAACACAATAATTCGAACTTATGGTTTTGAAGATAGGCCATTTCTATTGCCGAATTTTGTTCTAGACATGTATTTTGTTGCTAAAGTCTGTAGACAATATCATTATTCGTTAGTTACATTCGAACAAAAAACAAAAACTAAACTGTTGGAAAAATCATTGTGAAGAATACGACACATGTTATCGATCTTACAAAGTCTTTAGATCCTCTTAGGTTAGGTGAAGTTGAATTTATTCAAGGCTTTGGTACAAAAAAAATAATCACGGAACACCTAGAGTCTATTAGGTACGGGAACTTGTTTCCAAGAATTAGAAATCAGAGCGAGAAAAGTCAGTGCACCAAAAAAAAAAATTAAGAATTCCTAATAAGTGGTAAAGAGATCGTTGAAAAGAGATCGTCGACATGGGAGGAAGATATAGGCAAAGAGGCACAATTCCTACAGGACAATATCAATCTTGCACACACAACATTGGCCTGACTTCTTCTACCATTCAAAAAAGGAAAAAAAACTACTGCAACTAAAAAATTAGTTCATGGTGGGTATCAAATGGCGAAGGCAAGAAAGAGCCTCTTCATAAAGTAACTCTGGAAAGAGCGCAGACAAATGAATCAGTTAGATCCAAGAGTTTGCGTAAAACAGGGAGCATTTAAGAGGTTATGAACATGGAAGTTGATAGTGTTGTACTACCTTATTGGGTTAGTACTTGTTTGCAAGAAAATCAGAAAATGGAGCAAATTGCCAAAGAGGTCATTACTTTCGATGATTGTCTTATCACATTGCAACATGAAAATTATGACAAGAAAAGCAAGAGATTTATGATTGAAAGGGTACATGTTTGCAACAAAAAGGTTATCGATCGAGTAGAAATTAATGTTGATTTGTCTGGGGTTGTAATGCTAGGGCTTATGAAATTGCATCAAGCTACTAGTGACGTGCTTGCAAATTCTGTTACTCCTTGAACATCTCATAGATTTGATAAACCTGTTAATCTTCTTAATGAAGTGAAATCGTATATTATTAGCAATATATCCAAAAAATTGCAAATTATTGAATTTGCATGGAAAGCAACTTTCGATCTGCAGCATTTAAAGCAAAGAACTAAGTCATCTTTCAGGTTTTCATAGTGATTAAAATTGTTAATTTTCATTGTGTGGGGTTTTTATTATGTGTTTGTATGGCTGAACGGGTGGTGTATAATGCAATTTTGTAATTTTACCTCTTTTCAACGCTTTACAAATACTCATTTACAACTGACCACTGTAACTTCTATGAGTTACAATATAAACTTTAATATGGGTTTCGCATAAGGAAAATATTTGTATAATAAAATAGGTTTATATCTTCAGTAGGACTTATTTAAATACTTACTTTCTTTAAGTAAACAAATTGTATATGTCTATAAGCAGAATACTTACGAAAATTGGTTTACTCTTAAGCATTGCAAAATGAGATATGGAGTTTTTTTTATAGTGTTTTAAATTATGTGAGTGCTCTGACAGTGTGTTATTGATGTGAACGAGATATTTCATTGTGCGGAGCTTTAACTATGTTGAGCTTACCATTGAAAACTTTATTCGGCAAAGACGAAATTAGGACACAATTTTTCCAGGAGGACAGGGGTGCATATAGAAATTAATGTTAATTTGTTATTGTTGTTATTATTATTCTTTCTCTAGATCTTTGATTGTGCGAAATATGGGATATTTATGTCGATTTGTAGCAATACAGATAAATGTGATGCATGGAAATTATTTGTTATTTTTGAATTCAATCACAATTCAAAAATTCAAAGAAAGATTGGCATTGTTCACTATTGGGTTGTAGAAGCTATTCTAAATTGATTTGCTTTATTAATGAGGGAAAAAAACTAACAATTGTGTAAATTAGTGCATATTTTTTTATATCATAAGCGACTTAGGCTTCATTAACTTCCGACTCGAGCTAAGAAGGGGGGAACATTAGTCAATGGCAATGGTATCATAATCTCTATCATTGGTGTCCTCTTCAGTGTTGACGTTCTCTGCCTGGGCCAAATTATCCAAACTAAAACTCAATGTTTCGTTTGCCAATTGCAGTCACTCCATCTTCAATTCTTGTAATGCCATTTTTTATTTATAATGTTGAAATGGACCCATGCTTTAGATTTAATCATTTCAGTATGCTTTAAGAACAAATCGATGAGAAATTCCGTAAAATTAGCTATTCTATCTAAAAAAGCAGTGAGCTCTGGTTGTACGACCCTAGAATCGCATTCCATAAACTTCAATTTGTGTTACAGTTGCTAATAAACTTGCCCAATTATGATTCTAATCGTTGATTCTATGTTTATAGAGTCATTATAGCAATGTAAATATAGCATCAAGGTATATTTCCTTGATTTTTAGTTTCTGTCTCTTCGGTTAATGTCATGTTTAAGTATGCACAGTATAAATGTTCATTGTCCCAAGGATGTGTGGAGAATGGCGTATAAGTGAGAAAAAGAACGTTGAAAAGGAAATTTATGTCGTTGATATGTAATTAATTTTACTAAGAACAAATTTAGAATTAGTATTATTTGGTTTCTTTTGTGTAACTTTCCTTGTGCAAAGTGCTTACTGTGCGAAGGATGGATAATGTATGCGAGAATGAGGCATAGATGGAAAATCAATTTCAAACTATTTTTCATTTAAAACTTTTACATATTTAGCTATGTTGAATGAAAGATATGTAGAGAGGGAAATGTGTTCAAGAGAATGCAGGTGTAGAGGGAATTTTATAACTTTAACTCGCAATGTAGTAATATTACACATTTGCTTATTACATTTATACAAATTTGCTTAAGGTAAGGTTTTTTCAGGTTGCGTTTTATGTGATTAAATATTTGGATCTTTTTTTGTAAATTATTTGGCAATGTTTAGAATTAAGATATTACCAATAATAATAATGTTGATGAACTATGTGGAAAGAAACAACTTATGGGTATGGAGAGCTTCCATTATCATAACAAAGCCTTTACTCAGTGAATAGCTATCTTTGTGTGAATAGGCATTTGCATGGATCTGCAGATTAAATCCATTATGCGAGGGAAGATTTGAACCTTTCATCGTCCGATATATCACTTTCATTTTAAAATATAGAAAAAAACTTCGAGTGTCGGCATGAACAAAAACAAAAGTATTTTTTTGTAAAATTTATGAGTGCAAGTGTGTATGAATTATGCGCAAGGTTTGTGATTGTGCAGATTTAAAGCTTGAAGGTTTCTTCCCTAGAATGGATTTCCACTGCAATTTCGCAAATATGCTTATTTACATAATGATTTCCATAAACAAAGCTTTCATTATGCGGAGAGAAAAACCTTACAACATTTTATTACATGAAGCTTACTTGCATTCAATCAATGCGATGGATCATTGGCCAAATTTTTCATTTTGTTGGTGGATCATTGAGAAAATTGTTCATTTTGTCAATTGTAATGTTATGTGTTGAGGATATGGGCATATGATATGATCATTAATAACAAGTTGATCAAAGTGTTCATTTTTTCATCCAACAATATTTCTGGTACATTGGCGGTGCATCATTTTCCCATATTGTCAACACATAATATTATGAGTAGAATCATTAATAAGATTGCACTTCGTAAAACTTACTTACATTCAATCAGTACGATGGATCATTCATCAAATTTTTCATTTTGTCGATTATAATGTTATGTGCTAAGAAGATGGGCATATGATACTGCCATGAATGATAGGTACATCATTTATGGTTTGTTGGCATTACAATGCCCATATTCTCAGCATAGAACATTGTGATCAAGTAAGGGCTCCTGATAAGCATAGGGCTTCTCTTCGTAGCATTTTGGTGCATTTGGAATATAGCAGAATGAAAAACAATATAAGCTTTCATTCGTTCTAGATATTGCTTTAACTCTTCTCCAAATTATTAACATGGCATTATCTATTGTTGGTGTGATTGTTGTAGTACTCGTTTCTTTTGTTGGGTTCGTTCTATTTGTTGTAGTTTTATAGTTGTAGTAGATTCACAGGAATTTCCATTTTCAGTAGACGATTATTGCACTCGATTTATCATTAGTACTTGTAGATCAAGATCGATACACTTATGTGTGAAAAGTACGTGAAATATTTTTAGTTCAATTCGAAAAGGATAACTTACACGTGGCATTTCTCAAATTTATAGCAATTGATTCGAGAATAGCATCAATTGTTTTATTTCAATTCAATTGTGATTATTATAGAAATTATGGTAATTCTTTTGTATTTTGTGACATTGCTTACCATCGATTTCGTTGATTGTCTGTCGTCAATATTGCATTGAAGGCATTGTGATGGTTAAAAATATAAACTAGATAACAATGTATCTAAATAATGATGAGGATGATTAAACTGTGATTAGGAAATAATGTCAGTTGTTTTATTTCAATTCAATTTTCATTATTATTATTATAGAAATTATGGTAATTCATTCGTATTCAAATACAAATTGCGTTAAATTGCTTACTATCACTTCTCCTGGTTGTACATTGTCAATATTGCATTGATAACAGTGTATCTAGATAACGATGAGGATAATTAAACTATGATTAGGAAATAATGTAGGTTTCTTTCTTTCAATTCAATTTCCATCTCTCTATGAGGAGAAAAAAAGCAAGTTTCTTTTTTCGAGGAGCATAACCATGGTCGATTAAACATTGATTGTTTTCCAGATTAATGATATAAGAAAATGCATGTGGGCATAAATTTCTCTTTGGGAGGAGCAAAAAAAACCATAATCGATTTAATGTTGTTTGTTTTCTAGAGTAATAATATATTGCAAAAGACATTTTTTATTTTCAATTGAGCCTGGATGGCATATCCAATCTATGTTTGTGTTTTATATGATATTTAGAGATGCCATTCAGGCACAATTGAAAGTCGAAGATGTGTTCATCTATGCTTTGTTGTCCTACGTAAATCCTATATTTTGCATAGATCCAAAACTTTATGCAATTGCTTTTCCAGGGATGTATTGTAAGGTTGATCTGCTAGTAGCATTGTCCGTTCTCGATGTCGTTTAGGTCTATACTTCTCATTTCTGTGTATAATGACCACGTGTAACTATTTTGCGTATGAGGCAGAAACATATGAAGTTAAATAAATATGAAATTGTGTGATACATTATACCGAATGAGTGATATTAAGTGGGTTCCATTGTTTAAAAATTAATATGTGGAAGGAAAGTGTGCAAGAGAACTATGCACAGCAGAAAATGAATGTGGAAGTATGAAGCTTTTTCATATAAAAATTGTGTTTGTTATTCTGCATACTAGTTCTTTGGCGTAAATCATAAATCAAAGGGTCTAAGTTTTATATAGATTTTGTGACATAATTTTAATACTAATAATAATAATAACAATTAATGTGTTAGTGCATTTTTCTCGTTAGCTTAAGAATCATAAATCAAATCTTCTAAGTTTTATAAAGTTCTTATGGCGTAATTTTAACATGTAATGTGTCGATAGTTGCATTGGCTAGTTGTTGATCATTGTTTCTCTCTCTCTCTCTCTTTTTGGGGTGGTGGGGGGGTGCATTGTTGAAAAGCGTGCAACAAGAAATTCTTGTTGAGAATGCAACAAGCTGATGGAGCTTAGTGAAAAGAGTCGCCTTCACTAAGTAGGCTCACAGGCAAATTATGGTGCAAGTTCTATTTTTGGATCCCAGCAGGGATGATCACAGCAGGAGTGACCACAGCAGGGATGATCACAACATGAGTGATCACAGTATGGGTGACCACAGTATGGGTGACCACAGTATGAGTGATCACAGTATGAGTGATCAAAGTCTATTTTTAGACTGGTTGTCGAAAATAGAAAAGTCAAATATTATTGTCTCATAATAATATTTGGACTATAAACTTGATCTTATTCTCTTGGAGCACTTCAGGATGAGCTACGGATGTGGTACATGCAAATCCCAGAAGGAAATACGTGGTTACCTATGGGATGACTAATATTTGCATGCAAGACTTCAGTTAGAACTCAAGTGAGTTGAGTTTAGTGGACTGGAGGTGCAGTTGATGGAGTTGTGTTCAGTTTAATTTTGTTAAACTAGTTGTATTTAGTCTAACTGATTAATAGACTAGAGATGAGTTGGGTGAATTAGTTATTAATTAATTCACAAGTTATTAACTCATAATGCAACTATAGAATACATCAGTTAACTTAGTTGCATGTCAGTGCACGTTCAGTTCAGCAGGGATAGGTGTTAGAGGATCAGATTGCTATCAGTTGTGACTATAGCTGTGCATGATGATTTGCACAATCAGAGGGATTGAGTATGCCAATGAATTGGCCAATACCAAGAATTGTAGCCTGTGCTCACGTCCAACACAGTGTCAGTGATTATTTGCAGGTCAAATACGAGTTTGGTAAACCATTCTCATTAGTTCTTGAGCAGGTATTGAGCTGGAGAGGCAGGCAAGCAGTGGAATAGATTTGGAGATCATATCTGAGCTGTATTGTGTGTAATAGGTGGAGCTGGTACTGGATTGCTTGTGATAAGCATTGCACTTTGTAATGTTACATGGTCTCAATCATTAATATACAGATAGTGTGGGGTTTTTAGCGAGATGCTTTCCCCGGGTTACATACTGTGTTAATGTGTGAATGCTCTTGATGTTTTATTGTTATTGATGCTGCTATATTGATGATCAACGTAGAGGAGCTTATGTATTGTGTATGTATTCCACAATAGTACATGATCAGGATAATCTCCATTGAATATGTGTTAAATTATTCAAAATTTCTACATGGTATCAGAGCTGGTTGATTTGTAGAAAAAATTCTACAGGATATCAAAGCGGGATTGATCATCAGATCTATTATTCAGAAAGTGTTTACATTTTATTTCTTCAGGCAGAGTCTATAATTGGGCCAGGTAGCCTCTGGATTCATCCTTCCTTTGGAAGGTGAGATATCCGGTGAATGCCCAGACAGTCAATCTCTGTACAAGAAATACTTTGTTCTCACGAATTCTAGATCGGAAGTGGTTGAGTTTTTGAGCTGGTGGAATTCGAATTTAATTCCAAAGCAAGAGATAAAACTCAGAAACATTAAGTGTGAGAATGGAGACAGTATGCCCCAGTATCTCACGAAGTTCACCCAATGCCGGGATGAGCTGGGAAGTGTGGGGGTGACTGTCGGATGAGGATGGTGAGTCTAGCACTCCTTGACCTTCCTAAGAGTTGGCATAGCTACCAGGACTCGGTGAATGGAAGGGAGAAACTGCCAGGATGGGAGAGACTTTGGTCGGATCTTGTGCAGGAGGAGATTAGACGGAGCACCAGAGACGGTTCTTCATCCATGCAGGATGAGGAGAACTATGCCTTAGCGAGTAAGGTGAAGAAGGGGAAGGTTTCTCTTTCCGAATCCAATTCTTCCAATGATGGGAAGAAGGTTGACAAGTCGAAGGTGAGATGCTTTCGTTGTCATGAGTTGGGCCATTATGCTACTAATTGCCCAAAGAAGAAGTCCAAGAAGGGATCCGGGGAAGGATCTGAAGGTGAGGCAGCCTCACTTGCTTCACAGTTTGATTTGGACTTCACACTCTTCGCATGCATGGTTTCATCCATGGTGGGAAGTGGTTGGTTTCTTGACAGTGGAGCTTCTTTCCACATGACCGGTGACAAAAGTTTGTTCAGTACTTTGGAGGAGAAAGATCTCCAGATACACATAGCGATGGGTAATGATGAGAAGTATAGTGTCTCAGGTATAGGCACGGTTATTTTTCAGAGGGAGCATGGAGCTCGCCTTACCTTGACCGATGTCAAGTATGTACCAGGGCTGAAGAGAAACTTGGTGTCGATCACGATGCTGGAAGACAGAGGCTATGATGTAGTCTTCAGTAAGGGAAAGGTTTTCCTTAGACACATCATCACTAGACAGGTGAAGCAGATTGGTTCACGGGTCAAGAACCTGTATGCTCTTGAGGTTCAAGATGCATGCAAAGCCTTGAGCAACGAGGCAATTGATGGAGACTTGGTGGTTGAGAGGGAGCATATATTACCTCTCAACATGCAGAGCCAGAAGAAGTCTCAGACGATTGTGGAGGAGCCACGATTGGTGTAGCAGCTTAAGGAGGTTGTGGAGGAGCCACAACAAGGGAAGCTGAGAGGAGATCGAGTAGAGACATCTACTCATGCAGAGACCTCCAATAGGGGGAAACTTCGAGCCAGGTGGGCTGAGGGATCGCATGCAGCCATACCTCCAGGTAGGAGGTGGGGTGATGTGGATTGATTGTCCCAAGGAGGAGGGGCAGGATCCTTGAGGTACCCAACCTCTTGGATGAGACCTTGCTACGGGAGCCCCAGATGTGTAGTAGCAGGAACTAACTGATTGGGTAGAGACAGATGCGGATGGAGTGGCAGAGAGAGCGACAGTGCAGGGAATCCCAGGACAGCGCATAGCTAGCAGGCTGCAGCAATGCGAGAGGCACAAGTGTTTTGCACAATGCTAGGTGGCACAGAAAGGTGTGCAATGGTGCGAGATGCATGGAGATGTTGCAGTAGCGCAGATGTCAGAGAGGGAGCACTTGTTAGCAGCAGGTAGAGCTTCAGCATCAGAGGGTGTTTCTAGCCCAACAGGGAGGTCAGTTGGGAGGTGCAGTGTGGATGCAATGCTGGGAGATAGAACCAACAGCAGCACAGATGCAGTCAGAGATCAAAGTGACAGAGGCTAGAGCAGTAAGATACTGAAGAGCACAGAGATGCAGAGTTTTCAGTCGACAGAGGCAATAGCAGTCAGAGACTTTGATGACAGAGCAAGTGGACCAGCCAGATGTGTTGCATGGAGAACATTCCAGAGTTTCAGGATCGGGTTTGAGAGGAAGCCTTTCTTGTTGAGAGGGAGTGTTGAAAAGTGTGCAACAAGAAATGCTTGTTGAGAATGCAACAAGATGATGGAGCTTAGTGAAAAGAGTCGCCTTCACTAAGTAGGCCCACAGGCAAATTATGGCGCAAGTTCTATTTTTGGATCCCAGCAGGGATGATCACAGTAAGAGTGACCATAGCAGGGACGATCACAACATGAGTGATCACAGTATGGGTGACCACAGTATGGGTGACCACAGTATGAGTGATCACAGTATGAGTGATCAAAGTCTATTTTTAGACTGGCTGTCGAAAATAGAAAAGTCAAATATTATTGTCTCATAATAATATTTGGACTATAAACTTGATCTTATTCTCTTGGAGCACTTCAGGATGAGCTACGGATGTGGTACATGCAAATCCCAGAAGGAAATACGTGGTTACCTATGGGATGACTAATATTTGCATGCAAGACTTCAGTTAGAACTCAAGTGAGTTGAGTTTAGTGGACTGGAGGTGCAGTTGATGGAGTTGTGTTCAGTTTAACTTTGTTAAACTAGTTGTATTTAGTCTAACTGATCAATAGAATAGAGATGAGTTGGGTGAATTAGTTATTAATTAATTCACAAGTCATTAACTCATAATGCAACTATAGAATACATCAGTTAACTTAGTTGCATGTCAGTGCACGTTCAGTTCAGCAGGGACAGGTGTTAGAGGATCAGATTGCTATCAGTTGTGACTACAGCTGTGCATGATGATTTGCACAATCAGAGGGATTGAGTATGCCAATGAATTGGCCAATACCAAGAATTGTAGCCTGTGCTCACGTCCAACACAGTGTCAGTGATTATTTGCAGGTAAAATTCGAGTTTGGTAAACCATTCTCATCAGTTCCTGAGCAAGTATTGCACTGGAGAGGCAGGCAAGCAGTGGAATAGATTTGGAGATCAGATCTGAGCTGTATTGTGTGTAACAGGTGGAGCTGGTACTGGATTGCTTGTGATAAGCATTGTACTTTGTAATGTTACATGGTCTTAATCATTAATATACAGATAGTGTGGGGTTTTTAGCGAGATGCTTTCCCCGGGTTACATACTGTGTTAATGTGTGAATGCTCTTGATGTTTTATTGTTATTGATGCTGCTATATTGATGATCAACATAGAGGAGCTTATGTATTGTGTATGTATTCCGCAATAGTACATGATCAGGATAATCTCCATTGAATATGTGTTAAATTATTCAAAATTTCTACATGCATGTTGTCAATGCATATTATTATATTTTATAGTTCTTTGCGAGGGAAGGCTCGTTACGAATAGTTTTATTCTAATTATCATAATCGAAACTATGCTCTAAGAATTGTGCGTTTTAATTGTTAGCATAAGAATTATACACAATATCTAATTTTGAACATAGATATAGATTTTACGATATATTTATTAGGTATGTTGTGGTTCATTTGTTTTATGACTCTATATCTCATCCATAGACAAGAGTTTTACACGAAATTTGTTGTATCTGTATCGTTTTACATGATTTCCGGTAAATTGTTTATGTTGTGCTTGTCGTTAAATAATAGTTCACAGTGAAATTATTATTATTATTATTATTTGAGACATAATTGCTAAAGCATCAATGAACAAGTATATTTGAAACGTGATTGCTAAATCATCAATGGAGAAGCATTTGTTTATTGTACAAAACAATGGTACAGATGCAATACTAAGGCATTATAATCTATTTCGTTTGAACAATTTTGCATATAATGTGGGAGATCGCATATTTGATAATATGTGAACTCTATTGCTTAGTAAAATATTAGCAATAAAAGCCTTTAATGCCAATGTATTTATCAATTAATCATACGGCTCACAAGAGCATAAACAAACAGATATTCAAAAAATTATTTACAATTAAAATATCATCAATAATATAAACATAAACAATCTTATTATCTGCATAATGAAAACTTGAAAGCTTCTTTTGCACAATGAACATCCTCCACACTTCTGCATGTCCTATAAACAAAGCTTTTGCTTAATGTTATTTTTGTTTATTGACAAATGTTTTGTGTAATAGATTTCATACTTGCAATAGTCAGACCCGATTTTGCATCTACAAAAGTAAGATCTAGTGAATATATACATAATCGAAAAAATAAATTTGTACAATTCAACGGTATTGAAAACATTATTGATTCAGAAGGTGTTTTCAGCTATGAAACGAACCTCGATTATGTTGACAAGTGGAAAAATCTCTCCTGCAACGAGTGAGTATTGGCCCAATCAGAGTCCCAATTATACCCTTTTTGGTTGAGATGGTTATATACTCTTCGGAACTAAGGCCCAATTGCCTATCCTAAACTAAACTAAATAAAGTAAAAGAGATGATAATAAACAATTTAAAAATTAGGGAAAATATATGACATATATTTTTATTTACGATTATCCACAAAAATATCAACAAATTATTGGTTGGATGAAGTCAATTTGAACAGCAGTTAGGATGGGGGGCAACAGATTCATACAAACATAATAAATCACATGAAATATCATGTATGTTTGAATCTGGCTGGAATTTGGGTCCAGCTTGCCACACAAATTTATTTTGGGAGAGTTTTTATACAAAAAAAACTCAAAAAAGATGTTTATCAAGTTTTCTCCTTTCCAAAGTAATTTTTATTTGTTTTTTCTGAAATTAATATGCATGCATTAACTATAAATAACATGAAATAACACTATCTCATAAATGAGAGAAACTTATATTCTACCTTTTGAATATCATATTTCAACCATCAGACAAGAATATATTAAAAAGTTAACAATTCATAAACTTCTATTGATAATAGATATAGAGTGCAACATATCCTAAGAAATGTTTAAACAGAATAAGCAAATATTCATTAAAAAAAAATATGCACAAGTTGAAGAAAAATACTAGATGCATGCATTAAATAATTAAAAAGATGACTAGACATTAATCACATAGCTCAAAAGCACATTTGATTCTGAAATTGGTCTTTAAAAGAGTTGTCACTTCAAAATTTGATTGAAAAATACAAGTTCTGAGCTTTCATAATTTCTCGACCTCTACTCCAACGTAAGAGGCCATATAAATACTTAAAAAATAAGATAAGTATGTTTGACAAATAACAACTAGAAAATCATAAAGATCTTCTCTAATAAATCAATACTTCTAAAAATAAAAGTTTCATCCTATTAATTGATTTTTCCTGAAAAGTTTCCAAGTTGTTTAACTTTCTTCTTCATCCTATCCTCCATGTTGAGTAGTAGATGTAGTACATGGATTGGATGTGATTCACCCATTATAAATATACCTGAGAAATGAATCGGATGAAATTGATTTGTGTTGACCTAGAAATTTGAAATTAAACTTTGGATTGTTTTCTTATTTTTCTGATACTTGTTACCAAACTTAGAAATGAGTTTGATTTGTTCGAAAGGGAACTGTAGAAACTTGTGAAAAGTCTATTGCGTCCATATTTTGATCTCGCTTATTTCTTTTTTATCCTTGATGATGATGTGCTCTCATGGTTGTTTCAACTCTCCTAGAAGGACTTCTTTTCACGGTTTAGAACCTGAAAGATTAAATTCCTCAATAAAATCATATCCCTTTTCCCATATTGCTAAACATTGACCCAGGGCATTATTAGCCCATTCTCTGACTTCCTTGGATTTTGTCTCTCTACGGATTAAGGATGCATGCATTAGTCTTCTATCATTCTTAGAAACTTTTGGAATTACTTCTGACTGTAATTCCTTTTCCCAGTCAAGGATGGACAAAAATTTGACCTTGATGTATTTATCTTCTTCTACTAAGGAATCAATTCTCTCATTAAGATTTAAAATTTCTTGATAAAATCTTGATATTTTATCCATTTGTTTGTAAAAATTGGATTGATCCTTCCTTAAAATTAAGCATATTTGTAATGCATGTTCTTTGAAAATTTCTAAACTCTGTAATCAACCTTCTCTTTCAGAATTGTAGTCATGATTTCAAAGTTACTTTTAACTTCTTCTTTCAATAGTCGAGTTTGATTTTCATGGGCTTATGTCAATTCTTGAATATGTTTGGCATGTTTTGAATTTAACTTATTCAATTCCATCTAGAATTGATTCTGAAGATTTTCTCTTTCTATTGAAAAACCTTGGACAAGAGCTCTAGAATATCTTTGCTAGCTCTCTTCATTAAATACTTTGCCTTTATATAACTCTTTTTCCCATCCTTTAATTCTTTGTAAACTGCTATCATAGAAAGTTGTTAGCTCGTTAAGATGATATTGATTATAATTTACAAAAGATCCCAAGGCCTTCTGAAGATTCCTTTGCCTTCTCCTTTACATCGACTGAAGCTTGTCAACTGTATTCAAAAACAGTTTCTAGAGAATCAAACTTTCTTTTCTTATTTTTTCTAACCATTGACTTAGTCTAGGAATTAAAGTAATACTTTGTTAGAGAAGGAACATTATTAGAAATTATTTTGAGTTCAGAAACAGGTATAAATAGAAAAGAATCCGAGGGAATACTAGTTGAAATAGGTGTCATTGAATTAACAAGAGATGTTTGAAGGACTGGGGATTTATCAATCTTTGTCCATTGTTCCAATGTATCTTTATCTTTTTTAGAAATAATATCATCATATATTTGTTGATCATTTTCTACATCAACCTCCATTTCTTCACCAGTTATGTTCTTTGACTAACTTTGCTTTATGTCTTCAGGAGAACTGATAACAATGATCTCATTATCATGCAATATTTGCTTGTCTGTTGACTTTACTGTTTCTAGTTCTTCTTTCTTTTTCTCAGGAACTTCTATAGTTGTAACATATTTTGTGACATGTTGATCTTCTTTTATAACTATTTCTTCCCTTGTAACCGCTTCTTCACCTATAACATAAACATTTGTTGGTTTTTCAATTTGAATTCCTTGCTCTTCTTGAGAGATAGAGGGAGGATATGAAGTAATCTGTTTGAAATTAAATTGAAAGAACTCAAAAGTTTTAAGTTCTTCTACGGAGATATTGACATGGAGACTCTTCTCCTTTAAGAATCCTTCAAAAATATTTTCCCTTAATTCTTGTAATTTGGCCCTTCCTTCAACATATAACAACTTTCCTCTATCAAAATCTTGTTGGCAATCATCAATGACTATGAAAACTCCATCGAAAGGAGGATCGTGATGTGTCAAGATTTTAACATAGCTTATTGTTCTATAATGATTAGAAATAATTCCATGGGGGTAATACTAATAATGAGGCAAAGAATAAAGCCAAACATACTACATTTCATTTACTTCTTTGAATGTGTGTCCTTGGTATCTGATATTTATTTCTCCAAATTTAATTGGAAACATGGGCCAAATTTTATTTTGCAGTTTGTTCATTTTCTAAACCTGGTCGTACAAAGCAACTTGATTTTCTACTTCCATTAAATCAATTATCTCAGGAATGTATCTAGGTAAAAGGTGAGGACCAACCTCACTATCATTGATTCTAGGCCTTCTTTGAGACTTTCATAGACTCCGGGAAGGGCTTTACAAAAAATAATTTCATGAAGAGGGATCATAACATAATGACATATATCATAAAGATGGAATTTGAAATTACTTTCCCAAAGGATTGGGGCATAATTCTGAATGGGGAGTTGTTGATTAGCCGGATAATTCCATTTCATTAGGGGAAATGGGACTGAAGCAATAACAATATCCATTAGGAAAGCAGACATACAAAACATTTGTTTGTAGCCAGGAGGAGATAACAATGATAATTTCAAAGCGTCTATGATGTTTTGTGATAAAATATCGGCCCAATTAAGACGCTTTGAATCATGAAGGATACTATGGATTATGGGAATCCATTTCATTTTACAATGTTCCAAATCCTTTTCTCCATACAGTCGAGTTAACAATTTGATAATAAATCTGACGGGTTTCTTAAAAATAGAAATGGGATATTCTTTGGAAGCTTTGAGTTTAAACCCTTGTCTTTCTCACAACCATCCTTAAAATCGCTTTGCCATAATTCTCCTTGCGTGGATTGAAAACAGCGTTTCGGAAATTATTGAGGAATTCAATATCAAGAAGGATTTCAGGGGAACTGAGCTTATAAATGGCAGACAAGACTTCTAGTTTCCAAAAGACTATAACATTCTTGTTGTGGTCTGACACAGTGCATGTTGGGATATCTACATGTTGCAAAATCCAGGAAATCATATCATAATGATCCAGGTGGATATTGGTGGCCACCCGCAAATTCCACTTGGACCCCCACCATTGCTCCTTTCAGTTTTTCAGTTTCCTTAATTGTAGCATAGTTTACTATTTTTAGCAGTTTTTCGGGTCCTAAATTTTCGGAGCCATTTTGAGGCCCTAAACAACGTTTTTTTGGAAATCTACCACCAGCAATTTTTTGTCTACAATCATCTTTTCTGTCGTAGTCCTCGAAGAGATCTTTCCAATGGGTTATCATGCGCGTCAAACGAAGATAAAATGACCAAGTCACTACCCCGAGAAGTTGGTTGTCCAACTCACCCCAACGGGGCCCATAAACTCTTGGTGTTACATCTCCTCGAGTTAGGGTTTTGGTTGTTTAGGGTTTGATCTTATTGTTCAATAATAAAAAGGCCCTTGAGCCTCATTGTAAGGCAGTTTAGAGGCATGTAGCTGCCACATCTCTTCTCAGAGATAAGCTACCATCGCCCTAGCTGGTTTATTTCCATTTCTATTTGTAAGCATATTTCAGTATTTTACATTAATGAAGTGAGGTATTATTTCCGTTGCATCTCTGTGTTTATGGTTATCTCTATAATTTGTTGTGTTCATGTTTAAATCCGGATCAGTGGTATCAGAGCGGTCTACTTTTTTTCTCTGTTTTTCTTTGCATGTCCCCAACGAGGTCGGGATATAAGGAGTTAGGGCTTGAACTAGTCGAACCTTTTCAAGACTAGTCTCACAAATCTCGACGGCCTCCCATGGCGGATGAAAAGAAAGACGAGGGGGCAGGAAATCCTATCAAAATCTTGCTCGAAGAAGCCCTCGAGCGACAAAGGTACGCAATGATGGACAACTTTTCCCAAATCCGTCAGCGGCTACCCAGGGGCGATGCATCGGCTTCCAACAGCTACTCTGGAAATGCCACAACATTTAAGGTACAAGTTAATTTTGAAATCCCCATATTCAAGGGTCAGATAGACGTAGATGTCGTTGATAAATGGTTAAATCTGCTAGAGGGTTATTTTTTTGTTCATGATTTTTCCAGTCGGGAAAAGATTATTTTCGCTCTTCTCAAAGCAGCCCCCTCACATCAAGGACTGGTGGGAAACCTACTGTGAGCAAAAGGCTGGAAGTACAGGCTCACTAATTTCAGCCACACTACTTGGAATTCATACCGGGATGCCATCAAGGAGTAGTACTACCTTGTCGGAAGCTATGAGGATCAATACATAAAGTGGACCACATTGCGGCAGGGGAGGGACCAAGACGTGCCAGCGTTTACCAATATTTTCCATACCCTTCGCACAAAGTTGGGTATTAAGGATTCGAAGCAGCATTTGATACTCAAATACCACGGCTACCTGCACAAGTACATCCAGTAAGAAATAAAATTCTTGAACATCTCCTCGCTCGACACGGCATTCCGATATGTCGTCAAGGTCGAGCAAAAGTTTAAACAAAAGAAGCGAGACTTTGGATCTACGAATTTGAAGCAAGGGAAAGGTGCCCCCAAACCGCGGAACAAAGGACAAAGCCAAGGTGGGGCGGCCAAGACAACCCGCCAAAGCTGCAAGCAAAGAACAGCGTCGTGAAGCTGAAAAAGGACATGGGAAAGTGGTGTGAGTTCCAAAAGAGCTCCACTCACAACGCAAGTGAGTGTCGGGCCAAGCAGTCACTAGTGGCCGAGCTAAAGGTTTCAAAACCAAATGCATGTTCTAACTCTGAGTCAGAACTCGACAAGGGGAATGACAAAGGGAAGAAGATTATCGATGCGGAGCCCAATGCCACCGTTTCCACCACGAATATCCAAAAGGAGGAACCCGAAGATCCAAAGGAGGAGGAGCGTCTCTTCCACTCCCAGATCGAGGTAAAGGGCTCCCCACTACAGTTCATTGTCAACAGCGGGAGCCAAAAGAACCTCATTTCAGCAGAGGTCGTGAAGCGGCCGGGCTTACCGACCACAACACATCCACAATCGTACACCATCGAGTGACTTCACCAAGGATACGATCTTCACCTAAGCCAGCAATGTCGCCTTCCATACAACATCAAGCCCTTCACGGATGAGGTATTCTGTGACATTTCTCCCCTTGAAGTTTGTGATGTATTATTAGGACAACCATACTTGTGGAAGCGACATGATGTGTATGAATCAAGGCCCCGTGCATTTATTGTTACTTTGGGAAATAAGTTGTACAGGATACCAGAGGTAGCACTGCCTACCGCCATCTCTTTGGTTACTTCAAAACAATGTAGTAAGCTCATTTCCAAAACCGGGAAATTTGTTTTCCTCATGATATTCCCTCAAGGAAAGAAGAAGACGGTGGCCACGACCTCCAGACAGGGACGCTCCGCACGACAACTACAGATGGTCAAGGTCGTGGAGGAGTACGAGGACATCTTCACCTCCCCCGCAAGGGTTCCTCTGCATTGTCAGGTCAAGCACTCCATCGATCTAACCCCAAGTGTGTCGCTGTCAAATGGACCAATCTATCGGTGCTCTGTTCTGGAGAACGATGAAATCAAGAGGCAGATTCAGGAGCTGTTGCAGAAAGGTCACATCTGTCTGAGTTCATTGTCCTGTGGGAGCCCGATCGTGTTGGTACAGAAGAAGGATGGGACTTGGAGACTCTTATGTACTATCGGGTGCTGAGCAAGATCACTGTCCATAATAGGTACCCGATCCCACGGATTGATGACCTCCTAGACCAACTAAAGGGGGCAAAATATTTCAACAAGATCGATTTGAAGTCAGGATATCACTAGGTACCAATCGAACCCTCCAATGTGCGGAAGACTGGCTTCAAAGTTGTATGTTTTAACCCCGTACAGAAATTACCTACATACAAATTCTAAAACACAGAAAATAAACAATGCGAGAGCATAACACATAAAACACATATACACAGAGATTTTCCCCTGGATCCCAAAACCGAGACTACCAGCTTGATTTTTCATTAGTTTCCTTTCAATGTTACAATACATATTTATACATGCCAAAGCATCCAATACCATGGACTGAAAACCATCGCATCCAAAAAACATGTGCGAAAATCATGCACAAAAACATAGGTGGGTCCGCCCAACCTAACATAGGGTCCAAAACCAAAAATTTTCGGGGCGTTGCCCTGGACCCCATAAAGTGGGGTTACGGGTGCCCTTCAAACCCCCTGTTAACTACGTGGAAAGAATATAACACAACCCAACATTCTCCCACTTGTTGTTTTCTTTCCACAAGGGGCCATAAGAGAGCTTAGTCATTTTCCTAGCCCTAAAATGCCCATTGTCTCTCTACACCAAGAGAACTTCTTAGAGCTCACAGATTTTGTCATTGCATCTGCAATATTCTTCAAAGTGTCCACCTTTACCAGCAACACCTTTTTATCCTCTATCATATCCCTACAAAGTGATATTGAACATGAATGTGCTTTGTCTTTGAATGATATGCAGGGTTCTTTGCCAAGAAAATTGCAGTTTGGCTGTCACAGTCTATCCTTATAGCTTCCTGTACTAACCCCGTACTTGAACACAATCTCTGCAACCAAACTACTTCCTTGCTTGCATGAGTGGCTGCCATGTATTCTGCCTCCGTAGTTGATAGTGCCACTACAGATTGTTTCTTACTCATCCAACTGACTGCACCTCCAAATAGGTTAAACACATACCCACTTGTAGATCTTCTCTGATCCAGATCTCCAGCCCAGTCTGCATCAACAAAGCCATGAATATCCAACACTCTGTCCAATCCTGGTCTTCCTTGGTAGCACAAACCATAATCATTAATGCCACGCAAATACCTGAAAACCCGCTTCACTGTTGTCCAGTGCTCCTTCCCTGGTTTTGACATAAACCTGCTCAATACTCCCACTGCATGTGCAATGTATGGTCTAGTACAGACCATTGCATACATCAGGCTACCGACTGCACTTGCATATGGAACACGGGACATGTCCTCTTCCTCTTCTTGTGTCTTGGGACACTATTCAGCAAATAACCTCACACCTACAGGAATAGGAAACTTCACCGGTTTACTATCCTGCATATTAAACCTCTGCAGTATTGTCTTGACATACTTCCTCTGGTTTAACCAGAGCTTCCTCATTGTACGATCTCTTTTAATTTCCATGCCTAAAATATAGTTTGTAGCACCAAGATCTTTCATGTCGAATTTGGAGGACAATTGGGTCTTCAAATCCTGGATAATTTCTTTGTCATTTCCAACCAGCAACATATCGTCCACATACAAGACCAGATAAATAACACGGTCACCAATTAATTTAAAATACACACAGTGATCTGCTTTGCTTCTGGTGAAGCCAAGTCCCCATATAAATGAATCAAATTTCGGATACCACATCCTTGGTGACTGTTTTAACCCATACAGAGACTTGTTTAAGTTGCATACCAGTTCTTTCTTACCCTTCACCGCAAAGCCTTCAGGTTGCTTCATGTATATTTCCTCTTCCAGATCCCCATGAAGAAATGTTGTCTTCACATCCATCTATTATACCTCAAAATCAAAAGCAGCAGCAACAGATAAAAGTAATCTAATAGAAGTTACCTTGGCAATAGGAGAAAAAATATCACCAAAATCAATTCCCGGCACCTGGGAATAACCTTTTGCTACAAACCGAGCTTTGTATTTCTCCACCTTTCCTTCTGCATTTGTCTTCTTCTTGAACACCCATTTTCTGCCAATGGGTTTCCTTCCAATCGGCAACTCCACCAGATCCCAAGCCTCATTTTTGTGCAAAGATGCCATTTCATCAACCATGGCCTCTTTCCAGAGTTTTCCATCCTCTAAATCCACTACTTCCTTCACAGTTCTGGGATCATCATCAGTAACAGACAAAGAAAAATTTGAACAGAAAGTAGATGGACATACCTTTCTGGTTGCCTTCTTTCTCGAACTGATCTTCTCACAACCGGAGTTTGTGACTCTTCATCTTCTGATTCCTCCTCTGTTGTAGAGTTTGATTCTTCCTCCTTTAGCTCAAACTCTATCTTCTCAGGTTCCTTTGGTTGGACTTCATGTTTAATAACATCTTTCACCTCTCTGAACACCACATCTCGGTTGTACACAACCTTCCTTGTTACTGGGTTCCAAAGCTTATAACCCTTTAAACCATCCTTATACCCAATAAAGATGCACTTTTCAGATTTACTATCCAACTTGGTTCGTTTCTTCTTTGGAACATGTACATATGCATCACATCCAAATACCCTTAGATGTGAAAGAGACGGTTTCTTACTAGTCCATACCTCTTGTGGAGTCTTATCCTCCAACACTGATGAAGGTGACCTGTTGACCAGATAACATGCAGTATCCACCGCCTCTGCCCATAATTCCTGTCCTAACCTAGCACCACTGAGCATGCTTCTTGCCCTTTCCATCAACGTCTTGTTCATTCTTTTTGCAACTCCATTTTGTTGAGGTGTATATGGAGTAGTCTTCTGCCGTGATATACCACACTTCTTACAGGATTCTTCAAATTGCTTGCTGCAAAACTCTCCACCATTATCTGTCCTCAGCACCTTTATCTTCTTCTCTGTCTGGTTTTCCACCAGAGCCTTAAATTCTTTAAACCTGTCAAAGACTTCAAATTTCTTCTTAAGGAAATATATCCATGTATTCCTTGAGAAGTCATCGATAAATGATACGTAGTACACAAACTTACCCAGTGATGGAACCTTCACAGGTCCAAACACATCACTGTGCACAAGCTCTAATATCTGTTTCGCCCTCTTACCACCAGAGGGGAAACTCACTCGTTTCTGCTTCCCATATACACAATTTTCACAGAAATCAAAGTCTAGAGAGCTATTACTCATACCTTCTACCATACCTTTACCACGAAGTATTCGAAGGCCCTTCTCTCCAATATGTCCAAGCCTTTGATGCCACGGCATGGTCTTCTCTCCAGAGACCACTAGATTTTCTGCCCCACTTTCAGGAACCATAGAACTATTGCATCCATCAATAACAGTGTTACCTTGTAGCCTGTACAGAGTTCCAATCCGAACTCCCCGCATCAATACCAGTGCTCCCCAAACCATTTTGCAGGTATCCTTCTCAAACACTGTTTTTACACTTGCATCATCCAGCTTGCTTACAGAAATCAGATTTCTGGCTAATGCAGGAATATGTAGAACACCTGGAAGCGTTCTAACCCTTCCACCTTGCAACTTCAACTTTACTTTTCCGCGACCAATGATTCTAGCCTTCCTATCATCCCCCAAGAAGACATCACCACCATCATATTTCTCATACTCGCAGAACCACTCTCTATGGGGAGTGAAGTGAAAGGATGCACCTGAGTCAATCAACCATGCCTCATGATCTACATGTGTACTTGAAGAAGCCAAGTACACATCACCACCTTCATCTGAGGTGGTTTTCGCCTTTGCAGAAGGAGCCTCATCAGATCCCTTTCCTTTGTCAGGAGCTTTAGATTTACAGTCCCTTTTAAAGTGGCCTTCCTTTCCGCATTTCCAGCACACCACCTTTACAGGTTTTCCTGGAGATTTAGATCTCCCTCTAGATTTAGATCTCCCACTCGATGACTTATTTTTGTTTCTGTTCTGGGATCGCCCTCGTACAAACAAGGCATCGCCGTTCTAGCTCTCCATATTTTTCCGTCTCATCTCCTCTGTCAGCAAGGCTGAGACTATTTCATCAAACTACAAGGCAGTTGCATTGCTACCTATTACAATAAACAGACTATTCCACGAATCTGGTAGAGAACACAACAAACAAATGCACTTATCTTCATCTGAAATTTTAATATCAACATATGCTAACTGACTTACCACTGTATTAAATGCGTTCAGATGCTCTGTCACCGAGTCTCCATATTTCATCCTCAGGTTATACAATTTTTCCGCAGGAACAGTTTATTCACCAGAGACTTAGATTGGTACAAAGTCCCTAACTTGTCCCACAAAGCCTTCACCGTAGCTTCCCCTGATACATTCAGCAATACTGAATCTGAGACACACAATCGTATTGTGCTCTTTGCCTTATCCAACTTCTTCCATTCTTCATCGGACACTCCCGTTGGTTTAGTACCCAGATCTACCGCGATCCACTGATCTTTATCCACCAATAGATCCTCCATCTTGAGTTTCCACAACTCAAAACTCTGACCATTAAATTTCTCGATCTCTATCTTTCCACTGCTTGCCATCTTCTTTCACCACTAGAATCGATCTCGCAGATCTCCCACTGAACAGGGTCTACCACAGGCCCGAGAGAAACCCCTCGGCAACAAAGGCATCCCCTTGAAGCCAAATCTGCTCTGATACCAAATGTATGCTTTAACCTCGTACAGAAATTACCTGCATATGAATTCTAAAACACAGAAAATAAACAATGCGAGAGCATAACACATATACATAGAGATTTTCCCCTGGATCCCAAAACGGGGACTACCATCTTGATTTTTCATTATTTTCCTTTCAATGTTACAATACATATTTAGACATGCCGAAGCATCCAATACCATGGACCGAAAACCATCGTGTCCAAAAAACATGTGCGAAAATCATGCACAAAAACATAGGTGGGTCCACCCAACCTAACATAGGGTCCAAAACCAAAATTTTCCGGGGCGCTGCCCCGAACCCCATAAAGTGGGGTTATGGGTGCCCTTCAAACCCCCTGTTAACTACGTGGAAAGAATATAACACAACCCAAAAAAAGCCAAGGAGGGCCTTTTCGAATGGTTGGTTATGCCTTTTAGATTGAAGAATGCTCCTACAACCTTCATGAGGCTAATGGATGACATCTTGCAACCATTCACCAACTCATTTGCAGTGGTATACTTGGATGACATCCTGATCTTCAGCCAAAGTTGGGAAGAGCACCTCCACCACATCCGATAGGTTCTCCAAACACTGCGGCAACACAATTTATGTGCTAATTTGGAGAAACGCACTTTTGGCATGACCCAGGTTCAGTATCTAGGATACATTATTGATGAATAGGGGGTGCATGTGGATCTAGCCAAGATCTCGGGATTGGCCATCTCCAACTACTCTGATAGAGCTCTGCAGCTTTCTAGGTCTTGCCAACTTCTACTGCAAGTTCGTGTTGGGATTTTCTCATATCACTTGGCCCTTGAGTCAAGCCACCAAGGGAGGAGCGAAAGAAAAATTATTTTGGTCTGAATATCAACAAAAGGCATTCACAGAGTTGAAAGATCGCCTCTGCTCGGCACTAGTGCTCGCATTACCAAACCTGCAACAACCATTTGAGGTCAAGACAGATGCCTCGGACTATGCTATTGGGGCAGTCCTTACTCAACACAGGCATCCAATGGCATATCACAGTGAGACACTTTCAGACACAGTCCGAAAGTATCCCACTTATGACAAAGAGATGTAGTCCATTGTGCAGGCCTGCCGACAATGGAAGCATTACATTTTGGGGAAGGAAACGACCATCCACACAGACCACCGCCACCTGTAGTTCATACAGACCCAAGGGAAATTGTAGAATGATCACCATCAGAAGTGATCCACATATCTGCAACAGTTCCATTTGAATATCAAGTATAAGAAGGGTAGCACCAATAATGTTGTAGATTGCCTCAGTAGACCACCGATCATGGCGTTAACCACCGTGCTCAAATCTTGTGGGCATGAGACTTCTAATTGGCCACTTCTCTACAAAAGCAACCCAGAATTCAGCCACACACTCTTGGGTCAACATGTTCCAGATTTTCACCTCCAAGATGCCCTGATATGCCACTTGGGTCACCTTTGTGTTCCTTCAAGTGAGCATGCCAAGATGATTTGGGAAGCACACTACAGTCGGGTTGTTGGGCATTTCGGGGTCGAGAAAATGGTGGCAGTACTGCAGAAGTATTTCTATTGGCCGAATCTTCGACAGGATGTCGGGAAGTACATGAGATCATGCACTGCCTACGCCATTGCCAAACCAACCATCAAGAAGCAAGGCCTCTATGCCCCGCTGCCTACCCCTAGTCAACCTTGGGAATCCATGTCCATGGATTACATGTCAGGCCTTCCTTCCACTAAGCATGGAAACGACTATGTTTTTGTGGTCGTCGACAGGTTCTCGAAGATGGCCATTAGGGCGGTCTGCAAGAAGAATATCACAGCAGAAGCCACTGCTAAACTCTTCTTTGAATGAGTGTGAGTACACTTTGGGATCCCACAGTCTGTCATCTCAAATGGGGATAACAGGTTCCTCAGTACATTTTGGTCCAGTCTCTGGTCGATGCTGGACACCAAACTCACTAAGTCCATAGCCTTCCATCCTCAAACTAATGGCTAGACATAGGTTTTCAACAGGATGATCGTACACATTCTGCGCATGTACAACTCAAAGCATCCACGCACATGGGACGAGAGCCTCCCCTATGTTCAGCACAGCTACAACCGGGCTCTCCACAGCTCGACTGGCCACAACCCTTTTTAGGTGGGCTTGGGATTCTAGCCACTATGTCCCATTGATGTGGCCATGCCATTTGCAACTACTCATGTAGATTCGGCTCATGTCCAGTCTGAAACAGATAAGGAAAATAGCTTCATTGAGCACATCCAACATATTCGCCAGCAGGTCCATGACATTCTGGAGAAATCAAATGCCAAGTACAAGCAGCGACATGATCAACATCGGGTGCCACACAAGTTTCAGGTGGGCGACAAAGTCTGGTTGCATTTGCAAAAGGAACGCCTTACCAGAGCCTATCAGAAACTCAGACCACTCCGATATGGTCCTTACACCATTACCAAGGCTATGGGAGACAATGCATTTGAGCTCAGCATTCCCCCATTCCTTGGCCTACACCCAGTGTTCAATGTGGACCGCCTTCGGCCATACTTTCCACCATTACTAAACACATCCGACATTGCAGAACAGCTCACACCCACAGAGTTGAATCTAGGTTGCATGGAACAAGCTGCAACTAATCGGATCATGGACACACAGATCAAGCACACTCGCCAGCAGAATATCCAACTGTATCGAGTTGTCAAAGCAGGCCAACTCCTTCACCAGGGCAAGTGGCTCAACAGGGACCAAGTTTAGCAGAAGTTTCCTCATCTCATGGAGGAACTCAACTCAATGGGGACCATTGCTTCCTAAGGGGGGAGGAATGATCCAGGTGGATATTGGTGGCCACCGGCCAATTCCATTTGGACCCCCACCATTGCTTCTTTCAGTTTTTCAGTTTCCTTAATTGTAGCACAATTTACTGTTTTTAGCAGTTTTTTGGGTCCTAAACTTCCGGAGCCGTTTTGAGACCCTAAATGACATTTTTTTGGAAATCTAACACCAGCAATTTTACATCTAAAATTGTCTTTTTGTCGTATTCCTCGTGTTAGTGTCAGTCTTTCCAGCCTTCCTCCAGTGATCAAATATGCTCTTACAAAGTGATTTTGAAGTGTCAAGGTCAAATTTTGTCATTTCAGTGAGTCTTCAAGCAAAATTTGGTCACTGGGCATTAGGTCTAGGGTTTGCCCAAATGTCAGTCCATGTCACCATTCAGCTGATTTTATCATCATTCATAGGGTTTTCATTATCATGTCAGTGTCTAATGAGTCATTTCACACCTTGTTCATGCTTCAGTTGTGCCTAGGCAAGGTCATTTCCCTCTCCTAGGGTTTTGAAGGAAATTTCTCTTGGGCGGCTAAATAATCAGCAAAATTCATATCCTGATGTTCATACACCTTCCCCTATCCTTAAAGTACCTTATAAAACACTTCCCAACACTCAGATCCCCCAAAATCCTCATTTTTTTACAAACCCTAGTTTCTAGCTACAACCTGGCATTTTTCTAGGTTTGGCCTGTGTTTTGCCCTTTTCGACCCCTTCCCCTCACTCAATCTCTGAGATTCCACTTTCCCCTGCTTCCTAACATCCCTCCCCACTCCCAAAAATTTCCCCAAGAATTTAGAAGCCCTCTATCCCCTTCATTTCGCTCCATTTCGACAAAATCCCTTGTTTCACACATCGGGACAAGTTGCACTCAAATGATGTTTCAGAGCAATAAAAGATGAATTTTGGAAAACTGAGAGAGGTTTTTGTCCATAACATGCCAAAGAAGAAAAACCTCCTTCACTTTTTGCACAGATGTCATGGTTTTAGAGAAATCCCAAAATTACAGTCGCCGGATCCAAGGAGTTTGGCCAAGGCACAAAAACGGAAAAAGAAGACCAATCCCCTCCATATCTTGGCTGAGGCCTCTCTCACTCACCATGATACTCATTAGCATCCTCCTAGCAGCAAACTCAAGAAATTTTGAGAGTTTTGAAGCATTTTTGGCATTTTTGGGAATTTTACAGGTTTTGGCCATTTGACTGGTCTCACCCCGCGCGCGACCATACATGGGGGCAACTCAGAACGGGGAAAACTTTGCATTTTTGGAATTTCATGCAAAAATACACTTGCCTATGGATGTGTTTAAGATTTTATGGAGATTTGAGCTTCCAAAAGCTCAAAATACATGCAATTTTTGACTTTCTGCCCCTATTTTGAGTTGCAGAAAGCTGTCTTGGGAGAAATGACTTTTAAGGGGTCAAATCAACTCCAAATTCAAAAATTCCGGTGGGGTTGGAAAGTAGACTCGCAGACCTTTCCAATGAGCTATCTTGCACCTAATTTGGACACCGGGAAGGCCTGAAACAGAGCTGTGAATGTGCGCGACCAGTCAAAGTGATGTGCGCGACCTGTCAGGGAAATTCGCCTGTTTTGACCAGTTCGGCCAGCAAAACACTGTTTTCATCTTGGTTGACTTTTGAGGCATGTAAATGATGGATTTTTGTGTAATTTTCATGGCACTTAGATACTTTTACTCTCCTTGAACACTTCTAGAAGATTCTTTGATGTAAATGGTAAATATTTAATGCATGGATAGGTTTCCTAAGTTTTAGAGGCAAGTTGTTTTGACTGCCTATTATCTAGTGCTCAGTTTAGAATTAGTTGAAACAGCTCCTAGGAAGCTGAGCTCGACCCCTAGAGGTGGGGAAAGGAGTTAGATCATCTATATTATGCCTTCTCTTGCTCATTTTCATGGTTGGACTTTTGAGGGAGAAGCTCCTATTGTATATTTTACTTGTATCTCTGCAATTTGAGGAAAAGGAAGACCAGGGTTTTGCAGACATCACTGGGATTCTTGTAGACTCTTGTGTTGATGGTGTGTTCTCTTATTGTAATTGTAAGTGTGTTTATGTGTTCCATCTTTTTCTTTACTGCAGCTAATTAAACAAATGAAGTGATAAAGTTTGAATTCATGCTTGCCATGCTCAGCTTTCAAATTTGTTTAATGTTTATGTTTTCCACTGTCTAGAGAGGATTCAAAGTCATTGTTTGCCCTCTTTAGCTTCTCTTTTTTCTTCCTTGATCATCCATCTCAGCTAAAGGCATCAGCACAAACTCCTACCTTGCCCCAAAGACCCACCTGCAAAAACTGAGCTCAATCCCCGCACCCTGAATTGCACTCCCTCCAATTGCCACCAAAAACCCCAAAAAAAACTTTAAATCAACCCTCCTTATCAGTTTACTAGCCTAATATCAGTGTTCCTAATTGGGTCAGCTCATCCTATTGAAAGATCTACCGAGTTTGACCGGAGAGAGCCTTCTCATACCCTGTAGGGCTAGCTACGAGGTGAAATGGTTTGATGTTGCCTTGAAGGTTTACCTTCCTCAGCCTAGGGTGAAATCTCAAGCGCTAACACCTCGGAGAGATCTTTCCAACAGGTTATCATGCGCGACAAACGGAGATAATATGACCAAGTCACGACCCCGAGAAGTTGGTTGTCTAACTCACCCCAACGGGGCCCATAAACTCTTGGTGTTACATCTCCTCGGGTTAGGGTTTTGGTTGTTTAGGGTTTTCTCTTATTGTTCAATAATAAAAAGGCCCTTGAGCCTCATTGTAAGGCAGTTCAGAGGCATGTAGCTGCCACATTTCTTCTTAGTGATAAGCTACCATCGCCCTAGCTGGTTTATTTCCATTTCTGTTTGTAAGCATATTTCAATACTTTACATTAATGAAGTGAAGTATTATTTCTGTTGCATCTCTGTAGTTTATGGTTATCTCTGTAATTTGTTGCATTCCTGTTTAAATCTGGATCACATAATAAGGGAATATTTTAGCCCTAGCAACTACCCGATGCAATTTTGTTTTCCTAATTCCCTCCAAAATATTATTTTTTGATTGAGAAGCTCTTGCAATTTTCAACCACTCTTTATTCTCAAAGAAATCAAAAATCTCCTCCCACTTCATCGTACCTGCTTTTTGAGTTTTGAAAGTGGAGTTGGAAATCAGGGATGGGTTGAGGTTATATTCCTTAAGTTCTGGATTGTCCACTTCTTTCAACTTTCCTTTTATATGCTCCATTACTTGTCTCGTTGTCAGGCATTTTCCCTTTTTTCCCATTTTATGGCCTAAAAAAAAAAAAAAAAAAGTGAGTTATCTTTGGTAAAAAATTCTGAAATAAGGATGAACAATCCTTTAAGAATATAATTTTACCTAAATAGAATCGTTGAAACTTAGTCTTTTCCTTCCTATAATTCAAATTTCTCTTAAACAAGCCTAACAATATGCAAGCTAGAAATGAGTTGGGAAGTAATGAATTTTGATTAAAAATTGGAGAACACGTGAATTAATTCATATGACTTTAAATTAGTTTCACGTTATGTAATCCAACTATTTTCTTCCACTAAACGAGACAGAGCAAGAGAGTTTTAATGTTGGGATCAACTAAAAATCACTTAAACATGAAAAAGTGGAAACCAAGTTTCAACTCAATTTATTAATAACCAAGAAAAAACAAAAACTTACTTAAATCGAGAAAAACAATATTTTATTAGATGGTCGGGAAGTAAGGTAGTCGAATGGTTGTTTATTTGCTTAATGAGTTTTACTTACCTCTGACCCCAACAACAAAGAAGTCAGGTGATACTAAAAGGTCAGACGGTGAATGATATTTGGGAGGTCGGATAGTCGAGTGATACTAAAAGGTCAGACAATGAATGATATTCGGGAAGTCGGATAGTTGGGTGATACTAAAAGGTCGAACGGTGAATGATATTCGAGAGGTCAGATAGTCGGTTGGTCGGGTGGTTGAGATTTTGATATGATTGGGAGAGATTAGAAGACGACCCAACTTTGCAGTTGGGAGTTCGGGGTCGATATTATGTGTTTTAATTGTTCATGTAAAAACATAATTTGATCTCCGAATTATTAAGTAATCTTTTTGTTTTTTTCTTATTTTTTCAAATTTTTATCTTTTTAGGGAAAACAAGAAAAAATTATATGGGGACCTTGTTTTTTATATCTTTTACAAAAAACAGAAAAGAGGGTTGTTGTAATCCTAACAACAAATGGCGACACACTAGAAGAAGTAGTTATCTTTGTCAGGATTATGTTTATAATTCAAAATAAAAGAAAGTTTTCAGAAATTTATTCTAATTTATGATTTATCTTGAGATACTTGATAGTTTGACAAAGAAGCAAACGATCAAAATATAAGTACTTATGAAAGAAATGAAATTTTTATGAAATAAGAGTCAAATAATGAAGTTATTTATATCTTTTAGAACCTTAAAATCCAATCAATTTTCTGAACATTTTAACGCTAAGTTTAGGATTTTAATACTATCAAAGTTTTTTTTGCTTTGCGTTATAATCATCTCTCTTTAAACCTTTGATTGCTTCACTTTGGTGAGCACAAATATCCCCTTTAGTTGAATTACAAACATCAACCCATTGCCAGCAAGCGTTTATAGCCTCGATGAGTTTATTTGTTCTTCTTTGAACAATTTTAAACTTCATGTTTTCACTTTATAGCTTATGACTAATTTAGAAATTTATCACATATAGCTAAGTGACGGAAGCGGGGTATTAGAGAGTTGCTTTGATAGCAAATACTTTGATGTATTAAAAAAAAAACCTCAAACTTTGTATTGTATTATTCATTTTTTGAGAGAATTTGGTTTATTTTTTAAATATTTGAAGGTGATGGAACTCTCATAACATAAAACAAACAATCAAACACTTTCCCACTATTGAAAGTTTATATAAGAACTAAAGTAATATCAAGCATTTCTGGATTTTTCATATTTTGAGAATACTTTGTCCTTAAACTTTAATTTATTTGGAACAATAATAATATATTGATAAAAGTATGCTTCTTGGAATATGTAATCATAGTTGAAATTCTACAACTAAGGAAACAATTGAAAAAAAAAGTATGTACACAAATATTGAAAGAAAAAATAAATAAATACATTTAAGACTCCAACATCCTTTAGTAAAAGGGAATATTTACATATGATTTTGAGAGATTTCTTGTGAAAAAAATATTTTCAAAATTTTCCCATTTACTAGCAAATTTTCTACGTAGCCTTGTAATGTTTGCAAGATGTAAGTTGAAGGACCAAGTTTTAAAAAGCTTTGAAAATGACCAATCCAAAGATGTTGAAATTTAGAGTGTTTTCCTTTCTCCTCGTGGCTTTTGTCCCATTTGAGGACTAAGTCACCAACAACAAAATCTCTATTGGATGTTAAATCTTTATCACGCCATTTTTTGATAATTTGCTAATGTTCATAAAATTTGGCTTTGCCTTTTGTTGTTCCTCTTCCAATTTTAGCAATGTATATAATCTAAAATCCATATATTTTATTGAATTATTCCTTATATATCGAGCTAATTGGATAGATGGCATGAAAATATTTGGTGGCAATATGGCTTCCTTACCATATACTAGAAAGTACGGGGAGTTCCCTAATGCTCTTTTAGGAGTAACTCTATCAGCCAATAGGGCATTAGATAACTAGTTATGCCAATTTCTTTGGTGATTTTAGATAGCTCAGAATTTGAATCAATTTTTTGTTTGTGGACTTTGCTAAACCATTACCTTGAGGAACGTAGTTAGCAAAAAATTTGATCTTGATACTTTTATCTATACAAAATTCAGTCATCTTAAGAGGAGAAATTTTAAACCTTATCAAACAACAAAAATGTTGGAAATGTTGGAAATAATACTGAGAGGGGGGGTGAATTAGTATTATCAGATCAATAATTTTTCATTTCCCAAACAGATTTATATACGCTACTTCTATGAAGTGAACTAGCGTATACACTCTACTGTGTTTAGAGAAACCAACATATACCCAGACAACTTATGATTTAGTCAATTTATCATGTGTTGATCTTTAATCAGTGCATCAGTAACTTATTAAATAGTGCAGTAAAAAAACAGAGTAAACCATCACACATAAGCAACACACATGAACACCAAGATTTAAGGTGGAAACCCAATGCGGGGAAAAACCACCTGTTGTTGTCATCTTTATCTTCTTTTAATAATAAGAAAATCTGTTTACAATCTTGTACTGGTGCAGACTCATACCAATACGCAGGCACCCACCTGCAGAAGGCTACAACCTTCTCTCATTTTCCAGCTTCTACTGGAAGGGAGCTGCAACCCCCTAGCTCTTGTACTAGCCAATGTGTTTACTAGTATGTAGGCGCCGGCCTACAGAAGGCTACGACCTTCTCTCTTCTTCTAGGGACCACGTTTCATAAATTTTCAGACTGGATGCTCCTGGCACACAACAATATACATGAAGGCCTCGTTTCATCAAATTTTAATATTGGACCCATCAAAACTTTCAAACTACATCATTCAATAATCAGTTAATCTAAACAGTCAGATCACTGTCACCAAAACACTTTGTTGAACCCCGAAACCTGCATCATCATTCAGAACCAGCCACAACCTCAAAAATCATGCATCATAATGTATACGCTACTTTACTAAACCCAACCTACGTATATATGCTACTTCCTTTAATCAAACTTGTGTATGCCTTCAAAACTACTGAAACATAAAACTTCTTAATCAAGTTTGTACCAACCAGCAATATACTGACCATCTACTGTCAATTTACAGAGCTTTACACAGGCAGTAGCAGAGATTACCCTTCTCACTTATACAATCAATCAATCAGATACCAAAATCCTTATGCATTCAGTTATACATTCAGATCTAAGAAGAATTCATTGACAGACAACAGTAAAACAACAGAACTGATCATATAAATCAGTTAGATCTGAAGAATAGGATTTTCTTTTGTATACGCTACTTGTAAAAGTAGAACCTGCGTGTACACGCTCTTTTACCGAGACAAACCAGCGTATAGATCTGCAAATATTAACTCATAACTTCGTTGCTATTCCGGACTTCAAAAAAACTCAAATCATGATATTTAAAGAATAAACATGTATACATAATCATAGCTAGCCCAACCAATATCAGATCATTTAATGATAAGTCATTTCAGGTCTCATGATACTGATCCAACGTTGAATTCAAGGTGCACAAAATATTTTAGATCAAATCACAAACATAGCCCCTGCAACATAAAATATACTTCACATAGAAGTATTCCTTAGAAACCCTTTTCACTTGCACACACTGGCCTTATTATCTTCTCCTCCTTATATATTTTTAGGTCTTTCTCAATACCTCGAACCAAAACAACTTAGGACCCGTGGTATTCTTGGACGACATCAAATAGTCATTACTCCGCTCAATATTGTGGGCTAATACCATGGTATTTACCCCTGGTATTATCTCCTCTTGAATTTCCTTGATTTTCCAACATATACGCGCTTTTCTTCTTGTGAAAGTGCGTGTATATGTATACACTATTTTTGTTCTGTGAACCAGCGTGTATACATTGTTTTGACTAAGTGGACCTACGTATACATCTTAAACTTCTTTTCACCATCCTTTACCTTCAACTTCTTCATTCTGATTAGTAGACATTAGTTCCATCTCCCTGTTCTTCTGTACTAATGCCGTGTTACATCTGAATGGACCTGTTACACTGTGGGTTGCCTTTCATCAAAACTGAACTGACCTATGAGTGAGTTTCCATCAAGGACAACACTTGTATCATAATGCCAACAATCTCCCCCTTTAGACTTGATGGCAACCATGCTGGTGTTGATTAATGCAAGTTGTAGAAACTATTAGAGATAACAAGCAACACCAAAATACTCTCCCCCTTTGACATCAACGGCAAAGGGTGAACCAAGCTATTCTCCCCCTTTGATATACATTATGATGTCCATGCTCCCCCTGAGTACATGTCGAGTGTGCAGAGATATGTTTCAAAAGAATAACATGACTCTATAACTCAACTAAGTGAGTATGACCTCCCTATGATCAATGACTCATACATACATTAATCACCCAACCAAGTGGGAATACACCATATTTGACTCATCTACCCAACCAAGTGGGGATATACCAATTGTTTATACATGACATAAATACAGCAATTAATACACCATCCATCCCATGCAAAGTGGGGATACAAATTACATCATATGTCTAATAGGACTCATTCAAATATATACCATGACAGAAGAAGTCATATCACACCCTAGATCTTTACATGACTTATGCAACAAATGATATAAGTATCTGAAGCCATAGCTGAACTCAACAACCATGATGTCAACAATGCAAAATACGTGTGAAGGCTAATGCTCCCCCTGAACCTGTGTTACCCATTGTTTTTCTGTCAGAAAAACATATACGCTCCTTCAGCCACAGAAACCCGCATGTATACATGACTATACTTCATGAAACCCATGTATAATAACCTTCCTCTAAAAACTGGATTTAACAACAGGATGATGCAGCAACTACTCCCAGCTTTTGTCTGAGATATTCAAATGTTTCTTTGGGAAGTGGTTTAGTGAATATATCAGCAACCTGTTCTTTGGAGGGAACATACTCCAATTTAACCTTTTGTTCAAGCACTTGTTCTCGTAGAAAATGGTACTTAATGGGTATGTGCTTGGTCTTGGAGTGCATGACAGGATTTTTTGAAATACTAATGGCACTTGTATTATCACATAGAATGGAAATGGGTGGAGTACATGTGATCTGAATGTCTTACAATGTTTGCATCATCCAAAGTAGTTGTGTGCAGCAAGATGCAGCAGCCACATATTCTGCTTCAGCTGTAGATAAGGCAATCGAACTTGTTTCTTGCTGAACCAAGGCACTAACTGAAAACCTGCACTAGTGCTCTTTCGATCATCAACATTTCCTGCCCAATCTACATCTGTATATGTATGAAGAGTAAGGTCTATTTCTTTAGGATACCATAGTCCAAAGTCCTAAGTTCCTTGAAGATATTTGAAAATTATTTTGACTGCCTGGAGATGTGATTCCTTTGGATTTGCTTGGAACCTTCCAGCAATTCCTACTACATGCATGATATCAGGTCTGGTACCTATTATATAAAGCAAACTTCCAATCAGAGATCTGTAAGTTGGTTAGTTTACTGTTGGTGAATCATCGTTAGAACTAAGACTACATATTGTTACCATTGGAGTACATACTGGTTTAGAATATTCCATTTTGTACTTCTTCAATATCTACTTGAGATATTTGGTTTGTGAAAGAAAGATACCATCTTTTCTTTGTTGTACTTGTAGACCAAGAAAATAAGTAAGTTCACAAAGTAAAGACATTTCAAGTTCTTGTTGCATTACTGAAGCAAAATTCTGACTCATGGATTCTTCATTACTACAAAAGATGATGTCATCAACATAAACAACAATAATGAGCAGTTTATCATTTTAAATATTTGTGTATAAATTGTTATTTGCAGAACCTTTTGTGAAACCTTGTTGTTGTAGATATTTGTCAAGGCGGTAATACCAATCCCTCGGAGCCAGTTTTAGACCATAGAGAGCCTTTTTGAGCTTGCATACGAGTTTTGCATCATTTCCAAGAATGAATCCTTCTAGCTATTCAATATAAACTTCTTCTTCTAAATCTCCATTAAGAAAGGCTCATTTTACATCCCTTTGATATACTTTGAATTTTCGAAAACTAAAGAGAGCAAGAAACATCCTTATGGCTTCAAGTCTAGCAATAGGTGCAAAAGTTTCTTCAAAATCTATACCTTCTTCTTGAGCATACCCTTTACAAACAAGTCTTGCCTTGTTTCTAATAACTTCTCCATTTTCATTCAACTTATTATTAAATATCCATTTTGTTCCTATAACATTTTTATCATGAGGACTAGGAACTAATTCCCAGGTATCATTCTTTTCAATTTGGTTCAGTCCTTCATCCATGGCCTTGACCAAACATTCATCTTTGCAGGCTTCATTTACATTCTGAGGTTCAGTGGAGGATAGTAATGCTAGATAACTTGAGGTCCCTATAAGAGTTCTTCTTGTCTGTACACCAACCCCTTTTTCTCCTAGAATTTGAGATTCTGGATGATTCTTCTGAACATACCTGGATGGAGTCTTTTCCTTGTCTATTGTATCTTCTTCTGGTGCTTCATTGGTTTCTTCTTCTATATCATTTTGATTTGATGCGGGAAAGCATTCCCCATCTTCCTCACTGTCATATTCCTTTACTTCTGGATGAATAACCAAGAAGAATTCCTCCGTCTACTCTGGGTTTGAACTTACCAAGTTTTTCATCAGTCCTTTTGATGAAACATTTGCTTCCGAACACTCTAAAGTGTTTGACAGCAGGAGGCTTACCATACCAAAGTTCATATGGAGTTTGATTGATATTTACCCGAACATTCGCTTTCTTGAGAATAGTCACGACAGCAAATGCAACTTCACCCCAGAAGGTTGTAGGAGTTCTAGATTCATCAAGCATAGCTCAAGCCATTTGTTGAACTATTTTTTTCAATCTTTCCACCACGCCATTTTGCTAAGGAGTTCTTGCGACGGAGAATTGCCTCTTTATTTCATGTTGCTCACAAACATCAAAGAATTCATCTAATATGAATTCTCCCCCTCGATCAGATCTGAAACATTTGATTTTTCGATCTGATTCATTTTCAACTAAAGCTTTGAAGGCTTTAAACTTTTCAAATGCTTCATCTTTATGCTTTAGTATACCTATCCAACACATCCTGGAAAAATCATCAATAAATAAAATAAAGTATTCTTCTCCACAAGGTGACTTTTTCCTTGTTGGTCCACATAAATCAGTATGGATGAGTTCAAGAGGCTTACTTGTTGATCCTTCTTTTTCATTGAAGTGAACTCTAGTTTGCTTACCGACTTGACATGGTTTTCATATGGTATTTTCTGGGATGCTGACATCTAGAAGATCACGAGCTGCGATGAGCCTGCATGCTTTTCTTATTTGAGAAAAGCTTAGATGTCTCAATATTCTATGCCATAGCCAGTTTTCATTTGTTTTTCTTAGATAGAATTGTTGTTGTCCTCTTTTGAGTATGTATAAGTTGTTTTGAGTTCTTGTACCTTTAATCACGGTCTTTCATGTATCAAGCTCACGAACCACACATCCGTTTGAGCGAAACACAACTTCATTTCCTTGATCACACATTTGGCTGACACTCAACAAATTATGCTTTAAACCATCTACATACATGAAATTTCCAACTTTAAACTTTTCTTTCAAGAAGACAGAACCTTTACCTTTAATGACAGTTGGAGTGTCATTTCCAAATGAGACATTCTTTTCCTTTTCTAAAGCATTATATGAATGAAGTTTCTCTTTATCACCTGTCATGTGTTTGGAGCATCCGTTGTTGATGTACCATTGATTTTCTTTTCCTTCTGCATACAAAGCTATGCCACATCTTTCTGATTGAGATTTCTTCTTTCTCCATATCTTGGGATTTAATGATGTTTGCTCCTTTTGAAGTGATGGTTGAAATTTTCTCCTGCATTCTGATTCTTCATGACCAAATTTGTTACAAATTGAACATTCTACTTCATTTTCACGAAGAGAAAAATTATTATAGGAAATTTTCTTGATTCGTGTTACACTCCTTTGATTTTGTGCTTCTCTAGTCATGATGGTTTTGTAAGCAACACATTGAGCAACCTTATGCCCGAAGTTATGACATGAAAAGCATTGCCCATTAAAGAAATTTCGGCAATCATAGAACCTTTTGGCATTGTTTACCTATTGGTTGAAGCTTCTACTGATATTCATCCTTGGAGTAAATTGAGTATGATTTACCTGATGAGTAATTTTAGGCCTTTGATGTCGATTGACATACTGTTCACTGGTCTTTGGTACATCAGGATAGCTTCTGGTGGAGGCTCACGGCTTCTGTGATTGAGATGATTCTTTAGTATATCCAAGACCTATCTTTATCAGAGCAGAATGTTGAACTTTAATGATTTCATTTAAAGTTTCAGATCCTTTAGCAAATCTAAGATTAAGAGATTTTGTCTTCTCAAGTTCTTTTCTTAGACCCGCAATTTCACATTCTAGATTTTCATTGTGTTTTTCTCTTTCACTGAGTTGGTGTGTCAACATATCTATCATCATATTCTTTTCTTCTAAATAGATTTTGAGTTTAGTGATTTCTTCAGGAAAGTCTTCCTCTTCTAAGGCATCCAAAAAATCATCATTGTCATAAGCCATGAGTAGTCTATAATCTTGTTCAGTTTCATCTTCATCACTATTGGATAAACCATCACTATCTTCATGCGTATAGTAATTCCTTCTATTCACAACCTATTTTCTATTTCCTTTTTCATATTTATCTTTATGAGGACATTTGGCAGCATAATGGCCAACTCTACCACAAGCAAAGCATTTGAAAGGTAGCTTACCTATGAATCTTCTGGAACCCTGTTGAAGCTTCTCAACAAAATTTACCTCATCTTCTTCTTCTTAAATGTGTCTTGATTCATTGTGCTCTTCCTTTTCTTTTCCCTTTGATGGTGCTTTAAAAGCGGCTTCTCCCATATCTGATGGACCTCCTTTTCTCATTTCAAAGGCAGTTAGGATTCCATGGAGTTGAGTCACAGTAATAGTTTGAAGATCCTATTTTTCTTCTATGGCAGACACTTTTGACTCAAATTTAGAAGATAAAGATCTCAAGATTTTCTTAACTAAAGTAGCTTCCTTTATCTCTTCACCCAGATTCTTCATACAATTAACAATCTCATATACACGTAAAAAATTAACTAGCAACACTCTCATCACTATGCATCTTAAGAGTTTCATACTAAATTCTGAGAGTTTGAAGCTTAGCACGTTTTACCTAAGAGTCTCCTTCGTAGCTCTGAATGATTTTGTCCCATATCTCTTTGGCTGTCTTGAGCTGCATGACTTTGACAAATTCTAATTCTGACAGACTTCCCAATAACGTATTGACAACTTTGGCATTGGTTTCGTATAACTTCTTACCTACAGAGTCTGTAGGAATTACTGCTGGAAATTGATATCCTCCTTCCACAATTTCCCAAACATCGGCTCCAAGAGATTGTAGATAGGCTCTGGTTCTTATTTTCCAATATACCAAGTTGCTCCCATTGAAGATTGGTGGTCTGATAGATCCCATGCCTTCGTGATTATTCATCTTGAAAGATCTTCCTTCAAGCGATCAAGCTTCTTCTGAAGGACCTGCTCTGATACCAATTATTGGAAATAATACTAAGAGGGGGGGTGAATCAGTATTATCATATCAATAATTTTTCATTTCCCAAACATATTTATATACGCTACTTTTGTGAAGTGAACTAGCGTGTACACGCTACTGTGTTTAAAGAAACCAGCATATACCCAGGGAACTTGTGATTTAGTCAATTTATCATGTGTTGATCTTTAATCAGTGCATCAGTAACTTATTAAACAATGCAGTAACAAAAACAGAGTAAACCATCACACATAAGCAACACACATGAACACCAAGATTTAAGGTGGAAACATAATGTGGGTAAAAACCACCTGTTGTTGCCGTCTCTGTCTTCTTTTAATAATAAGAAAATCTTTTTACAATCTTGTACTGGTGCACACTCATATCAGTACGTAGGCACCCACCTGCAGAAGGCTACAACCTTCTCTCATTTCCCAGCTTCTACTGGAAGGGAACTGCAACCCCCTAGCTCTTGTACTAGCCAATATGTTTACTAGTACGTAGGAGCCAGCCTGGAGAAGGCTACAGCCTTCTCTCTTATTCCAGGGACCACGTTTCATAAATTTTCAGACTGGATGCTCCTGGCACACAACAATATACATGAAGGCCTCGTTTCATCAAATTTTCATATTGGACCCATCATAACTTTCAAACTGCATCAATCAATAATCAGTTAATCTGAATAGTTAGATCACTGTGAACAAAACATTTTTTTGAACCCAGAAACCTGCATCATCATTCAGTACCAGCCGCAACCTCAAAAATCATGCGTCATAATGTATACGCTACTTTACTGAACCCAACCTGCGTATATACGCTACTTCCTTTAATCAAACATGTGTATACCTTCAAAACTATTGAAACATTAAACTTCTGAATCAAGTCTGTACCAACCATCAATATATTGACCATCTACTATCAATTTACAGATCTTTACATAGGAAGTAGCAGAGATTACCCTTCTCACTTATACAATCAATCAATCAGATACCTAACTTTTTATGCATTCAGTTATACATTCAAATCTAAGAAGACTTCATTGACAGATAGCAGTAAAACAACAAAACTAATCAAATAGATCAACGAGATCTAAAGAACAGGTTTTATTTTGTATACGCTACTTGGAAAAGTAGAACCTGCATGTACACGCTCTTTTACCGAGACGAACCAGCGGATAGATCTGCAAATATTAACCCATAACTTCGCTACTCTTTCAGACTTCAGACAAACCTAGCTCATGATATTTAAAGAATAAACATGTATACATAATCAAATCTAGCCCAACCAATATCAAATCATTCAATGATAATTCATTTCAAGTCTCATGATCTTGATCCAACATTGAATTCAAGGTGCACAAAATATTTCAGATCAAATCACAAACATAGCCCCTGCAACATAAAATATACTTTAGATAGAAGTATTCCTTAGAAACCCTTTTCACTTTCATACACTGGCCTTATGATCTTCTCCTCCTTATATAGTTTTAGGCCTTTCTCAATACCTCGGACCAAAACCACTTAGGACCCGTGGTATTCTTGGACGGGATCAAATAGTCATTACTCTGCTCAATATTGTGGGCTAATACCATGGTATTGACCCCTAGTATTGTCTCCTCTTGAATTTCATTGATTTTCCAACATATACGCGCTTTTCTTCTTGTGAAAGTGTGTGTATACGTATACGCTCTTTTTGTTCTATGAACCAGTGTGTATACATTGTTTTGACTAAGTGGACTTGCGTATACATCTTAAACTACTTTTCACCATCCTTTACCTTCAACTTATTCATTCTGATTAGTAGACATTAGTTCCATCTTCCTGTTCTGTACCAATTCCCCGATACATCTAAATGGACTTGTTACACTGTGGGTTGTCTTTCATCAAAATTGAACTGTCCTGTGAGTGAGTTGCCATAAAGCACAACACTTGTATCATAATGCCAACAGGAACTCCAAATATTGTGATTATATGGGATTCTAGGAAAGATCTCATTTGGTCATCGTTGAATTTTTTCAAAGGGATTGCTTTAGTCCATTTTGTGAAATAATCAGTGGTTGTAAGAATGTATTTATGTAATTTTGAAGAGTTTGGATTAATTAAGAAAAGTCTTTCGGTAGAAATCACATAACTGAAATTTTTGGCCAACGAGTTTCAAACCAACAAGTGTGGTTCATCATCAGGACCAGATGAAGAGGCAAACCATTGCAAAGACTTAAATAGAGAGCAATGTAGAGACCATAATTTCAAGTAATGGCTATATTTCAACAATAATATTTAAATTATGATATTAATTTATTAGTATATTAAAAACAAATATTATTAAGTAACGGCTATATTAAACAATAGTTTTTAAAAAATGATATTTAAATTATGATGTTAATTTATTAAAAACAAATATTAATAAGTAACAGCTATATATTAAAGTGCTAGAATTTGAGAAATAATATTTAAATTAATTTATTAAAATCAAATATTATTAAAATATTCTATTACTGCAAAACAAAACAAAAAACTCAAACTCCAAACAAGGAGTGAAGTCAAAAAATATAAAAAGGAGTCAAGACCCTAATCGAGACAAGATCATTTAATAAATAAAAATAAAGAATGGAAAATAAATAAAATAAAACAAAAATATAAACAAGCCAAAAGAAATATATATATATATATATATAAAGAAAAGTAATCAATAAATAAAATAGCGTCAACAATACAATGCGGGGTTGAAGCCCATTAAACAAATAACACAAATATTCTGAAAGGAGTTAAGAACGAATAGGATGATAAAATAATTAAGAAAACACGAAGGATCAAGAATATAAACTCTAATGAAGAATAAACCAACAAAAAATATTATAAAAAGGACAACAATACCTACATAGATAAATAAACAAACAAAATAAATCCGAAAAAGAAATCTAAAAAACTAGGAGGACAGGACAGGGACCCAACTTCTATTGATAATCCAACCATCGTCTCTATTCAAATTACTCGGTCCTTTTTCAATTTCTAAGTTCTCCCTCAATTTACGATGATGGAAATGACTAACCCTAGCAACTACTTGGACCTCCTCAATGCATATGTGATGCTTAGATTTATCTGCATGATCTGCCAAATCAGAGGAGCGGGTCTTGCCATGCTTGATGTCAGTGGCATGCTCACGAATCCTTTGATTAATCAAGCACCTAGTCTCACTAATGTAGGGAGTCCCAAAAGAGCATGGTATAATGTAAACACACTTCATATTCTTTGGGTCCATTGGGTCTTTTACAGATCTAAGGGAGATCTGGATGGTATTTAAAGGCTTAAAGGTTGAAGCCACCTTATGCTTCCTTAGGCTCCTTGCAATCTTATCAATGGTCCCTTGGATAAAAGGAAGATGAACACCAAAAAATTGGTCCTTGGTATCTTTCTTAGCACTAGGACCTTTTTTAGCTCTGAGGAAAGTCTTAGTACATTGGTGTCTACTATACCCATTATTAAAGAAAACACTTTGGAGATGTGTTTTCTCTTCTTTGAGATGGTTTTCATCAAAAACTCTTAAAGCTCTAGCTGCTAAGGTGTTGAGAACACCAAGCTTTTGTGCTGGGAAATTATGAGAATTAGCATGAAGATATTTTTCCGTATGAGTTTTCTTACGAAATACTTGATGAGAAAAAGAGCCATCACCATTCCTTGAGAGGGGAACGTCAAGGAAGGGCAGACTATCATTACTTTCAAATTCCATGGTGAACTTTATGGAATTAGATTGATTGTTAAGATGGAGGAAAAACAGTTACAACTCTTCCTTACGATGGGACTAGATGACATAAGTGTCATCCACAAACCTCTTCCACATATTAGGTAGAATACAAGAAGAAGCTAAGGTCTTTGATTCAAAATCCTCCATGAATAGATTAGCTACCACAAGGGAGAGGGGGGAACCCATGGCGACACTGCAAGTTTTCTCATAGAATTCCCCATTGAATGAAAAGAAAGTAGAAGTAAGACAAATACCAACTAAATTAGCCATATCAAGATCTGTAATGTGCTTGGTGACTTCGATGGCCTCGATGATAGGGATATTAGTGTAGAGGGAGACCACATCAAAGCTCACAAGCTGGTCATTTGGATCAAGCCTGAAACTCTTTAACTCATTGACAAATGATGCAGATTCCTTAATGAATGATTATGTATTGCCAACAAGGTGCTTAAACTTCTGTGCTAAATATTTAGCAAGAAGATAAGTTGGCCCTCCTATCGTTTTGATAATGGGTCTCAGAGGAGCCCCTTCCTTATGAATATTTGGCAGGCCATAGATTCTAGGGGTAATCGGGAAAAATTCTATAAGCTTATGACTGAAGAATTTGACCGAGCTACTAGCCTTTATAGCAAGAGCCTTAACGATTTGAAAGCATCAAACTTGGGTTTTCTGATGTTGTTCTTGGGGGGCTTTTCGTTTCTAAGGACAATCACACAGTCTTGACAAATGATAACTTTAGTGACATCTGGTAAGTCTCTAATACCATATTCAATGTCACAAATGATATCGTCGACTGGGATCTTTCTAGGAGAAAGAGAAAAAATTAAACCTTTCTCCAAAAGACTAAAGACAGGGGGAATCAAAAGAAAAGCTAGAGAGATTGACAACCCTATTATTAGAAGAGGAAATCAAATTGGAACAAACATTATTATCTAAACCTAGAGCCTTATTACCAATCCTAATATTATTACAATTATCAATGAAGAGAAAGCACATCTCCAAAGTGTTTTATTTAATAATGGGTATAGTAGGCACCAATGTATTAAGGCTTTCCTCAAAGCTGAAAAAGGTCCTAGCGCTAACAAATATACCAAGGATCGATTTTCTAGTGTTCATCTTCCTTTTATCCAAGGGACCACTGACAATATTGCGAGGATCTTAAGGAAGCATAAGGTGGCTTCAACCTTTAGGCCTTTAAATACCATCTAGAGCTCCCTTATATCTGTAAAAGACTTAGTGGACCCCAAGAATATGAAGGGTGTTTACGTTATCCCATGCTCTTGTGGGACTCCCTACATTGGTGAGATTGGTCACTCAATTAATCAAAGGATTCGTGAGCATGTCGCTGACATCAAGCATGGCAAGACCCGCTCCTCTGCGTTGGCAGAGCATGCACATAAATCTAAGCATCACATTTGCATTAAGGAGGCCCAAGTCGTTATGTTCCATAGTAATAATCAAATTCTGGGCTTAACACGACTGCTGCTGCGCGCGCGAGCCTGGACTGCCATCGCTTCCGACTGCTGCCTGAAGATCCCGCGCCATGGACCCTCCGGATCCGCCTGGTGGGGATCCGGAGCTGCAACGAGCTTTTTCATCACTGGTTAAATCTCTCCCTCCACAGAGACCTAGACCTGCAGCATCTAAGTTTGTAAAGAAACTGGATGTTTTACAAGAAGTTCTTCTACCTCCGACCATCCCTTGCATGGCAGCCCTCTCCCTTGCTGAGAAAGGGTTAATCGGGCAATTTACAGGACTATGGCCTTCTCCAAAAACAGTGCAACGATGGGTCGAGCGAAACTGGTCGGACAAGATTCAAGGCAAAATATCAATAAGATTTTGTGGCAGAGGATATTTTACCTTCCACTTTGAAACCAAGGAGGATAAAGACCTTATTTTCAGAAATGGGCCCTATTTTATGGATTCTAGGGGCCTCTATCTTAACAAATGGACCCCAGATTTCGATCCTGAGCTAGACCTTCCGAATGCAGTTCCTGTCTGGGTCAGATTGCCCCATCCTCCTCTTCATTGCTGGGGGGTTGATTCGGTTAAAGCAATAGGAAACGCGGTTGGAAAATATATAGATCGCAGCGAACCCAAAGACAACATGCAGGCTTGTGCGCGGATCTGTGTTGAGGTCGATTTGGGCCGTGGACTGCCGGAAGCAATCAAACTGAAAGTGGATGACTGGTGCCATATTCAGCAGCTGGACTACGAACAGATTCCCTTCAAATGCAAGGTATGTCACGAATATGGACATTTTGCAAATAGATGCCCTAAAATAGTTAATGTAGAATCTGAAGAGCAAGAAGGACAATGGGAAATTGTTAAAAGAAAAAAATCATCCCTTCCTCCCAAATCTATGGATTCTGATGTCCCTGGCCCATCCCATCAACCCCCTCCCCTTCATCATCCTCCCCCCTCCCATCCCTCCTCTTCCTCCCAACAATCCCCCATTCTGCACCCTTCATCTCCCCTCCGGACCTCCGACCCTTCCATTCCTCCATCTTCTAATCCCTTTGCTTCCCTATCTGAGGAAGGTCCTGAGCCTGAAATCCCCTTCTCTGAACCCCCCCTTCACTCCTCCCTGCCCCAATTCTCTCAGCCCTCCCCTGATACCCCTTCCGCTCGGGTTACTAGAAGCTCCTCAAAGGAGCATGGAGCTCCCAGTGATATCCCCAAAAAGCATGGGCCGGGCAGGAAATCGGCCAAGCAACATAGAGAAGAAAGCACCCAGAAAGATATCGCCATGGGCTCCCAGACTCCTATAGAATCCTTTATTCTTGGGCTCTCGGACAAAGAAAATAATAACAAAGGCAAAGAGAGGCGGGCACCTCTCCATGTAAGCAGTAAATCATGATGAAAATTCTTTCCTGGAACAGCAGGGGATTAGGGCACCCCTCCAAGACAGTAGCCCTCAAGGACCTAATCCAAAGTGAAAATCCTGAAATAATTCTTATTCAAGAAACAAAGCAGGACCAATCTGAAACTAATAAATTCATTAGCCAGCAAAAGCGTTACAGTGGGTGTGCAAGTGAAGCAAGAGGAGCCTCAGGTGGCATTTTAACAATGTGGGACTGCAACAAATGGAATTGCCACTCCTCCAGAATACACCAGCATTGGATCTGTGTTAATCTAGAGAACAAGACAGATGGAACAACAGTAAAGATTTACAATATATACGCCCCGAATCATTATAGAGAGAAAGAAGAGTGTTGGAACACTTTGGAAACAGATATAGAAGAAGAGCAGGACAGCAATCTCATTCTTGCAGGGGATCTAAACTTGGTATTGCATTCCAATGAAAAAAGAGGGGGAAATTTCAACCCCGACCCTTTCAGGAATCGACTTGAAAACATAATGCAGGAGCAAGATCTGGTCGATATCAGACCCAAGAACCGAAGGTACACCTGGAGCAATAGAAGAATAGGAGCTGGCAATATTATGGAACGTCTTGATAGATTTCTCATAAGTATTGCTTATTTATCTACTTTCACCACTGGCTAGTCGAACATCCTCAATATCTCCGCCTCTGATCATTATCCAATCACGCTTACTCTGCAAAGTCACTGCCAGCTAGGACCTATTCCCTTCAAATATTGCCCCATTTGGAACCAAATCTCAGCATTAAAGGAAGTGGTTTGACAGGCTTGGTCCCAACATGTGGAAGGCTCCCCAACTTTCATATGGGAAACAAAATTAAGGAGAACAAGGCAGGCTCTAAAAGAATGGGCAAAGAGCAACTATCAAGAGCCCGAGTTGAGCAAGAAAAAAATCAAACAAGATTTAGAGGATGTGCAGCAACACATAGAAGCCATTGGGCTGTCCCAACAAGCCAAAGAGAGGGAAACAAAATTATACTCTCAGCTGCGGCAAGTTACAAAGGATGAAGAAATAAAATGGAGGCTGAAGTCAAGACAGCTCTGGCTGCAGGAGGGAGATAAAAATACCTCCTATTTTCATAAGCAGGCAACAGTTCGAAAGGTCCGAAACACTGTGAATACAATAAAAGATAATGAGGGGAACAGCTATTACACTCAGGAAGCGATAAAAGAAGCAGCCACAAATCACTTCAAAAATCTTTTGACTGAGGACAAAAGTGAAGAGGATTACTCAAGTTTTTTACAGCACATGAACAAGGAAGTCACCCATGAAATGAACAACAGTCTCAAGAAGGAAGTTGAAGAGGAGGAAGTTCAAAATGCAGTTTGGAGTCTACACCCAGACAAGGCCCCTGGTCCTGATGGGTTTCCAATCAGTTTTTATAGAGAGTATTGGCAAATGATCAAGAAATACCTCTTAAAGATGATACGCTGGGTTCTAAAGAAAGGCAAAATGGGGGGATTCACCAACTCAACCCATCTTGCTTTAATTCCAAAAGAGAACAGACCTTCCTCCTTTTCAAGATTTCGGCCTATTTCTTTATGCAACTCATCTTACAAAATCATCACTAAAATCCTGTCATCCAGGCTCAAACCTCATCTCTCATCTCTGATCTCCGAAAACCAAGAGGGATTCCTCCCGAATAGGCACATCTCTGACTCTATCTTGCTTGTTCAAGAGGCCATTCACTCCAGTCTTAGTAGAAAGGAGAAAGGATTTGTCCTCAAGCTGGACCTTGCCAATGCCTTTGACAGGGTTCGACATTCCTTTCTGTTCGCTGTCCTCCATAGAATGGGCTTTGGCCCCTCCTTTATTTCAATGATCAAAGCTTGTATTTCGGATCCTTGGATATTCCCTCTGATTAACGGAAGACCGTGTGCTGCTTTCAAATCCTCTCGAGGCCTTAGGCAAGGCTGTCCTCTGTCTCCCTTCTTGTTTATCCTCATGGCTGAGTCCCTTAGCCAAACCCTGGATTTTAATCGAAGAATAGGCCTCATTACTGGTATCAAATTTGAGCATGGCACAAAAAATATTAATCACTCCCAATTTGTAGATGATACCCTCCTGATAGGAGGAGCGTCCACCACCATTGCAAGGCGCTTCAAGAAGATCTTAGAACAATTTATGGAATACTCAGGAGGGAAAGTTAACCAGTTAAAAAGTTGTATCTATGGTTGGAACACTCCCAGCCATACCATCCATAGCATTGCTAGCATTCTAGGAGTCTCCTACAAGCTCAATTGGAGCCACTTCACTTACCTTGGAATGCCAGTAAGTTTGAGACCACTGAAATCTGACACCTGGAATGAAATCCTCGACAAAATAAAGAGAAAAATTCAACAATGGGGCACCATGTGGCTGAACCCAGCAGGAAGACTTGTTCTTCTGAAATCAGGCTTGGCCTCTCTGCCCATTTACCGTCTCTCTTTATGTCAAGCTCCTGCAACCTTTCATCAGAAAATGGAAAAAAATCTCAGGCATTTCCTCTGGCAAGGAGGCAAAACGGAAAAAAGAAAGTTCAACCTTGTCAGTTGGAAGAATGTCATCCAATCTCAGGAAAAAAGCGGGCTAGGAATAAGATCACCAAAAATTCTGAATTTAGCTCTTAAAGCTAAAATAATTTGGAGAATGATCACTGGTCCCACAGCTTGGTGGAAGAAGGTCTTAGAGGCTAAATATTTGAACAGTGCGAGGCAGCAACTTTTGGATACCAACATTCCCAACAGAGATAGCACAAAAATATGGAAACTCTGCAAGAAAGCCATACCCTTCATGACTCAAAATATTTCAAAGGTTCCTGGAGGAGGGAACAGTGTCAACTTCTCCACAGATAGAATTCTCGGACAGCACCCAATCGGATCACAATCGGAGGCAATCCCTGCAATAAACTGGCTCAGCAGTAAAGAAATAGTATACCTGTCCCAAATATCACAATGGGAAAATTCTACACAAGCATGGATAGGTTGGGAATTTCCGGAATACCCCAGAGAGCTTGAGACCAGCTTTATTGCTCTCAAGAACCTCCTTCACAGCAAAGCCCCGACGCAAAAAGGCAAGCAAGATGGCTACCGCTGGGATCCAACTGGAACTCAGTACACGACCAAGGCTGGGTACCATTGCTTATGCGATAACATCTTCCCACAAGATGTTTGGAGTCAATGGAAGCTGGTATGGAGAGCAGAAGCACCCCCCAAAATCAAATTCTTTATTTGGCTCCTCTTAAAAGGGAAGGTTCTAACAACAGAAAATTTAATGAAAAGAGGTATAATGGGACCCTCTCGATGTCCAAATTGCTGCAGATCAGAAGAGACACTTCAACATCTGTTCATAGATTGCCCTGTAGCTGAGGAATGCTTGAGGACGATGGCATCTCTCGGGAATGCTCCATGGGAGCCTAAGACATCTATTGCAGACACTCTTTTTAGCTGGAAGAAAAACTGTCCTTGGAAAGGAAAACAGAGTAAATTAACTCAAAGGATTTGGAACACCATGGCAATAACCCTCCTATGGCGAATCTGGTTAGCACGTAATGGTAAGATCTTTCAAGGGAAAAATTGCAATATCAGAGTTATGTGCCATAAAGCTAGGATCTTAGCGGTAGAAACAATCACAGCCCATACCAAAGACAAGATAGAGGTCACCAATTGCAGCGTTGAAGAGAGAAGTCTGATTAGCCATGTGCAAGAAAACATAATCAGTGCTCAGGAGATAAGCCAAAGGAGGGTGCAAACGAAAGAGACAAACATGACATGGAAGCTGAGATTAAAGGAGGAGGAGTTCGCAACTTGGCTGAGAAACTGCAACAGGTTCTTACTGTTCTTTGATAGCGCATCTAAATCTAATCCTGGCCAAGCAGGGGCAGGGGGCCTAATTTGCAATGCGAATGGCGAAAAAATTCTTCATTTCGAATGGGGATTGGGAGAATTATCCAATAACAGGTCAGAAGGACTGGCTTTGTATCAAGGGCTCCTCCAGCTGATCAAGATCGGGATAAGAACAGCAGTAGTCTTCGGGGATTCAACAATCATCATCAGGCTCATGGTGCAACGGCAAAGCACACCGAACATCCTCCTGCAACAGATCAACTACAGGAACCAAATCCTCCACGACTCCATGCAAGAAGTCCGTTACTACCATATCCTCCGTGGACTGAATAAGGAGGCTGACATGTTTGCCAACAAGGCATGTGAGCGCTCCAAGGGCAACATGTACTGCAATAATACCTCCTCTTTCCAACCGCTCCCATGAATCACACGCATTCAGTCAAAGCTCATTGTACCGCAGCTGATAGCATCTATGACTACCGGCAAACAATAAGTGCAAGGGACAGAACAGGTATGGTTGATAGGAATTTGATCAGAATTTGGATTGGGAGATCTGCCCAGAGCGTGGGAATCAGGCGAACTGCAGGAGGAAATCGTCCCGCCAGACAGATCCCTTGTGCCTATCAGGATTTGCTTTGGGCTGTGTGGACCAATTTTGGAAATCGCATACGGGTTTGTTCCCGCTTCAACAGCATGTATGCGTTATTTATATCTATTTTGAGCCTCAGGATCCTTCATTCCGGAGAAGCCCATTGTGACAGTGATCATAGCTTCAGAGCCGCTTCAGTTTATCCCCCTTCTGTCAGAGGTGCCGACCATAAGACTTCTGAGTATTCAGCGGGAGCTACTAGTGACAAGGAGCAAGTCCAGCGCCCCCCGCATTAGAGAGGCGATCATAGCAAATAGGCATATCTCAGTGCCAATGGAGCGTCCAGAACAGTGCTTTCACTATTGTGACCTGCAGGCAGAATTTGAGGAAGTGCGCGCGCAACAGAGGACCCTGGAAGATCACGTCCGCAGTATGGAAGCTAGGCATGCAGACCAAGTTCGGAATCTGGAAGCAAAACTCGATGAACAATGCAGAATTTTACATGAAAAATATCGAGCTGAGATGAATCTCTTCCTACATAGAGTTCATTCTTTGCACGAGCAGTTCAACAATCTGAGCAACAGATGTGCTCATGCCGAAGAATCAATCACCGTCCTCAGGTATATGATGGATAAAAAGTTCAAAGAAGCGTCATCCTCCTCCAGTGCAAAACCGAACGAGCCAGACCCAAACCCGGAAGACTCTACAGCACGGAAGATTAGTCACATAGAAATTGATTAGCCATGTGTTGCAGTTGTAAATTTTGGTGTTTTCAGTTTGTAAGAATCTATAGTAGTAAAAGATGCCTCATAGGTAGGAACACTAGAATCAGGATCAAGGAAAGGAATTTTTTTGTAATTCCTTGGATCCACAATGCTCAAGAAGCACTATATGTACGGCAAGCTGCCTCTCTCTTCTTTTTTCAGATTAATACATAGCAACCGAACTTGTCAAAAAAAAAAAGGAGGCCCAAGTCGTTGTTAGGGTTAGTCATTTCCATCATCGTAAATTGAGGGAGGCCCTAGAAATAAAAAAAAGACCCAATAATTTGAATAGAGATAATGGTTGGATTATCAATAGAAGTTGGGTCCCTATCCTATCCTCCTAGTTTTTTAGGTTTCTTTTTCGGATTTATTTTGTTTGTTTATTTATCTATGTAGGTATTAGTGTCCTTTTTATAGTATTTGTTGTTGGTTTATTCTTCATTAGAGTTTATATTGTTGATCCTTCGTGTTTTCTTAATTATTTTATCATCTTATTCATTCTTAACTCCTTTTAGTATATTTGTGTTATTTGTTTAATGGGCCTCAGCCCCACATTTTATTGTTGACCTGTTTTATTTATTGATTACTTTTCTTTGAATATATATATATATATATATATATATATTTCTTTTGACTTTTTATATTTTTGTTTTATTTTATTTATTTTCCATTATTTACTTTTATTTATTAAATGATCTTGTCTTGATTAGGGTCTTGACTCCTTTTTATAATTTTTGACTTCCCTCCTTGTTTGGAGTTTGACTTCTTTTTTTCTTTTTCCTTTTCTTTTTTTTTTAGTAATAGAAATTTTCAATAATATTTGATTTTAATAAATTAATTTAAATATTATTTTTCAAAAACTAGCCCTTTAATATAGCTGTTACCTATTAATATTTGTTTTTAATAAATTAATATCATAATTTAAATATTATTTTCAAAAACCATCTGTTTAATATAGTCGTTACTTAATAATATTTGTTTTTAATATATTAATAAATTAATATCACAATTTAAATATTATTGTTGAAATATAGTCGTTACCTGAAATTGTGGTCTCTACATTGCTCTCTATTTAAGCCTTTGCCATGGTCTACCTCTTCATCTAGTCCTAATGATGAACCACACTTTTTGGTTCGAAACGCGTCAGCCAAAAATTTCTCTTATGTGATTTCTAGCCAAAGACTTTTCTTAATTCATTATTGATCACAGAAGCCTAAATTTGGAAAAGTCTGGATTAATCTCACCAATGATATTTAATCCTCATTGCTCAAATGGTCCATCCACTTCTACATGTTGAACAGGGAGAGCTAGTGTTTTTGCTTCCTTTTGTTCTTTGACATTCTTTACATTTCCACACGTATGTATGGAAATCTTTGAACAAAGTGGGCCAATAATAGCCTGCTCATAAAAATTTATGCGCAGTGGTTTCCTCGCCAAAATTTCCACCGAAAGGTCTATCATGTAGATCTACTAAGACTTTTTCTGCACCATATCTCTCAAGGCATCTTAGTAATACATCATCATTTTTTTTTCTAAAAGGAATTTCATCAATTAATTGATATTTGGAACATTTCAGACGTAAAGTTCTTTTTTGTTTAGCTAATAAGTGGTCAGAGGCAGTACCATGAATTAAGAAATGCTTTATATCTGCATACCATGTATTTGTTGGTACAGGTACACAAAGGATTTGTTCTTGATTCATTTATAATTCATTGCACCATCCTATTTCTGAATTATAATTCTCATCTTCATCTAAATGATATCCTTCTAGTTTGGCTGATAATTTACATAGACCCTGTCGTCTAATGACTTTGGATGTTTTAATTTCTAAATCATACTCTAGTAATGTAGTCATCCAATTTGCTCTTTTTTCTCATAAATCTTTATATACCAACAAATTCCTAACTGCAACAACTAACTCTTTAGTATGAGATTTCAACAAGAAAAGCCTAAGTGGTTAACAAATTTATAAACGACATATGCTTTCTTGTCAATTTCTGGATAATTTAATTCAACACCATGAAAACCAAAACTCATGAAAGAAATAGGAATTTATGTATTTTCAGATTTTTTTTTTAGGGAGGATTGTTGCATATGAAACAACATATGAAAATGTGTATAACAAAAATTATTTATCAAAATTTGGGTTGATTAATGCTAGAGTGGCAGCAATAGCTTTATTGATTTTTTCAAAGGCATATTTTTCTAATTTTCCCCATTTAAAAACATGATTCTTTTTAATCATATCTTGCATTGGTCTGATTGTTTCTACAAAACTTGGAATAAACCTTCGAACAAAATTGATCTTTCCTAAGAAATATTGCATATATTTTTATTGTGAGGAAGAACAATTTGCATTGATTTGATTCTATCTGGATCAATAACAATACCAATTTTAGAAACTATAAAACCCAATAATTTACCTTCAATGATAACAAATATATTATTTTTGGGATTTAATGAGATCCCATACTTGCGACATCTTTCAAAGATCTTTCTTAAATGATCAACATGTTGAGTTCTTTTCTTAGAATAGACTGTAATGTCATCCAGATATACCACCATGAATTTATTAATAAGTCCATTAAAATAAATATCCATGGCTAGTTGAAAAGTATCTCCAGCATTGATTAATCCAAATGGCATCTTTTTATAAGCATATGTGCCCCATTTAGTTTCGAAAAGTATTTTTAATTTCACCTTCTGGTGCAACCAAAATCTGGTTGTAACTAGAGAATTCATCAAGAAGAGAAAACATCTCAGATCCTGCAAATGATTGTAGAATTTGTTCCATCGGAGGAACAGGATAATTAGCTTTTTCAGATGATTTGTTCTGATTTCAGAAGTCAATGCAGATTCTGATATCTTCATTTTTCTTTCGAACTAGGGCTAAATTTGAAATTCATTGTGAATGTCTTATAGGGAAAATAATTTGAGCTTTCAAGAGTTCATTAAGCTCTTCTTTGATTTGACCATCAAGTCTAGGATGCATTTTCCTTCGTTTTTGTAGAAAAGGTTTAGTATCTAACTTGATTGGAATTACATGTTGAATGATTTTAGTATCATAAAATTTCAAATCATCGTAAGTCTACGAGAATATATCCTTGTATTATGTTGTATTTGCTACAACATCTCCCAAAATTTAGACTATTACTTAATTTGATGAGCATATGTGTTCAATGCTAAACACATATGCTCATAAATTGAATTGGTTGACTTGTTCCAGGATCTAACGGCCGTCAAACCCAATGACTTCTTGTTTTATACATATGTTATTATTCATCTTGGTTCTTGGAATGCATTAGGGTTTTCAATGTAATTATTGTGACATGTTCCCCTAAGCTTCACACTCCTTGTGTTATGTAAATTGTGGGAACGCTCCTTATCGCCGACCATACTTTGCCTCCACACTCGTTCCTTAGCTTGCAGTCTCATTCTTGAATGCATTCTAGGCACCAAATGATATATCGATGTCACTTGCAATTAATACGCCCATTAAGGTGCTTAGATGCTAAAATTTAAGTATGTCTTATCCAACTCATACAATTCATAACACCTTAGTTTTTATTATTACATATGTGCTCCTTCAATGGATTATATTATCATTATTTATTTTCCATACATAAAGACTATTTTATTACCATATATCTTCCATGTTCTCATTAGTGTGGGCTAACTTGATGAAATGTTTTATTTCATTTTCATGCAGGAAACTAGGTGAAAGGTGGCTTGGTACACATCAAACGGTGCAACATTTACATTAAATAACACTTTGAAGTGACACCACTCAAATCCCATGATAATTAAAGCTTAAATATGCCATGAGCTTTATGTCATTTCTTCTAAAGCATGGTATTGTTTTATTTAAAACACAATTCTAAGGATGAGTCAAAGTTTCACATATATGATATGATGGTAATTGGAATCAAAGCAATAAAGGATTTTCTAGGCTACATGCTTAGGTGTGTGCGCTAAAAGGGCGTAAGCAGGATTTTTAAGGCCAAGTTCAAGACAAGAGAGGGTTTTGGATATTGCGACATGTTATTGCATGACCTAAAATACAAAGACTATGGAAATCACATACACCATGCATGTAAAGGTTGTTGATACATTGTTCATTTAAAGAAACGACAACACGTTGAAAGGTGTGGAATGATACTTTAAGCACGGTGGTGAATCGATGGAAATTAAATGGAGTTGTCATGGATGCCCGCCCATCATTGTAGCATCTACATCGAACAATACTTTGAAATCAAACCACTTGAGTTGCATGTCATTATTTCCCAAGGCATGGTATCATTTTGTGATCCTAAAGACAAATGAAATTTGTGAAGGGCCTCTTGATAATCAATATCAATGATTGAGGATCATAATCAACGTTAACATCATACTATTCTTCTAGATATGTAGTCAATCCAATGGCTTTGAGAATGGGATGCTATATTTGGTGATTAAGAACCTGTATAAAGGGAAAGTGCATTTAGCTAACAACCAAACAAAACGTTGATGGAGTACGCTGAGGTTATACGCCAAAGTGTGGTCATGATATATGATTTGGGTGTTAACACATTTGCTGGTGCTAATACGTGTATGCGGTACATGGGGAACTTGGAACGACTCTGCACTGACCAAGACATACATAGAAGGGAATGTGTGTTGTTGCAATGATGAAACGGTCCAAGGTTACAATGCCAATGCACAACAGAGATGGTGTTTATCTAATATCAAGTTAATTGCTTCATCAGCATGGATAGTGCATCATTGTTGGGAGATACATTCATAAATGGAAGCCATTCGAAATGCAGAATAAGGGCATCGAGAGGCCAAAATAAACTTGTGACAGCAACGTGGCTAATGCACGCTACAAGAAATCATGGTGCAAGTGGCACACGAAATATCTTGAACTCGACTTTCAGGGTTTGGAAGCAATGATTTAAGGTTTCAGATGGGAAATGTTTCATTATATCGCGACTATGCGACCTATCCCAAGGTCGCTAAGTCGCAGAATTTCCTTGTGGGGAAATTTTATAGCAATGTGACCTACGCTTTTCCTATGACCATACGACTCTTCCCCTTCCCACAAATCGTTGGTCCCATATTTAGTCTAAGATGATAGGCTCATGAATTGCGGCCTTCCTCCAGTCACGACTTGTGACCTCCCTCCATGTTACTTAATCATAGGGGTCACAAGATCACAATTAAGAGAGGCAATGATCCACGCCACATACTCTCTTCTACAACATAGCGACCTTCCTTTTGCTGTGACTTGCCTCACCACAAACTACTACAGCTCTTGTAATCGCACACCAGCTTTTTGGGCCTGAATACAAATCAAGAGTCTTAGAGATTAACGCAAGTGATGATCGTGGTATTAATGTTGTACACACAAAGATAAATATTTTGTAGTAGTCATAGTAGGTTCTGAAAATACTAACAATGGTTTTATTTATCAACCGTTTAAATGCATCATCTTAGATGAGGCAGACTATATGACATAAAATGTCTAGAATGCCTTCATTATATAATGGAGACATATTTCGAAGTTACAAGGTTTTGTTTTTTTTTTTGCAAAGAGGAAGGAGTTTATCTTGATTCATATGCCTCAAGAATGACGAGTTCTATTTTTAAAGGTGAGATTAGGTGAGCTAGCACGTCTTTGCAAAGTGTTGCTCACTTGTATGGATCATTGTTTCAATAATGTGGAACTAGCCAATTTGATTTGGCGCAGAAGGAAGTTTGTTGAGGAACAACCAACATCCCAAATCTTCTCAGTTGTATGACATGGTAGTTCAAGCTACAGATAATTCTGATGAGGCAAAGGCTCAAATAAGGTAGAGATTAGTTGAGGCTAATAAATGTCTTATTGACGAAGTTGATGAATACTTGCAGCTGCTTGATGTATCTATCAATGAAATGTGCTCCTTGTGTAATATGACCCAAGAATGTTGTTACTAATTTAAAATACACTTGACTAAATAGCTGACTAATAAGTTTGTTCTCTGCTCACAATCAATGGTGACTAGTGGATAGAGTGATGAATACTTGTAGGTACTGGATGTAGTAAGCAGTATGATACTTGCCTTCATGCCATGACTCAAGAATACTCCCTTGAAATGAATTCAAACATTCACCAATATCGATTTCAGGTGATATGATATACTCGACTCGTAGAGTCAAAATATATCTAGAGGACGACCTTCATGCAACGCCATGTTGTGTAATGAGGTCATGCTCCAATAGAGTGAGCATGTTAGGCCCCTATACTATTAGTGTAACCCCTTATTGTTATTAGTACAACCCCCTTATTATATCGTTGTACCCATGTAGTCCCCATATTGTTACTATTGTGCCCCATAAAAGCCCACTATTGTTATTATTGTGCCCTTACATTATTATTGTTATGTCGGCTCTGATTATATTATGACCCCTTAGACTCCTATATATAGAAAGGAGGTCTTGTCATTTGTATCATCCAAGAATTGTTCATTTGTGTAATGTAAAGGAGGTTTCCCCCACGAAGAGGCTTATTCCTAAGGCGTTCATCTATATTTTCTATCTTTTTGGTGAGATGGTTTCATAACATTTGGTATCAGAGCTTTGGATTCTAGGGTTTCGCTGCTCCAAACAGGTCATCGTGGCATTTGCGCTATAACTTTGTTTCTGCAACATTTCAGACACTAAAAAAAAACCCATTTGGGATGAAATCGCGTCGAACCTAAAGTCCGAATTTTAGAGCTTTTCGCACTATATTTGCGGAGATATGATCTAAAGAAGTTGGCCTTTTTGTAGACTCCCGAATTACATTCCAAACAGGTGACCTGGGGAAAATAGTCATAACTTTCTCTCTAAGCATCATATTGAAATTTCATAAGAAGTTATAGAAAGAGGACGGACTGTAGCTTTTTGTATATATTTTTCATATCCAAAGGTTAACACAGTGACACGTGGCACGTCGTACAAGTTTGCTCTACTGAACTAGTCTATAATTAGGTCACCGTGGGAGATTTGGCATAACTCTTCCTTGGAGAATCCAATTTGGATCAGACTAATGGCATTACAAAGAGGACACAGAGGGCTACTTCAGGTCACGATTTCAGAATTGGAAAAGCGAAATTATAGAGTTATAGTCATTTCAATATCGAGCTCCTAAAATCAAGAAAAGGCAATATGAGGAAGTATGATGAAAAGGATCCAGTAAATTGGATACGACAGATGGAGAAATATTTTGATCTACATGTTGTACCACTGTTACAAAAGGTATGTATTGCATATTTATATTTAGAACCAGATCAATTTTTATGGTATAAAGGGATTTGTTCTCATAAAAAACTTGTTACGTGGTCAATTTTCACGGAGGAAATGATAACACATTATGAGGATACAAAGAGAAACACCTTCTTTAGCCAATTGATAAATCTCAAACAAAAGTGTTCAATGGTAGAGCACATTGAGGACTTTCAAAAATTGAATATAAGGGTAAATGATATTCCAGAGAAGCAAAGGATTGATGTCTTCATAGGTAGTTTAAAGGATAAAATTCAACATGAGGTTCGTCTTTGGGAACCTGATTCATTGGAGAAGGCATTTAGGTGGGCAAGAAAAATTGAAAGCGAAATTATGGAAACAAGGAATCCCACCACACACGACTGTAATTATGGAAGTGTTTCTTCTCCTAGCCTTCCACAACCTACAAGGGTTACACCACAACAATTGGAAGAAAAAAGAGAAAAAGGGCTTTGTTACAATTGTGATAACAAATGCACTAAAGGTCATAAGTGTGCTAAGAAGAAACTATTTTACATAGAGTATGAAGAGGAGGAATAAAAGGATCAAGAAACATCAAAAGAAGAGGATATACACCAGGACCCAACCCCAGAGAAAGAAGAAATGAATCCGACCATATCTTGTAAAGCATTAGCAAGAATTATCACTCCTAAAACTCTCAAGATAGAAGGACATATCAAGAAGAAAAAGGTTCAAGAAGTGAAAGATCACATCGAGAAAGAAGAAATGAATCCAAACATATCATTTAATGCATTGGCTGAAATTACCACTCCTCAAACTATCAAGATAGAAGGACAAATCAAGAAGAAAAGTGTTCAAGAAGTGAAAGATCACATCGAGCAACAAGAAATGAATCCGATCACATCTTGTAAAACATTGGAAGAAATTACCACTCCTCAAACTCTCAAGATAGAAGGACATATCAGGAAGAAAACGGTTCAAGCAGTGAAAGATCACATCGACCATCAACAACAAGTTCTCCAACTTTTAAAGGATAATGCCACTTTGGTGCAGAATCAAATGAAACAACAGGTAGGCCAACATCGCAGTGAAAAAAAATTTGATGTAGGTGATTGGGTATTTTTACAGCGAAATCTCAAGCAAGCTATTTATGAGAAGGAAATATTGGCAATACTACATGCACTTAAGAAATGGCGACCTTACCCAATGGGGAGACACTTCAAGGTAAAAATGGATCATTATAGTCTTAAATACTTTTTAGAACAAATATTATCTTTAGAAGAACAGAAAAAATGGTTCACAAATATGTAGGGTTATGACTTTGACATCATCTACAGAGAAGGGAAGAAATTTTTTGTTGCAGATGCACTCTCAAGAAAGGATGAGGCTGTGGAAGCATTGTTTTGTGCCATTTCTATTATCCAACCAGATTGGATAAACGAAGAAAGGGATGAATGGAAGAAGGACAAAGAAGTGTGGCCACTCATTCAAAAGTTGCAGAATATCCCAATTCAAACAATATTGCCAGAAATTGAAGAGGAAGAAAAAAATCATATTGAAACCTGGAGCAGTCACAGAAACAAGAACCCGACAACTACGAAATCGATCAATTTCAGATCATCCATCAAGTGGAAGAACTTACCCGTTGAAGATTCCACATGGGAGGACAAGAATTTTATACAGAAGCATCAAGAACTACTCAAGCATTGAGGACAACACTTTTTGAAGGAGAGGGGCATGTTAGGCCCCTATACTACTAGTGTAACCCCTTATTGTTATTAGTACAACCCCCTTATTATATTGTTGTACCCATGTAGTCCCCATATTGTTACTATTGTGCCCAATAAAAGCCCACTATTGTTATTATTGTTCCCTTACATTATTATTGTCATGTCAGCTCTGATTATATTATGACCCCTTAGACTCCTATATATAGAAAGGAGGTCTTGTCATTTGTATCATCCAAGAATTGTTCATTTGTGTAATGTAAAGGAGGTTTCCCCCTCAAAGAGGCTTACTCCTAAGGCGTTCATCTATCTTTTCTATATTTTTGTGAGCTGGTTTCATTACAGAGCAGACCCTCATTGGTGTGGTATATTCCCCCAGCCTTGCACTCCAAAATGTGACACTCAGTCGCAACCCTCCCTCACCAGTTGCTGAGTCGCAGCCTCAAGAAGGAACTAAAGGTGCGACCTTTAGTCAAATGCGACCTCCACATGGTGCAGTTCCTTAACATGACCAATCACAGGGTTGCATGCTTATGAGCCAGCAAACCTCACGACCTCACAAAGATTGTGACTTTGCGATCTCCCCTTCACTGACGTTGGTGTAATGCGACCTACACTAATCCATCCACACTGCGACCGACATCCTTGGGTAGTGAGAGACTTGCATTTAAGGCCACATTTGTGACCCATAACCAATGCGACCTGCCCAATTCCCATCACATTTTATCTCTTAGTCAAGTGATAAGGCATGATCGAATGAGTTATCTCTTGCGATTGCATATTCTTATGCTCTTTTTCATCCCATTAAATAACGCTATCAAGTCCCAGAAGGATGGGGCAAAACGGAGGACGATTAATGGATAAAAATTGGTGTGGAGTGTTTTGCATGCACAAAACATTAACAAAGGGATATGTCAAAATCCAAGTTATGGGTAATTCCTTGCATTGGATCAATATATGCAATAGCAAAGGAAATGTTGTTCCAATGGTGATGTGGCGATGTACTCAAAAGTGAGGGTAAGCTAAGGCATCAAACAATATCATGACAGCAACTGAAAATGGTATTATAAGGGAGCATATGTGCAATAAAGGGCATTGTCCAAAAGGTCCTTTTCATGTATATGGATGGTGGAAAAGCCTTAAATATTTTGCTCCAGTTGATAAAGTACCTTTTGAATCAGGTTACAGATCCTGCACAGTCTGCACATGCATTATAACATTATGGCATAGCAATTGATCTCACAGGGGTCTAAACTAATGTTTTTCTTTCAATTAGTTGATTGTATTTATAGTATCATTATTTGGTTATAAATATGTCTAACCAATGTTATTCGCCTGTAGGTGGAGAGAAGGGATGAGATTGTTGATCTATGTTAAGAAGTAAAGGCTTCTCACTGGATCTGTGTGGCTTCCTAGACATTATGTCAATCTCAATGACCTATAAAAGGGAGCTAAGGTTTCCACAAAAGCTACACAATCAGGGTTGCAATGAGTTTGAAACTGGAACCATTAAGGCTCCTAAAACCTGGTAGCAGTGTTAGGGACACAATGACATAAGATGACTGGATGCAAGTGGGGAACGACAGGAATAATTTCAACCATTCATGAAGGTATTCATGGTTCCACAAAAATGTTATCAACATGGACCAACCCTAGTGTTTCTCAAAATTTCTACTTCTTCTCACATTATCTCTTCTATCAATGTACAAATATTCTCATCATGATGACAAAGCAATTCAGCATGTACTAAACAATAAGCATGAAAGAGAAGTGAGGAAGTTCAAGGGTCATGAAGGGAGGTCAAAGGTCACGGTAGATTAACAGACACCTCATCTCTATAAATGTGCCCTCGTGCCTCATTTAATGGGGGACTTTAGCACTTGAGTTGAGGCTAGGAAGAGATAATTCATTTATGCTTGAGAGCTAGAGCCATTCAATTCTTGGCAGCTAGTAGAGTGGAGTTGCAGTGAGGCTAGGGTTTTTCATTCTGAAATGGTATGAGCAGCCCATGTTCCATTATTGAGTTTTGACCAATTGCAAGATATGTACTTGCAGTTGCAGCAACATTAATAAGATGTTCTTCCTATTAGGAATTGATTCCCATGCTTACTCATGATGGTTATATTGGTTGTCTAGTATTTTCACTGTACTTGTATGTGTGCTTTCATACGCGCAATATGTTGTGAACTGTTTCATAATTGTTGCATGTATGTTGTGCTTTTGAATATGTGTTTACTTATTTCTTGCCATGTCGGTGATCTATTGTGAACTATTTTGCAATTAACTTTTGGCATGTTGTTGTTTATATATGTCTCATTGGGTTTTGGCCCACTGATCCCTCTCATGGCATACCTCTCCTTATTGTTGTTGAGACTTGTTTGAACCTCTTTTTTCAGTTTGTCAATCTTGGGCTAATTTTGTTTCATTGTCTAGGCATTTTGTTCTTGTCCCCACTCTAACACCTTCTCATTTGATAACCAAGAGTGGAAACATTCATGGTGGCAGTCAGGCCCACATAGCAGATGGGGCTCCTATCCCAAACAGTGTCAGGTCTAATCGGGACTTCACACCGGGGAGACCCCCCTGATTGTTGGCGGTACATTTTAGCCCGTCAACATATTATTTGAAAAGTTTAATAAATCTGGAGCATTCAACAGGTGTACAATTACTTCCCAAATTAATATTTTGAGGTGTTCTTATGTTCCCATATTTACAACTTCAAATTACATTGAATAGATATGTGTTTTCAAATTTGTACTACCTTTGAATCTATTTTGAAAGTCATATAAAATTTTAATCGGACTACAGATTTTGGAATTGAATTTTAAATTTTATGATCATTGGAAAAATCTGATAACAATTGAAAACAATGTTGATCTTCATCAATACTGGACTCCTTGAAGGTATCTTCTACAACCAATAAATATTTGATTTTATAATCGTCATCCAATACTCTCCAATTTTGAATATTATCGGGGACTGGAGGTCTAAAAAGAATTTCAATTGAAAATCGTTCTGGAGAAAAAGATTCAACTCGCAGAAGCCTTGATGCAACATTAGAAAGAAGATCGACATCATTATTTTGAGAACAAGGTATGGAATTTAATTCAAAGTTATCGAAATTTTGAACTAAGTCCCATACTTCGTGTCTGTAATTTCTCAAAAGATTAGATACACAATGAATAGTTTTATTGCATTGTCTTACTATAACTTCTGAATCACCTAAAACTTTGATATTTTTTATGTCCATTTCAATAGCTTTACGAAGACCTTGCAATAAAGCTTCATATTCAGCTACATTATTGGTGCAAGGGAAATTTAGTCTGCAAGATAGGAGAAATTTATTCCCTTGGGGATCTATTAACACACATCCAATACCAACTCCCTCATTTGATTTGGAACCATCAAAATATAAAGTCCAACTGTTAATTTGATTAGTTGTAATAATAGATGGAACCTCAACATATGAAATTTGTCTTGAATTCAAAGTTGGTACCTGTAGAAAATTTAGGCTTTCAATTTGAGTTTCCAACACAATAGATTCTTCGGATGAGAAATTACCAAGATAGGTATCAAATGTATAATTTCCTAGTGAAGACTCAGGAGAATTGATTGGTTCATTAGAATTTTCAAGGTCTGTTACTGTATGTTTCATGTGTTGTTCACGGTTGACCTTGAATTTATTTGGCCTACCATTTAAGGGCAGCCATAAATGAGACCATTCTGTTGAGAAATAACCATTAATCTTTTCAGACCAATCTTGGCTGAGAATTAAGCCATATGATTCTGGAATATCAGTGACAATGATATCGATAATATGAAAGATTTTGGGATTTGAAGCAAGTCTGATAAGCACATTTTTTATTTCTCCTAAAACTTCTACACTTGATCTATCAAGTTGTACAATTTGAGTAGATGAATTTGTAGGAGATAAATTTAATTTTTGAACAACTAATAATGGCATTACATTAGATGAAGCCCCCGAATCGACTAGGAAATTGTGTGCATTTCTATTTCAGATTTCAAAATTCAAAAGGAAAGTACAAGTTCGGAAAGATGATCTATCTCCAATTAAAGTTGCATCAATATTAGAAATATTTTTAGAAGGAGCCTTACTAGAATTGTGATTTTTAGAAGGATTATTTTCTAGAGCTTTAATCAATTCATCCCTTTGCTCAATAAGTTTTAATAATTCAAATAAAGAGATATTAGCTCTAATTTTCTTCATGTTTTCAACTAAATCATAATCTAGATATTCACCTGAAGGGACGTTATTAGATGTAGAAGTAGCTTTATCAGAAGTTTGTGTTTTTTGGTTTGAGCGGGAGGATTATTATTTGATGATGATGCTTGATTAGGAGAGGGATTTTGACTTTTTGATCTAGTTTGAACATCATTAACTTCTTCTTCGTCTTCAATAGAATCATTATCAATTAATCCTCCTTATGAAACATCCCACAAAACATTAATTTTACTAGACTCTGCTCCATTTTTGTTTTCTTCTTGTGGTTGCTTCTCCTCCTCAGCTTCTACAAATACTTTAAACATATTTATAAAAGAAACACAAGTTTTTTCAGAATGCTTGTCATTATGAGCTCGACAAAAGTCAACTTGAGCATAATCATCAATATTGAATTCTTCAAGGTTGGTTTGATTAGGATTAGGGGACGGATTTCTTCTAAATGGGCTCCAAGGTTTTCTAATTACCGATGTTTCAAAAAGAATATTTTTTACATTAGTTATCTCATTAGACATAGTTTTAACTACCTTTTTTATTGAGTCTAAATCAATATTTTCCTTTTCTTTTTTCTCATCAATTGTTTTACTAGTTGAATCTTTTTTAGAAGAAGATATTGTCTTGTTTCTTTCTTGTCCTAATGCTTGTTTTGCTGCAATTTTTAATATTTGTTTTTCAACATTTAAAGCCTCATCCATGTTTAGAGCTAATGTGGCTTTTTTTGCTCTAATGACAGCAAATGCAATATCAGAAGGAAGAGCAGTAGTATAGACTTCATTTAGAACATCATTACCTGGCCTGGAAGCTACAAGGATTCTATTAAGGATAGAAAGCAGTCTTTAATTAAAATCCTTGATTGATTCACCGGGATTCATCCTAATGTTTGATAGTTCTACAATTAAAGATGCTTTGGTTTTATCTTCTTCGTATTTTTTGATAAATTGTTTTTCAAAAATCTCCCAACTTGTGATAGAACCATCAGCTAGTGTGAAATACCAAGTTGTAGCTTTTCCTTCAAAAGTGAATGGAAATAGCTTGAAAACTTGATCTTCATGTTGTACTACTCCTAATTTCAGGGATAACATGAATTGTTTAACGTGTTCTTCAGCAATAATAGGTCCATCAGGATTATACTTGGGAAGCCATCTTTCAAAATGCTTTGGTAAATCATGTTGATCTCCAGGAATAGCGACGGGTCTGTAGAAATTTTGAATAATATGACACTTGTTCACAAAGATTATCCTAATTATACACTATTTGCGGAATGCATGCATAATACATAACCTCCTCTACGTTGATCATCAATTTTGCGGAATTAAAAACAATGAAACATCAATCGCATGCGCACATTAACACAGTATGTAATTGGGGAAAGCATACAGCTGAAAACCCCGCACTATCTGTATATTATAATGATAGAGAACATGTAACAATACATAGTACAATACTCCTCACAAGTACTCAGTACTATCTCCACTTGCTACACACAAACTAGCTCTGATCTGAATCAAGTCACAGGTTCAAATCTCCTCCGCTGTCTGCCTGCCTCTACTGCGCAATCCAATGTGAGAATAGGAATGATCCAAGTTCGAATTCCCTTTTGTTGTACCACGCAATCCTCATTGGCAATCTCAATCAATGATTGTGCAAATCTCATGCACAGCTATAGTCACAACTGCTAGTAGTCTCACTCTTTCACCCACCTCTAACACTTGTCTCCACTGACTGTCCATGCACTGAGTTAACTGATGTATTCTTTAGTTGCTTTATGAGTTAATAATTAGTGAATTAATTAATAATTAATTCACATCACTCATCACTAGTGTATTCTGCAGTTAGACTAAATACAACTAGTTCAACCAAGTCAAACTGAACACAACTCCATCAACTCCTCAATCAACTCCACCAAACTCAATCACTTGAGTTCTAACTGAAGTCCATCATGCAATAGCTCAACTGACCCATAAGAAAAGCATATTTCCTTCTGGCAGTTGCATGTGCCACATCCGTAGCTCGAACTGAAGTGCTCCAAGAGGATAAGATAATGTTTATAGTCCAAATATTATTAAGAGCTAATAATATTCGACTCTTCTATTTTTAGCCTGGCAGTCTAAAAATAGACTCCGCCCATAAGTCTAAAAATATAAGTCCATCTATTTTTACCAACATGACCAATCATCCACAAATAGCATCCTGCAACTCATAGACCATGATCCATATGTCTAAAAATAGACATAGTCTAAAAATAGACTTTGCGCCAAAAATAGCCTGCGGGCCCACTTAGTGAAGGCAACTTCTTTTCACTAAGCTCCATCATCTTGTTTCATTTTCAACAGGGTCCAGTAGATAACCATGGTTGACCTGACATAGGTGATCTTGGGGAAGATGAAATTGAACTTGATGTGTGAGGTGATGAGAAACCTGGAGGAGTTTATCTTGTAGGAGGGATAATCAAGGGTGGAGGAGTTGAAGAGGAAGATAGAACTAGTGAGATTGAAGTTGAAGTGGTTGAAGGAGTTACTATTTGGGATGAAATTGGATTAGTTTCCAAATCAACTTCTTCCAGAGGAAATAGAAGGTTTGTAAAAGTGGTGAATTCAAATGAAGCTCTCGAACTAGTTTATGTTGATGATCTAGTTAATAACTAGCTTCAGAAGAAGAATAAATTATATCTTTGACTTCATGGTTAGGTCTTGTCCTTTTAGATATATCAAGTAAAATGGGGGATAAACATGAGACCTTTCTTTGAGATCAAGTATACACTCTCGAGAATTATATTTGAGGATGAACAAGAACCAATGAAACATCGGCTAACTCTTTTGGGAAGAATGTAGTTGTTAATGAAATAGGTTGTGGTTCAGTTGGATGAGAAATTGTAGATGAGGTACTTGTGTCAGATGATGTTATAGGATGAATAAACTCAATAGGTTTATTAGCCATACAATATATGTGCCCTCCTTCTAGTGCCAAGTTGTTGACAGGTGGAAAAATTCCTCCTATAACAAGTGAGTATTGGCCCGATCAAAGTCCTAATTAGACCCTTTTTTGTTGAGATTGTTGTATACTCTTTAGAACTAAGCCTCGATTGCTTGTCCTAAACTAAACTAAAAAAATTAAAATAAATGATAATAAACAATTTAAAAATTAGGAAAAATATATGACATATATTTTTATTTACAATTATCTACAAAGAATATAAACAAAGAGTTGGTTGGATGAAGTCAATTTGAACAACAGTTAGGATGGGGGGCAGGGAATTCATTCAAACATAACAAATCACATGAAATATCATGTATGTTTGAATATGGATGGAATTTGGGTCCATCTTGCCACACAAATTGATTTTGGGAGAGTGTTTATACAAAAAAACTCAAAAAAATGTTTATTGGGTTTTCTGCTTTCCAAACTAATTTTTATTTGTTTTTTTTTATTTGTTTTTTTTTTTTCCTGAAATTAATATGCATGCATTAAGTAGAAATAATAGAAAATAACATTATCTCATAAACGAAAGCAACTTATACTCTACCTTTTGAATATCAAATTTCAACCATGAGACAAGAATATATAAAAAAGTTAACAATTCATAAACTTTTGTTGATAATAGATATAGACTGCAACATATCCTAAGAAATGTTTAAATAGAATAATCAAATATTCATTCAAAAATAAATATGCACAAGTTAAATAAAAATACCAGATGCATCCATTAAATAATTAAAAAGATGACTAGACATTAATCGCATAGCTCAAAAGCACATTTGATTCTGAAATTGGTCTTCAAAAGAGTTGTCACTTCAAAATTTGATTGAAAAATACAAGTTCTGAGCTTTCACAATTTCTCAACCTCTACTCCAACGTAAGAGGTCGTATAAATACTTGAAAAATAAGATAAGTTTGTTTGATAAATAACAACTAGAAAATCATAAATATATTCTCTAATAAAGCAATACTTCTCAAAATAAAAGTTTCATCCTGTAGATTCACAAGCTCATGTAATCTACTAAAACAAGAGACAAGAATCTACTTCTACTCTTTACAGCAAAAGCCTATAAACATCGAGCAAACAATAATCAATAGAGGAAGAGAATCAAAGGCACATAACACAATAAATATCCGGGGAAATCCACAGCTCAAAACCCCACTATCTATTTTGTATTAATCTGGAAAATCAAGACGAAATTACAATGCCTGTTCTCTCTAGAACAATCCCAGCACTCAGCAAATTCAATCTCCAACTTGTTATCACTGAAAATTCTGTTGCAAAAATTTTTCAGACTAGCTTAAGGACAAAGTGTTTTCGCAGCGCATGACTTTTTAGCAGTTTCGCAGCGCTACATGTTTAGGCGGTTTCGTAGCGCGCTACGAAATTGGGGATTTGCTCGAGTTTTCAGCAGAAGGTTCATATACTAAATTTTGATGATGAGCAGAGTGATGCAAAGGCCCAGAACGGGAATGCAGTGGCAATGTATAAACTTGGTGTATTCTACTACTTTGGTTTGAAGGGGGTTCCCCGTGACCATGCGAAATGCATTATCATGGTTTCTTAAAGCGGTTGAGAAGGGAGGATATATTGCTAATGTACATGTGCTGAGTGTTAATCAACTATTAGAAACGGCTCTGGACACAGCACGACATGTGGCAAGTAGTATATCCACCTCGACTACTCCTGTACCTTACACCCAAATGATAAGCCAGCGTGAAGCTCTTGTAATTGGCAAACAAAGGAAAATGTCGGTCGTCATGAGCTTCAAGAGAAATCCAGATCCTTTGCTCCTCCCTGCACCGAAAAAATGATTTGAGTGGATTGATTGTGTATAAAGCTGATCAAGACCTGCGGAAGATTAAAAATAATTCCCTCAATAGACAGAAACTAGCTATCGATGCAGGCAACCCAGAGTGGTTTAACATCACTTCTAGCTTGTTGCATCCTTCCTTGGAAGAATCCCAGCATTCTTGGCAATCTTTCAGGCTACCACCGGCAAGCCCTTACGACAATTTTCTCAAACCTGCTCGCTATTGAAATGTCGTTGGATCTTTTTCAAAGCAGCAAACCGCTAGATATTCAAACACTATAGCTCTACAGAAAAAATGTATGATTACATTCCAAGCGCGAGTTCTATCTGGGTTTGGAGTAAATGAGCTTGTGCGAAGCACGCACAGAATGGAACGGGTGAAGATTGTTGAAAGGGACTTTATGGGTTTGATTAACAGCGAGGTAGTTGCAGAAAAAGACGAGGGGATAACTAAAGATTCAAATAATGATACCACTCTAGAGGATGGGAGTGACAACGCAAATAATGCACCGTCTCAACATTTTGGAGTGTCTTCAGTGGCACATTCTACTGGATCAATTGATGGTTTGAACTCTTCGGTTCATCGTATTGATGAAGCTGGAGATCTTCCAAGCTCAAGCCTTTCTCCTTCCATGTCAAATTTCAGCGAGCATTTAGGCTCCCATCCTATTTTGAAAGGACTTCAAGCAACCTCTACTTCATGTGTCACAACTTCTATGGTTAATCCTTCGGTGATCCAGAAGAATTCCTTTTCGCCAGTGGCTGCTGGTGTCTATCCTAGCTCTCCAGCAACAAGCAACGCTGCTGCTGTTCCAGGAAAGCAGCCTTGCACACAGCTAACAATGTTTTATGTTGGGACAGTGAATGTGTATGATAATGTCCCTGTAGAGAAGGCTCAAGTGCTCATGCTTTTGGCTGCAAGTGCGAGGTCTACAAAAATGACAAATCTGCCTTCACGAAGTTCAGCAATACCAATGTCTATAACAACTGCTGGTCATGCTACGCTCTACAAAAGGCACATGCAATTGCTCAGCTGAACCCGTATTCTGCAGTAACCTTGAATGCTGATGATTCTCAGATAAATCAAAATACTGCAACTTCTAGCAATCAACAGGAAACTTCAAAGTTAAGTGATACTAGTGTACTTGATCAATCTCTCACAGGCCAAAGCAAATCAGAAGCTCGAAAAGATTTATGTGCAGTTGGTCCATCTGTTGGAGGTCAGTATGCTGATAACCACGCCAATGTTCATTTGGTACCTAAAACGAGCCCTAAACTTAAAGTTGCTGGCATCACAGAATCTTTGAACATTGTTGGAAATGTGAAGGTTCATGTTACAGGAATGTGCCTTGTAAAGAGTGCAGGGACTATCTGACAATTAAAGATGCGTTAACCTCTTTTGTTGGCAATGAGTTATGAAAACAAAATGGGTTTGAAAGACAAGTTGCTATCAGCATTGACTCTCCTAAGATGGGAGGGTGTCTTATACCTTATTCAAGTACGATGGTAGCAGAAAAGCAGAATGCTGAATTATTGTTTTGGACTCCTGATATGAAAAGAGTATCTGAAGAGAAATTGCTTGCCAACATAAGTGAAAGGAGGCATTCTTGTGGAAATATGTACAATAAAGCAGATAGAAAATACAAGGATCTTTCAAATCATGAATCAGTGGGTATACTTGATCAAACAGTTACAGACACAACAGTTACTCCTCAGCATGTTAACAATGGTGATCTGGTTGATCTAAAACTTAGTGTTGATATTGGAGATTGTGAACAAGGTAGGGGTAATTGCTTGGACAATGAATGCCTCGATGACATTAAGGATAACAACAGTGTAAAACGCAGGGTGGCAGTGGGCACCAAACCCTGAACTGGATGAAGACTTAATACCTAGGCTGTTGTGAGCTATATTTATATGGATCTCTTACTCCTAATGAGTTTTTACACACACAGGTTGGCTCTGCAGATAAATATAGTATCAGTGATTTGAAGGATGCCATGTTGGTAATCAAAGACCTTTTATCTGTTGTATTATTTTATGCAACTAAATCTAGCTTCACAGCTTCTACTGCCTTGTCTTTAACATGCTTTGGCAGGTCCTTCCTGAAGTTTATAGCAAAGATGGTACAAATGTACAGATCAAACATCTAAAGACTTTTGATGAAGGACTCATGAAAATGGACAGAAACACACATGTTATGGATTAGTTTTTCATGGAGCAGGCCTAGAGGTAGATGAGTATGTCCGGAGGTCTTATAAGTTTGCTTATGTGGATGGTATTGAAGTTGGTATTGAAGCACTTATTAAGCACACTATTCCACTGTTACGGGCAACATGGTTCATTATTGTAGGAGGGCGTGGTTTATATCATTCTCAAGGAAGTTCGAGTTCGGCATTAGAGGGCCAAGTCTCCAAAATACTCAAGCCATTTATCCCTAGGATTGTATCAACAAGCACGGAGGCCGAATTCTTTGTTTACACACGTTTAAGGAGGTTGAATTATAGCCTGTAGCAGAGGTTATTGTCAGCAAATTAAAAAGCTTGTGTTACTTGTTGTTTCAGATTTAAAGAGGGTTTAGTTGCACTCCTGTAACAGAGGATGATTGATTTCAGTTGGTATAGGCTGAATTATTTAGAGTAATTATGCCAAGTTTGGAGAGGCCAAGTTGGGTTTTTCCTAAAGCAACTCACTTATAGCCAAATTTACCAGAATTTGTGCACTGAAAGGCAGTTCGATCTCAAGCCATTTGTCACCATTAGAAGCAAGGTTTGAATCAGTTAAGAAGAGGGCCGAACTTATGTCTTGAAGGTCAAAATTCTTCAGCATATGAATCTCAGGAGGGTTGTGAGTTCCCTTGGAGGCCAAGACAAGGCGCAGGCAAACTTGTGGAGTTGTGGACAAAGGATGTTATAGACTATTTCCAATGCATTCTAGATGAATCCTGTCTAAATGATGGCACTGTTTCAACACTGTACAATAGAGAGAGCCTGCAAATGCTCTTGGGTGTATCTGATCAACATCAAGGAGTTGACTCTTCCCAAACAGCAGCTATTCAATTTTGTGAGGAGTTTAGAGGAAGACTGTGTTTTTTTAAATCACACAGCAGTTTCGTAGCGCGCTACGAAACTGCTGTAGGTGATGTTTTCAATGCAGAATAAACAGTTTGACCGGGAATGTTAGAAGAGAGACACCTGTACATCAATACAGCCTACAGCTCATCTGGAGACATGGTGTTTGGTAGCAGCGTTCCATACTTTGAGTGATTAAAGAGTTGGGAACATGCTGCTACATTTTCGGAGGATGGTAGGAGACAGGGACCTTAAAAATAGGTGTTTTGATCCTGATGATAAATGATCCATCAGCGCTTACAGGTATCCAAAGTCAGCGTTCCTTGCATCTGTAGCTCAATCATCTTGAGCCTAACCAACAAAAGACAGCTGTCAAAGATCAAGAAAGGAATCAGGCATACGAGGAGATGAAGTTAGAGTTTTAGTGTGATTAGGACTCTTTGTAATTACAACTCAATACTTTATGTATTTAATGAGTTTGTTTAAAAATAGATAAGGGTAGTTAATGATAGGTCATCGAGCTCCCCTCATGCTTGAGGAGGAGACTCAAAGTAGTTTAGTTTGTTTTCCTATATATAGTGAAAACTCTGATGTAATGGGGGTTGGAGATTTATAAAAAAAAATAGAGTTTTTATATTGGCTAATGTAAAAGACTTTTGACAGTAATAGAAAGATTACTTTTTCTTCGCAAGATTCATCTTGTGTTCAAAGGCTCAGAATGTATGTGGTTTTGTCTTTATATTTTTTGTTTTACAGCTCAATAGACATGCAATCACTCTGAATTCACCTAGTGCTCAGACTTCCTGTGTATGTTTATGAGTTGAGGTTCTTTTTGAGAAATGTTCTGAGTGTTTAAACATTATATGCCTTAGCTTCCATGATTGAGTAGTTGGTAATTTACTGCAAAGGTGTTTGACTCCATGAGCCCAATGGAAGAAGTCTTATTTTGTTGTTCCAACCAGCTTATTTTCATGTACTGTTTGAAGAGTTAGCCATCTTTTCTTGTTATTAATCCATATCAAAAATCTGTGAGAGAGCCCTCTCTGACTAAGGAGGCTAAGCCTTAGTCTAAAGCCTGGTTTGAAATAGTTGCATGAGATCTTGCTAAGTAGCAGCCCTTAGTACACGATTTTGTGATAACACAACTCATACGCAATATCAACGCCAATGCTTAGCCAATTCACAAGCTCTCCAAGTCTCTACTCCAATGTGTAATTCCTATGGAGAATAGCTTGTATTTAAAGGGAAATAAAACCTCTAAAAATAGTGCAATCCCTAAAACAAATAGTGCAATCCTGAATGCATGCACTATTGGTGCAACTCAGAAAAATCTAAAACAAATAGTACATTGTCCATGCACTCTAGTCTCAACTGGGTCTTTCTCAGAATCAACATGCACGGGTTTTTGATGGTGGAATCTTCAGTTAATTAGAGTAGCACTAATTAGGTCACTAGTGTCTTATTGATGCCTCGAAAATCGTTGCATTAACATCGGGGAAAACCACCTGGTCCGGACCTTAAAAGTAGCTCATTTTCCGTTTGGTGTGGCGGCTCCGACTGGATATAATGGGACTAGTTTCCTAATGATTTATAAATGGGATGGATAAGTGATTGATTTTCTAATATCTAATGGTAATGATGGATAATTTATTCTAAAATGTAATAATATAAATAACTAATCTACCCTGGGAAGTCTTTTCCTTAGTGCAATTTCTGATGATTCTTATTGACAAGTAGGCATATAGATGACTCTGCTTATAAACAAAAAATATTCATTCATATGATAATTATTTTGTTCAAGTAGTTGAATAAAGTAATAATTAAAACATTATTACACTAATCTTGATATATCATTGACATATATATGTATGAAAAATAACAACTCTTAAACATTCAATAGTGATAAGCCAAAGAATTGTTGTGAAAGCATATACATACATCAATAATAGCAAAATGAATAAATGCTGATTCACATAAAAGCATGAAGCAAAAACATAGATAGTAGTACCATATGTGTTTGAATCTTCTCCAATATGAATTGCATTCAAATCCCGCCTTTCAACTTGGAAATTCTTTTACAAGAAGCAATAGTGCATATCGCATAAAAGTATTCTTCATCAAAACTCAGAATTCAGGTCCAGTTTTTATAAAAATAAATATATCGGAAGTATAGTAGTGCAACTTCCGATCCAAGTCTTAATACAAAAATTTGAGGACCCTTTCTAAAAACATGAAAGGGTCTATAAATACTATCTAAACTAACAAACTATGAAATAAAATTGCTATGTTCTGGTATTAACCCTATCACAGAAATTGTGATAATCTTCTCAAAATAGGCATGCTGTAGTCGGTCAGAGTGGTTCACTGTTTTGGCTGACTATCTTGTGTTCTGAGCTGGCAAATGGCAAGCATCGGTTGCAGTTCTGGTGGATGACTCATGCTCGAATGTAGCTGGGCAGTATATGTGGCATCAGTAATTCCGGGAATCATATAACTGATTGCATCGGTGAGGCATTTCATCGTTGTTCGCTGATTGTGTGGTTTAACAAGGAAAAACCAAAAGGTCTCCCATGTCAAAGTTTGAATGCCTTCGATTAATCTTTCCCTCTGTTCCAGCTCCTAATTCTATGTCTGTTCTAATGCTTTCACCGATAGAAGTTTCCTTGGAGAACACTCTGAAATTAAATTTGACATATAAAGAGTATCATTAATCAATTCAACCAGATTACTTGTTGTCGATCTGCATCTTGATGTCGCCCTTTCTGCTTTCATAAGTTGAGATTGCCATTCAAGGAATAAGATTTCTTTATGCAATTCCAGAATTTGGGGTAGATTTGCAGCTTTTCCTTTTTTGGTTTCTTGCCAAGAAAGAAACTTTGTTAATATTTCATCTGCTTGCTCCAATTTCTGTCTCGCATCAACTGACTTATCAATCATAGATGACGAAATTTCACATAGGGGAAGAACGAGAGAGATATTATGACATAATAAACTCAACTGATTAGACAATGCTTTGGTAATCTGGAGAGCTTCCGATTTGAATTCTCCCACTTGGGGATATCTTTTGAATCTTTCCATTTACAGTGATAGTTAAGCGATCTGTTCTTCTTTTGATTTGCTCAATTGTTCATTTAATAATCGCAACTTGCTCAATGCTTGTGATAGTTCTTGTTGCTTTTGAATTGCATGTTGATCAATTCTTTGTTTTTCTTTGAGCAATTGCTCATTCAATTGATCATTTGATTGTCTCTAGGCTTCTAACTGCTGTTCTAATTGCTCTATCTTCTGTTGTTTTTCTTGTACCTATGTTTCTAGCAAAACAATCGCTTGGACCTTTTCTTTAAGCAAGTTTCTTACCTCTGATGCCTTGTCCATTGTAGTTGTTGTGTATGCTCCAGCATACTGAGAGATTTTAGTGAGATCTTCAGAAGGGTTGACTTCCTCTCTCCATGACACATTTGCTATCTCCATTTGTGAAGTTAAAAGAGGAGATTGAACAATTTTCCTCTTTTTCCTTTGTCTCTTGATTACAGCCCTATGCTTAAGGCTGTAGAAGACATCCAAGGGTGGTATTTCTTCTACATGTAAAACAATTTCATCAGTTGGATTTTCTGGAATTATTTTTACATCCTTTTGAGTTATGGGTGGGTCGCTAGTTCCCTCAGTCAGAACTATATTGAGTGCTGATTTCTGACCAGTTGTCACCTCGGGTGTGCTGAATCCTTGTTGACTTTCAGTATTACTGATGATAGAATCAAATTGTTGCCATTCTTTGAGCAGTTTGGGATCAACATAAAGGCTTGTGTCAATGAGTTCACTGCCTTTTCCTTGTCCTTGCTCTTGCTCTGGCAATTTTTCTTTTTCGAGGATTTTCTCCACTACAGGAGTCTTATCGGCTACTTTCTGTTTAGTTTGACTTGGCGGCTGAACTGTAGGGGTTGTAGCTAATAGGTCCAAAGGCAGAGTTTGCAACCTCTAGGCTCTGAGCCTATTGAACGTTTCTAACCCTTCTTCTCCGTATTTGATTCTATCCAATCCTTTAACTTGAAAAAATATTTCGACTGAAGCAAATAAATCATCAAAGACATCTGCTTCATGATCGAATTTGGCAAGTTTAGCTTGAGTGGTGACATTATGAGCAACCTTATTTGGGTCATATTGCCTATTAGGAATGGTGGCAAGATTCAACATCTGAATCTTTTCTGCATGCTTGTAGTCATGTAAGGTGAAAATGCCACATCGTAGGGGGAATATAGGCCACATCTGTTTCTTAGAATCCCTAAGGGTTCTTGATGTCCCTTCAATAGTTATCTGATATGCCAATTCCCATGCTAACAATTTATCAGGCACATATAGAGGGAGAACATGAGGTTTAGTGAGACTGTCGAAAAGCCTTACATAGGTAAATTTCTCTTCTCCGAACCAGCTGCCTACTGCTGTCAGATCAGTTGTTGCATCCTGGGATATCCTTGGAGTAGGCTTATTGAAAATAGAATAATATACAGGTGAAACAAAACCATTGCAAATTCTGTACAGGTGATTTTTATAGTGTGCCTTCCACAACTGCTTGTGATAAATATGAATCGGGTTAGGATCTTGGGAAGTCCACTTCCATCCGAGTATTGGGAATTCAGAATTAAAACAAATAATGTCCATCATATATGCATTGTAGTAGAAAGGGGGAATGATCCGGGTAGTTGTAAATGCATTCCTTCTGTATTCTAATATCTCTGTGGCTAATCTATCAGAGAAAATATTTGCCCAATCCATAACATAACCATTAATTGCTGCTTCCATTAATGGGACCATCTCTATAAAAAATTTGGCAGAATCATGTTGTCCCCACAGACTACACATCATAGCCCCAGTATAGCAATAAGGAGAAGCTAGCGAGTCAACAGAATACATACCCGACAAATCATGCTTATGTTTTTCTGGGTAATGCCTCCATTGCTTGATCGGGTCCGATTCCAAGTCGTTTTCCTTTGCGAATGCTTCTAGGAATGCCTTGTTGTAGCGCTTCTCAGGCTCCGATAAATGGTACATTTTCCTGAGATCTTCAGGCTTGAATGAGCCGAATATTCTTCCATCTGCCGTGCAAAATGTTCTATCTACAGTTGGGATTTTCTTGCTCAGTCCTGGTTCCTTGGTTGCAGGAGTCGCTGTGGGCTTCTTTGATTTCTTACCCATTTTCTCTGGATTTACAGATTTGGAGAGACCCTGCACAGGCAATTGCAAACCGTAACACAGAGATTTTCGCCGCTGCAAGCCAATATGACAATGAACAGAATTACGGTGATTGACATACAACAAATCAAATACAGTTAAGGATTTACCACGAATGAAATATTTTTGAAGGATTTATTCTTAACTGTCAAATTTAATAGTCGTTCGGACAACAAATCATGGTGAATTAATATCATAAATACCCATCTCGTCAATCGTATACAGAATGATTATTTCAAGCGTGTTTCGGGTTTCTTCGATCAGCGATAAATCGCAAATCGCTTTCGAGAGTTTCAAAGGGAGAAGTTTTAGCATTGGCAATGAATATCTCCGATTGCCAAAAAGCGATATTATAATGGAGCAGAGTATTATGCATGCGTATGTTTACCTTTTGAGATGCGCACCCAATTGATTGATCGGAAATCGGGGTTTGGCTTATGCTTTATCCCTTTGTCATTTGATGTCACCGATTGCCGATTGCAATATCGGATCGGAGGATTGGATGAGGTCTTTCGTATGAGTACCTTTGGTATTTGATTTCTCCGTTTGTCGATTGCGATATCGGATCGGAGGATTGGATAAGGTCTTATTTGTGTATGTACCTTTGATATCTCTAATACCCGATTGTGGATTTCCTTTATTGGATCGGAGGATTTGTTGAGGCCCTTTTTTAGTATGTCCCTTTGTCATTGCGATATGCGATCTCCGATCACTTTATCGCAATGTAGAATTATTGATAATGTTTTTTAAAGGAACATTTCGGATTTTTGAAAAGGCTTTACGAAATGAATCATTTACATCGGGCCTTTTAATAGAGATTTTTCTTGTAATGAGGTCAACACCATTTTATTCATTAATTCACAAATCTAACTAAGTTTATTTAAAAAGGGACCCATTTCTTATTAAAAATTTTGTGTATAAGTTTTTTAGAAATGGGGGTTTGTTGTACAGCACAACATGTCCCAACTTACTATTTACTCACTATTAGTTCCTGAAACTGATTGGAACTAATTTAACTGGACTTAACTCAATAAACTGAGTTAACTAATTACAATTCATTCGTAACTCATCCGAAAATCCTATAAGTTAGGGAGAACATATACATGTCTTCTAAAAGACTTTCAATTCGAATTTCCTAAATTAATTAAGTCAATTAAACTTAATTAATTATTTTAAAATTGCTATCAGAAAAGAATTCTATTTTAATTCACAATTTAATTCAAGCACAAATTAAACTGGAATTTCTTGTTGTCATTTCTCAACACTCCCTATCAACAAGAAAGGAATTATCCACTACCCCGATCCTATCTCTATGAAACTCGAATACACAATCTCTGAGATGACGATACCAAAAATCTATATGCTTGGACCGATCATGAAAAACTAGATTTTTAGAGAGTTTGATACAACTCTGATTATCACAATAAATCACTATCGAATCCATCTGCTGACCAAACAAACCAACCAGGATCTTCCTCATCCAGATATCCTTACTTGTTGCTTGACTTTCATCCACGTACTCTGCCTCTGCCGAACTGAGTGCAACCGATCTCTGTTTCCTGTTGTACCAAGAAACTGTAGATGACCCAATACTAAATATCCCTCCTGATGTACTCTTCCTGTCAAACGGACTCTCCACCTAATCTGCATCAGTGAAGCCTTGAAGCTTCACTCCCTCTGTACGTTTGTACCACAACCCAAACTGAGTAGTGCCTCTGAGGTATCTCAATATATGTTATGCTGCCTTCCAATACAGCTTGGTAGGCCTAACCATCGCTTGACCAAGTTGGTTAACTACATAACACATATATGGTCGTGTGTTCACCAAATACATGAGTAAACCCACTGTTACACAAAAATATCGTCACCATGATTATTTGCAGTCAGTATGGGTCTATCATCACTTGTACTGTCCTCCTAAGCAAGTCTCAGACCTCAGCTCTTCAAATCAAGCTTTGGAAATGAGAGAAAGACATTAAAAATCAATGTAACTCTGGTTCCGCACTTTCTCTCATGGTCACCTGCGGTCCCGCACCTTCTGTGTACAAAAACCGCGGACCTGCCCGCTCTGTCCCTAACGGTGTAGGTGCGGACCCCTGCGAAAGTCAAAAGGCGCAAGTTTTATCTTAAAAAACTCACTTTGGGTTAATTCTAGAGGTTTGTAGAAGGAATTTTGACGTGGATTGTTCGCTCTGAGGTGGTTCATGCATCCCAAAAGAGAAGGAGCTAATCCCTTGATGAGAGGAGCTATCCCTTTGAAGGAGGGCTTTATCCCTTTGAAGGAGGACCTAGTAACCTCCCTCCATTGCACTATAAATACAGGCATTGGGCTGGTTGCTGGAGAGGTTAGAAGCTGAACATTTTTTAGGGTAAATGCTGGTGAAATCAAGACTTCCTAGTTGAGCTTAAGAGGAGAGATCACACATCATTTTGGCTTCATTGGGGAGTGAGTGAAACTTGTCAAAGTAGAGGAGACTTCTTACTGGACCCTGGGAGGAGCTTGTGCAGTGTCAAGGCAAAGGTTGTAAAGTTCTTCTTCTTTTGAATTAATACAATCAAACTCATTTTTCTCAACAAGTATCTTATGTTATTTGTTTCATGGACTCCTTGACTTTCATGTTAAATATGTTTTATGCAATTGGATTTTCAGGTGTTATTTAATTTGTTTTCCTTGTTTGTGTTTGTAGGTTCGCGAAAAGGAGCTCATTTGGATCGAAGGAGCGAGGGCATCCACAAGCTAGCGTTGGACCTAAGGTAGGCCCTAAAAACACTTATTTGCTATTGTTTATCAAAGCATATTTAGAGAAAGATAGTGTCTGGTTGGTTTGCTTGTCATTAGGTCTTCTTTAGATTCTAGGAAGGTCTATCTTGTCCGCAAGATCGACTTATTCCGTGTGACAAAATGGCGACTCCACTGGGGACTTGATTGTTTTCCTTGTTTTTACTTTGACCTGAGAAACTTTATTTTTGTTTCTGTTTTTGGCTTGTTGTGTGTAAAATTGGGTAGAGTTTGTAGATCCAGGGTTATTTTTCGTTTTTCATAGCTTTGGGAGAGGACCGCACCCTAGCCGTTTGACACAGTGCGTACTTACCCGCAGCTTGGCTTTTAGCACAGAGCGGGACCGCACCTGTGCCAACTGTGGGCCTGCGGACCCTGTCAAAATTTTGAAAACCCTAAAATTTCCTCTGTCAGTCAGCTTAGTTTGTGTTTAGAAATTGTTATCCACTGCCCAGACCTGCATATAACTTGTCAGAATCTTTCCTTGGATTGATTTCGTTAGTGTTAGGGTTTTAGGTGAAATTCCTAGGAGTTTTGCTTGTTGGGTTTGTTTTTCATTGTGGTTGTGTAGTGGCTCTGAGCTTAGAAGCTGTAGGGACTTCAGATCACCTTAGTGTCTACCAGCCTTCTTATGAGTCTGACCATTGATGAAATCTCCCCTTGTTTGAGGAATCCGCTTTGAGTTTTCTCTTTACAAAACTTCGAAAAGCTTGTGTTTGAAAGTTTGGATTTTCATTTTCAAAAAGAAAACAAAATTGGTTGTTCTTGACTGATTTGTGATTCTGCATAAATTAGTCCTTAGCTTGCATCTAGCTGAGTAAAACATCCTTAAAAAAGACTTTTAGTAGGCTTTGACTTCAAATAGGTTTTCATAATTTGTAGATCTCAAAGTTAGTCATTTTCATTAGTTTTGAGTCTTTTATTAAAAAATATAAAAAATCTCTTTTGAAAAAAAAGTTTGTTTTCTGTAGTGATTGAGTGCTTTGAAACAAAAAAGGGAAATTTTTGTGAAATAAATAGTTGTCTCGTTTTGAGTGCTTTGGAAAGGAAAAGCTCTTCTTTTAATTTGTTTAATTGAGAAATATTTGTGTTTACAAAGTATTTGCATTCTCAAACTCTTTCTTAGTTTAGAAGTTCATCGAAGAGAAAAAGATTGTTTAGATCATCTTAGGTGCATTTTTAGTGATTTTGAGTCGAGTCTTCATACCACGAGTTTCATCTCCGCACCTTTGGACTTAAACAAAAACCACTAAAATTAACGCTTAAAGTAAAATTCACCTAGTAACATTTTTATTGCTAGGGCTCTGATACACCAACTTAGCTTAGGCTAGTGTCTTGGAGTAGGAGAGTAATTAACTCTCCAAGACAGTAAAAACAAACAAGTAGCTGTATCTTGTGGTAGGGAAGAAATCCAATTGTTGCATTTATGCTCTAGGAAAGCTCCTCTTAAAGGAGAAGCACGAGATCGTGTCCGAACCAATGTGGGAATCAATCCTTCCTCATTGGGAACGACGCCAGATATTCACGTATTAAAAACGGTAAACCTCGGATTAACCATTGTCGAGGAGCCTGGGGTCACTTGTTGGTAAACCTTGGATTATGTCAAGGAGCCTTCAAGGGGATTGAGCTTGCTACTCTGCCCTTGCGTGCGTATCGGATCATAGACTGTTCCCCCAGGTGTATTTGTCTCAGTTGGTAACCTTAGTGGCCATATTCTTTAGGACTCTTCCTAATGTGACAGTGGTGGGAAGATCCCATTGTACCTGGAGCATACGTCGGCTAGACTCACTTGGATTTTCTGGGGGATTCACTTCACTCGAGATGGTTAAGTGGAGGAACTTGTGCCAGTCTATTCATTAAGCAGGTTGCCGGGGTAACTGTTACAACCGCCATTTCTGTATTGAACTCTGCGACGTTGGATTTCATCACCAACTAGTGTTTTCGGTCTGGAAAGTTACTGTTTGTGTGCGTTTGATCTCCTAGATTCTTTAGGCGTGTGATTCAAATTTGTTTGGTTCTTTAGAGACTTTAGGTGCTTTTCATTGAGATTTTACTTTGTTTGCGTGTGAAGTAGTTAAAAGTCTTTAACTGTGGCTGAATTACCAAGACAGTCCCGTAGACTTCGAGGCCAGTCTCCTAAGATTATAAACGTGGCTGAGTTACTGAGGAAGTCCCATAGACTTCGGGGCCAACCTCCTGAGGAAGTACCAAGCCAACTTGAAGGCTTAAAAGTCCTCGTAACTCCTAGAGACAGTAGAGTTGGGTCACCTGAGGAAGGAGAATCTTCTTTGATAGTACATCCTGATTTTCAAACGCCAGTAGCAGAGTATAATCCACAGTCAGTGTCTGTTTCCGAAATTGCTGGTAGCTTTTCATCTACTAGTGATATAGGTGAAGAACCCGAAATATCCGAACCTGAAAGTGAATTCGCTGCTACTCCGACATCGGGGTTTGTTTCTCCAACTTTTAGTGGTCCTGGTTCACCTAGGGTAGAAAGAGTAATCACCCAAGATCTTCCTTCTGGACTTATTTCTATTGAAGAACTTGCTTCGGAAAAAGAAGTAGGCATCCCTATCCCTGAAAATCAACCTGTTATCGAACTAAGGGAGCGTGAATCAATTTTTTACAGTCCACCTAGGAGTAGTTCTTGGTATCTTTCTTTGACTAATTTTCTAGAAAACTCAGGGTTAAGTTTTTCACCACCTCGTGCTCCTTATCACCCAACACCTAGAGGTTTTTATACTCCCGTCAATATGGCAGGACAGTCATCCATGTTTACTCAATCGCCTGAATCTTTTTTGTACGGCGGTCCTTCTGTTCCCTCCGGGTATCAGTCACTTTCTGGTACTTTTTCGGGAGCATCTCCTCAACCCATTGAGCAAGGGTTATTAACTGGAAGCAATGGTACTAAGCCGTTGAGCGTAGAAGACATTCTTATGATGTCAGGTTCTATTCCCAATCCTCAACCTCAAGGTGGCCAGTTACCGCCTGGGGGGCAGCCTCAATTAACGCCTGGGGGGCAACCTCAAGGTACACAATTTGCATCTGGGGGGCAACCTCAAGGACAGTACATACCTATGGGACAGTACGTTCCTCAAGGTCAACCCCAGACTCAATATGTACCCCAAGGTCAACCCCAGTATCAATTTATACCTCAAGGTCAACCCCAGTATCAACATGTGCCTCAAGGGTATCAACCCCAAGGTCAATACTCGAGCCAAGGTTTCCAACCACCCCAAGGTCAAACATATGTTCAAGGAACGGGAAATGTACCTTTCAATTATCAATCCTACCCTCAACCCAGTTATGGTCCTCAGTATTCTCAACCAGTTATGGGTCAGTACCCCGGAATGAATATAGTGTGGGATCCATCGCAAACCCAACAGGTGTTGCAGCCAAGTGTACAGTTGTCATCTCAAACTGGACAACCCTTAGTTTCTGGTACACCCCAGCAACCAGTCCAGTCTAACATTCAAACTTCTGTACCTTCGGTAGTTTCTCAGTCTGGGCCTAGTGCGCCTCGTACTCCGCCTCAAACGACTGTTACAACTGCCGCAACATCTGTTCAATCTACCCCACCTACTTCTGCAGTATCGACAGCTCCGGTTTCTACTGTTCCTGTATCTACTCCTCAGACATCTTTACCACCGTCTGGATCTACGATTCAAACTACGGTTCAGATGCCTGTAGGACAACCTGGTTTAAGTACGGTTGTCACAAGTCAATCACAATTTACCTATCAACCGTACCAGGGACAGTACCAATTCGGTCCTGCTGTGCAACAGCCAGTCTATCAGTATCAACCGTATCCTGGGTACACTTATCAACAACCTCAACAACCCCAGTACGGTCCGGTTAATCCTGGTTTTCCGAGAGGATACAATATCCCGAACGCGATTCCTATTCCTAGTTATCCTGGATATCCTCCTCCAGGTCCGGTTAATCCTGGTTTTCCGGGAGGATACAATATCCCGAACGCGATTCCTATTCCTAGTTATCCTGGATATCCTCCTCCTGGGCCTGGTCTCATGACCCAGAGTTTTAGGGATCCTAATCGGCAGTTACCGTTTATCGCAACTTTGGACTTACCTGACTTGTCGCGCCTAACGAACGATCCCATTAATTATCTTCCGTTTTGGCCGCCAATGCCGAATAATTTGCCCAGTGACATTCCCAAGTTCGAAGGTAAATCAGGAGAGGACCCGTCGAACCATGTCATGACTTACCACCTCTGGTGTGCGTCTAACTCCATCACAGATGATTCAATCCGTCTTAGACTTTTCCAGCGCACTCTAATTGGTCTCGCGGCCAAGTGGTACATTGAGTTACCGCGAGGCACTTTTTATAATTTTAGTGAGTTAGCTACCTCGTTTTTAACTCATTTTCAGTTGCCAGTCCGCTATGACAATGGCACGGAATTGTTAACTTCGCTAAAACAATCGACATCCACTTACATTTCAGATCATATTCATGAGTTGAGACGTCGACGTCGTTTAGTGAAGGTATTTATTCCGGATCAAATCTTGGTTGAGTGGTTTGTAAAATCTTTGTTGCCAAAGATCACTGAAGATGTTGCTAAAGCCGGAGTTGTTACTGAGGAGCAAGTAATTGCTCAAGCACAGTACCTTGACTTGGTCTATACTCAGTGGGGTACGTTACACGAAAAAATCCCTGATATTCCCAAGCAAAATCAAGTCGCTGCAGCTCCTTCGGGATCTCATGCCGCTGATGGTATGATTGGTACGGTTAACACTAAAAGTAAGAAGAAGTCTTCTAAGAATTCTTCCCCTATCATAACCTTGCCTGATTCCCCAACAGGAGATCTTCTGCAGAAATTTCCGCCGATATTCACGTTGTAGAGTCATCTACAGCCAAATCAAAATCTGGTGGGAAGAAGAAAGGAAAGAAGAAGAATAAAATGGACAAAAGTTCAAAGGAGAAACCCGAAAAGGCGGAATCCAATGATGAAAAGTGCAAACCTCGTTATCCTTGTCTCATTTGTGACGATGAACATTTTACAAGAGACTGCCCTCATCGTGCAGAGGTTGCGAAGATTGTCAAGGGTTCCCAAACTCCTGATGTTTTGAAGGATCCTTTTCCGGCTCAAGACAGCAAGATGATAGGTTCATCCTCGAGTGCCAATGAAGAACCCATACTGATGATGTCCCATGTTAGGATTGCGACTCGATCGAAAGATTATGGTAGTAAAAGTCCTGTTGATGGTAAAGAAGCAGAATCTTCTCATTCTAATCCATCAACCTCAGCTCCCGGTTCTGATCCACTACAGATCGAGAAACCTAATCCAGACTTGGTAATCAAACCGCCCGCCAAGGGTATACTTCTAAAGTCAGCTTTCAATCCACATGCGAGAGCGGCCCAGAATTATAACATTGTTGAGGATTTAGCTGTTTCACCCTCAGCAATGTCGGCTTTGGAAGTGCTGCAATCATGCCCAGCACAATGTTAATTACTTTTGTCGGCTATAGAAGCTGTTGATGTTCAGGACCCGAACCTAATAATTTTCGATCTAGAAAATAGTACACCGCGTTTGCCTCATCAAATGGCTTTCCAGATTCCAGTGATAGTAAAAAACAGGCCTATTCATCGGACTGTAATTGATGAGGGAGCCTCAACGTGTATTATGTCGATACAGTGTTGGAGATCGCTTGGTTCTCCTTCACTAAATCAATCCCCGACGATTCTAAAGGCCTTTGATGGCCGTGGGTTTCATCCTTTTGGCATTCTACAGGATTTGCCTATAGGGGTTGAAGGAAAAACCGTTAGTCTAGATGTGGAAGTGGTTGATGCCCCTCTAGATTACAACCTTCTCTTGGGTCGAATTTGGTCTTACGCTATGACAGCGGTCGTTTCATCGGTCTTTCGAGTAATAAAGTTTCCACACAATGGAAAGATCGTAACAATAGACCAGCTGGCTTACTTTTCATCCGACCCAGCCTCTTCGGAGAGTATTCAGCATGTCGGTAAAACGACTATCCCATATAAGGATGTTGGAGTAGGAATAGTTAAAGATGCTGGTTTACTGGGAACTTTTCCTTTTCCTCCAATCAACGCATCATCTTCATTTGCAACCATTCATATGATTACATCAGACACCATTATTTATGATGATCCTTAGATCGTCCCTTCTGAATCTGAGATAGACTCATTTGGTAATGCCATGCCTTTGAGTCCATATGAAATTGCCTATGAGGCCGAGCAGTCGTTTGCCGACCCGTGTTCAACCGAAAATGACTTAATGAATGTGGTCCGTGAGGAATCACTTTTCACATCAACCTCGGATTTAACCATGTTTTATGAACTTGTTCACTCTGATGAGCAAATTCGTGAAATCCTATGTGTAGATGATTTACCATGGGAAGATCTCCATCACAGATCTTCGTTTTTACCTGAGGATGATCATTTTGAAAATGATTTCTCATCAATTTTTACAACTGAATATGTCAAGGAACCTCAAAATCCAATGAAACATCCCGATTCAAAGTTAAATTTGGGAAACATCTCTCGAACTATTCCTATTGACATTTCGGTTAAGCCCGGAATTGTTGAGAACATTCATATAGGTGCCTCGTGTACAAATGACGAAATTCAATTATATAAGGCCATATTTCAAGAATTTCGCGACGTGTTTGCCTGGTCCTATGAGGAAATGCCAGGAATTGATCCCACGATTGTTGTTCATGAGATCAAGACTTACCCGGACGCTAAACCCGTCTGGCAACGTTTGCGTCAGATTCACCCACGAAAAGCTGCTGCAATTAAAGCAAAAGTTGAAAAACTATTGAAAGCAGGTTTCATTTATCTGATCCTGCTAACGGATTGGGTATCGAATATTGTTCCGGTTAACAAAAAGCAAGGAACAATAAGAATATGCATCGATTATAGGGACATTAATCGAGCCTGTCCAAAGGACAATTACCCAACTCCCTATATCGATCAAATCATTGATGATTATGCCGGCAGCGAAATATTTTCCTTTATGGACGGTTTTTCCGGATACAATCAAATCAACATTCTACTTGTCGATCAACCAAAAACGGCTTTCATTTGTCCATGGGGGACATTTGCTTATTGCAAGTTACCTTTTGGGCTTAAGAATGCCGGAGCAACTTTTCAAAGGGCAATGTCTTATGCGTTTCATGACATCAAGCACATTGTGCAACCCTATCTCGATGACTTGCCTGCTCATTCCTTACATCGAGCTGATCACCTCGTCCATTTACGTGCAATCTTTATGAGGTGTAGGCATTATCGTATTCGGTTGAACCCACACAAATGTGTCTTCTGTATAGAAACGGGTCGATTGCTGGGGTTTGTAGTTTCGAAAGCCAGCATTCGCGTTGATCCCTCGAAGGTCGAAGCTATCATCAAATTGCCTCCTCCTTCGAGTCTTCGCCAACTCCAAAGTTTGCAGGGGAAAGCAAACTTTTTACGACGATTCATTCCTAACTACACCGAGGTTACAAAGGGTTTTACCCGGTTGTTGAAACAGAACACTCCATTCTATTGGGATGAGATAGCTCAAAAATCTTTTGATGCACTCAAACACGCGTTGACCCATGCACCGTTGTTGCATCCTCCCAATTACAACCAGGATTAGTTCTTGTATCTCGCCGCCTCTCATTCCACCATTGGAATGGTCTTAGTTCAGGAAGATGAATTCGGAACGGAACATGTGATATATTACCTTAGTCGAATGTTAAATCCAACTGAGCTAAAATACTCACATGTGCAGAAATTGGCATTGGCAGCCGTTCAATTTGTCCAACGTTTTCGTCACTACATTTTACTACGTAAAACTACGGTAATTTCGGATTGCAACCCTATGATCTACATTTTGACCAAGCAATTGCTAGGGGGCAAGTACTCTAAATGGATCGTTATCCTGCAAGAGTTCGACTTGGAATTTGAGAAATCTAAGTCTAAGAAATCTTTAGTTTTTGCGGAGTTAATGTGTGACTTCCCGCGTGCTGACACGGAAACTGTGGCAGAGGAGCCCATTGCGGACGAATCCTTGTTTCTAATCAGCACTTTAGATCCGTGGTATGGGGATATCATCGTTTATCTCCAGACCCAATCCTTTCGACAAGAAATTTCAAGGTCAGAACGTCGGAAAATTCGATTCCAGTCCTAACAATTCAGGATTATTGGAGATACTCTTTATCGCCGTGGGGCGGATTCTGTTTTTCGACGTTGCTTAATTCACGAGGAAGCTGAAAGGGTTATAAATGACTGTCACTCTGGAGTGTGTGGCGGTCATATGTCTGGGTTTGCCACAGCCCAAAAGATATTGCGCGCTGGCTACTTCTGGCCGTCTTTATTTAAAGATTGTATTACGGCGGTCCGAAAATGCCACAACTGCCAGATTTTTGATCGTAAGTTGTGCGCTCCACCTGCTCCTCTCCACCCTATAATTGCCGTTGGTCCTTTTGCCAAATGGGGTATCGATTTTATTACATGTAACCCTCACTCGGCCGGGGGGCATGCGTATATCATCCTTGCGGTAGATTATTTTACTAAGTGGGCCGAGGCGATGCCTACATTTGAGGCAGACGGCAAGACAGCTGCAATTTTCATGTTCAATTATATAATTGCTAGGTTTGGTGTCCCGCAAGCAATAATCACTAATCATGGGCGTCATTTTCGAAACGTTATGATGACCGAACTTACAGGCCAGCTTGGTTTACGTCACGATAGTTCAACCCCTTATTATCCACAAGCGAATGGTCTGGTTGAATCCATCAACAAAGTTTTAGTTATCATGATCCGACGAATCATTGGGATTCATCGGTCGAATTGGCACAACATGCTATTTTCAGCGCTTTGGGCATATCGAACTTCAGTAAAGACATCAACAGGGTTCACTCCTTTCCAACTAGTCTATGGTTTGGAAGCCGTGTTACCCATTGAATGCGAAATCCCATCACTGCAAATGGCCATCGAGTTACTTCCAGCCACTTCCGAAGAGGAAAAGCGTTTGTTATACTTGGCTCAATTAGATGAGAATCGACGTGATGTTGCATTGGCGATCGAGACTCACGCAAAACGCATGAAAGCTCAGTATGATCGAAATGTGACCCCTCGAAATTTTTCGGAAGGAGATCTAGTTTTAGTTTATGATCAAGCTAATGATAAATTAGGCGCTGGAAAATTCGTTCCTATGTGGCATGGTCCCTATGTTGTCAAGCGAAAGCTAGCCAAAGGGGCTTATGAATTGGTAGACTTTGACGGGGACTCTTTGGGTAAACCCATAAATGGTCTTTACTTGAAGAGGTATTATGCTTAAAAGAATGGGTATGGAGATTTTTAGTTAGGATAGTTTTTTCTTTCTAGCTGGTGTGTTTTAGTTTAAACAGTGTGCTTAGCTTAGAGAGTGTTTTTTCGTCATTATTCCTGCTTATCTTGGTTTTACTCTTGATATTGCAGATGTCGATGCCTCTCCAAACATACATTGGTTTCGCTGATGGTGCTTGTCGTAATACACGGAACATCTCTTCCGCAGCTTGGGTTATCTATTCGCCCTCTGACGAGTTAGTATCTATGCATGGGGTAAGCCTCAGTCAAACAACAAACAACATTACCGAGTATAGTGCAGTGATTGAGTTATTATCTGAATCTATTTCATTTGGGATTCGGAGTTTGATAGTGAGGTTAGATTCTGAACTCGTTGTATTACAGCTTAATAGAGTGTATGCCATTAGAAATCCAGTGTTATTAAGATTATTTTTGAGAGTGCGCCTCTTGGAACGTGAATTTGATTATATTGAATATCAGCATATTCCAAGATCTTTAAATACATTAGCAGATGCAATTGCTTCTCGAATGTTAAATAGACATTTGCAATAATCATACATGTAAATTTAAAGCCATTCCATAACATGATTTATAAGATAAGCCGGTAATAGTGATATATATATATATATATAGGAGTGTGTCAAAAAATACATCGTCCTCGATCATAGGTTGAAAAACACCTTATGATCGGCAAAAATGATAAGTACAAAAAACAAAAATGTCATATGTGCCCACAATAGGCGATCATCCTATCACTGATGATGATCTCTATAAGAAACCACTGCACGGGCCACCTTGCAAAGGAACCTCCTAAAAGGTCCCGGGACTCCAATCACATAGCGCTGAAGTCGATGAGGAATGTCGTCTATAGTGGTCTCAGGAATATCTCCTGTCAAGCGCTCAAGATGACCCTCCAACTCGGCCAAAACCTCTGCTGATTCGTCCTGTGGGGCTGGCGTGGGTGCAACTGGTTGTTTCCTCTCGAAAGGTCGGAGAACGGCTGGTCGCTGTGGACCCACATCTGCATTTTAAAATTTTTACTATCAGTTTTGAGACGATGGAAAAATAAAAAAAATTAAATAGGAAAATGTTGAAAAGGATTTTCCCTGACTCGTCCCACTGCTCTCCTGGTGGAAGAACCATGTCTGGGTCACCACGAAAATCTATCCCAGCGTAAGGGAAGTCCTGAATAGAAAAGACCTGGTTTTCCAGCCATTGGAAATACTCAGGTTTGAATCGAGCAACCTCTGTCCTCTCTTCCAGGTGACGGGCCATGACTGCGACCCATCGCATCAGTTTGGGCTCTCGAGGAAGCCCAACTCCAACAGTAAGGTGCTGCGGGATCAGCATAGGAACCCTCTCCAGGCTAAAACTCACGACCAAAGCCCCATAACCAAAGGTCTTTAGTCATCCGTTCTTGGCCTTGGTCAGTTGGCCTTTCACATTGGCCAGCACAACATCGCACCAGTTGAAGATGGTGCCTCGAAAGCAATCAACTGCCATACGCATCTGGGATCCGGTGGCAATATGTAATGCGGCAGCTCCGCAGAGTCTGGTGACAGTAAATGCAATCACCATGAGTTCAGGACGGGATATGGTCTTTATGTCTATCCCTTTGTCTCTAGCCTGGCTGTTGCAGTACTCTAGTCGAAGACTATCGACAGACTGGCCACCTGGCCTAGTCCCGTGCAGAGTCAAGTCTTCGCCTCTCTTATGCAAACCAGTCAAGAAATATATGTCCGCCGGCTCGATTTCGAGCTGGTGGCCGCCAATGAAGAAGCACTGGTCCTGTATGCTCCATCTGTCAACCAACCACTGTAAGAAATCCACCTGAGCCCTCATGCCAGGAATGGCCCAGAATTTGTATAGTCCGCACGCCCTCAAAGCATCAAGTGAAGGCTGATGATTCCATGCAGCGGCATCCACGTCCTCATGCTCTCGTTCACGCCAATCTAGCATGATGTACTCTCTGCATCAAGTATAAGGATAAATTAAATTGCTAGGAATTATTTTGATTGGTCCATTTTTGAGAATTTTTGGGTTAAAAACCCTTGCGGCGGGGTACGCACCCTCCGGGTTAGACACAGTGCGTGGGACCGCACTTTGTCTACACGGAAGGTGCGGACCCCGAGCTTTTTCCCAATGGAGAAAAAGTCGGGGTCCGCAGGGCCGCAATGGTAAACCTGCGGGCCCCCACGCGCGGGTTTTGCGCCTAAAAACCCTCCCAAAAATGAAATAAAGGACTAAAACAAAAAATTAAACGGTCAAAAATGAAGAGTGGGATGATGTGGATTACCTGGAGAAGACGGCGTTCGGTTCCGACGGTTGGATTTTCCGCAATCTTCACGGGAAGTTTTCTGAACAAAAGCACTATTTTCTCACCCAAACTCAAACGGTAAAAATGAATTGACAAAGGCCCTTTTTATAAGTTTTTTGAGTAAATAAATTTCAAATTTGTTTATGTTTCACTTTGAAAAGGTATTTTGCGACATTTTTATCCATTTCAAACAGGTATGAGTAATGTTTGTGTTTTTGTGCAGAATAAAGGATTATTCAGGCGAAATCTATCATTTTCGACGAAAAAACATGTAGAGTCATCTTTAAGCTCTTTTTTGACTCCTAAAACATGAAAAGATTGCCGAGTGTTTCTTTTAAACTCGTTAAAACGGAATTAAAAGACGGTCCACTTACAGCTCTTTTCCGACCGTAAAAACATGAAAAGATTGCCGGATTTTTGTCGTTTCAAATTCGATATTGGTTATAAAATGACGTGTCATTGATCGCTTTTTTACTTTTTCGGGTCAAAGGCACTAATGACGAAAAGTACTCCTTGGTCGTAAAAGATCAAGCGGTTCTCTCAAGTATTATTTTATACTTTTTCGGGCTTGGGGGACACAAATTTACGAAAAAGGTCAACCCTGGAGTCTTCTTAAGTTTTTTCAGACTCTCTAAAATTGAAAAACGCCGAGTTTCTCCTATACTAGACTCGTTAAAATTTCACAGTAAAGGACCTGTTCAATTTCAAACAGGAACGAACCACTCCTTCTTAGGGTTCGGATTTAAACTAAGTTGGACTCATCCGAAGGATGAGCTTATAATCAAGAAAATGTTATCCTCCTCAAGCTTGTCAAAAATAAAGAGGTACTTGCCAGAAATGGTGGGGGAAAAGAGAGAAAAATGAGCCTGTTTGTCATACAATGTAACTACTCTTGAACACAACATTTTCATTCACCTGGGCTGGGAAATCCTTTGCCTAACAGTTGATCAAACCACATTGAAAGTCTTCAGCCGGTTTCTGGGTATTAACTTTGGGTCAATTGCCACCAAACCATCTGCTATGTCATTATGTGTTCAAGAGGTCACTGCCAATAAGCCATTCATCTGCAAAATATCTGTCATCCATCTTGACCATCCCTGAGTCAGTCCTTGCAACTAAATTTCTTCAACTTGATCTATGATTTCGTGTTGTGGGCTGCCTACGACGGATCGCTTTCTATCGACATCAGCTCATTATCTAGAAAGATGATCTAGAAATCGTCAGTACCTTGAAATCTGCATGCCTCAATGGCAGGTTTCTCGCCTTTGACGACAGTTTACATCATTGACTTTCGATCAAAGGATTCCGTGACATGTTCAACATCAACACATTTATTCGCATCTCATGGATTGTACTGGGTACTTTGAGAGCCATTGACATCACTGGTGGTTTCTCTCACACTTGTTAACAGTTTACATCATCGACTGGTAATCAAGTGGTTTCTACCATGTTCGATATCAACACATTCATTCGCATGGATAGAATCGTACTGTTTCGGGAAGTAGAAATGAAGACCCTGGATCTAGTTTCCACAATCCAGGCTGCGAGGAATTTTGTATTCATTATATAATGGACTATTCATAAACAGATGGCTGCATCCATACTGTGTCCACATGAGTCTATACTTGTGATGTTTTACAAAATCATTCCTGTATCAGAGCAGTAGTTAGTTTCTAGTCAGTTTTGATCTGAGCATGGGAATGCCTACCTCAGCGATGATATGATCTCATATATATATCTTGCATTGAATGTTTTTACAGGTTCCAACCCGGTTCTCCACAAGATGATCCTCGAAATGATAAAGTACTTCACTCTTCCTAAATGATAAGAAATCCTCATCTACTACAGACTTCGCACTTTAGGGGGCAATCTGTTACACAAAAATATCGTCACCATGATTATTTGCAGTCAGTATGGGTCTATCATCACTTGTACTGTCCTCCTAAGCAAGTCTCAGACCTCAGCTCTTCAAATCAAGCTTTGGAAATGAGAGAAAGACATTAAAAATCAATGTAACTCTGGTTCTGCACTTTCTCTCATGGTCACCTGCGGTCCCGCACCTTCTGTGTACAAAAACTGCGGACCTGCCCGCTCTATCCCTAACGGTGTAGATGCGGACCCCTGTGAAAGTCAAAAGGCGCAAGTTTTATCTTAAAAAACTCACTTTGGGTTAATTCTAGAGGTTTCTAGAAGGAATTTTGACGTGGATTGTTCGCTCTGAGGTGGTTCATGCATCCCAAAAGAGAAGGAGCTAATCCCTTGATGAGAGGAGCTATCCCTTTGAAGGAGGGCTTTATCCCTTTGAAGGAGGACCTAGTAACCTCCCTCCATTGCACTATAAATACAGGCATTGGGCTGGTTGCTGGAGAGGTTAGAAGCTGAACATTTTTTAGGGTAAATGCTGGTGAAATCAAGACTTCCTAGTTGAGCTTAAGAGGAGAGATCACACATCTTTTTGGCTTCATTGGGGAGTGAGTGAAACTTGCCAAAGTAGAGGAGACTTTTTGCTGGACCCTGGGAGGAGCTTGTATAACGTCAAGGCAAAGGTTGTAAAGTTCTTCTTCTTTTGAATTAATACAATCAAACTCATTTTTCTCAACAAGTATCTTATGTTATTTGTTTCATGGACTCCTTGACTTTCATGTTAAATATGTTTTATGCAATTGGCTTTTCAGGTGCTATTTAATTTGTTTGCCTTGTTTGTGTTTGCAGGTTCGCGAAAAGGAGCTCATTTGGATCGAAGGAGCGAGGGCATCCACAAGCTAGCGTTGGACCTAAGGTAGGCCCTAAAAACACTTGTTTGCTATTGTTTATCAAAGCATATTTAGAGAAAGATAGTGTCTGGTTGGTTTGCTTGTCATTAGATCTTCTTTAGATTCTAGGAAGGTCTATCTTGTCCGCAAGATCGACTTGTTCCGTGTGACACCCACAAGTTGCCTATATACAGTAGCTTCCACTACTTCTCCTAAAGTAGCATCCTCCTTCCTCTAGTTACCAGCTAGAGGAGTCTCCATGGGTTTACTGCTCTCCATGCAAAATCTCCTGAGTATCTCATTGGCATATTTGCCTTAATAAACAAACAACTCCCCATCTCCCTGCCATACCTCCATGCCAAGAAAGTAATGCATGAGCCCCATGTCCTTCATCTAAAACTCTCTTGAAAGGTCCTCCTTGCAAGATTTGATTAGCTTCTCATCACTTGTCAGTATGAGATCATCTACACAAAGTACAATGATCAAAATCTTACCTTCCACCACTATGTGATACAGGTTCGCATCCGCTTCACTCTTTATGAATCCCAACCTAGTGAAGTATCTATCTATCCCGATGTACCAAGCACGGAGTGCTTGCTTCATCCCATACAATGCTCTCTTGAGTCAGCATACATGTGATTCACGATCCAAGGTTTCAGAACCTTTGGGTTTCTCTATGTACACCTCTTCCTAAATCATGCCATTAAGGAAGGCAAACTTCACATCCATCTGATGGATCTTCCAACCCATCTATGCTGATAGTGCCAAAATAGATCTGATAGATGAGTCTTGCAACAGGGGCAAAGGTCTCATCATAGTCAATCCCCTCTACCTGTGAAAAGCCACGGGCCACAAATCTGGCCTTGTGCTTATCCACACTACCATCTGCAGCTTGCTTTACCTTGTAAAGCCATTGGGAGCTCACAACTCGGGACCACATCCCAAACACTGTTTCAAACTATGGAGTCATACTCCTCCATCGTCGCATCAACCCAAACTAGTTGTTGCACTGCTTCCTGAAAGGAAGATCGCTCTGTCACAACACATGCACCCATAAGTTCCATGTATCCAGTGTACCTCTCTGGTGACCTCCTCTGTCTGCGCTGAGAAGAGGGTGCTCCCACATTCTCTCGTGCATCATCCAACAATCTGTCAGCCTCTCTAGTGTGATGTCTTCCTTCTGGAAGAATATACCTGAGTGGATGTCTCCACTCCCAGAACCTCTGCATGTGGCTGCTCCACATCAATCTGAGGCTCCTCAACCTTAGGAACTAAAATTTACTCCTCCGCATGTAGCTCAAGCTCCCTCTCAAAGGATACTCACATGGCCTTCTCCTCATCAAACTTGACATCCCTATGAACCACTGTCATCCGACTGGTTTGCATGTACACCCGATAGTTGTGCGGAGTATCAGTGTACCCCACAAAGATACCCAACTTTGTTGTTGGCTCAAGCTTCTTCCGTGCATCTTTGGTCACATGGAAATAAACCGATGACCCAAAAATCCTGAAGTGACCAACATCTGGCCTCTTACCAGAATAATCTTCCTCTATTGTTTTACTCTCAAGTATCTAATGTGGGCTACAGTTATGAACATAAACCATTGTGTTGCATGCCTCAGCCCATAAGTGTAGTGGTAGGCCCTGATCATGCAACATCGCCCTTTCTGCCCCTGCTATGCTCCTGTTCTTCCTCTCGAAAACCCCATTCTGTTGAGGGTTATGAGGTGTCGTGACCTCTCGTATAATCCCTTTCGCTGCACATAAGTTCTTAAACTCATTGGAGACATATTCTCCACCATTATCACTCTATAGATCTTTAACCTACTTGCCTGACTCTTTCTCAACCAATGCTTTGAATTCACAAAACTTTGTGAATGTTTGATCCTTTTTCTACATGAAAAATATCCAGCATTTACGAGAATATTCATTTACAAATATAACATAATACCTATGTTTTGCGATCAATACTATTGAGAATGACCCACACACATATGAATGGACTCTCTCCAAAATATACTTTGCTTAATTGTCTCTATCTCTAAAGGAAGACTTGGTGTATTTTCCCAAAGTACAACCCTTGCATGTATCAACTTGCTCAAGCGTACCTTTGGGAAGACCAGTAGAGATTTGTTGCAATATCTTCAAAGACCCATGATGCAAGTGGCCCAATCGCCTGTGCCACAACTCGATGATGTCTCGACTCAACATATTTTCTTCTTTTGAACTCAAAGTAGCACAATCCTCTACCTCTATCTTATAGAGATTCTGAACTCGAATCACTATCTTGTTTACTTGACCTGTGGCTATGTGTCAAAGGAACGGCTTTCCTTTTGAAAAGATCACATCATAGCCTCTATCCTCAAGCATGGCAACAAATACCAAGTTCTTCGCCAGTCTGGGTACTTGCATAACATTCTTCAAGGTGAATGAAGCCGCATGCTCCCTCTGAAAAGTAATAGTGCCCACACTAGTAACACTATACTTACCGTCACCACCCATCTCGATATGCATCATGAGATCTTTCTCCTCTAGTTCACAGAATAAATCTTTGTCGCCAATCATGTGGAAAGAAGCTCCACTGTCTAAGCACCAGACACTTCCCATCATTGAAGACACCATGCATGCAATGAGGGAAAATTCCAATTCGAATTGGGAGGCCAAAGCCTCACCCACCACTCCTCCTGAGGACTTCTCCTTGCACTTCTTCAATGGACAATTTGTAGCAAAGTGACCCATCTTGTGACAATGAAATCATTTAACTTTTGGCATGTCCTTCTTCTTACCTCCGTGATAAGAATTTGATTTGGAACGAGAAATTTTACCTTTCCCCTTCCTTACCTTAATCAATAAGGCACAGTTCTCTTCATCATCAATCTTTGATGAAGATCCATCGCTGATGTTCCTCCTAATCTCATCCTGCATCAAATACAACCATAGTCGTTCCCAATCTGGCAACTTCTCCTGACCATTGACAGAGTCCTGATAACAATGCCAACTCTTTGGGAGTCCAAGAAGAGCAAGGTTCACCATATCCTCCTCGGCAACTGTGATTCCAACACTTCCAAGTTCATCCCGACATTGAATGAACATGGTCAAGTACTTTGTAATCATCTCGCATTTCTCCATCTTGATTTTATGAAGTTTATCCTTCAGTGCCAACTTCCTTTGATCACTGTTATTCCGATACAAGTCTGTCAATGTTTTCCACATAGCATGCGGAGTTTCCTTGCCATGGAGACTCGAGACAATGTGGTCTTGAACTCCCTCAAGGATTATCCACCTTGCCTTCGCCACACACTTCTTCCATTCGGCCAAGTTTTGTGCATCCGTAGCTGCTGGCTTGGGGACTTCTTAATCAATGAATTCCTTCAAGCCATTATCTTCTAGCACAGCCTCCATCCTGTCCCTCCAGGCTATAAAATTCGAGCTGCCTTCCAAGGCATACTCAAGCCTCAACCCATGGAACGCCATCTGCTGATCCTGAAGTATGTATGCAAATTCGACTTTCACTTGTAACCCATAAACTCAAAACTTTGAAATCTCCTCTAAAGAGTTGATTTTAATTCAGCGATATCTCGCTCATCCAAACTCCGATTTGAACAAATATATATATATATATATACTTCAATTTGTTTCTGAAAAAATTGCACATAAATTCTCATAACTTCTCTGCAAACGCTCGGCCCAAAAAAACAATCTTGCTCTGATACCATGTAGAAAAAACTGTAGATTCACAAACTCATGTAATCTACTAAAACAAGAGACAAGAATCTATTCTACTCTTTACAACGAAAGCCCATAAATATCGAGCAAACAATAATCGATAGAGGAAGAGAATCATTGGCACATAACACAATAAATATATGGGGAAAGCCACAACTCAAAACCCCACTATCTGTTTTGTATTAATCCGGAAAATCAAGATGAAATTACAATGTTTGTTCTCTCTAAAACAATCTCAACACTCAGCAAATTCAATCTCCAACTCATAAGCAAGCTCAAGGCCAAAGCTTAGATAATTCACAAGCTCTCCAAGTCTCTATTCCAATGTGTAATTCCTATGGAGAATAGCTTGTATTTAAAGGGAAATAAAACCTCTAAAAATAGCACAATCCCTGAAGGATCAGTTCCTGAATGCATGCACTATCAGTGCAACTCAAAAAAATCTAAAACAAATAGTACATTGTCCCTGCACTCTAGTCTCAACTGGGTCTTTCTCAGAATCAACATGCATGAGTTTCTAATGGTGGAATTTTCAGTTAACTAGAGTAGCACTAATTAGGTCACTAGTTTCCCAACTGACTGTTTACTCACTATTAGTTCCTGAAACTGATTGGAACAAATTTAACTGGACTTAACTCAATAAACTAAGTTAACTGATTACAACTCATTCATAACTCATCCTGAACTCCTATAAGTTAGGGAGAACATATACATGTCTTCTAAAAGACTTCCAATTCAAATTTCCTAAATTAATTAAGTTAATTAAACTTAATTAATTATTTTCAAATTGCTATGAGAAAAGAATTCTATTTTAATTCACGGTTTAATTCAAGGACAAATTAAACTGGGATTTCTTGTTCCCATTTCTCAACACATCCTATTAACTTGGTGATGTCATCATCCTTTTCTTCTAGTTGGCATATCATGGTGTTTCTCTCCTTTTTTGCTTCATCAACTTGTCCTTCTATGAATGTCAAAGCTTCCATCACCTTCTCATCTCCTTGTGATTGCTTCCTTGCTTCTTCTAGTTGAGATCTAAGGGAGGAGACCTCTTCCTTGTATTGACCAATCTCTGCTTCAAGTTTTTTCAAGCTCTTGTGCCTTTGCTCAAGGTGGCTTGACAAGGTATCTTCCTGTTTCTTTGCCTTATCCAATTGATTTGTCATGGATATGACTTCTTCATTATGCTTTCTCTTGTTTTGATGAAATTCTTCCTTAATCTTGGCGAGCTCCTCATCTCTTTCTTGTACTTGAAGCTTGACAAGGTCAACTTCCTTCCTTGTCTTGTCCGGGTCACCAACTTGTGCTTTCTTCTTAAGTTCCTCATTTTCCTCTTTCAAATTGTTAATCTCTTCCATGGCAGCCATAGGTTTAATGAGGAGATATTCTTCAAAATATTTTTCATTCTCTTCATCTTCTAGGTCTTCTTTAGCCTTGATGTCATCACTCTTATCTTCAGCTTCCTTGATGGGCTCTAGATTTCCTTCTCGTTTTCCATCATTTTCTTGACTAGAGATCATTGTCAATGCTCCTTTTGAGTGAAGATCATGAAGTTTATCCCATATGCCTTTTGCTGACGAACATTTTTCAGAATTGGCCTTCATAGAATCTGGTAGCCCATTCAAGATTGCTTTCATTGCTCTTGTATTATGTTCCTTGGATTCTTCATCCATCATGCTATCAATAATCACCGATTTCCATACTTCAATTCCTTGAGTCTTTAATAAATTCTTCATTCTTCCCTCCCATATATCAAAGTTTCCATTGAACAATGGAGCCTTCACAAATTGGTTGACTTCAATTTCGGTGGTTGAGGGAGACACATCTTTAGGAGGATTGGAGACTTTCTTCCTTGGCTTCACGATTTGTGTTCTAATGATCAACCTTCAAGTTGTTAGACTTTGATTGAAGGTACTGGCTCTGATGCCAATTGTTGGAAATACTGGGGGGGTGAATCAGTATTTCTTTTCAATTGTTATTTTTACGAGTTAGATCACTTATATTTAGAACACAAAATGAACAATAGGAATAATGTTTTTATTAATATAATATTTACAATGAATCAAGTACAATATAGATAGGGCTCCAACCTTAGATAAAGACACCCAGGCTCTAACCTGGGATATGCCAAGCACCTACTTGGACTTTCCAAGGCATCGACCTTGTTAATTTTGAGGCACCGACCCCAAGGACTCCAATCCTATATCTTCTTCTTTAGGCACAAACCTGGATTCTTGAGGACTTCAATCCTCTAGGGCTCCAACCCTATCCTTCAAGGCACCAACCTTGTTTGTTCGAGGCTCCAACCTTCCGAGCACCAACCCTCTGGGCTCCAACCCACTGTTGTACTTTGTCTAGATATGTTTGATAGAAAAATCATGACTCCCAAAGTCTTCTTCATGGATCTTTGTCAATCTTCAATTATAGTCTCCACAACTCTTCATATTACCCAAACAATTTCTCCAAGGTCACCTCATGATGACTAGTGCATCATGGTCTCCAAGGATCTCCACGAATCTTCAAAGTCAGCTCCAAGGGCAAGGATGTATACTCTAAGACTGCTCCAGAAGAGTCTTCACAATCAATCCTCTTTCAAGAGTACTTCAAACTGGTTCAAAAGATGTTATCCAAACAAGGTTGCCAAAAATTGTGCCTCCAACTCAAATCTGTCCAACAGTCTTCTCAAAGAGTTTAGTCTAAGCTTGCTTGACTATCACAATGTATCTCCACACTGCACAATCACCTTATAAAAAGGCTTCCTTCTAAAGCTCTTTATCAAATATGTCTACAAGATGTAACTGTGCACTACTCCAGATCTACTCAAAAGTTCCTTTTGAATCTGCTTCAAAAGTCTCTTCTGTCCAGAACGCTTTCTTCACTAAGACTGCTTTCAATGATAGTCTCAAGGTCTTCAATAATGTTTCAAAGAAACTGTTTCAATGCATTCAACAGGTATGTTCCATTGTTATGCAATGTATACACTAGAATTCTTCCTTCAGTGTATATCCAACCAAGTTCACAAGTATATTCTCTTGAAACAAGTCTTGTAAGAGTATGATGCTCTTTAAATCTGCAAGATTATGATTATAACACAAAAATGTCGCAAAGATATACAATATTGAAGTCACCGAGAGATACAGGTCTGGAAGGTATCCACAGATTTAGGTCTGCAATTCACTCAATCTAGAAAATATCCACCACAGGTTCGAACCTTTGTTGTCACTGGTATCATCATAGCTTTGGCTCACTCCACAGATTATTTGTTGTAGAGAATATCATTGTCCAAAAGATATAATACAGGTCTGCTTATTCAAAAAACTTCGATGGTCCCAAAAATTGCAGGTTTGATGGTCTCTTTGTTTTAACTCACGAGTTGAATGATAATCTTCAAGTTTTTCTCGCTTGACCTTCTACAATCTGAGCTACTGTACTTCTTATGTAATATTGACCGAAATATTGTTTGCGAAATGAAGTCTGAAGCCCTTATAAATAGTGATTTTAGTGAGATCAAACGAAGAGACACGTCATTGTAATTTGGCCAACATAAATTGGCTTAACACAGGTCGGCTCATTGTCAGAATTAGATTGTTAACTTGTAAAATCAATAACTTTTAAACCGCTTGGAGTTTCAGGCTTAGTAATAGCTCGTTGGAAAGGCAAAAATATGATCTTCAAGATGGTGTAGGTGTCATAAACTAATTTTGCCTCTAAGGTAGCAAAAAATATTTTTTAATGTGACTGATTATTTATTAGTGCAGAAATGGAGGCAGGGCAGAATGCCTTTGAGTGTTGGGCTTCTTCATGGTTTGACTTCTTCATTGATTATCTTCATAATCATGTACTTTCCTTCTTCTTCACAAAGTCACCATCATCATGTCCTTGATTTCCTTCTTCATCACCTTGTCTTCTTCAACATATGGTCACCATCATTTTGTAGTCTTCGTTATTAGGATCACTGGAAGTAAGGACATCAAGCTTCACATCATTGGAGGTTTGTCACCAAATCATCGGAGGTAGGACATGTCATCATGTGTATTTCTTCTAGGCCTTCATCAAGTACAGTGATATGGTAGTCTTTCATTATGATCAAGATACATGATTGACACTTCATTTGTGTCTTGACAACTTAAACAAGAGTTGTAGTCATCCTCTGGCATCTTCAAGAATATTTGCCATCTCGATCATTGCCATATCAACGATTGAAATCAACTATTGATATTAATGACAACCTAGATTAGCATTGATACATATGTTAAAATGCTTGGATAATGTTGCAAAGATTGCTATGTTGAAGAATTTGTTGTGATGTTGAATTTTTATTGAGTTGAATTGTTGTGATGCAAGGCAAAGGCAAGACTCCGTGACAACAGAGGAAAAGTTCCATGATAACAAAAACAAGAGAAGACTCAAGGTTGTCGAGGCAATAGCATGAAGAAAATATCGCTTTGATCATACATATGGATTTGGAGAGTGAATGTTGCATGCATATGGCTTGCATTGCTTTCATATGTTGTGTGCATATTGTTTGCATTGGAGAGTTCTTGCATTGTGTGCATGTGTTTTGACGTTATAATGTGTTTCTTATGGCATTATGTTGATATTGGTGTACTTAATCATTATATATGGTTGAAATAATATTTTGTGGATCACTTATTTATGTGCTAATATTCAAAATATGAAGAGCTTGGAAACGAACGAGTGGAAGGAAAAGAACCAAGCTTTCTCACTTCATATTCTTATGTGGAATACAAACAACCAACAAACTATCTTTAAAAAAGATGTGATTTTGGAGGGTAGATTGATTAGAGACTTAGAGAGCATGTGAGGACTAATTGTTCATGAGTTATCTAGCACACATGAAACTAATGTGAAACGGATTTGAAGGGGAGAAGAGGCAGAGATAAAGATGAAGGTATGCAGGATTGATGACCAGTTAAACTAGCATGTTGTTCCTTGTATGTATCAAGGGATTGTAGTCTCATTTCAAGTTGCAACTTGATAAATAACATGTTGGAGCTTGTTGAGGTAGGAGCCTCTTGTGGGTTGTAGCCTACATAAAACTTATGGGAGTTGGAGCTTCCTTGCATGTTGTAGCTTGCCAAAAAATTGAGGTAGTAGCCTCATGTAGGTTGGAGCCTAGAGAAAATCCGATGTAATAAGGGAGTAGGAGCTTGTCTTCACATCATAACAACAACAAAGTTGTGGTTTTCTCCCTTTATGGGTTTCCACTTATGTCTGGTGTCCATATGTGTTGCTATTATGTGTTGATGTGATGTTTTTGGTTTACTTATTACTTGGTGTTTGAATATTAATCTGCTAGTCTTTATGTGTCACTGTGTTCATTTAGTGTCTCACTTAATCGGTTAAAAGAAAAGAATTTTAATGCCCATTAATGTACTAAATTGATTCACCCCTCCACTCTTAGTTTAGTCAATTTTTCATCAATTGGTATCAAAGTCTGTTCTTGGGTGTAAGCCTAATAGCTTGAAGGTAAACCTGATTAAGTCATGGAATATCAAAGTGTTTTCGTGCTAAGTGCAACAAACTTTAATGAATGGAGAGATAAGTTAAAATCTGAACTGATAGCATATGGACCTAGTGTATGGAAGATAGTAAGTGATGGTCATTGTAAAGACTCTCCCTCTATGCAAGAACAACATTGGAATGCTAAGGAAAAGTGTGTTATGTTTAATAATCTTCATAATAAGGATCTTGATACAGTAATAGATTTAACTTCTGCAAAAGAAACCTGGGATAGGTTGCAACTCATGCATGAAGGAGATACTAGTGTTAGTAGTACAAAAAAAAATAGAAAGAGGAAGAAGAAAAAAACCCTTTAAAAGGAAAGTGTTCAGTCAAATGAGACCTTTGTATGTGTGAATGAACCTGGGAAGAGGTTAGTTGAATAACAAATCAAGTTTGATTCAAACCCGACTGAAATAAAAAGATTGAGGAATGAAAACAAAGATTTGAAGAAATTAGTGCAAATGTAATAAGAATAGAAAAGGTAATAAGAAAATGACTGAAGGAGAAAGAAGAATAATGTGAGAGGTTAGAGGTTGAGACTACTTCGGCTAAAAGTGAGTATAGATTGGTTAAACAACTAGAAAAAGAGAATGTCTCCGTGAATAACTCAGAAAAATCAGCCATTAAAGAGGAAACAACATCCTTGAAAACACATGTAGAAGAAAGGACAACCAAAGTGATTAATAAGGAAACCAACAAAGGCAAGAAGCTGAATCCAAATGGAAAGAATAGATTGAAGAAAATGCAATTTGGCCCTAAATATGAGGTTAAGAATCCTGCAAGACTTCAAAGGAGAAATAATGTCATGTACTTCCATTTCAATAAACTTGGTCATGCATCAACAAACTGTAGGAGAAATCAAACCAAATATTATCAACAAAACATGCAACAAACAAAGAAGTTGTCTCAAGTAAGTAATCAAAGGAGAGCTTTGCCTACTAGAAGACCATTAGTTATCAAGTACTCAAATTTCGTCTATGTCTATTGTTTATTGTGTTATGCATTTGGACATAAAGCTACTGATTGCAAACATTATGAAAAGAAAAATAAAAAAACACAAGCATTTTCTTTCAATTCTTGGCCACACAAGGTGTTATAAGTGTACCAATTTTGGCCACATAGCCAAAGACTATAAGTTTCCTTGTACCCTAATTAAGTCTAGACAAAAGGAAGAAGTCATTCAGAGAAAACTAAACAATGAGCCAAAAGGAAATGAAGACAACATAAATAATTACACTAAAGTGTGGCTGAGGAAGGAAAAGGAACAAGTTGTAACTTCAATGACAAAATGAAGTCATCATGTTCTTAGGGGGAGTTGTTTAAGAAAGCAATGAAAAGCCTTGTTAATGTCCATATTAGAGCAGTAACATCTCAGTGGGAGAGCAGCCACAAGAATATCTTGGAAAAGATAACAAATATGATGAGACCAAACTTGCACATGAGGTGTGGCAGAGACATGGTGCTTTACATGTGGTCAACAGAATCATGAAAAGAGATTATCTTCTAGTTTGAGGAACATAAAAGAGATGAAGCAAGAAACCATTGTTACCTCAACACTTATATCAATATTAAATAAAAATGGCCATACCAACAAACAAAAAAAAGAAAAGAAAAGAAAGGTAGTAGGTAGTTGGGTTACAATGGTCAAATCTATGGAGACACATATGGAATATTTAAGAAGGGATATAAACCAAGATATGGTGAGAATATAAAGTGTTATTCTAATATCACAAAAAACTTAACATGATTTCTGGCTGAGTGAACAAGATGAATTGACACAGTGAAAGGAGACCCAACATGAACAAGCAAAAAAAAGGAGGTGCTTTCACAAATAATCATCAAGATCCCCATAATGAATTATTACTGATATAATTATTCTTGTATGAAAGTTCACTAGATGACGTAAACATGAATAGATCTCCATTGGACACGCACCATAAGTACAAAACTTTTGATCACTGCCTATACATTTTGATTGGTTGGCCTATTATGCCAGGGGCAACATGGCTTTGGTGTTCCTTTGTTATTAGAAACCACAGGAGTGAAAGGCAGCCTCCATTGTTGAACACTTGCGTAATATAGTGTGGAATATATATGATAATAATCACGTGCAATAATATATTGAGGATGACAAACCTTTGAATTAATTTGCAGCTTTGAGGGCATCGAACAACATCATTATGACATTGATAAGTGGTGGCAGCGTTACAATTGGAAAGCGTTACAAATTGATTGAGCGTTGAGTAACACATTATCATTGATGTTATTATCATTACCTCCCGGTCTTAATTTCTTATACAATATATTGTTCTATGGGAGCGTAAACGTGTTGGGTATTATATTATCGTTCACATATATATCCAACAATATTCGAAGGAAACAATAGATTTATAATGTTACACAACAATATATATGTTGGTGCGAATCAATATTTACTAAGTGATGGCAAAAACAAATATGGTGGATGAAATTGATATTGTCCTCGGAAAATATGTCATTACTTTGTCCAATGCATAAAGTATTTTAAGAGCATGTTATATGTACTGGTGGATTAAAAAATGACATGGAAAATGTTATTCTGGTTCATGGTAGAGGTTGGTTGAATGTTGTGTCAATATTGATGGAGAACTACTTTGGTATATATATTGGAAGTGAGGAAATTAAAGTCATAATTGAAAGGATTTTTTTACTTCTTTATTGGGAAAACAAGTTTGACTATTTGGGTAGTGAATTTTAGGAATGGGCATTAATGGTCTAGACATTAGAGTTTAGAGGCAACGGTCCAAATTGGTTTTGTACAGAGTTCTGCCACAACAGCTCCGACTACTCGCTCAATCCCAGTCGACAGTGTTCCACCTGTTGCTCCAACCTAAATTCAGTTGCTCGACATGTAGATCACCGACTTAAGATTTTCAATGGATAGCGTGGAGAAGGAAAGGGACTCTACTTTGAAAATTAAATGAAAGACAAAAATACTCTATCAAAAACTAGATGTGGAGCATTTTCCTACAGTTGTTATAGTTCAAAGCATTCTAAATGCTACAGAAAATAGTGTTGTAGTAATCGCTAATACCAAAGCAACAATAGGTTAATAGACCTCGAGCCTGTCGGATTCCCATGATATATTCAAGAGGGAGGCTTAGAAGCAAAAAATTATAATGACACCTAGAATGGAAGATGTCACAAATGCCACACCTTCCCCCTGCCCCCCCACAACACACACACACACATATATATATTATTGTGAACCTTGTGTTGCTCTATCACACTTGCACTCCCATCCATAACATTTGGTGATCCTACACTCCCATTCATAGCATTCTCTATCATATTTATTGAACATATGAGATTTGAAATTTTCAGTACACTCTCTCAATCTACATAATTTTATGGTCTCCTCTCAATTTTTTAGTACATTCCGACAACAACATAGAAGAATATCTAAGATCTATATAAAAGAGTGACGGTTATGAATGAAGGGAAATATGGTTCAGGCATAAGAAGTCAATATATGCATTCAAATTGATATTGTTCGATAACTAAGTTAGTCCTTGGGAAATTGAAATAGTGGACGTTGCGAGAGTTGTTGACCAAGGTTTCAAGATGGTTAATTTTTCAACCATAGGGAACCAAAAAACTCATATTATTATTCATATTACAGGAAATGAGGGCTCAAGTTAAAGCATTGCATTCATATTATTATTTATATAATAGGAAATGAGGGCATACAATGTGTTGCATAATATAACAATCTTAATATAGTGTTCTTGCATATTATTATGTTTCGTGTGATAGTGCGCTCATATCATTAATATTACAATACATATGCAACCATGAAAGGCATTGTTATGTGGTTTTATTATGCAATGATTATAGTATGGAGGCGACACATGGTTATTGGCGTGTATATGGTGTGCCATATGGATTCTTCCTTCCTGGATTTTGGTTCTAGCTAAAGTCAATCCTCACATCTACATGAAATTATTGTTCAAAAGCATGAACATTGTAGTGGATGTATCTATTAACAAAGGTTGATCCAAGGAGATCAAAATAAAAATAAAAATTATTATTAGTTTTGTTGTGTGAATTATGACAAATGTACACAATATCTATAAGGATATTGTTCTTCTTTAGCAAGGTGGAATTGTAATGCACATTAAATGCTTCTATGGTGAGTAGCTTCACTGTTATTATTATGGGAGTAGGAGAAACCATGTTTTATTCATTCCTCCAAAGTTGCAGGTGCATCCATCCTTTTTTCTCCAAGGATGTGGGTTATGCAACTAGCTCACAAAATAGAAGAAAAGATAGATCAGTGACATAAAAATTATCCTATTCAAGGGGGAAACCTCAATTACATTACATAAATGAACAATTCTTGGATGATACAAATGATAAGACCTCCTTGGTATATATAGGGGTCTAAGTGGTCACAGCATAATCAAAGCCTACATAATAATAATGTAAGGGCACAACAATAACAATAGTGGGCTTCTACGAGGCACAGCAATAAAAATATGGGGGGTACATGGGCACAACATTAACAATAGGGGACTACGCTAACAATAGTAATAAGGGGAATATGCTAGTATCATAGGAACCTAACATGCCCCTTTCTTTCGAAAAAGTGGTGTCCTCAACTCTTGAGTAGTTTTGGATGCTTTTGTATAAAATTCTCATCCTCCCATGTGGAATCTTCAGCAGGTAAGTTCTTCCACTTAATGAGATACTCTAAAATTAATCGATTTTGTAGTTGTTGAGTTCTTGTTTCCGTGGCTGCGTCAGGCTCAAATGTGATTTTTCCTTCTTCGTCAAGTTCTGGAAACACTGTTTGAACTAGGAGCTTGTCACCGATAACCTTATTTAAGCCTGAAACATGGAAAACTAGGTGTACTCGAGAAGATGCAAACAACTGCAATTTGTATGCCATAGTACAATATTTTGCAACACCTTATAAGGACCATAGTACTTGGGTGATAATTTATTATCCTTCTTAGCTTGCTTGACGGACATTTGTTTGTATGGTTGTAGCCGTAAAAATACCTAGTCTCCTACATCAAAACTTCTTTCACTACAATGTTGATTTGTCTGTTGTTTCATTTGATTTTGTGCCAGAGTGAGGTTATCCTTTGAGAGTTGTAGAACTTGTTTTTGATGCTCAATGTGATCTTCCACTACCTGAAGCTTAGAATTTTCTCTTAAAGATGATGTGATGGATGGGGGATGATATCCATAAAGTGACCTAAATGGGGTCATTTTTGCTGAAGTATGGAAGGAATTGTTATACCACCATTCAACTAGAGCTAACCATTTGACCCATTGTGTTTGTTTATCATATACAAAGCAATGAAGATATCCTTCCAAACATTTGTTCACTATCTCAGTTTGCCCGTCCGATTGAGGATGATAAGATGAGCTATGAGCTAATTGAGATCCAAGACAAGAAAATAATTTTGTCCAAAAATTTTCAGTGAAAATGGGGTCTCTGTCACTTACAATAATCTTTGGGTTTCCATGTAGCTTTTGAATTGTTTCCATAAATGCAGTAGCAACTATACTAGCTTTAAAAGGATGAGATAATGCACAAAAGTGTGCATACTTGGTAATTCTATCAACTACCACCATGATGACACCCTTTCCTTCAGACTTGGGTAAACCTGTGATCAAATCCATTGGTACCTCCTCCCAACACTGACTTGGAATGGCTAAAGGTTGTAACATACCCGAGGTCTTAATTGTCTCAACTTTATTTTGTTGGCAAACCAAACATTCTGCCACAAACTTCTGAATATCATATTTAAGGCCATCCCAAAAAAAAACCTTCTTGACCTTGTGGTAAGTTTTTAAAAATCCTGAGTGCCCTCCTAAGGGGGGGTGTGCAATTCTAAAATAATATTTTTTTGAGTTGGGAATTCTTACAAAGATATCAGTGATCTTTGTACCATAATGAATCATTTTTCCAGCTAAATGTATCAGATGTACTGGGATCTTGTTGCAACTTTTGAATGAGTGTCCACACCTCTTCGTCATTCTTCCATTCAACCCTTACTTCAGTTATCCAATTAGGTTGGATAATAGAAATGGCACAAAGCAATGCTTCCACATCCTTATCATTTCTTGAGAGTGCATTTTCAACAACATTTTTCTTCCCTTTTTTGTAGATGATTTCAAAGTCGTAACCCAACATCTTTGTGACCCATTTTTGTTGCTCTTTTGAAGATAATCTTTGTTCCAAAATTTATTTAAGGCTATCATGGTCTATTTTTACCTTGAAATGTCTTCCCATTAGGTAAGGTCTCCATTGCTTTAGTGCATGTAGTATTTCCAACATTTCTTTCTCATAAATAGGTTTGTGTAAATACTTTCCTTTGATTGGACGACTTTCAAATGCAATGGGTCTTCCTTTTTGCATTAAAACAACACCAATTCCATTTCTTGAAGCATCACATTCCACAATAAAGGTTTTTGTGAAGTCTGGCGTAGCTAAGACCGGTGCTTGGAATATTGCCTCTTTAAGATGTTCAAAGGCCTTAGTTGCTTCTAGAGTCCAAGAAAATGCATCTTTCTTCAGTAATGTTGTTATAGGTGTTGCTATTCTCCCATAATTCTTAACAAACTTGCAATAATACCCTGTCAACCTGAGAAATCCTCGAAGATGCTTTATTGTTGTGGGTATTTTCCATTCCTTAATGGCTTTAATTTTGTTATGGTCTACCTTAACACCCTCCTGAGATACAATATGACCCAAATATTCCATCTCTTGTACTCCAAAGAAACATTTAGAGGTATTTGCATATAATTGTTTCTCCTCCAATAGTTTGAGCACCTTGTCAACATGTTGAACATGATCCTTCCAAGACTTGCTATAGATTAGTATATCATCAAAAAATACTAACACAATTTTTCTAAGGAAGGTTTGAAAATGGAATCCATCAAACCTTGAAATGTGTAAGATGCATTAGTAAGGCCAAAAATCATGACAGAAAATTCATAATGACCCTCATTAGTTTTGAATGTTGTTTTCAGAATGTCTTCAGTCTTCATTCTAATTTGATGATTTCCTGAATGAAGATCCATCTTGGTGAAGTAAATTGCTCCATTTAATTCATCCAACAATTCATCAATTACATGAATGGGAATTTTTTCTTTAATAGTGAACTTGTTGTGCTCCCTATAATCCGGAAACATATGCCATGATCCATCCTTCTTGTGCACCAATACTACTGGAGCAGAGAAAGAACTTTGACTAGGTTGAATTACACCAGCCTCTAGCATTTCTACAACCATATGTTCAATTTCACTCTTTTGGGCATATGGATATCTGTAAGGTCTAATGTTTGGAGGAACACTTCTCATAATCAAATGAATAGCATGATCATGATCACGGATATGTGAGAGGCCTCTGGGAGTCTCAAATACCTTGGAATGATTGTCTAAGACTTTTTGGATATTTGGAGAATATATGATTTCGATGTTTGAACCTCTAGTGAACATAATTGTTCAACGACACCCTATTTTTATTTCTTCAAAAGTTTTGTAATGCCATTAAGGATAATTATCTTTACTGGTTTCCCTGTGATACCCCTTAATTCAACTTCTTTTCCTTCCAAAAAAAATCAAGGAAAGTTGTTGAAAATTAAAAGCTATCGTCTCCAAAGATTGTAACTGTTGGGCTAATTTATTGAATAAATTAACACAAGTATTTCATTATCAATCCAAGTTTGTAGAACTTAGAAGCGTGTCCAAAATGTATGGATATCAGATGTAGTCAAGGTTAGAAGATGAAATATAAAGAGTTGAGGAAATACATGTTATAAATATAAATCTAATTAAGTAATTTCTAATTCACTTAGGTAATATGTGAGATAAAGTGGTTCCTAAATTAGGAGAACCAATTGTGTCATTCTTCCAAAATATTAATTCATGAATAGGAATTGAAACCACTAATTGACAATAGCTTAAGATACATAAATAAATAATGAAAGAGGCTCCTAACTAAGGAGGTCCTTGTTGTTCTTCATCACAAATTCATTCATCATAATGCCATTGTTAGAAAACTAAAAAATCAGAAAATTACTTGAAAGAAAGGAACATAAAGATGATAAATAAACCAAGATTAATCAGCAAACGTAAATCATCATACATCAAATCAAATAAACAAATCTGAAGCAAAAATAGTTTATGAAAATCAAGCGAGATTAACCATCAAGTGTACTTAACTTAGAGTGGGGGGCCTCCACCCTTCCCTTGCACACTTGAAGAGATTATCAGCTACTGCAAACTCAGTCAATCATCCATACCATTGAACAAAAAAATGAAGGTAGAAGAAGTTCTTCAAATTAACTCAAAGTATTCAGAAGTCTCAATATAAAATTATACAAATTCTACATACCATAAGCCTTCAATGTTTTGGCTTAAATAGAATAATATGAAATAAACTTATCTAAAATATCTCTAACAACTATATCTATATTTGTCGACGCGTTTCGAACCAATGAGTGTGGTTCATCGTCAGGGCAAGTTGAAGAAACAGATCCAGCTTAGCATGTTAAATAGACCGAGCAGAGCCTCCAACGGCTAGTTTGACCAACCGTTAATATTGACTAATGGACCGGGATCAAAATAATAATTTATTAATAAATATTTAAAAATTAAAAATTAAAGGTCAATTATTTTAAAAGGAAATTAGTTGCAACGGACCGCTTCTATGAATAAATTAAATGTGAATAAGAGTTAAATGTGAATAAAGATAACTAAATGAATAAAAACAAATTAAATAAAATAAATAAATAAATAAATACAAAAAACACAAAATAAAAATAATAAAAATAAATAAATAAATAAATATAAATAAAAATAAAAATAAATAAATAATAATAATTAATTAATTAAAATAATAAATAAATAAAAATAAATAACTAAATGTGAATAACTCAATAAAAATAAAAATAATAATAAAAAATAACAATAAAATAAATAAATAAATGAATAAAAATAAAAATAAAAATCAAATAATAATAAATAAATAAATAAAATAATAATAATAATAAATGAATAAAATTAAAAATTAATAACTAAAAAAATAAAAATAAAAAGGAAAAATTAGATGTATAGAGTAATATATAAAATTAATTTTATTTTAAAAATATTATAAAAATTGTGTGTTTAATAATAAAGGTAATAAAGAAAAACAAAGGATGATAGATTAGAAATATAAGCAGTAAAGAAAGGAAATTAGTTACACGGAGGCCCTTAAATAAAATAATCAATAAAAATAATAGGAAAGGCATCAGGAGAAATAGGTTGCTATAAACACGATTAGAAAAATATAAATAAATAAATAAAATAATAATACCAATAATAAAATAAATAAATAAGTGAAAATCACGATAAAAGACACCAAAAACCAAAGAGGACGAAAAAACGACTAGGAAGAGAGGGCTGGGACCCAACACCTACTGACTTTTCAACCATCCTCTCTATTGAGATTGCTTGGTCTCTTTTCGATCTCAAGCGCTTCCCTGAATTTACGATGATGGAAATGCGGAACCTTAGCAATAACACTGGCTTCTTCGATACAAACATGATGATTGGTTTTCTCAGCATGTTCAGCCAAAGCGGAAGACTTAAATCTCCTATGCTTCAGATTCGCTACGTGCTCACTAATCCTCTGATTAATGGAACGACCAGTCTCCCCAATATAGGGGGTCCCACAAGAACAAGGGATCATATAAACACCCTTCATATCTTTAGGGTCGATGGGATCCTTCACCGATCTGAGAGACGAACGAATGGTGTTCAGGGGCCTGAAGGACACCGGGATACTATGTCTCCTGAGAATCCTACCAATTCTATCGGTGGTCCCTTGAACATAAGGAAGATGGACACCAGGAACACGATCTTTTGGCTCTCTTTTCACCACGGAATTCTTGGAAGCTTTAAGGAAAGCCCTATGACCCATGCATCTACTGTAACCATTCTCCACAAAGACATCCAACAGATGGGATTTTTCTTTCTCAAAGCTCTTCTTGTCCGAGATCCTCAGGGCCCGAGTAGCAAGGGTACTAAGAACACCCATCATTTGAGCTGGGAAATGGTGGGAACTGGCATGAAGATACTGCTCCGTATGAGTTTTCTTTCGAAAAACTTGATGGGCGAGGGAACCATCATCATTCCTAGAAATAAGAATATCAAGGAAAGGAAGGCATCCCTCAACTTCCTGCTCCTTAGTGAACTTAATGGCTGAGGACTGCCTGTTAAGATGATCAAAGAAGAGATCAAGCTCATCCTGGCCATGAGACCATATGACATTGGTGTCATCCATATACCTCTTCCATAGTTTAGGAAGGAGCCGGGAAGAGTTCAGAGCTTTGGACTCAAAATCTTCCATAAATAGATTAGCAACAACAGGAGAAAGGGGGGATCCCATTGCAACCCCACATGTTTGCTCGAAGAACTCCCCTTCAAAACTGAAAAAGGTGGAAGTGAGACAGATCTCAACCAACCTAGCCGTGTCAGGATCCGTTAGGCGGTTGATCACAATCATGGCCTCATCAATAGGGATGCAAGTAAACAGGGAGACAACATCAAAACTGACAAGAATGTCCCCAGGATCAAGCTTAATGTCCTTGAGCTCGTCGATAAAGGAAGCAAAGTCTTTTACGAAGGACTCCGTCCGACCAACGAGGGGCTTAAGCTTTAAAGCCAGGAACTTCGCAAGAAGATAGGTAGGACTTCCAATGGTTATTATTATTATTATTATTTTATTTATTTATTTATTATTATTTTATTTTATTTTTATTTTTATTTATTTATTTATTTATTTTTATTCTTATTTTTATTATTTTTATTTATTTATTTATTTTATTCATTTATTTATTTATTTTATTGTTATTTTTTATTATTATTTTTATTTTTATTTAGTTATTCACATTTAACTCTTATTCACATTTAGTTATTTATTTTTATCTATTTATTATTTTATTATTTTATTTATTTATTTATTATTTTTATTTATTTTTATTTTTATTTTTATTTATTTGTTTATTTATTTTTATTATTTTTATTTTGTGTTTTTTGTATTTATTTATTTATTTAATTTATTTAATTTGTTTTTATTCATTTAGTTATCTTTATTCGCATTTAACTCTTATTCACATTTAATTTATTCATAGAAGCGGTCCGTTGCAACTAATTTCCTTTTAAAATAATTGACCTTTAATTTTTTATTTTTAAATATTTATTAATAAATTATTATTTTGATCCCGGTCCATTAGTCAATATTAACGGTTGGTCAAACTAGCCGTTGGAGGCTCTGCTCGGTCTATTTAACATGCTAAGCTGGATCTGTTTCTTCAACTTGTCCTGACGATGAACCACACTGGTTGGTTCGAAACGCGTCGACAAATGAGATTCCATGTGATTTTCACCGAAATCTTTCTCTAACTTGATATGGATCGCAGAAGCCTAAACTCTATTAACTATATCTATACATATCCCACCTGCCCAAGTCAAACTCATCCATCCTATCACTAAAAATATGGAAAATCCCATGAAATCATTAAATTGCCCTATTTCCTAGGGATTTCCTGAATGACTGGTCCTGTTTGACCAGCTTTGACCGGGCCTATTTAAGCTTGGTTTGACCGAACCAATAGGAGTTAGTTCAATCCTAGTTCCTAAGATTTCCATAAATGTGTTCAGCTTGTGCCCAAGTGTCCTGAAAATATGACATCCAGGTAGCCATTACGGGAATTTCTGATTCTGTCCAAAAATGCACTTGAAATTCAATTTTCATAAAAACATCTAAAACTTGCAAAATTAAATTTATATACCTAAATATGCATAAATACATCAAAATGGGGTGTATGTGATGACAAACGGATGGAAAATATAGAAATTAAGAGTTTTCTTAAGCAAAATTGGACCAAAAACGAGGGTCAACATCTCCCTCTTGCTAATTTACAAGCATGTCCTCATGCTTGTTTTTTCCTCTTGGATCTTCTGACCTCTGTTGTAAACCCTGTGCCTAACCCTGATGCTTCCTATTGTGCTGCTTCTAGTAGACAATCTATCCCCTTGTACTGTTCTTCCTTGTAAATGGTAGCTTTGACCTTCTATTTCTCATACTTGTTTTTCCACATGTTTTTATCTTTGAGCCACTTGAAAGCCTATTTGCAAAGTAGATCATTCTTTCTTTTCAGTTTTTCTACCTCCTCATTTAGTTTTTCATTCTCCCTAAACAACTTTTCATTATTTTTCTTATAAGGTTTATTCCCTTTCTTCAAGTGCTTCTCTAAGATCCTGTTTATTTCTAACTGATCTGTCAGTTCTTTTATCTTGCTCAGTTGCAACTCTTTTTCTAATTCCTGTGTATCCTTGGAAAATGATGTGGCCTCTACATTATCAAAGTATGAGTCTTTTTCTAATGCTTCTTTCTCCAATCTTTCAATTATGTCTTCTACTTGTTTCTCTGTAGAAAGTGTCTCTACAATCTGTACTTCAAGGTCTTTGCTACTTGTTTCTGTTGGGCTCTTTCTCCTATGCCTCCTAGGAGTGGATATGAAGGATGCCTCCTTCTCAATCATGACAGTATTGTGTTACTTATTAGATCTATTTCTTGGATAGAGTGGTGAATTCATTATACTTATGGTTTCCTAATATGTTTTGTACTACTCTTCTATGGCCTGTTCTTCATGCTGATTTTGGACTAAAAATTCTTTCCAGATTATACCCTGAGTTCTCACTTGATGTTCTACAAGAATTTTTATAAGTCCTTGATGATAAATTTGAGCTTCTTTTGGTTTAGTTTCATTTTTCACTAACTCTATCATCTTGATCAGATTCCTAGAGAAGAAATATGGCAAGTTAATTTTTACTTCTCCTTTGATGTGTTGGAGCAGTCTGACATGGTAAAGATGTGCCACACTATGGCCTCTATCACATGTGAAAAACTTTTGAATGATCAAAACTAATTCTCCCCAAGGCTCATTGAACCATTCCCTAGGTATGCCTTTGGTTCTATCAAAGGTTTCCTTCATGTTCTTTTCTAAGAAGAAATTTCATGCTTTCTCTTTGAAGTGTAGAACCTTATGATAATTTTCTCCTGTTAATGGTAGATCTAATGCCTAAGGGATGTATTCTGGAGTCAATGGAAAGATTGTGTTTCCTACCATATTTTGGTCTTGGCCATAGTTGTTTACAAACTACCTAGTTATACTTTCACTGTGCCTATTAAACCTCTGAAGAAAACCTATAAATCCAGCTTGATATAATTTCTCTACTGTTTCTTTCTTCCACTGCTCAATCTGGAATTTTGGTTCTATTCTTGTAGCCATGTTTTCTGAAAACCAATTGATATATCTCTCTATTTTCATGAATCTCATTTTAAAAATGAAAATAAATATCATTCATGCATACAGATCTTAATTCAGTTATACATTGTAGTAGTAGAACTTACCTCCTTCCTGATACTCTTCAAAAACAATGAATTCAAACTTGTTTAATCTATGTTTTGCTGCAACAATAAGTCACTGTTCTTTTCAAAACATTACTCTTTATAGATGAAAATCATTCTCTGTTTGTTCGATTTCATCAAAATCCTTGCTCTGTACATGTAAATGAAATGATCTTCTCATATACATCATTCATTATATTCATTGTTTATAGGAAAAGAAATCGAAAATCGAAACTTTGTTTTGATATTGAAATTTTTTATTTTTTATATTTAAAAATCATGTCATAGCTCCTCCTGCCTTTCGATTTTCAGTTATGACTCTTTCCCTATGGTTAACAAATTCATTTATATGACAAACTAAAGTAATTTTCAAGCTCACTGTTTGTGCAATTAAACAACAACTAGTTCACTGTTTATGTGACACTCTATTTCATCAACCAAACTCGGCGATTTCATGATTAAACATAGAAGATCTAAATCGATTTACCTGCTTGTGGTGAAATGTCGTGATTCCCTCTAAGTCGTGGCCTTATCTCCCTATGTTTCATAATGTTTTCTATTGTTAAACTCCACTCAAAAACCTTATGTATTTATTGGTAGAAGCACTAACTTATAGCTTGGAGTTAAACTTGTGTTTTCATTAAACATCCTGGGATTTACTCATCAAAATATTCATTGCATTTATGAAAACAAATTGGGTTTTTCTCTTACCTTCTTGCTTCACAAGATCTCTCTCAGTCAATTCTGCTTGCTCTTACATGACTTCCAAATCTCTTGGCTTAACCCTCAGTCAACTCCACTTACTCTTCTTATCTCTTTGATCCTCCATTGCTATATTTCTTGCTTCCCTTCTCTTGGTTTGATTTCCTTCATTCCTGTGTTTCCTCTGTCAAATCATTCTTCACTAGACATTTGAATGTGTTCCAATAGCTTACACGACATTCAACGTCCTCCCTGAGCCTGCAAATGGCTATGATGGTGGAGAAAAGGCGGTTTTACAAAGGTCTATGTTTAAAAATGGCGGAGGTGCACAGTATGAGTTTGGTTGAATGTGGAGGCTCACAGTGTTTGTTTTGGTTGAAATGTTGTATTACTGCATTTTCAAATTTGTTTGACCGTTCCCGCATGCTTCAACCTCTGACTGTGATGCCTTCATGGCTTAGTCCTACGTACTTACCCACAGTGTATACCTCCATGTTTCAGTTTTACTCATTACCATAACCCTTGACTGTTGTCGACTTATGTCACCGTATACTCATACTGCCATACCTTTGTATGTCCACCGGAACATATTATCACTCCATCTCGTATCTATTCACAATGCATTATGGTTTGGTTGTCGTGCCCATTGAAATTCATTATGGTTGCATTGCATGGCCTCGTGCCCATTGAACTTCATCATACCTCCATTTCATATCCATTCCCAACGTATTATGCCACCAAAACATATCATAATACGATTTCATAATGTTGCATTATGTGCATATCATTGCATCATTTGTCTTGGCATTTCATTGTATAACCTTACACTCCATTGTATCATTTTTATTTTAATGCACCTTGATTATGTCTTATCGAAATGCATTATTTCAATTTCTTATATCATTTCATAATATGCGCTTTTCAATATTTGTAATTTAATTTTAAAATGACCATGTTAAGGTCATATTTAAAATTAATTGTTATGATACTAACTTTTCGTATGGTTTCGTAGGTCTAGGGCTTGACTATTGGGCCCTCTATTTCTAATCCATTTGCTTTTAAGAAAATACCTAGGGTTATTAAATCTCTGCGATCAGCTCTGAGCGTTGCTCCCGCCTCAGCTCGGCCCCTTCGGCCTTTCCAGATCCCAGCGCATGAGCCGATCAAGTCGCGGATCTGTTGAGATCAGATCAGATCGCTGCTCCTCGTCCCAGATTTCAGACCCTTGCATGTTCCTGTCTACGGGTGAGACTGATCAATCAAGGCTCTGCCCAAGCGAGGCCCACTGGACATGGAGGCTTGATCTTTGCCTGTCAAGTCAGATCTAGCGCCCATGGAGGTGCTGGGCATCTCCCAGGCCCCTCCCTCTCCTCCACCGTCGACGAATTCCTCAGTTAAGACGTTTAGTCGAATTTTGAAAGGGCTACCCAAGAAGAAAAATGTAGAAGTAGCGAAATTTGTCAAGAAGCTCAACGATATCCCTGAGATCTCTCTTCCCCCGAGCGGGCTCTCATAGGCCAGTTTACCGGTCTATGGCCATCTCCCAAGTCGACAGAGAGTTGGGTCAAAATAAACTGGTCGCCGTTGATCAAAGAAAGTGTGACCTCATATTTTCTGGGACGAGGATTCTTCCTCTTTGAATTCACCTCCAAAGACGATAAAGAGCTGATCTTTCGAAATGGTCCTTACTTTATGGGCCCCCAGGGTCTGTATCTGAACAAATGGACTCCTGACTTCAACCAGCAGTAGACGTACCCAAAGCTGTCCCGGTATGGGTTAGGCTTCCCAACCTCCCAGTTCATTGCTGGAACTGGGATTCTTTGATGCATATTGGAAATGCCCTGGGGAAATTCATAGACCGAGCGAACAGTAAGGATCAATACGACTGTGCAAGGATATGCGTTGAGGTGGATCTGGAGGAGGGGCTTCCGGAGGCCATCAAACTCAAAGTAGGAAGTTGGACGCATGTGCAGAAGCTAGACTATGAACAGTTGCCCTTCAAATGCCAGAAATGCCAGGTCTATGGGCACTTCGCCAGAAACTGCCCAACGGTCAATGAAGCAGCTCAAGGGAAGGAGGTCGGCTGGAATCAAGTAAAACGATCCAAAATGTCTTCCAAGATCCAGAAGCCGGGAGGAACTACCGGCAAAGGCCCCCAGCAGGATCCAGCTCAGCAGATCCAGCAGTCCCAGCCCAAGTTCACCCCAGAGAACAGGTTCGACCCTCTCAGCTCCCAACCAGAGGACACTCATGAAGTGGTAGTTCAAAAGCCAGCGTCCCCAGACAAAGGTTCCCAACCTCCCAGCATTAAAGACACGGGAGCCGCAGAAAGCTCAAAAGGAACCCCCGATGTAGTCGAGGAGGAGGATCAAGAATCAGAAGAATCGGAGGAGGAAGGAGAAATAGGAATAGTAACCTTCACTGATTTACTATCCTGCATATTAAATCTCTACAATATTGTCTCAACATACGTCCTCTGGTTTAGCCAGAGCTTCCTCATTGCCCGATCTCTTTTAATTTCCATGCCCAAAATATAGTTTGCAGCACCAAGATCTTTCATGTCAAATTTGGAGGACAATTGGGTCTTCAAATCCTGGATAATTTCTTTGTCATTTCCAACCAGCAACATACCATCCACATACAAGACCAAATAAAAAACACTGTCACCAATTAATTTAAAATACACATAGTGATCTGCTTTGCTTCTGGTGAAGCCAAGTCCCCGTATAAATGTATCAAATTTCTAATACCACATCCTTGGTGACTGTTTTAACCCATACAGAGACTTCTTTAACTTGCATACCAGTTCTTTCTTACCCTTCACCACAAAGCCTTCAGGTTGCTTCATGTAGATTTCCTCTTCCAGATCCCCATGAAGAAATGTTGTCTTCACATCCATCTGTTCTACCTCAAAATCAACAACAGATAAAAGTAATCTAATAGAAGTTACCTTGGCAACAGCAGAAAAAATATCACCAAAATCAATTCCCAGCACTTGGGAATAACCTTTTGCTACTAATCGAGCTTTGTATTTCTCCACCATTCCTTTTGCATTTGTCTTCTTCTTGAACACCCATTTGCTGCCAATGGGTTTCCTTCCAGCCGGCAACTCCACCAAATCGCAAGCCTCATTTTTGTGCGAAGATGTCATTTCATCAACCGTGGCCTCTTTCCAGAGTTTTCTGTCCTCTGAATCTACTGCTTCCTTCACAGTTCTGGGATCATCATTAGTAATAGATAAATCAAAATTTGAACAGAAAGCAGATGGACTATACCTTTTTGGCTGCCTTCTTTCTTGAACTGATCTTCTCACACCCGGAGTTTGTGGCTCTTCATCTTTTGATTCCTCCTCTACTGTAGAGTCTGATTCTTCCTCCTTTAGCTCAAACTCTATCTTCTCAGGTTCCTTTGGTTGGACTTCATGTTTAATAACATCTTTCGCCTCTCTGAACACCACATCTCAGCTGTACATAACCTTCCTTGTTACTGAGTTCCAAAGCTTATAACCCTTTAAACCATCCTTATACCCAATAAAGATGCACTTTTCAGATTTACTGTCCAACTTGGTTCGTTTCTCCTTTGGAACATGTACATATGCATCACATCCAAATACCCTCAAATGTGAAAGAGAGGGTTTCTTACCAGTCCATACCTCTTGTGAAGTTTTATCCTCCAATGCTGATGAAGGTGATCTGTTGACCAGGTAACATGCTGTCTCCACCGCCTCTGCCCAGAATTCTTGTCCTAACTCGACACTACTGAGCATGCTTCTTGCCCTTTCCATCAACGTCTTGATCATTCTTTTTGCAACTCCATTTTGCTGAGGTGTATATGGATTAGTCTTCTGCGTGCTATACTACACTTCTTACAGAGTTCTTCAAATTCCTTACTGCAAAACTCTCCACCATTATCTGTCCTCATCACCTTTATCTTCCACTCTGTCTATTTTTCCACTAGAGCCTTGAATTCTTTAAACCTGTCAAAGACTTCAGATTTCTTCTTAAGGAAATATATCCATTTATTCCTTGAGAAGTCATCTATAAATGATACATAGTACACAGGCTTACCCAGTTATGGAACCTTCACAGGTCCAAACACATCACTATGCACAAGCTCTAATATATGTTTTGCCCTCTTACCACCAAAGGGGAAACTCACCCGATTCTGTTTCCCATATACACAATTTTCACATAAATCAAAATCCAGAGAGCTATTACTCATACCTTTACCATGAAGTATTTGAAGGCCCTTCTCTCCAATATGTCCAAGCCTTTGATGCCATAGCATGGTCTTCTCTCCAAAGACCACTAGATTTTCTGCTCCACTTTCAGCAACCACAGAACTGTTGCACCCATCAACAACCGTGCTACCTTGCAGCTTGTACAAAGTTCTAATTCGAACTCCCTACATCAATACCAGTGCTCCCCGAACCGTCTTGTAGGTATCCTTCTCGAACACTGTTTTTACACCTGCATCATCCAACTTGCTTACAGAAATCAGATTTCTGGCCAATGCATGAATATGCAGAGCACCCGAAAGTGTTCTAACCCTTCCACCTTGCAACTTCAACTTTACTTTTCCGTGACCAACGATTTCTAGCCTTCCTATCATCCCCTAAGAAGACATCACCACCATCGTATTTCTCATACTCAAAGAACCACTCTCTATGGGGAGTGAAGTGAAAGGATGCACCTGAGTCAATCAACTATGCCTCATGATTTACATGTGTAATTGAAGAGGCCAAGTACACATCCCCACCTTCATCTGAGGTGGTTTTTGGCTCTGCAGAAGGAGCATCATCAGATCCCTTTCCTTTATCATGAGCTTTAGATTTACAGTCCCTTTTGTAGTGCTCTTACTTTCCACATTTCCAGCACACCACTTTTACATGTTTTCCTGGAGATTTAGATCTCCTACTCGATGACTTATTTTTGTTTCTGTTTTGGGACCGTCCTCGTACAGACAAGGCATCACCATTCTGGCTCTCCATATTTTTCTGTTTCATCTCCTCCGTCAGCAAGGATGATACTATTTCATCAAACTGCAAGGCAGTTGCATTGCTACCTATTGCAATAACCATACTATCCCATGAATCTGGTAGAGAACACAACAAACTGATGCACTTATCTTCATCTAAAATTTTAATATCAACAGATGCTAACTGACTTACCACAGTATTAAATGCGTTCAGATGCTGTGTCACTGAGTCTCCATCTTTCATCCTCAGGTTATACAGATTTTTCCACATGAACAGTTTATTCACCAAAGACTTAGATTGGTACAAAGTCCCTAACTTGTCCCACAAAGCCTTTGTCGTAGCTTCCCCTGATACATTCAGAAATACTAAATCTGAGACACACAATCGTATTGTGCTCTTTGCCTTCCGATCCAAATTCTTCCATTCTTCATTGAACACTCTCGTTGGTTTAGTACCCAGATCTACCACGATCCACTAATCTTTATCCACCAATAGATCCTCCATCTTGAGTTTCCACAACTCAAAACTCTGACCATTAAATTTCTCGATCTCTATCTTTCCACTGCTTGCCATCTTCTTTCACCACCAAAATCAATCTCACAGATCTCCTACTGAACATGGTCTACCATAGGCACGAGCGAAACCCCTCAGCAACAAAGGCGTCCCCATGAAGCCAAAATAGCTCTGATACCAAATGTAGGTTTTAACCCCATACAGAAATTACCTGCATACGAATTCTAAAACACAGAAAATAACCAATGCGAGAGCATAACACATAAAACACATATACATAGATATTTTCCCCTAGATCTCAAAACCGGGACTACCAGCTTGACTTTTCATTATATTCCTTTCAATGTTATAATACATATTTATACATGCCAAAACGTCCAATACCATGGACCGAAAACCATCGCATCCAAAAACATGTGTGTAAAACATGCACAAAACCATAGGTGGGTCGGCCCAACCTAACATAGGTTCCAAAACCAAAATTACTTGCACCCCTCAAACCCCTTGCGACCCCCTTGCTACGCAATCGATGTAACGAAGGGGGGGCTCCGCCACCCCCCCCCCCCCCCCCCCCCCCCCAACCCCCCCATTAACTATGTGGGCTAGTCGTGGAAAGAATATAACACAACCCAACAACCAGGGCAAGTGGCTCACCAGGGACCAAGTTCAACAGAAGTTTCCTCATCTCATGGAGGAAATCAATGCAATGGGGGAGGAATGATCCTGGTAGATATTGGTGGCCACCCACCAATTCCACTTAGACCCCCACCATTGTTTCTTTCATTTTTTTCAGTTTCCTTAATTGTAGCATAGTTTATTATTTTTTGCAGTTTTTTGGGTCCTGAACTTCTGGAGCTGTTTTGAGGCCCTAAATGACATTTTTTGGGAAAAGGAGCTAGGACCAAAGTTGTAGTCCTTAGATAGATCTTTTTAACGAGGTATTATGCGCGTCAAACAAAGATCGTATGCCAAAGTCATGACCCCGGGAAGTTGATGTACCAATTTACCCAAACGGGGCCCATAGTTTGGCGCTTCATCTCCTAGGGTTAGGTTTTTAGATGTTTAGGGTTTTCCATTGTTTCTCAGCAATAAATAGGCCTTCGAGCCTCATTGTAAGGCAGTTTAGAGGCATGTAGCTGCCACATCTCTCCTCAGAGATAAGCTACCATCGCCTGAGCTAGTTTATTTCCATTTATGTTTGTAAGCATATTTCAGTATTTTACATTAATGAAATGAAGTAGTAATTTTACTGCATCTCTGTATTTATGGTTATCTCTGTAATTTGTTGCGTTCCTGGTTAAATCTGGATCACTAGCCTGACCCATCCTAACCATGACAAGCATTTCGTCAAACACCCCATGAACATGTATTGTACGGATCATAAATACACATCTGAACATAGGGGACTCATACTTATTTGATATTTGTCAATGAAGTTTGATGCTCTCTCGCAATAATTGCATTATCATATATTAGGTCATACATTCATTAACATTTCATTTACTAAACAAAACATGATTAGAGCCATAACTCAAGTCTGTCATTAATCTGATTATAACCAAAATAATAAAGATGATAGAACAACCATCAAATCCAAATAATAGCACGTACATTTACTCATGAAATACAAGAGGAAAAAGAGTTCTTATTAACATATGTAAAAGCCAATCAAGTCAAGGACTTCCACTTACCACCCAACCATATATTGGGCTGAACCAGATCTTTCTTTCAACCAAATGCCCATGTGTCTTATTCCAAGCAAGAATGTGGGACTCACAACAAAACCAACTAGGGCTTCCTTAGGATTTACCGCATATCTTGCCATTACTGGTTAAGAGATTTCTAGGCCCGAAACCCTCATATATGCAACCAGGATTTACTGTGTATCCCACCATATGTCGGTCAAGGGATTCTTAGGCCCAAACAAAGAACACACACTATAGGCTTTATTGCAATCCTGCCATATACTGGTCAAGGGATCAGTAGGCCCTAAACTAGCATGGATGCCTTCAGATCTCTCCATCTAAATTGTGAAGAATTTTCCCGTCTCCACCCTCAAGGTTTGCCGTGTATCCTGCCATTTACCAGTCAAGGGATTCCCAGGCCTTTGGGAATTTTCTTGAGACCACCCCACTCAGTTTCAAAACCATCTAGCGATCCAGCTCAACCAAGTAAAAGAACCCCATCACACCATGGTTATCCTGAAATGGCAAGGCAAGGTTGAAACCACTGTCACACCTGGAAAAACCCATGCCAATGACAACAAGAAAAACAAATACACACATGCATGTACCATTCATGCTAAAAATATCAAGGAACGCATACATGCAACTTGATACCTGCAAGTAATCTTGTTGTAGCCACTTGATTCCAACTCTTCCTTGCTTGATCTTTGCTTCCCTTTGCTTTCTTGTCCTTCCTTATCCTTCCTTTTTCCAATGCTAGAGTGTTCCAATAATGCTCTAAGTGTGAAAGAGTATGAGAGAGAGAATAGAGAGAGCTCCAAAACTGAACTGACAAAAGGTTGTGAATTGATCCTCAGAAGCCCTTTTATTAATGAGGCCTCTATTTTCTTCAATTTCCATTATTCTCCTTCATTTTCCTCCTCACACACAACCTGTGACCTTTCACCTTCAATTCAACATTTCCTTTATTTTCGTAAATAAAATGCTAGTTAATACTTCTTACCTTTCCAAAGCCTTTTCCATTGCCTTTGCCAATTTCCCCTTAGCTATAATAAACCAATTGAACACCCGCTAGGATGTTTTTCCCAACATTTAGCTTGGAATACATGTCCCATTACCTTGGTCTTATTTTGCCTTTATTAACTTTATTACGTGAACTTTTAACTTGGGGTTGTTACAATTTTGTCTTTGAAGACCATGTAATAAGTATGCTCTCGTATAAACCTGAGTTATAGCCATGCTCATTGACATTTTATTCTGACATAGTGTTTTCTATAAATTTCCAAAAATATGCTTTCAACTTTTCTGTTACATTTAGTGTTGTGTTGTTGCTTTAAACGAAATTGAACATTTGGAAATAGTTTGGAATTCTAGACATATATCTCTTAATAATAGAATACTACAACGAAAAGTTTCACTGAGCACAACAACTTGCTTCCCACAGTCAAAGATTTACACAAGGAATATTGTACTTAAAAAAACTATAAATCCAAAAATCATAGATATAAATTAAATTAAATTAGTTCTGATCTTGTTGAGCAAATTTGTTTTTAATGCCTATGTCTTGAATCTAAACACGTTGTGAACTAGTTGTTATTTACAAATTGAACTACAGGAACTATTTTGCATTCAAAACTAATTGACTATATCGATTTTATGATAACATTTTTTTATTTGTATTCGACCATATGCTTTGAAACTTTGTTTTATATCTCATATTACGTTATTGATTAAAATAAAAATTAATATTATTTCTAATTGCAATTCATATGAGTTAACATTTGATTAATTCATTTAAGCGCTAATTGTGACTCTGTCCAATGATGCGAAAATCAAACTTGCCAATTTAAAATATTACCAATAAAATCTTTTAGTGCGAAGTGCAGAGTTCTGCACAAAAAAAACTTTCTATGTACATTAAACTTCCTCCATACAAACAAAACTTTTGTTCAATGAAATGCAGTTTTGTACATAACTCTTTGTGAATTCCACGTAAATTTTACTCAATTGACTACTAAAATGCATTATCTATAACTAAAGTAGTAGTAATAATACTAGCAATAAAAGCGTTTAGTGCATAGTTTGTGTGGTCAAAGCTATATGAAGGTGTCTTTTTTATTTTGAAATTACCGGATGACCTATGTTTTACTAAATTGAGTGTTGATATGCATTATTTTAAACTAAAATTTCAACTATAATATTAGCAATGTTAGGACATGACGATAACTTGACGAATTAACTTGTTTATTGCATTACTCAATTCATGAATATATACATGAATGGAGAGACTCTTGGGATTCCAATTCCAAGGTATCTTTGTTTTCTCTAATGCATAACTGAAACTATTTATAATATTTACAATATTCCAATCCTTTCGGATTAGGTGTCAACATTCCCCACTTAATTTGAAGGGATGTTGGTGAGTCCAAGCATCATTCTAAATCTTTCAAACTTTTCCCTTCCAAGAGCCTTGGTGAAGATGTCTGCAATCTGTTCATTTGTGGAACAATGTCATAGGTGGATTGTCTTGGCCTCAAAACGACAACGAATCAGATGGTATTTTGTATTGATATGCTTCGTTTGATCATGGAACTTTGGGTTCTTTTCCAACTTTATTGCATAAGTGTTGTCAATCAAAAGAGGAGTTGAATGTACTTGTTTCTCCTGCAAATCTTCCGAAATTTTGATGAGCCACACAATATCCTTTTTTTCTTCAGTTGCTACCACATATTTTGTCTCAGTTGTGGAGTTTGTTGCAATTGATTGTTTATGTGACCTCCAGGAGGCAACTCCTAATCCAAGACTCATAACATAACTTGAAGTAGATACTCCAGTTTCTTTATCTCCATCAAAATTTGAATCAGAGTATCCAATCAAGTTGAAGTCACCGACATATGTAAACTTGATTCCAAAGTCTTGAGTTCCCTTCAAGTACTTTAGAACTATTTTTGCAGCAGATAAATGACCCTCACAAGGCTTTTAAATAAACCTGGAGAGGATTCCAACAACAAATGAAATGTTTGGTTTCGTAGTAGTCAGGCAGTTGAGACTTCCTACAAACTGTCTATACTTCGTTGTGTCCTCAAATTCTTTTCCTTCAATGGATATTAGCTTTAAGTTTTGTTCCATTGGATTGGTCAAAGGATTTCACTCAGCCACGCCAGACCTGTTCAACAAATCTCCAATGTACTTCTTCTGAGAGAGGAATATAAACTTTGGATGTTGGGTTACTTCAATACCAAGGTAGTAGTGAACATAGCCCAAATTTGTCATTTCAAAACCTTTCCTCAACTCTTTCTTTATGGATGCAATGTAGCTATCATTATTCCTTGTCATCAAAATATCATCTACATACACCACAAGATGTACAAATGTTTTGCCAACTTTATTGACAAACAAAGTTGCATCATCAAGATCATAATGTTTGAAATTGAGTTTCAGAGGAGATGTTTAGTTAACTTCTCGTACCAGGCTCACGATGCTTGCTTGAGGACATACAAGGATTTTACAAGCATGCAGTTGGGACATAAAAATATTCTCTTTCATATCTCCATTCAAGAAGGCAGTTTTTACATCCATCTGATGGAATTTCCAACCGTTCTGAGCTGCCAAGGAAAAAAGTGTCAGGATGGTAGCCCATTCTGCTATGGGGGAAAAAACATCCTCATAGTCGACCCCTTCTTTTTGTGCAATACCTTTTTCCACAAACCTAGCTTTGTGCTTGTCAAGTGAGCCATCTGCTTTATACTTATTCTTGAAGACACACTTGCAGCCTATTGATTTGGTTCCCAATGGAGGATCAACCAACTTCTAGGTGCCATTTTTTATCAAAGCATTGTATTTTTTCTGCATCGCTTCTTTCCATTCATCATGATAAGCAGTTTCTTTGAAGGAATTTGGTTCAAAATCTATAGACAAATTTAGTTCACAATCATAAGAAACATCCATATCAATAGGTGAATGAGAATCATCTACATCACCTCCATTATGAATAGTTGAGCTTCTTGTTCTTATCTTTCCAACCTCATCAGGACGAACACTTTCAAGTGTCTTTGTTAGCCATGTTGGGGTACCTTTTTGAAATGGCCTAGGTTGCTCAATTGTGGGGTTGAATCAAGATTTAGTTTCCCAATTCTGTCAATCACATCACTCAAAGTATCATCAATGGCTAGAGCTTCTTGCGGGGGAAAGAGTGCTTCAGAAGAGGATTCCACAGATTGATCTAGTATAGGAATCCCCCCTTCAAGATGTGGAATCTCATTGTCAAACTCTTGAAAATAATTTGCATGTATGAATCTCTCCAAGCGATCAAGTTTCCACTCAACAACATTGTCAGTCTTGGAAGATTCAAGAAAGATCACATCTCTAGATATTATAAACTTCTTATTCACTTCATCATCGAGATGATATGCTTTGGAGGTGTTTGAATACCCCAAGAAGATATATTTGCAACTCCTTGCACCGATTTTGTTTCTTTGTTCCTTAGGTATCAAAGCATAACAGATGGAACCAAAAAACCTAAGATGCCTTACCGAAGGAATGTGGCCATACCACATTTCATAGGGAGCCTTGTTTTTTATAGCATTAGATGGACACCTATTCTTTATATATACAACACATAGAACTGCATCAACCTAAAAATTAGTTCAACATTCTAGAAAAACATCATGGAATGTACCATATTTAAGATTGTCCTATTCATTCTTTCAGCTACTCTATTATGTTGGGGATTATAGGGCACAATTATTTGATGTTTGATCCCATGTTGTTGAAGATAGTTTTCAAATTCATTTGAAGTGTATTCTTTTCCATTATCAATATGAATAGAGCCAATATGAGATTGCGCATCATTTTCAATCCATGCATGAAAGTTCTTGAATGTTTCAAAAGCTTCAGATTTGTTCTTTAATAAATAAAACCAACACATTTTGGTGTAGTCATCAATAAATCCCATCATATATTTATTACCATATGTAGAAGGAACATGCATTGGGCCACACAAATCAGAATGAATGAGTTCAAGTTTTCTATGTGCTTTGGAATGAGAATCATGAAAACACTATTTGTTGGGCTTTCCTAAGATACAAGAATCACATTGCTTAAGTTTCCTAGGAATTGTAGGCAAACCAATAACATGATTTTTCTTCAACAAATGAAGGTTGTCATAGTTCAAGTGTCCAAATCTAACATGCCACAAAAGACTTGATGGAAATGTACCTTCATCATAGTGAGAACTGTATGAAAAGTTATGTGCATGAGCAGAAGTTCCTTATTACTGCAGAAGTACTTATTCTTCTATCCCAATCATGACAAGTGAGTGATCTGATGATTTTATGACCTCAACCTTGCCATCAAATATGTGAATAGAGTGTCCTTGCTGGTGGATGTGGACCAAAGAAAATAAGTTTCTCCTCAGTTCCGAGAGGTATAGAACATCATGTAGAAGAAAGTTTGGAAGACCAAGCAATTTGAGTCTGATGGTGCCAAGCCCTAATGGCTTGAGTTTTGACTTGTCTGCAAAGTATATTGCCCCATCAACATTATCTGTGAATTCTTCAAAGAAATATCTCCTAAAAGTCATGTGGGAAGTTGCTCTTGAATCAAGAAACCAAGCATCTTTCCATGAAGCAAGTGAAGCATTGAATAAATCTTCAATTACTCGAATGTTGCAATGTGCCAAAACATAATGAGCGGACTCAGGTACTTTTCCTTTCCCTTTGTCAGTTGTTTCGTTCATTTATTTCTTTCACGATTCTATCCCAAGGAAGCCAACATGTGGAAGCATCATGGCCATCTCTATTGCATCATATGCAATGAATATCAAACCTTTCTCCTTGGAAATGTCTGCCCCCTTACCTTTAAAATTCTTCCTTCCTATTCCTCTTTGACCACCTATCCCTCTAAGAGAATCTTATCCCTGATTCTTTTCTTTTTGTGCAAGGCACACAACTTCTTTAGTAGACTAAGGAGTGTCTTCTTCCTAAAAGCTTTCTCTCTTTTAGCAAACTTCTTCTCGAGAGAGTTAAAGGTAATCTCCTTAAGGTTGCCACTTTCTTGTAATGACTCAAGATAATGTGAATAGGTGGGATACAATGCCTTGACATAAGTTATGATCTATTTCAACACCAGTGGATTTTATGTCATGCATAATGGATCTTACTTCTAATGCTAAGGAAATAAGGTCATCATTTTTCAACTCAAGATTAAACAACTTCAAGTTCAAAGTGTGAGTCATACAATTCCTTCAACTTCTTTAAGGCTTCAAAAGCATTTGAAAATGGAGAAATATGATGACTCACCTTTCCATTTACTAACGATGCAATCAAGGCATAGGCCTTGTTGTTATTGTTTTCCCAAATGGCAAGCTCCTTGTCTAAAGTGGGCTTTTACGGTGCATTGTCTCCTTCTCCTTCACAAATCCCTTTCCACAACTCATTGAAAATCAAGGTGTGTTTTATCTTCTAGGACCACTCATGATAGTTCTCTTTGCTAGAGAGAACTACTCCCCACAATAGAGATTAGTGAATGCATCATCGAAAAGAGCTATGTGCTTTTGATTCCCAAAATAAATAACAATCTTATTTTATGCCTTGTTTATTAGGTAAGAAATTGATTTAATATACAAAAGACGAAGCTTTAAATGTAGGCATATATTCTATGCATATAAAATATCCCCACTCTTAAAATGTCACCACTCATCACTCATGTAATTACGATGAAGGCATTTTTCACAGCGAGCCGTGGGTGAGAAAACAATGTTCACCCCAGCCAATCCCCTTGCTTCGTTTTCGTCGTCCTCCAGCTAGTTAAAATCTTACACATGGAAAATTTGCGAGTGAGGCAATAAACTTCGGTTCAATCCACTGCAAGGATCGACGTACATACAAGTTCAATCGTCAGTCAAAGAAGGTGTTGACGTCGTTGAGAGGGTCTGCAACTTGACATAGTTCGGTGTATTCCCCTCTGTGGATGGACCCGATCGCCCTTTATACAAGGTAGTTTGTGTATTTGGCCCTTTATTTGCACAACATCCCTGGCATATCTTCAAAAGTTGCAGACCAAAGAATTTTGAGGGATCTGAGACACCGCGATGGCTTTGGTGGAGAACAATGTGAGCGTCGAAGGGGGAAGTTATGGAAATGAAACCCCTGATCTCCACCAGGCTGAAAAGAAGGGTGGATTCAGTGGAAACATGCGAGAGCTTGTAGATTTTCTCTCTAAACTAAAACCTTTAGCCGAGGAGTTCATTCCTTGGCCTCACAGGTTGCCTTCTTTCATTTTTAATGTCTATGGAAACTTTTCTAATAACGATAGGAGGGTAACATTTGTATATCAGTTTCCTCTTTGATTTGCATGGAATTTTACATTTTTCTGGGGAATATCACATTGCAATTTCTGCTTCATTGGTGATGTTCAATGTGAAAAACAAGTGTAAGGGTAATAAATACTAGATACTGAAAATTTAAAAAAGGGTGTTTTAATTTCACATTCACAACGCTTCTCATTGTATTTTCTAGGTGATTTTGATGGTATTTATATGCCTTACAAGTCAAGGGTAGCTGTAATTTTCGAGAAGTAAGTTTTTCAGTAAATAAATTCACATTCACAATAATTGTGAAACAATAATGGCTTATAAAGTGCTACATGTATCAAAAGCTTCAACTTTCTCAAAGTTGGCTACAAGGAGGTATAGTTCGTCATTTTGGGACTAATATAACTTAAACGTGCATGCATGTTTCATGTGTTCCCTTGTTGTCTATGTGATGTCTACTTAGTCTATAATTTTACTGAAAATTAAAATGGCATATCACTTGTTGAGGATTTCATTCCGTCTTAATATGAGTGTCTCATAAATTTGCAAGCTTACATTACAACATTGTCGAAAATCAAAATGGCATATTCCTCATTGAGGATTTGATTCACTACTCGCCAATATACCGAACTCCTGCATTTTCAAACTCGTAAATATCAAAATGGCACAACCGTTGTTAAGGATTTCATATGTAGCTAATATGATTATCTCCTAAATTCACAAGTATTTTGTAAAAATCAAAGTATTTCATTCCAAACCAATATGGTTATCTCCTAAATTCACAAGTTTTTAGTAAAATCAAAATGGCATATCCTTACACTTGCTAAGGATTTCATTACAAATTAATACAATTATCTCCTAAATTTGAAAGCTTAGTAGAATTCAAAGTGGCATACCCTTTCGAGGATTTTGTACTGTGGCATTATGATTATCCTCTATCTGATACATTATTTGCATTCGTCTCCTACTGTCACTTTAGTTTGAATCTTCTACTGCATTGTTGAAGTTCTATTTTACTTGGTGGTGCATTAGAAGAAAAACAACTTCAATCAGGGTAAAAGGAGGTTCAATGGTAGGAACATCAGAGCTCAACATGAGGATGAAATTAGAAGAACGGTTTATGTTTCTGATATTGATCAGCAGGTAAGTGAATTCATGGCAGAAATTAGGGTAACAATAATTTTCAATAACATTGCGTATGTTGTATCAAGACTACTTCCAGTAACAACACCTTTATTGTATTGGTGTTTTCTTAACGAGAATTTTAAAAATGGTATGATTATTATGCCAGGATGAATTTGAGTAGCAGAATACCAAGCACTAAATATCCTCTGGGATGTTTGGTGATCCATCTTTCTCCCATGCATGTGTTGGCTCGTCTAGGTGCCGAAGGGCATTGTTTAACTTATTTTCTTTGTTATGCAAGGCTCATGTTTAACTCATCTTCTTGGATATGCATGCCTCTCACTTGGAAGGTTGTTTTTGTTTTTCAAGCCACATATACACCTCAATGTCACCTCCCAAAATCATACACAGTGTCTTCATTTGAAAGTTATAAGAGAATTTGGTAAGTATATTATAAAGCATCGATATAATAATAATAATAACAATAATAGGTTAACAATAATTCCATTAAAACATGATACAAAGTAAGAATTATAGGAAAATTTATAAAATTAAATAATTTATTAATAACAATATAATAACAAATTATTAAAAATAAAAATAAAAACCAAGCTTGAACTGGTCGGCTTCACAACTCACCTGATCATATTTATATTTATAGCTCTTGGTTCCTCTTCTTTGTAAATCAGTCCTGATGATGAGTCTTGTTCTAGACTCGAAACGTCGACAACGTAAAAATGAAGATTGTGGAATATCCGAATTCAGAACCTCAAATACCACACCACAGAAATCTCCAAACCATTATAGAATTTGGTATTTCAATGGCACCATAGGCACTTTGTTGAATTGAATTTAATTCATGGTGCAATGGGAGATCAATCCCTAGTTTTGAAATTTATCTGAACATGACAATGGATAGAAACACACACAAAATTTAGTGTAGGACTATTGGTGCCAATCGTTCCATTTCATTTCCCTATAATTAGACTTGTCAATTTTTACTAAAAAGATTACTAGTATTTATATAGGCAACTCACATATGCGGGATTGCAAAATCATATATAATTTCGAGTGAAGTTTTGTCCAATTATTATCAAGTCACATTGATGACTATTTTGGATACTAACAAATTAGGTGACAGAAGAGTAGCTTGCAACATAGTTTGGGGTGAGAAAACACTGTTCACCCTAGCCAATCCCTTTGCTTCATTTTTGTCGTCCTCCGGCCAGTTAAAATCTTACACATGGAAAATTCATGACCGAGGTGATAAACTTCAGTTCAATCCATTGCAGGGATCGTCGTACGTACAAGTTCAATCGTTAGTCGATGAACGTGTTGACATCGCTGAGAGGGTCTGCAACTTGACATAGTTTGGTGTAACTACTTGTAACTGTTGCCATTGCTACTCCTCGTTGCATGGATGATGTAGGCGTCGATTGTTCACTGGCCCCCACTGGAGTTTCTCAACACAAAACCCCCACTGGACTATGTGGCGGAGCTGGGCCAAGGGGCCACGGTGTTCACCACGCGGTCTGATATCAAGCCTACGAGACCCGCCCTACACTGATCTACCACCACCATAGGTGGTGCAAGAGTAGGAAAAGGGTGGGGAAAGGCTGGTTCTAGTGTCATGGGTGTCGAAGAGGAGGAATAAGTAGACGACGAGAAGGGATATGATGAGAACTAGAAGTTCAATGAATTTGAGAGCAATGATGTGGATTTGTTTGCCTTTTCTGAATATGATGAGGATGACAAGGAAGTCGACATCGTCTGGGAGAGCATTGATTAAAGAATGGACTCTCACAGAAAGGACTGGGCAGAGGCAAGGCTGAACCATAGGAGATTGAGAAGTACAAATCCTCAAACTTGAAAATTACAGAGCAGTTTGAAGATCTTAAGAGGAAATTGTATACGCTCTCCACTGAGGAGTGGGGCATCATACCAGAGATTGGGGATTATTTGTTTGGGATCATTCTGGATACATTGTTGAAGAATGCCAGGCAAGAGAAGGAGCATGTCAGTGCATTTGATCCCAAAAACAGGGATGCAGGTGGCACAGAGACACTGTGGGCGCAAACGTTGGTGACTCATCTCATGACTGTTGAAGAGGGGAGACAAATCGTGTTGTCTTTGAAGCTCAATAGGCCCTCTAATTTAGTTTCAGGATTGATAGTCGTATATCTTAATGGGTATTTGATTGATCTCAAAGTATGAAGATTACTAGCGATGCAAAGGTTTTGGAAGTTAAAAAGGCCAGATTGTTGCTCAAGTCAGTTACTCATACTAACTCAAAGTATCCTCCTGGTTGGATTGTTGCGACGAGGATAAAGGAGGTTTTAGGGAAAGTACAGGATGCACGACATTTGATTAAAAAGGTTGTGAATAATGCCCAAAGAATGAATATGTATGGTTGGAGGTTTGCAAATTGGTGAGTCCAGATGAAACCAAAGTTGTCATTGTGCGTGGTGTAAAGGTGATCCCCAATTTGGTGACGTTGTGGACGTAAGCTTCAAAGATTGAACAAGATAGTGCGAACAAGAGTCGAGTGATGAGGAAGGGGATGGAGCATAATCTTGACTCGGTGAGGCTTTGGAAGGCTATGGTGGAGTTGGAAAATGAAGAGGATGCTCAGATTTTGCTTCACAAGGCAGCGAAGTGTTGTCCACTACATGTTTCCTATGAACTCATTAGAGTGCATAGAGATGACTTGGAAACTACAACAACGACCAAGAATGGGAAAAATAGAACTATGGAGTTGATTCATATACAATTAAAGCATCTCTAAGGAAAACAAATTTCTAAATTGAGAGGAATGTGACCATGAAAACTGTTATTGGCAGGGTCAACCATTGTATGAAATGAGAGATTGTTGAGAAGAGGAGAGACTGTACCTTGCAATTCCTTAGATGAAACATTGAGTGAAACTACTCTCTGTATGCGCCCACTGCATATAACACCTCTCAACTCGTAGAACGAAACGTTGGTTTTCAATGAAGTGGTTAACAATTGAGATGGATCATAGGTGATTGCAGATAGGAGTCCGAGGAGAGCCTCTTGATCATAAGCATTTACAAGATGAGGATGTCAATAGAGTGATAATTAAAGGGCGGAAGAAAATGGGGAGGGATTGAGACAGAGAATGGAAAAAGAAACGAGTAAAAGTAACGTCCATAAATGTGATGGAATGTTATAGATCTCCATCTTCTACCACTCTCAACGAAATGCGAATGGTTTGGGCTTCTTCGTTTATTTATATAAATTCACCTTCGAATTCTAACTTTATTACATGTTGATATTATATAGATTCAGCGTTGAATTCTGAATTCATTACACGCTAATAAAGAATAGAAATTCAAACCTGGCAGACAGAAGAAACATTGTAAAATATTAACACATGCTCTTTCCAAAAGAAAACACTGTAACACACCGAAAAAATATTATATAATCCTAAAGTCCCTCCAAATTCGAAAACAAAACAACGCAACAATATACCGCACTTTGATCAAACTAATTAAAAAACAATGTTTCGCCTGTCATGTGACCACTTTTTATTGTTCTACTAGCGAGCACGTGACACACACTGAACCCGCAGGATAAGTGATTTACTAGTGAAGACATACATATTTCAATACTCTCCTAGTTGTGGGAACGTGTTACTTGTGTAGCTTCTCGTGGCTCCAAGGGAAATATTAATTAATGAAGCCATACATAAATATTAGCATTGATTAATTAGCAAAGCTATACATAAAATATTAGGAGCAATTAACTAGCGTAGTCAATACAAACGAGACGTGGGAATTGCATTTCATTTTACAATTACCATTGCCCCATCAGCAAAAAAAATTAAAATATATCTATATATATAGATATATATATATATATATTTGAATCTTTTATTCCTTCGTCATTCCTTTGCACCTCTCGGTGCAATTTCTAGTATATACTCCATACATACTCATGTATCACTTCATATAATATATGCCATAACCTCCATAAAATCTTAACCTCACACATTAATACCTTCATAAAAAGCTGAACCTTTTAAAAACTATTCAACACACTTTATATGGGTATGCTTTACGTGTCACTTTATAAAAAATACCAAACAAACGTTTTTCATGGCTTTGACACACAACCCTTTTAAAAAACGTTATTTAACACATGCCATTCAACGATTTTTATATGCCATAAAAAAAACTTCAATGCATACACCCGTCTCAGACTACCAGTGCAACACAAAAGAACTACTAGTTCAACGACTTCCAAAGAATTTTCCAGAGTTTGGCTATAAAAAGAACTCACAACAACATTTAATCAAACACAGTGATGCTCCCATTGCATATACTACACGCGCAAGCCAAAATACACCCTCTTCTAAGGCTTTTCAACGTTGCTTCAATGCATTTCTCAAATTGCTTCAATGACTATTCAATGCTTCAAACACCATGCAAACTATTCTACGGCTTCAATCTCACCATGCTTCCACTGCGCCACTCTCGATAGATGCACCATTAACACTTAGATCACAGACAACAATAACGTGCTTCAATGCAACAATAAATTTCACAGACAACAGTCTTCAAGTCAACACAAGGGATATGCCAATGTAGGGACATTTAACCAACGCCTTGACAATCAACAGCCATCAACACATAGAACAACTAACAGCGTTCAAATAGAAGACAAAGAATATGCCAAAGAATAACAAGAAAAATAGTTGAAAACATGAGTTACAAATCTAAAATGGCACATGTGCTATGATACCATGTCAGGTCAGGAGGGTAACTCCACGAATTAGCTTGTTTATTGCATTACTCAATTCATGAATATATACATGAGTGGAGAGACTCTTGGGATTCCAATTCCAAGGTATCTTGGTTTTATCTAATGCATAACTGAAACTATTTACAATCCTTTCGGATTAAGTGTCAACAAGCAGTTAGAGAAAAATGAAAAAATATGCACAAAGAGCACTTCCACAAGAGCCTAAACAAACAAATATTCGAAAATAAGCATTATTTACACTAAAAATTATTAGAAATAACTTCGCATACATCTCCAGATATATTGTGTTCAGAGGAAGCTATGTAGACGTCATTGGGCAGAGCAACCAGTGCAGAAAAAGTATGGGCTAAGATAGAAATGTAGATGAAATGTGGACCCCACTTAATTAGTTGCAGAGGCAGGGGATATGCACTATTTATTGCTAAAATATTAGCAACAATATCATATAAGTCCAAGAGTTGCCTCAGTCTTATTGTGAACAACAAATATACATTGTTTAATACTAAAATATTAGCAATAAAAACCTTTAGTGCGAAGTGTTTCGATTCGCACATTGAAAGTCTCCTCTGCACAACAGACTTCCTACACACTTCTACACAAATGCCTTATTTGAAACATATTCAAAGATACAAACATAAGCATAAAGATATAGCATGTGCGGACGAAGCTTTGCAGACATCGTTATGTGGAGCAAGTAGAGTGGAACAAGCATAGTCTGACACATAAATGTGGGTGAAATATGCACTCACAACCACACCCACATTTAATATTAATGTGGTTTTGTGCATAATCACTTAAATAACAACAATCATAACTAAAATATGAGTAATAATATTAGTAGTTAGTACAAAGTGCATATATCCACTTGCACAAGAGCTTGAAGAAATAGATATTCAAAATATTCGAAATATTTACAATTAAAATATTAGCAATAACTTCGTATACGTCAACGATTTACTAAAATAGCTACTTGCTCTGGTATAGTCTACCCATGCGTTGAGACAAAAATGTGGGCGAAATGCGGACCCCACTTAATTAGCTATAGAGACAAATAGATACACATTATTTATTGTACACTGAAAGCTTTCTCTGCACAGTGAACTTTCTTCACACTTTTGCACAAATTAAAATATTATTAATAAGATAAGGGCGTGGGGTGGCAACAAGCTACACAAGTCATTGTGCAAAGATACTTTTACAAATTTCCAGATCGTGTATCATATGAATGTTTATGGAGGACAGGGTATGTGCGGGAAAACAAGGAATATTATCATGCTTCCTTGTGGAGAGCTTTTCTTGTGTGGATTACAAAGTTTGTGCGAAAGAGCGATTGTGTAGGGCTTTTGATTCTATAGTTATCCATCTTTGCAAAATGATTAATATTGTTAGTTTCCATTGTGCGGGGTGGTGCATAGGGTATTGTTCCAATGTTTTGATTTTCTTAGGCCATGCAACCTTGATCTGCCTTATCAGATATAATCAATTAAATAATAATCTAAGCATAGACAATGTTATTGAGAAAATATACCTTACTTGATACTAAATAAAATATTAACAAGAAAAAGCCTTTTGTGCTAAGTGAGGTGATCCACACATTGAAAGCTTTTTCCGCACAAGATATCTCATCCACACTTTTGCACATATGTCTAATTATCTACAATTAAAATATTATCAATAATATAAGCATAAAGTATTCATTTTTAATAATAAACTATTGGCGATAAAAGTCTTTAATGTGAACGTAGGCTGAAAAGCTTTATGCAAACAAAATCAATTAAATAGCAATAGATACAAAGACAACTTTACAATGAAAGCTTGAAAGTTGCTTCGCACAATGGGATTTATTTAGGGAAGGAGCTATGCGAGGATGGTTATTCGTGTGTAGAGGTTATGCAAAGAACAAATGCACGTGTGAAATTTTGTACAAGATGAAGAAAATGCAGAGCAACCTTTTAATTGTAATGCATTTTGATATTGGTTTTAATTCAACTGGTTGAATGCGAACATGCATACAGTGGAATATTGAGAGCTTAAACAACAAAACGAATAGCTATGCGGACAAAGATTTACGGACATAAAATAAGATGATGTGAGGACATTTTCGTTATGTGTTTGCGGAAATGGTAATAACGACATATATCAAATGTGGAATAATAAAAATGAAATGTGAATCACAGATTAACGATTCACCTTTGTCGATTTCCAATTCGCATTTGCCAACTTCTTAGCTGATGAACTTATTTTGTAAGGCACATTGTGCAGACAAATGCACATGCTCTACACTGTTATCCTTTACGAATAAATAGTTTCATTTTAATTTATTTTAACTAAAAGATATAATAATTATGAACAAAAGACAAAAAAAAAATTACTAATTGTGTGAAAGAAGTTGTGCGGAGGCGGCAATAATGAGAAAATACAAGTGCGAAAAACACTCTCAAATAAGGATTTAACAATATATATACAAGAAAACGACTAGTTGTGTAAAAAAAGCTACCCAAGAATACATTAAAAGCTTCCTCTATGTAATACAACTTATCTGCACTTCCACACATATGCCTACTTATTTACAATTGAAATATTATCAATAATATAAGCATACAATATTCATTTTAAATAATGAACTATTATCAATAAAAGTATTTAATGCGAACATAGACTAAAAAGCTTTATGCAAAGAGAATCAATTGAATAGCGGTGGAGGCAATGACAACTGTACAATTAAAGCTTGAAAGCTTCTTCCGCATAATGGACTTTTTAATTATTATCTAGGGAAGGAGTTGTGTGAAGATGGTTATTCGTGTGCAGAGATTGTGTGGAGAACAAATGCATGTGTAGAATTTGTGCGGAATGAGGAAAATGCAGAGGAGCCTTTTAATTGTAATGCCTTTTGATATTGGTTTTAATTCAGTTGGTTGAATGCGGAAGTGCATACAATGGAAGCTTGAGAGCTTAAACGACAAAATGACTAGTTGTACGAACAAAGCTTTGTGGACCCAAAATAAGACGTTGCAAGGCTATTTTCGTTATGCGTCTGCGGAAATGGTAATAACGACATATAATATATGCGAAATCATAAAAATGAAATGTAAATCTCACATTAATGGTTCACCTTTGTAGATTTCTGGTTCGCATTTGCCAATTTCTTAGCTGATGAACTTTTTTGTAAGGCTCGACATATAGAAAACGTGGAATAATAAAAAAGAAATGTGAATCTCGAATTAATGATTCACCTTTGCTGATTTCTAGTTCACATTTGCCAGTTTCTTAGCTGGTGAACTTGTTTTGTAAGGCTTATTGTGCGAACAAGTGTATATGCTCGCACTGTTATCCTTTAGCAATAAATATTTTCACTTTAATTTATTTGAGCTAAAACAAATAATAATTATGAACAAAAAGACAAAACGATTACAAATTGTGCTAAAAACATTGCGCAGAAACAATAATAACGAGAAAATGCAAGTGCGAAAAACACTCTTGAATAAGGATTTAATAACATATACACATGAAAACGACTAGCTATAAGGATTTAATAACGTATATGCGAGAAAAAAAGACTAGTTGTGCGGAGAAAGCTATCAAAAAAATGAAAGAAATGCATAACAAACACTCCCTTTATCAATTAATTAGTGGTAGAGGCAAAGGCTATGTTGCATCACAACTATTCACCTTGTTATTTGATGCTTTTAGCTAAAGAAAACCTAAAAAGTTACGGAGAGAGTATGAAAACCACTTTAAAGACTTTTGTTATAAATGTATTCAGTTTTAATTTTACAAATATATAAATGATGAAAAGAAATCTTAAAATTCTTTAAAAAAAAAAAAAAAAAAAAAAAAAAAACTCAAAATTTATGTCGGAGACATAACGTTGCATTCAAAAAACAAAAATATGAAAAATCAGGTTTATAATAAGTTACCATCCTCTAAGATAATTACATATGATACATTTGTAAATATTTCTCGTAAATGCTTAAATTTAAATAAGAGACTACTAAATATATAAATAACGCTAGAGAGATCAATTCATAAGGAGAAAATTGGTTTCCAAAGCATCAATAGTCATGAGTTAACAAATATATTTCAGGGTGCACTTGAGAAGTGCAAAAGAGCAAAAAATAGGAAACCAAAATCAAATTGTTTTCCTGTAAATGCTTGGTTTGATGAGGAATGCAAAATGGCAAGGAGAACCTTGAAAAAGGCAAGCGAGGAGAAGATGAATGTAAAGTTATATAAGCATATTTTAAAAAGGAAAAAAGATGAGTTCATGCAAATAAGGCGAGAAGAGTTAATATATCTAGGCAAGAATAACCCAAAACTTTTTTGGCAAGAACTTAAACCAAGGAAGAAGTAAACTGGAAATAATATTACAACCAATCAATGGTTTGACTATGCAAGGCAACTTTAAGAGAAAGAATCATAGGTTGAGCCTCCTCCCAGGATCAACACAACTACAAAGCTTTTCACATTATAGGAAGTGGAGACAATAATTAAGAAGTTGAAAACATGAAAGACAAAGTACTTGGTTGAACTTTAAGAAGAAGATCTAAAGTGTGGAATGAACATTCTTGCACCACACATCATGGGAATATTCAACAACGTCATTCGACAAGGATTCCCAAAAGATTAGACAACTAGTCTAGCAATACCCCTATTTAAAAATTGAGACATTAATAACCCTTCCAACTATAGAACCATTATGATCAATCCTTTCTTTGCAAAGGTTTTCAACAACATGGTAGAAAATAGAATTAGTAAGTGGGCAAAAGTAAAAGACAAGAGGCCAAAAGGGAAAGCAGGTTTTAGGCCGAGACATTCTACAGTAGATCTGGTATCACGTTGAGACACATTATTGAAAAGGTTTGAGGGGACAAAGAAGAAGTATTTTGTTGCTTTGTCGACTTCAAAAAGGTATTTGATACAATCCCTAAAGATAAGTTGTGGAGTAGAATGAAAGAACTTAAAATTCCTTTACATTATAGAGTTGTTGTCCATAGGCTTTATGAAGAGGTGAAAGTCAAAATTAAAACTTCAACAAACATTTCAGAAAGTGTTATGAATAAAATATATAAAAAATAATGTAAATGATAATAATCATAAATAATGATAGTTAGTTAGTAGTTAGTACTAAGAGGCATGTCTAATGGGACGTGACCTTCCGTGAATAGGCACCTGCTTAGGTATATAAGCGGGCCTCATTTGTAACATTGATCATCATTCTTATTCATACATTTGATATATATTCTTGTATCTCAGTGGAGAACTACATATTTTGTGGGTCAATCAATTCAATACATATGAAGATAGGAAAATTCAATTACAGAGCCTCAGGTACTCCTAACACATAACTATTTATCCTCAAATGTTGTTGTCGTTCTTTGGGCAATTATTCTCTCAGTAATTGAGGTATGTTCTCACTCTCACAAAATTGCTTTATTCAACATCAATATATCTGGACAAGAAATAAAAACACATAAATGTTAATTTTATTAAACATTAAGGAAATATTTATAGAGTTGTACCAATGCTTGCTTCTCGAATTCTTCTTCTCCTTTCAAGCTTCTTTTCTTTCGCCCTATTTATCTTCATTAGAAATTGATAGATCTAATAAAAAAAATTGAATTATAATCTAATAAAAATTGAATTATGAATAATTGTTCATTTAGATTTCAATTTAACATTATGATTTATGGTAGAAACCAAAGAATTATCAAAGCATATTTTTGAATTTTTGATACATTAACAATTTTTAATAAAAAAATTAAAATATAAATAAATAAATATAGAAAATTTGCTTGTTATCATTTTCTCAATGCTCAATTCTTATATATATATATATATATATATATACCCTCACCTATCATAAAAGAAAAGGGGTTATACAAATATTTATACAATGTTTCTTTTTTTTCAATGAAGATGCTTTATTAGATTATCAAAAAGATGTTGAATACAAAATTCATCTTTATAGGCTCTTTTCCCTCATTCTGACCAGACTTGTTGAGATTGGATACTGGAGGAAAACATAGACAAACAATGATATTCTTTATTTCTGATAGGCCTATTAACCTTGACATACATAGACAAAACAAAAGAGAACCATGAATAGGAGGCAACATATTAAGGAGTTGTGTTGGGAGGAATGACAGGAGGAGCAACAAAGTAGCCCACGTGTTCATGAATGTGAAAATCAATATGCTTCACCCTCGCTTCCAGGTTACGGAGGTGGTTGTTGGTACGCCAATGTTGGCGTCCAAAACTGTCCAACAGTTCTAGGATTTCGTTTTGACTATACCAGATGTCGTTGATGTAGGCTACCAACTCGTTATGATCCTGATATCTATGCTCCATCAAAATGTCCATGTTCACTTAGATGTTCCGTAGCTGGGCCGAAATGGTATCGAGTGTGGCTGGAGCAATCACATGGCCTCGGGAAAGGGCTAGAGAGATAACAATTGCCTCCTCTGTTTCCCAGTTAGTAGATGTGTTTGTGGGTGACTGATTACCTGAGTTCGGCTGCTCAACATGGCAGTGATTTCCTCCCCCCCGATGGGGGTGTCCCCTTTGACGCGACCTGATGTCGAGCTGAGGCTGCTAGAGGAAGGGAGAGGCTAGAAAACAGGAACCATAAAAACCGTGTATGACCCAATAATCAAACCTGCAGAAAAACCATTGTCGAGATATATAACACCATGCAATACAACAAAACACAAAATCCTGGTGGATGACATGAGATTGGAGTCCATGGCGCGCCTAAGCGCAGGGCTTTCCTCCACACCCAAAATTGGTCGATAAAAACACCCCGACCCCTAGACACAAAGAATTCCCACCACCAGTCTGATACCATGCTCTTAGACTCGCCTTTGTGATTGCCGAGAGGCGCAGTACGACTATGGACCGCCCCTTTTCTTTGAGTGATGAAAGGAGTAGCACCCCAACAAAATCGTACCCCGAGACGATCCCAATTGCATAATAGAGCACACTTGAAACACAAATTGCAGGGTTAAAAACCAACTTACCTCCAGGACTAAGCGCCTCCTCCGTCACCGACACTAACTCTTCATCCCTCAAGCAGAGGTTCCAGCTGTGAAGATAAAGAGACTCAACATTATCGCTCATGTCAGGATCCCACGGACAGTCCTTGGGCTGAGTGCCGCGCCATCTCGAGCTATCCCATACAATTGTCACTCTGTGCACCCACTGCCTTGACCTCGATAGGACGTTCAAATACTGAGTACCACTACCCTCTGCACCCTCCCAATTCATCGCTCGAACATACAACTGGAGAATTTCCCTCACAACCCTAGGTATTTACTAACAACGCATGTGAGCACGATGTTTGCCTGCAGGCAATTAGAGCATGCTCGACTCTTCATGGAAGATTAATGGAGTGCGTGAAGATCGAATAGGTTCCGTACTCAGCCCACTTGCCAAATGGTGATCTGGATGTACACCCCCATGAGGAAAATATTTTATGATGCTTAGTTACATTAAAAAAAAAATCAATAAAGAAAAAAAGTTATATAAATATTCTTATAGTTCATTTTACAATTTTATCATTGTTGTACGCACTTCTTACTACACATCATGATATAAAAATAATTTAATAAAAATTAAATTATGAAGAATTGTTCATTTAGATTTCAATTTAATAATATGATTTATTGTAGAAACCAAACAAATTTTCAAAGTACTTTTACATTGATACATTAATAAATTTTTAATAAAAAATTTAAATTTAAATTAAGTAAATATAGAAAAATGGTTTCTTATCATTTTTTCAATGGTCAATTCTTTTTATATATAGATAGCACTTATCTACCATAAAATACCTAATTACATTAAAAAATAATCAATAAAAAAAGTTATACAAATATTCATTTAATACTTAATTATATTAAAAAATTAATAAAAAAAGAGTTATACAAATATTCATATAGTTTATTTTACAATTATATCATTGTTGCGGGAACTTTTTACCACACATTATGATATCAAAATATTTTATATAACATTTAAAAAATAAGAACAATGACAACCATAAGGCCGTTACCACACATAAAATGTTGATTAGAAAACATGTCACGGTAGTCTATAAGGCATTTAATTGATAATGCCTTAATGACAAGTCTACATTTTTAATATAATGTATTAACGTCATAATATACTAGTGTTTGCACCAAATGTTGCAAAGGAAACGCCGTAAGGCATAAAATGAGAAGAATCATGACATATGATATTGGAGAAGTGGATATTTTGTTGACCATTAATTAAGGAGTCTTGATTATTTAGTATATCATGATATTGAGTAGGTTGAATGCCTAGGTCCAATCCTTTCAAATAAATGAATCTTAGAGAAGTGGATCTTTTGTTGAGCATTGATTAAATAATTATCTTAGTTGACATAGAAACTTTAATTCGCTATTGAGAGGTACCATGGTGAACCCCTATGGTAGAACCACGAGCTTTCCTTTATTTAGCATGATATTATGCGAGACTTGGTTATGTATTTGACCAGGTAGAGGCCTATAAATAAACACAAAAGGATTTTTAACTCTATTCCGAAAAAGTGGAGAAAGGTTATTTTTCAATATTGAATTGTCTCACTTCATCAAAAACTTGCAGTGTTTTAAATTAAAATAAATTTATACCTAAATAACTATAATTTTAATATTAAAAACATTGTAAAAAAATTAAAATATTCATGTAATTGAATTTTATTTATTTTATTGATTTTTATTTAAAATAAATAAATATATAAACTAAAATAAATTTATATATAAATACCTATCATTTTAATATTAAAAACTCTGATTTCCTCTTCGTGTAGGAAAAGAGCTTCCTCTAGAAATTTTGAATAATATGACACTTATGCACAGAGATTATCCTGATTATACACTATTGTGGAATGCATGCATAATACATAACCTCCTCTACGTTGATCATCAATTTTGCGGAATTAAAAACAATGAAACATCAATTGCATGTGCACATTAACACAGTATGTAATCCGGGGAAAGCATACAGCTGAAAACCCCACACTATCTGTATATTATAATGATAGAGAACATGTAACAATACATAGTACAATACTCCTCACAAGTACTCAGTACTATCTCCACCTGCTACACACAAACTAGCTCAGATCTGAATCAGGTCACAGGTTCAAATCTCCTCCGCTATCTGCCTGCCTCTACTGCGCAATCCAAAGAAAGAATAGTGAATGATCCAAGCTTGTTTTCCTTGGCTTGTACTGCACAATCCTCATTGGCAATCTCCATCAATGCATGTGCAAATCTCATGCACAACTATAGTCACAACTGATAGCAGTCTCAACCTCTAACACCTGTCTCCATTGAACTGTCCATGCACTGAGTTAACTAATGTATTCTTTAGTTGCTTTATGAGTTAATAATTAGTGAATTAATTAACAAATAATTCACATCACTCATCACTAGTGTATTTGCAGTTAAACTAAATACAACTAGTTCAACCAAGTCAAACTGAACACAACTCCATCAACTCCTCAATCAACTCCACCAAACTCAATCACTTGAGTTCTAACTGAAGTCCATCATGCAATAGCTCAACTGACCGATAAGAAAAGCGTATTTCCTTCTGACAGCTTCATGTGCCACATCCGTAGCTCGAACTGAAGTGCTCCAAGAGGATAAGATAATGTTTATAGTCCAAATATTATTATGAGCTAATAATATCCGATTGTTCTATATTTAGACTGGCAGTCTAAAAATAGACTCCGCCCATATGTCTAAAAATAGAAGTCCATCTATTTTTACCAACATGACCAATCATCCACAAATAGCATCCTGCAACTCATAGACCATGATCCATATGTCTAAAAATAGACTTTGCACCAAAAATAGCCAGCGGGCCCACTTAGTGAAGGTGACTCCTTTCCACTAAGCTTCATCATCTTGTTGCATTCTCAACACTCCCTCTCAACAAGATATGGATTATCTGCAACCCCTATCCTGCCTCAGTGGTATTCGAATTTTCTCCTGGTGAGCGCCTTCGTCAAGATATCAGCATCCTAATCCTCCGTTGGAATGTATGAAAGTAACATGATTCTACGTTGCACACAATCTCTGATATGATGGTACCTGATGTTAATGTGCTTAGATCTATCATGAAATACTGGATTAGCCGAGAGTTTAATGCAACTTTGGTTATCACAATAAATCACAGTAGGCTCCAAGTATGACCCGAACAACCCAACCAGGATCTTCCTCATCCATAACACAATAAATCAAAATAAATCACAGTAGGCTCCAAGTATGACCCGAACAACCCGACCAGGATCAGCCTCGCATGCAGCCAAACTTGCTGCCATATACTCAGCCTCTGCTGAACTGAGTGCCACAGATCTCTGCTTCCTGCTGTACCAAGAAACTGTTGTCGACCCAATACTGAAAATCCCTCCAGATGTGATCTTTCTGTCCGTTGGGCTCCCTACCCAATTTGCATCCGATGAAGCCACATAGCTTCACCTCATCCTCCTGTCTGTACCATAATCCATATCCCGATGTGCCTCTGAGATAACACAATACATGCTTGCATGCCTTCCAAAAGAGCTTGGTTGGCTTAACCATAGCTTGTGAAAGCTGGTTAACAGCATAGCATATATCAGGTCGTGTATTGACCAAATACATAAGCGACCCCACCAACTGTCGATAACAATGGCATCCGCTACCTCCGCTGAAGTAGCATCCTCCTTCCTCCAACCTCTAGGAAGAGGAGTATCAACAGGCTTGCAGCCATGCATGTTGAACTTCTCCAGTATCTCCTGAGCATACTTACCCTGAGAAACAAATAGTCCATCACTGCACTGCCAAATTTCCAATCCCAGGAAATAATGAAGGAGGCCCAAGTCCTTCATCTCAAACTCCCTAGCAAGATCATCCTTGCATGAAAGTATCAACAGCTCATCACCTATCAGAATCAAATCATCTACATAAAGTACAATGATAAGCAACTTACCCTCCACCACAATCTGGTATAGGTTAGGATCCGCCTCACTCTTGGAGAATCCAAGTCTGGTGAAATAACTGTCTATCCATGTGTGCCAAGCACGTGGTGCTTGTTTCAACCCATACAACGCTCTCTTGAGCCTGCACACATGCGACTCGCTGCTGAAGATCTCAAAACCTTCGGGCTGCTCTATGTACACCTCCTCCTCAATGACTTTGTTGAGGAACGCAGTCTTCACATCCATCTGATGAATGTGCCACCCCATCTGTGCTAAGAGAGCAAGAATCGTCCGTATGGAAGAATACCTTGCGACAGGTGCAAAGGTCTCCTCATAATCGATCCCCTCTATCTGTGAAAAGCCTCGGGCAACAAATCTTTCTTTGTACTTCTCCACACTCCCATCAGATGCCTGCTTCACTTTGTAGATCCATCTCGAACCCACCACTGATTTCCCTTCCAGTCTTGGGACAATCTCCCATGCACTATTTCTGGCAATTGAATCATACTCTTCCACCATGGCATCTACCCATGCGGGATCCTCCACAGCTTCCTCGAAAGAGGATGGCTCAGTCACAACACATTTGCTCACAAGGGCCATGTATCCAGTGTACTGATCAGGTGACTGTCTCTGTCTGCGTTGGCCTATAGGTGGTCCTACAACCTTCTCTGCATCTTGAGCCAGTCGCTCAGCTTCTTTAGTGCGCTTTCGCCCTCTGATGGTTGGCGCTACATGAGTGGTCTCTTCCACTCCATGAACTTCATCTCGTGGCTGATCCACGTCCTGAAGCTCATCCTTAGGAACTAATAGCTCCTCATCTGCATGCAAGTGTGGCTCCCTCTCAAGCGAACACTTCATGGCTTTCTCCTCCTGAAATTTGATATCCCGTCACACAACAGTCTTGCGACTGTCTGGAAAATACACACAATAGTTGTGGGGCGTATCAATGTACCCCACAAATATCCCAACCTCTGCGGTCGGCTCCAGCTTCTTCCTAGCATCCTTCGTCACATGCATGTCAACGTTAGAACCAAAAATCCTCAAATGAGAAATATCAGGCCTCTTACCAGAATAAGCCTCCTCGGGTGTACTCATGCCAAGTATCCTGTGAGGACAATGGTTTTGCACATATACTGCAGTATTGCATGCTTTCGCCCACAAGTGAAGGGGTGGGCCCTGATCATGCAACATCACCCGTGCAGCACCCACGATCGTTCTGTTCTTCCGCTCAGCAACCCCGTTCTGTTGTGGGTTATGGGGAGCTATGAGCTCTCTTCGAATCCCTTTTGCGATGCAAAAGTCCTTGAACTCGCCAGAGATGAATTCACCACCATTGTCGCTCCTAAGAGCCTTCACCTTCTTCCCCGATTCCTTCTCGATCAGTGCTTTGAACTCACAGAACTTTGAGTATGTCTCGCTCTTCTTCTGCATGAAGAAGATCCAACACTTTCGAGAGAAATCATCAACAAAGATCACATAGTACCTGTGCTTTGTTGTTGAAGCTACTGAGAAAGGTCCACACACGTCTGTGTGAATTCTCTCAAGGATCGTCGTGGCGCGACTATCCTTCTCGTGAAAGGTGGCTTTCACAAATTTTCCCAAAGTACACCCCTTGCACTGATCTGACTGCGCAAGAGTGCCTTTAGGAAGCCCAATAGTAATCTGCTACAGTATCTTCAAGGCTCCATGGTGAAGGTGGCCCAATCTCCTGTGCCACAGCTCGCCATCATCCCGGCTCACCAATCCTTCTGCCTTGCATACCATTGTTGTGTAGCCATCTACATGCAACTGATAAAGGTTCCTGACTCGAACCCCTATCTTCCAGGTTTCTCCATTTGTCTTACTGCGCAGGAAAGCCTTTCCCTCGCTGAAAACAACATCATATCCCTTGTCTTCTAACATCGCCACAGAGATAAGATTCTTCTTCAATCCTGGAACATGCATCACTTCCTTCAATACGAAGGGTTTACCAAACTCCCTCTCAAAGGAAATGGTACCGATACCGGTCGCACTGTATCTACCATCATCGCCCATCTCGATGTGCACTCCAAGATCTTTCTCCTCCAGATCAGAAAACAAATCTCGATCTCTTGTCATGTGAAAATATGCACCACTGTCCAAGAACCATACCGATCCCATCACACTTGATACCAAGCATGCGATCAACGAAAAATCCAGCTCAAACTGCGAGGCTAAGGCCTCTCCCGCTGCAGATCCAGCAACTTGCTTATTTTTCTTCTTCTGCGGATAATTTGTGGCATAATGTCCGTGCTGGTGACAATGAAAGCACTTCACCTTAGACATGTCCTGCTTCTTGCCTTTCGCACCGAAATGAGAAGCTTTCTTGTTCTTCCCCTTCTTTGCTTTGGCAGCCAAAGCGCAATTTTCTTCATCAGGTGCCTTTGATGAAGATCCGTCCCTCGTATTCCGCTTGATCTCCTCCTGTACAAGATCTGACCAAAGTCTCTCCCATCTTGGCAATTTCTCCCGACCATTGACAGAGTCCTGATAGGAATGCCAACTCTTCGGAAGACCAAGGAGAGCCAAGCTCACCAAGTCCTCATCATCGACAGTCACCCCCATACTTCCCAGCTCATCCCGGCATTAAGTGAACTTCGTGAGATACTTGGGCATGCTGTCTCCTTTCTCACACTTAATGTTTTTGAGTTTATCCTTGAGCGCCAACTTCCTCTGATCATTCTTACTTTGGAATAGATCTGTTAATGCTTTCCACATCAAGTATGGAGAAGCCTTTCCATGCAGGTTGGACACAATGTGATCGTTCACGCCCTCCAACAGAATCCTTCGACACTTTGTTGTCTTCTTTTGCCAAACCTCAACGTGAGCAGCATCAGTAGGCTTTGGGACCTCAGCTTCTATGAACTCCTTCAGCCCATTGTCGTCTAACACCGTCTCCATCCTGTCTTGCCATGCAATATAATTCGAGCTTCCCTCAAGAGCATACTCCAATCACAATCCGTTGAAAGACATTTCAACTTTGACACCAAGAAAACACTGCTGCAAATTCAAATTCCACCAGCTCAAAACTCAACCGCTTCTGATCTACAATTCACGAGAACAAAGTATTTCTCGTACAGAGATTAATTGTATGGGCTTTTACCGGATATCTCACCTTCCAAAAGAAGGATGAATCCAGAGGCTACCTGGCCCGATTACAGACTCTGCCTGAAGAAATAAAATGTAAACACTTTCTGAATAATAGATCTGATGATCAACTCTCCTTTGATACCATGTAGAAATTTTGAATAATATGACACTTATTCACAGAGATTATCCTGATTATACACTATTGCGGAATGCATGCATAATACATAACCTCCTCTACGTTGATCATCAATTTTGCGGAATTAAAAACAATGAAACATCAATCGCATGTGCACATTAACACAATATGTAATCCAGGGAAAGCATACAGCTGAAAACCCCACACTATTTGTATATTATAATGATAGAGAACATGTAACAATACATAGTACAATACTCCTCACAAGTACTCAGTACTATCTCCACCTGCTACACACAAACTAGCTCAGATCTGAATCAAATCACAGGTTCAAATCTCCTCCGTTGTCTGCCTGCCTCTACTGCGCAATCCAAAGCAAGAGTAGTGAATGATCCAAGCTCGTTTTCCTTGGCTTGTACTGCGCAATCCTCGTTGGCAATCTCCATCAATGCATGTGCAAATCTCATGCACAACTATAGTCACAACTGATAGCAGTCTTAACCTCTAACACCTGTCTCCATTGAACTGTCCATGCACTGAGTTAACTGATGTATTCTTTAGTTGCTTTATGAGTTAATAATTAGTGAATTAATTAACAATTAATTCACATCACTCATCACTAGTTTATTTGCAGTTAAACTAAATACAACTAGTTCAACCAAGTCAAACTGAACACAACTCCATCAACTCCTCAATCAACTCCACCAAACTCAATCACTTGAGTTCTAATTGAAGTCCATCATGCAATAGCTCAACTGACCCATAAGAAAAGCGTATTTCCTTCTGATAGTTGCATGTGATCCAGGTGGATATTGGTGGCCACCTGCCAAGTCCACCTGGACCCCCACCATTGTTTCTCTCAGCATTTTCAGTTTCCTTAATTGTAGCACAACTTACTATTTTTAGCAGTTTTTCAGGTCCTGAACTTTCGGAGCCGTTTTGAGGCCCTAAATGACGTTTTTTGGGGAATCTGGGGCCACATGGGTCTCCCAAAGTGGTAGTGCTCGGATAGATCTTTCTAACGAGCTATTGTACGCGTCAAACAGAGATCGTATGCCAAAGTTACGACCCCGGGAAGTTGGTGTACCAATTTACCCAAACGGGGCCCACAGTTTGGCGTTTCCATCTTCTAGGGTTAGGTTTTGGAATGTTAAGGGTTTTCCATTGCTTCTCAACAATAAATAGGCCTTCGAGCCTCATTGTAACATAGTTCAGAGGCATGTAGCCACCACATCTCTTCTCAGAGATAAGCTACCATTGCCCTAGCTAGTTTATTTCCATTACTCTTTGTAAGCATATTTCAGTATTTTACATTAATGAAATGAAGTATTATTTCCGCTGCATATATGTGTTTATGGTTATCTCTGTAATTTGTTGCGTTCCTGTTTAAGTCCGGATCAGTGGTATCAGAGTAGTCTGTTTTTTCTCTGTTTTTCTTTGCATGTCCCCAACAAGGTCGGGATATAAGAAGTTAGGGCTTGAACTGGTCGAACCTTTGCAAGACCAGCTTCGCAAATCCCGACGACCTCCCATGGCGGATGAGAAGAAAGACGAGGGGGCAGGAGATCCTATCAAAATCTTGCTCGAAGAAGCCCTCGAGCGACAACAGAACGCGATGATGGACAGCTTTGCCCAGATCCTTCAGCGGCTACCCAGAAGCGATGCATCGGCTTCCAGCAGCTACTCTGGAAACGCCACGCCCTTTAAGGTACAAGTTAATTTTGAAATCCCCATATTCGAGGGTCAGATAGACGCAGATTCCATAGGTAAATGGTTAAATCTGCTAGAGGGTTATTTTTCGGTTCATGAATTTTCGAGTCGGGAAAAGATTGTTTTCGCTCTTCTCAAAGCAGCCCCCCACGTCAAGGACTAGTGGGAAACCTACTGCGAGCAGAAGGATGAAAGCACTGGCTCACTATTTTCAGCCGCACCCACCTGGAATTCATTCCAGGATGCCATCAAGGAGCAGTACTACCTTGTCGGAAGCTATGAGGATGAATACATAAAGTGGACCACGCTGCGGCAGGGAAGGGACCAAGACGTGCCGGAGTTCACCAATCTTTTCCATACCCTTCGCACAAAGTTGAGTATCAAGGATTCAGAGCAGCATTTGATACTCAAATACCGTGGCTGCCTACACAAGTACATCCAGGAAGAAATACAATTTCTGAACATCTCCTCGCTCGGGGCAACATACAAATATGCCGTCAAGGTCGAGCAAAAGTTTAAACAAAAGAAGCGAGACTTTGGATCTGCGAATCCAAAGCAGGGGAAAGGTGCCCCTAAACCACAGAAAAAAGGACAAAGCCAAGGTGGGGCAGCCCAAGACAACCCGCCGAAGCTGCAAGCAAAGAACAGCCGCGAAGCCGAAAAAGGACACTGGAAAATGGTGTGAGTTCCATAAGTGCTCCACTCACAACACAAGTGAGTGTCGGGCCAAGCAGTCACTGGTGGCTGAGCTAAAGGTTTCAGAATCAGATGCATGTTCCGACTCTGAGTCAGAACCCGATAATGGGAATGACAAAGGGAAGCAGATCATTGATGCAGATCCCAACGCCACTGTTGCTACCGCCAAGATCCATAAAAATGAACCCGAAGATCTAGAGGAGGAGGAGCGTCTCTTCCACTCCCAGATGTGGGTAAAGGGCTCTCCGATACAGTTCATTGTTGATAGCAGGAGCCAAAAGAACCTCATTTCGGCAGAGGTCGTGAAGCGATTGGGCTTACCGACCACAGCACATCCACAACCGTACACCATTGGGTGGCTTCACCAAGGACGAGATCTTCGCGTGAGCCAGCAATGTCGCCTTCCATACAACATCAAGCCCTTCACGAATGAGGTATTGTGTGACATTGCTCCCCTTGAAGTTTGTGATGTATTATTAGGACAACCATACTTGTGGAAGCGACATGCTGTGTATGAATCAAGGCCCCGTGCTGTTATTATTACATTGGGAAATCAGTTGTACAGGATACCAGAGGTAGCACCACCTACTACCATCTCTTTGATTACTGCAAAACAATGCAATAAGCTCATTTCAAAAACCAAGAAATTTGTTTTCCTGATGATACGCCCTCAAGGAAAGAAGAAGATAGTGGCTGCGGCCTCCAGACAGGGCCCCTCTGCATGACAGCTACAGATGGACAAGGTCGTGGAGGAGTACGAGGACATCTTCACCTCCCCTGCAGGGGTTCCTCTGCACTGTCAGGTCAAGCACTCCATTGATCTGACCCCAAGTGCGCCGCTACCCAATGGACCAATTCATCGGCGCTCCGTTCTAGAGAACGATGAAATCAAGAGGCAGATTCAGGAGCTCCTGCAAAAGGGTCACATCCGTCCTAGTTCATCGCCTTATGGGAGCCCAATCGTGTTGGTACAGAAGAAGGATGGGACGTGGAGACTCTGTATTGACTATCGGGCGTTGAACAAGATCACTGCCCGTAATAGGTACCCGATCCCGCGGATTTATGACCTCCTGGACCAACTAAAGGGGGCGAAATATTTCAACAAGATTGATCTGAAGTCAGGATATCACCAGGTACTAATCGAACCCTCTGATGTGTGGAAGACTGCCTTCAAATCCAAGGAGGGCCTTTTTGAATGGTTGGTGATGCCTTTCGGGTTGACGAATGCCCCTGCAACCTTCATGAGGCTAATGGATGACATCTTGCGGCCATTCACCAACTCATTTGTAGTAGTATACTTGGATGACATTCTGATCTTCAGCCAGAGTTGGGAAGAGCACCTCCACCACATCCGACAGGTTCTCCAAACACTTCGACAACACAAACTATGTGCCAATTTGGAGAAATGCACTTTTGGCATGACCCAGGTTCAGTATCTGGGATACATCATTGATGAAACGGGGGTGCATGTGGATCCGGCCAAGATCCAAGTCATTCGAGATTGGCCATCTCCAACCACTCTAACAGAGCTCCGCAGCTTTCTAGGTCTTGCCAACTTCTACCGCAGGTTCGTGTTGGGGTTTTCTCATATTACTTGGCCCTTGAGTCAAGTCACCAAGGGAGGGGTGAAAGAAAAATTCTTTTGGTCTGAATATCAACAAAAGGCATTCATAGAGTTGAAGGATCGCCTCTGCACGACACCAGTGCTCGCGTTACCAGATTTACAACAACCATTTGAGGTCGAGACAGATGCCTTTGACTATGCTATTGGGGCAGTCCTTACTCAACATGGACATACAGTGGCATATCACAGTGAAACACTTTCAGACACAGTCCAGAAGTACCCCACTTATGATAAAGAGATGTATTCCATTGTGCAGGCCTGCCGACAATGGAAGCATTACATTTTGGGGAAGGAAACGGTCATCCACACAGACCACCGACCCCTGCAGTTCATACAGACCCAAGGGAAATTACAGAATGATCTCCATGAGAAGTGGTCTACATACCTGCAACAGTTCCACTTAAATATCAAGTATAAGAAGGGTAGCACCAATAATGTTGCAGATTGCCTCAGTCGACCACCGATCATGGCGTTAACCACCGTGCTCAAATCTTGTGGGCATGAGACTTCTGATTGGCCACTTCTCTACAAAAGCGACCCAGAATTCGGCCACACATACCAGACACTCTTGGAGGGTCGGCATGTTCCAGATCTTCACCTCCAGGATGCCCTGTTATGCCACCTGGGTCACCTTTGTGTTCCTTCAAGTGAGCCTGCCAAGATGATTTGGGAAGCACACTACAGCCAGGTTGTTGGGCATTTCGGGGTCGAGAAAACAGTGGCAGTACTGCAAAATTATTTCTATTGGCCGAATCTTCGACAGGATGTTGGGAAGTACATCAGATCATGTACTGCCTGTGCCATTGCCAAACCGACCATCAAGAAGCACGGCCTCTATACCCCGTTGCCGACCACTAGTCGACCTTGGGAATCCATCTCCATGGATTACATGTCAGGCCTTCCTTCCACTAAGCATGGAAATGACTGTGTTTTTGTGGTCGTCGACAAGTTCTCGAAGATGGCCATTATGGCGGCCTGCAAGAAGAATATCACAGCAGAAGCCACTGCTAAACTCTTCTTTGAACGAGTGTGGGTGCACTTTGGGATCCCACAGTCTATCATCTCAGATCGGGATAGTCGGTTCCTCAGCACATTTTGGTCCAGTCTCTGGTCAATGCTGGACACCAAACTCACGAAGTCCACAGCCTTCCATCCTCAAACTAATGGCCAGACAGAGGTTGTCAATAGGATGATTGTGCACATTCTGCGCATGTATAACTCAAAGCATCCACGCACATGGGACGAGAGCCTCCCCTATGTTCAGCACAGCTACAACCGAGCTCTTCACAGCTCCACTAGCCATAGCCCTTTTCAGGTGGGTTTGGGATTCCAACCACTATGCCCCATTGATGTGGCCATGCCACTTGCAGCTACTCACATAAATTCAGCTCATGTCCAGTCCGAAACAGATAAGGCCACCAACTTCATTGAGCGCATCCAACATATTCGCCAGAAAGTCCATGAAATTCTGGAGAAATCAAATGCCAAGTACAAGCAGCAACATGATCGACATCGGGTGCCACACAAGTTTCAGGTGGGCGACAAAGTCTGGTTGCATTTGCAAAAGGAACGCCTTACTGGAGCCTATCGGAAACTAAGACCACTCCGATATGGTCCTTACACCATTACTAAGGCTATGGGAGACAATGCATTTGAGCTCAACATTCCCCCATTCCTTGGCCTGCACCCAATGTTCAATGTGGACCGCCTTCAGCCATACTTTCCACCATTGCTAGACACATCCGACATTGCAGAACAGCTCACACCCACAGAATTAAATCCAGATTGCATGGAACAAGCTGCAATTGATCGGATCATGGACACACAGATCAAGAACACTCGCCAACAGAATATCCAACTATATCGAGTTGTCTAAGCAGGCCAACTCCTTCACCAGGGCAAGTGGCTCACCAGGGAACAAGTTCAACAAAAGTTTCCTCATCTCTTGGAGGAACTCAACGCAATGGGGACCATTGCTTCCTAAGGAGGGAGGAATGATCCAGGTGGATATTGGTGGCCACCTGCCAAGTCCACCTGGAGCCCCACCATTGTTTCTCTCAGCATTTTCAGTTTCCTTAATTGTAGCATAACTTACTATTTTTAGCAGTTTTTTGGGTCCTGAACTTTCGGAGCCGTTTTGAGGCCCTAAATGACGTTTTTTGGGGAATCTGGGGCCACATGGGTCCATGGACCCATGTTGCTTCCCAAAGTGGTAGTGCTCGGATAGATCTTTCTAACGAGCTATTGTACGCGTCAAACGGAGATCGTATGCCAAAGTTACGACCCCGGGAAGTTGGTGTACCAATTTACCCAAACGGGGCCCACAGTTTGGCGTTTCATCTTCTAGGGTTAGGTTTTGGAATTTTAAGGGTTTTCCATTGCTTCTCAACAATAAATAGGCCTTCGAGCCTCATTGTAACATAGTTCAGAGGCATGTAGCCACCACATCTCTTCTCAGAGATAAGCTACCATCGCCCTAGCTAGTTTATTTCCATTACTCTTTGTAAGCATATTTCAGTATTTCACATTAATGAAATGAAGTATTATTTCCGCTACATATCTGTGTTTATGGTTATCTCTGTAATTTGTTGCATTCCTGTTTAAGTCCGGATCACCCTGATAATTTTTGTTGTTCGCCACATAATACATGCCATATTCCTGGAGAATGTTTAATGACCGTATCATATCAGATTTCTTGAACGTTGTATCGATGCGCATCCAGACAACAATACTACAGCCACGACCCTTTGCAACTCACAGGGTTTGTATATAGGTTTATAGGCCAAAACAAAAACAAAAAAATTCTCTGGTGTTTAATTTGAATGCTTGATGACCATTAACTATTCGTGAGTATTTTGTTTTAAGAAGGAACTCCTTCGATGCTGCGCGCGGGAATGGCTGCCCGCGATCTCTGATCGCCCCCCTGCGTTTCTGCCTCCGCCCCCAGGCTGAGCCTGGCTGGGCCGCTGCCTGCCCCCTCCGCCCTGCGTGGATCCCTCCTGCGGGGTTCTGTCCACCCGTTGGCCTTGGCCTTCTGCTGCGCTCTGCGGGCCTGCAATGGCAGGTTCCGCCTCCCCCCTCCCTGCCTCTGACCCCGAGTCTGTCTTCGCCTCCCTCCTGTCAGAGATCTCAGACGCCAGACCTCGCCCCTCCTTCTCAAAGTTCATTAAAAAGTTGGATGAAATCCCTGAGGTGATTCTACCTCCTTCTCTCCCTCGGAAATCGGCAATAGCTCTATCGGAAAGAGGTCTTGTTGGTCAGTTCACGGGCCTCTGGCCTTCTCCTCGAACTGTCCAAAAATGGGTGGAGCGCAACTGGAGCTCTATGATCCAGGGAAAGATCGCCATCAGATTCTGCGGGCGAGGGTACTTTACCTTTCTGTTCGAGACCAAAGAAGACAAGCATCTCATCTTCCGTAATGGACCCTACTTCATGGACACAAGAGGCCTTTACCTGAACAAATGGACACCGGATTTTGATCCGGAAATGGACATCCCCAACGCGGTCCCGGTTTGGGTGCGCCTCCCTCACCTGCCTCTGCATTGCTGGGGGGATGAATCAGTAAAAGCAATCGGCAATGCAGTTGGAAAATACATAGACAGATCAGAACCGAGGGAGAACATGCATGCATGCGCAAGGATCTGCGTCGAAGTTGATCTTGGGAAAGGACTGCCAGAAGCCATCAAGATAAAGGTGGACCAATGGATGCACATCCAGCAGCTGGACTACGAACAGCTACCCTTCAAATGCAAGGTATGTCATGAGTATGGTCATTTTGCCAATAGATGTAGCAAGTTAAAAGTTAATGAAGCAGAACAAAACGAGGAAATTGCAGAAGCACCATGGGAAGCAGTAAAAAGGAAAAAGTCATCCTCTAATCCGGGTACTAGCTCCGTAGCCCCTTCGGTATCAAATCTCCCAACCCCTCCTCCCCCTCTCTCTTCAGCGTTTCCCTCCTCCTCCAACCCCTTCGAATCTCTAGCTGAAGAAGTCCCACCTTCCCCTCCTCAATCCCCCGCCCAACCCCTCTGTGCTCTAACCCTCCTCCCTCCCCCCCTTCTACCATCGAAAGAATTCTCACTAGAAACAAAGCCAAAGAAGCCAACCAGCCCTCAGAACCTCTGAGAAAACCTGGACGAAAATCGAATAAAGAGCTAAGGGATGAAACAGCAGCCAAAGAGATGGCAACTGGCACCCAACAACCCTTGGATTCATTCCTAGGCAAGCCAAAAGGAAGTGGCGAAAAGGCCAAGGAGAAATCAGGATCCCACCCCACAACCGGTAAATAATGAAATTGGTCTCTTGGAACTGTAGGGGGATCGGCTCTTCTTTAAAGATGAAAGCAATCAAAGATCTAATAACTCAGGAACAGCCAGACATTCTCCTAATCCAGGAGACCAAAACTACCGAGCAGGAATTTCTACTTCAAACCCAAAGATTCAAAAATTTCTCAGGTATCTCAAAAGGTTCAGACGGGGCTTCAGGAGGAATAGGAACACTATGGAACAAAAATAAGTGGGAAATCACCAACTCCTTGCTATGCAACTGGTGGATCAGAACAGATCTAAGGAACAAAAGTAATCAAGAAGCTTACCACATCTACAATATATACGCCCCTAACCACTACAGAGATAAAGTCAGCTGTTGGAACTTGATAGAAGCAGATCTCTCCTCCATCCACAGCAGCAATTTAATTTTGGGGGGAGATCTGAATCTTATTAGGCAGGTGGAGGAAAAATATGGCGGGAACTTCCATGCAGACCCATCGAGAGACAAGCTAGAAGCCATCATTCAGCTCTTCAACTTGATCGACACCCCTCTGTCAAACGGTAAATATACATGGACTAATAAGAGAACATGATCGCATAACATAAAAGAAAGGCTAGACAGGATCCTAATCCAGGAAGGGGTAGCTGAACATTTCCAAGCAATCAGGAGCTACATTATTCATGGCACAGCATCGGACCACAAGGCAGTGGTTCTCACCTTGGATAAAGGAATCAACTTCGGCCCTCTCCCGTTCAAATACAACAAAGCTTGGGACTCCAATGAGGAATTCCGCACCCTGGTAAGAACACAGTGGGCAATCGAAGTTATAGGCTCACCCCATTTTGTATGGGAAACAAAGGTAAAACATCTCAGGACTGCAATAAAGCAATGGGCACGGGAGAAAGCAACCCAGGACAGAAAAAAGAAAACAGAACTGATAGCAGAAATGGATAGATGGCATAAAGAAAAAGAGCAGATGCAACATACAACAGAAGATCTAGAGAAGGAGAAGAACATGTATCAAGAGCTTTACAGGCAAAATCGTATAGAAGAGGAGGAACAAAGGATGAAGTCTCGCTGCTTATGGCTGAAAGCAGGGGACAAAAACACCTCATTCTTCCACAATAATGTTAAAATTAGAAGGGCAAGCAATCAGATAGATAAAATAGAAGTCGAAGGGAGGGAGCTGAAGGAGCAAGAAGACATAAAAAACGCAGCACATCATCACTTCAAGGCTCTTCTCTCGGTAGATCCCCAACAACATAGCAGCGATGCATTCTTAAGTGTAATAGAGAGTAAAATCACAGAGGAGCACAATCAACAAGGAGAATGAAGACAGGTACATCTGGGACACTGGTGGAGGGCCCTTCTCAGTAAAAGAAGGATACAAATCTCTGCAAAACTCAATCCCCATACCAAAATGGAATCTCCACACAGCTGCATGGAAGAACGAATGCCTCCCAAAAGTAAAACACTTCAACTGGACCCTCCTAAAAGGGAAAATCCTCACAGCCGAGAATCTGAGGAAGAGAGGTATACAAGGCCCGTCGATCTGCTGTTTCTGCCGTTCAGAGGAAGAGTCTATCCAGCACTCATTCCTTCTCTGCCCCTTCGCCAAAAGATGTTGGAATCAGATAACAAGGCCTTTGGATATCAGGGGATTCCCCGATCAGATACAAAACTTGTAGAAGAACTGGAAGAAAGATTTCCCCTACTCAAGAAAGGGTAAGAATAACTTAATTAGGGTCTGGAAGTGCATCCCTCCCACATTATGCTGGAACCTCTGGCTGGCTAGGAACAAGTACGTTTTCAAAAACAAAATGCCCAAATTAGACAATGTCATAGCAAAGACATTTGCAAACATTGCTGAAGCAGTCAGCGCCAATTTCATAGCTTCCCCAGACCAGACGGATTGGACACAAGAGGAAAGAGATTGGTACAGTAATTTCAACATTAATCATTCGCAGAGCCCTCCTCCTCAGAACAAAACTCAACAGAAGACCTCCACCTGGAAACTCAGGGGAACTAAAGAAGAGGTAAGACAGTGGATTTCTAACCAAAACAGGCCCCTTCTCTTCTTTGATGGCGCATCAAAAAATAATCCCGGTGAAGCAGGCGCAGGAGGCACAATTAAAGACCAAAAGGGGATTCCCATCTGCAGTTATGAATGGGGACTTGGTAAGGCCTCGAACAACACAGCGGAAGCCTACAGTCTATTTCTAGGCTTCGAAATTCTCTCCAGATTGGGCCTAAAGAACGCCATCATTATCAGGGATTCAGCCATTCTCATCTCAGCCATGGTCACAAGTAAGGAATTCAGCAAGGCAGGCCTCAACAACATAAGAAGGAGAATCATGGAAAATATCAGAAATCTGGGTGCTGTAACCTTCCGGCACGTCTTGAGAGAGAACAATTCGGAGGCCGACTCCTTAGCCAGCAAGGCGGTTACTAGGCAACAAGGCCAGGTCCGCGAGAATGAAGAAACTTATGACAGGGCGATTCCATAAGATTCCTAGCTGTCATACAGCTTGCAAGATCAGTGTCTCTGGAATCTATCGCATCAACAATCATCCCATAGGCTTCGTCCTTCCCTCTGCTCCCAGATCATTGCTTCCTCACCCCTCTCGTGATTTTCCCTCTGACTCATCAGTCAATCCCCGCCGCCGCCATCCTGGAGTTCGCATCTCGATCCTGAAACAAGATTTGATCTTTGCTCTCAGATCCCGCCTTGCCCGAGATCGATTTCCTCCTGTCCCCTCTCCCCTCATGTCTTATCCCCTCGAAAGTCCAAATCGGTTCTTCTCCTCTAAGAGAAGGCCCTTAACTCCGCTCCTCGCATCATCAGTCTTCTCCCCTCACGAGCCTCAGATCCTCTCAGCAGATATCCTCTGCTTCGTTCTTCTGCCCCTCTGCCTCGACTTGCATCCTGTGTGCAGCAAGATCACTCCTGAAGATCCCAATCATTTCATGAGCAGGCCTTCTCAGACTCAGCACACGAAAGGAGGGACTCCTCTTCAAATTATAAATAGCAGCTCGGCTCAAAGCTACCATTCCCACTTCATCGTTACTGGGCTGCGCGAAATCCTCAGGTGGCGACTCTCTTTTGCAGCGGATCGCCCCCTCCAGAAAGGCAACAAGTGCTCCTCGACAGCGGTAACTGTTATTTGCTTATTTCGTGTGCTTAGTTTCGCTAACAGCTGGTTCAACAGGTGCAGCAGAGATCACCAGGCCCTTCTGGCACTCCTCGGCCCACTCTGCGCAATTCCGTTCTCAGCTTCCTTATCTCATCTTCTCCCCACGTCTGCTCCTCCCTCTCTTGGCCCGCCTTATCATCGTCAACCAGCAAGGATGGCCGATCAACAGGGTCAGACTTCCGCCAAGGCTCAGGCCAGCAATCCCCTCGATCAGATTTTCAACAATAAGGACTGCACTATGTGTAAAACTCACACTTTCATGATCAACCGCCTGACCAAGAGTCTCAATGAGCTGAAGGAGGATTACCAGGCAGATAGGAACTCAAAGCGAAAACAGCTGGAGAAAAGAAAGGCCGAGATCGAAACGCTGAGAGAAAGATGCAGTCACTTGGAGGAGGCAATAGAACACATTCGTTCCCTTACTCAGAGTCCCCACGCCGAGGCTTCAACAAAAGCCAGCATCAGGAGAGGCCCGCTTCCTGAAGATTCCGCCACTCAAAATCTCCCTTAATTATCATGTATTGCAAATTTTGCTGGTTAGGTGGATCCTTTGTAAGGCAATTCAGTCGTTTTTATTTTTCTTTCTGTTTAACTAAGAGAAGCAACGAGGAAACAGGGTCTGCGCACCCGCCTTTGGACCTCAGCTCTCACACCTTATATCCTTATGTACTAGAACAGTGTTCTGTTGGCTTTTATAATATATAAGTACCCGATTCTGTAAAAAAAAAAAAAAAAACTATTCGTGAGTATTTTCCTTTAATTTTAATGTTTGGTGGACATTAACTGTGATTGAGTGATTTTGCATAAATATAAACTATGGTGCAACTGGAGATTATATCCATGTGGATCTCCTGCATGACCCTAGATTGGTGGCTCATGATGAGCTAATCTAGTAGAAAACGACACTATGGTTTTGCAATGTGAGGAGCAATTACAAGAACTCTATTACATCCTGCTAGGGATTCAGGGCAACCATTAAAGTAATCAATAGTAGAATGCGATGATGGAAACAAAGAGGTCAGATACAAAATATACACACCAATGCAAATGGATAGTTATTCTTTCACAATTTGACAACCTTTGTCATTTTATCCTTTTATACTTTTTATATTCCATACATACATGTCGGTACTAATAAATGAAATGTACACTTCAACTGTTAGGCCCCTATACTACTAGTGTAACCCCTTATTGTTATCAGTACAATCCACTTATTATATTGATGTACCCATGTAGTGCCCATATTGTTACTAATGTAACCCATAGAAGCCCACTATTGTTATTATTGTGCCCTTACATTATTATTGTTATGTCGGCTCTGATTATGTTATGACCCCTTAGACTCCTATATATAGAAAGGAGGTCTTTTCATTTGTATCATCCAAGAATTGTTCATTTATGTAATGTAAAGGAGGTTGCCCCCTTGAAGCGGCTGAATTCTAAGGCGTTGATCTATCTTTTCTATCTTTTCTTGAGCTGGTTTCATAAAATTTGGTATCAGAGCTTTGGATTCTAGGGTTTCGCTGCTCCAAACAGGTCATCGAGGAATTTTCGCTATAACGTTTTTCTGTGACGTTTCAGAAGTCGCGAAAAAAACCCATTTGAGAAGAAATCGCGCTGAACCTTGGGTCCGAATTGCAGAGCCTTTCACGTGATATTTGCGGAGATATGATCTGAGGAAGTTGATCTTTTTGCAGACTCCTGAATTACATTCAAAACAGGTGTCCTGGAGAAAATCATCATAACTTTCTCTCTGGGGATCGAATTGAAATTTCATAAGAAGGTACAGAAAGAGGACGGACTGTAGTTTCTTGTATATCTTTTTCAGAGCCAAAGGTCGAAAAATTGACACGTGGCACTTCATACAAGTTCGCTCTTTTGGAAAGGTCTATAATAAGGTCATCTTGGGAGATTGTGCATAACTCTTTTTTGGAGAATCCGATTTGGATCAGACTAGTGGCATTGGAAAGAGGACACAGAGGGCTACTATAGGTAGAAATTTCAGAACTTAAATACCCACAAGTACAGAGTTACAGTCGTTTCAAGATCGAGGTCCTAAAATCAAGAAAAAGCAAGATGAGGAAGTTTGATGGCAAGGATCTGGTAAATTGGATACTTCAAATGGAGCAATATTTTGATCTACATGGTGTACCACTGTTACAAAAAGTATGTATTACATCTTCATATTTAGAACCGGATCAATTTTTATGGTATAAAGGGCTTTGTTCTCGTAAACAACTTGTTACGTGGTCAATTCTCACGGAGGAAATGATAGCACATTATGAGGATACAAAGAGCAACACCTTATTTAGAGCAACACCACAACAATTGGAAAGAGTAAAAGGGCTTTGTGACATATTTGAAAGTAAAATTATGGCAACAAGGGAATCTACCCCTCACAACTTTAAAGATGGACGTGTTGTTTCTCCTAGCCTTCCACAACCTACAAGGGTTACACCACAACAATTGGAAGAAAAAATAGAAAAAGGGCTTTGTTACAATTGTGATAGCAAATGCACTAAAGGTCATAAGTGTGCTGAGAAGAAATTATTTTACATAGAGTATGAAGAGGGGGAAGAAAAGGATCAAGAAACATCAAAAGAAGAGGATATATGCCAGGACCCGACCCCAGAGAAAGAAGAAATGAATCAGAACATATCTTGTAAACTATTGGCAAGAATGACCACTCCTAAAACTCTCAAGATAGAAGGACATATCAAGAAGAAAAAGGTGCAAGAAGTGAAAGATCACATCAAGAAAGAATAAATGAATCCAACCATATCTTGTAATTCACTGGTCAGAATTACCACTCCTCAAACTATCAAGATAGAAGGACATATCAAGAAGAAAAATGTTCAAGAAGTGAAAGATCACATCAAGCGTCAAGAAATGAATCCGACCATATCTTGTAAAGGATTGGAAGAAATTACCACTCCTCAAACTCTAAAGATAGAAGGACATATCAAGAAGAAAAAGGTTCAAGCAGTGAAAGATCACATCGAGCATCAACAACAAGTTCTCCAACTTTTGAAGGATAACGCCACTTCGGTGCAAAATAAAATGAAACAACTGGTAGATCAACATCATAGTGAAAAATGTTTTGATGTAGGCGATTGGGTATTTTTACTGCTACATCTAAAGCAAGCTCTTTATGACAAGGAAATGTTGGCAATACTACATGCACTCAAAAAATGGCGACCTTATCGAATGGGAAGACTCTTCAAGGATGAGGATGTGGAAGCATTGTTTTGTGCTATTTCTATTATCCAACCAGATTGGATAAACAAAGCAAGGGAGGAATGGAAGAAGGACAAAGAAGTATGGCCACTTATTCAAAAGTTGCAAAAGATCCCAATTCAAACAATATTGTCAGATATGGAAAAGGAAGGAAAAATCATATTGGAACCTGGAGCAGTCACAGAAATAAGAACCCGACAGCTACGAAATCGATCAATTTCAGAGTATCTCATCAAGTGGAAGAACTTACCCGCTGAAGATTCCACATGGGAGGACAAGAATTTTATACAGAAGCATCAAGAACTACTCAAGCGTTGAGGACAACGCTTTTTGAAGGAGAGGGGCATGTTAGGCCCCTATACTACTAGTGTAACCCCCTTATTGTTATCAGTACAATCCACTTATTATATTGATGTACCCATGTAGTGCCCATATTGTTACTAATGTAACCCATAGAAGCCCACTATTGTTATTATTGTGCCCTTACATTATTATTGTTATGTCGGCTCTGATTATGTTATGACCTCTTAGACTCCTATATATAGAAAGGAGGTCTTTTCATTTGTATCATCCAAGAATTGTTCATTTATGTAATGTAAAGGAGGTTGCCCCCTCGAAGAGGCTGAATTCTAAGGCGTTGATCTATCTTTTCTATCTTTTCTTGAGCTGGTTTCATAACATCAACCTTTTCCCAAATTAAATTCTTCAACTTTTTCACAAATTAAATTCTTCAAGTACTATTCCATGCAAAGTTAACAATAAGCTCTTCTTCAGAGTTTGTGAAAGGCACATTTTACACTAGAATTAACTTCAAAGTGTTAATCTGCACTTCTAAGCTATTTTTTAATCTAATACCACCTTGTGAAGTCATTTGGAGAATGCATTTGTTAATGAAATGAGTGAAATATTTATTAAGAAATTTATTAAGCGACTAAGAACTATTTATTAAAACAAACATAGACAAGGGGGAAGTTTCACAATAACTTATTTATGGGAGAAGTTTCATAATAATTTATTTAGATGGATGGGAATTAAGAAACGAGCATTCACAATGGATGAGAAAATTCAACAAGCATAGTGCACTTTACCAAGATGGCAGAGAAGGATGGAAAGAGAATTGTATAAGTGGACTTATAAGAGAGTGGTCCATGTGCTACCATGCATAACAACTAAGCCTCGATACCAAGTTCAACGACTATAGTAGCGATGCAAACAAGACTTAAGGTAATGGTGTGGAAAGCCATCATGAATACTCTTTATTTTTTATTTTATTTTATTTTTATTTTAATAGTACCTTTGTCATGTCTCCCCCTTATTACATTAATCATTTAACTAGATTAAATATATCTATATAAGTATAAAGAAAAAATGAAACCAACGGAACTTTGAGCTTGGTAATTTAAATTACTTCCTCGACAATATTATTACTTGGAATAAGGACAGAGATCACAATCATACTGTTCATTCTATACCCTGATATTTTTTTGTTACAACCGTTGTAAATATAACCCGTGCTTTATGGAATGCATATCCCTATGCACTGTACCTATATTAAATACCAAACACTGCCCTATGTGATGAATTTAATTATAACCAAAGCTTATTTATCTTTAGATCGTTTGATTTGTGATCTTAACATTCACACCAGCTCTGCCATGGCTTCGTGGCACAAGCAGGTCATCCCTCCTTAGCTGGATGCCTCGGGATTCCTACTCCCATCGACGATGGTGCGCTCAGCTCTTTGATCCAAGGGCTATGATCTCTTCAGCGGATTTACTCATTCTAAGTTGCTGGAAATTGGCTCATTCGATTCCCAAGCTCTTGGCGCCTGTTCGAGCTCTGCTCCTCCTACCTTTGTCTGATTCTTCGTGTGTAGTAGGAACCTTGTCTTAGAGGGTCAGCCATGAAAACTGGGGTTATCTTCTTAATGGTAAGCTGTTGAATTTCTCCCCAAATTAGACTCTCTGCTACAATTCTCTTTAATCTTTTGTTTTCCTTCTTTTTTTTTTCTCTTCAACTCCAGATTTCATGATACTAATTACTTACGTGATGAATTTAATTATAACCAAAGCTTATTTATCTCTAGACCATTCGATTTGTGATCTTAACATTCACACTGGCTTTGCCATGGCTTTGTGGCACGAGCAGGCCGTCCCTCCTTAGCTGGACGCCTCGGGATTCCTACTCCCATCGACGGTGGTGCGCTCAGCTCTTTGATCCAGGGGCTATGATCTCTTCGGTGGATTTACTCATTCTAAGTTACTGGAAATTGGCTCATTCGATTCCCAAGCTCTTGGCGCATGTTCGAGCTCTGCTCCTCCTACCTCTATCTGATTCTTCGTGTGTAACAGGAACCCTGTCTCAAAGGGTGAGCAATGAAAACTGGGGCGATCTTCTTAATGGTAAGCTGTCAAATTTCTCCCCAAATCAGACTCTGTGCCACGATTCTCTTTAATCTATTGTTTTCCTTTTCTTTTTTTTCTCTTCAACTTCGGATTTTGTGATACTAATTGCTTACTTATCTTCTGTTCTTAGGGTTTGGTGGGTTTGAGTACGAGAATTCCTCTGCTATCAACCCTTGTGGTTTTCGGCTTATTCTGGCAGTCACCGATGCGCAAGTCTTCCGGGTAAGAAATGGACCGAGGTGTTTCATATTTTGGCATATGTAAGGTTTTTGCATCCATAGAGTTCCTTGAGCCCCGCTTCGGTGGATGCTAAGGGTGCTATTATTCGGTTTGTTTATGGCTACTCGAAGGGATGGCACCTCTAATGCCTCAGGATACCCTCTCGAGGCTTCCTCGTAGACCTGTTATTCAGGTTGCTCTCTGGACTGTAGTGTTGTAATTATGTTATTTTGGCCAAGAGCCTTGTAATTTTTTGTCGGCAGATTATTGTGTATTTTAATCTCCTTTTCGGAAGAAAACATGTTAAGCGGCTACGGCCCTTATAAGCTCCCGGATTATACTGTACCTTGTTTTTGAAGCCTCCCTTGAGTTGAGGCCCTTATTGACATTTTATATAAGTTATCTGGTTTTCTAATGAATTTTTGTATGGGAGTCGTGGTCATTTAAGGCTATATTCGCAAAAATGTTGTCAATTTATATATGGGTTCTTGATGTCATACCTCTTATCTCGTTTTCTTCTATGAAAGGTATATTTCAGAATTTACGCACAGATTGCATTCTCTGCTAATTAATTTTACATGCACAGACTTCTCTTGATTCTGTGTGTACGCTACTATTCTTGACTTATTCAATGTAGATTATCTTGATTTCCTTCTGCTGTAAAATTTTTGCATTCCGTTAAGCAATTGAATTGTTTCGCTTATGATGATGAGTTCATTCTTTGAAGGTTATTTTGCTTTTACTGATATTGGGTTTATAAGTTAAAGAAGTGGGTAGGGTTTATTGCTTATGAACAGAGCTTCTGCTCTTTTATTACCCGCTTAATACCGCTCGGCTTTATCTAGCGAATTTTATTGGATTAAGTCCTTGTTAGAGTTTCCCTCCGTAAGCGCCACTCTTGCTTAAGCCCGGAAGTTTCTTCAGGGTTCTCTTTTGGAGACTAGGCTGCTACTTAATTTCACTAGAAATACTACAAGTTTGGCCGAAGTTTGCTTCATTTTCTGGGTTCACCAATCTACGGCTTAGTTCGTTTCTCACGCATTAGGTTATTTATTCTTTGCACTGATTCACATAAGTGTCCTAGAGGCATCCTGCCGTTCCTTTTACCACAGTGGTAATGTGAGAAGCCTCCCCATCAATTGTCATCTTTGACAAACCGAAATCGCCCAATATTCCGTTCAAATTGCGGTCTAAAAAGAATGTTGGCAGTCTTGACATCCCTGTGAATTATCTTTGGAGTGGAACCCATGTGCAAGTATTCCAATCCCGCAGGTGGATCACAGGAAAACATGGTCAGCGTTTATATCATGAAAAACTAATGTGCAATATTATTGTGAGAAAGACATACCCTGGCCTGCGTCTATTAGTTCGGAACATTGTGCATTAGGAGCCCCAAAACAAAAGAATTAGAACCAAATTTGTGATGGTTAAGTTGCTTAACGGGCTTATATTTCTCTGAGAAACGTACCATAAAGGCGGTCTTTGTTGCGCAAACAATTTCAGTGTCAAGCTCTCCCTGGCCATCGCCACATCCATGATTTATCTACATAACCTGTATAAAAACATTCTCGACTGCTTTTTCCCTGTCGTAAAACAATCTTCCCTTATCGTAAGTAAAGAAGGAGGCTCACCACGCCTGATTTTCCATTGCCACAACACGCTAATCAGTTATGCCGACTGGTGTGCAAGCAAATCCTTTCCGCAACTAATTAACTAATTTGTAACCATTTTGTAACTATTCTGATCGAAAGGCTGAAACTTTTGCAATCATCTAACATATAATCCTATGGTTTACAAGAATGATAGGTGGGCAGAGAGGGGAGTTGATTTCAGAGGGAAACGCCTTACGGCGTAAATATAATTAATAAATAAATACATTGAATTATAAAACAAATATTATAATATTTTTCATGTTTTTTTTTTAATTATAAATAATATTTATAAAAAAATCTAGAGATCAAATTTCCAAATCAATATTGAAATTGGAGATTTTATGATAATTTCAATCTCTTTTAACTTTGATTAATATTGAAATTGGAGATTTTTATGATCATTTCAATATCTCTTTTAACTTTGAATGATTTAAATATGTATTTTTAAATATTTAGAATATAAAAATAAATTAATACTAGCACTTTTAACTTTGAATTATTCAAATATATATTTTTTAAATATTTAAAATATAAAAATAAGATAATAAGTAAATTTTTTAATATTTTAAATTTTATTAAATTTTTATCCTAGACAAAAAAAATTAATGATGGAATTGTGAATATATGAATCAAAATATCATTATATTAGATTACTTGTTATTATCAATGGATGAAATTGTTTGTAAATATATTAATCAAAATATCATTATATTAGATGATTTTTCAAATGTGTTTATCATCAATTAATCAATTTATGTATATTATAATACTAAGATTATTTATGAATAATAATATTTTTATGATATAATTATTTATATGAATTTTCTTTTTATTAATATAATTGGTGTGCATTTTATTTTAATAAAACTTACCATTTAAATGATGTGTACATATGCAAATAGAAGTAATTGATATTGCTAAAGAGAGAATAGATCAAACTTGTTAGTATTATATTTCTAAAGCGTTGACATTTTTTAAAGAGTCTTTTATTAATGCATACAACTTGTGTTAATTGCAAGTTGATATAGGCGCCACTAGTTGCCTGAGTGTGCTACCTATCCATTTGCTATATGTTAGGCTTTTTTCATTACTATATATAGAAACACACATTGGCATTTTCTATATAATAGATTTAATAGATTATTTTGCATTCTCTTTTGTAGAAGGTTTTTTTTTTTTTTTTTTTTGTATTTTAAGGTTGTTTTTAGTTCATGGGATATTGTTTTAAAAAATTTCATGGTATCAGAGTTTTCACTGTCCTTGTCTTTTTATGAGAGGTAGTGTGATTTAAATTAGATCTACAAGATCAAATTAGATCGAAGATAGGGTCATATTCTCTTTGGTGAAAAAGGTGTCATCTTGTATATTATGATTGGATCATAATTTTATACCATAATTCATGACCCTATGCTAGGTTTGGCTCCCACACTTGATATAGTTGATAAATTCTATATTATTTTTCCCAGATTGTGCATTAAAACGTTGTTTTAATTAAAAGTTTTGGTTTTTTTAGCTATGAAATCTCTTCCACATTGGAATATACCCCAAGGTGGTGTCTTATTTTGTGCCTTTATTTCCTAGGTCATAGAAGCACTCCTTCATTACCATATTCATTCTCAACATAATTTGTTGGTACCAATGCCATTCCCTTCAACATTTCATCCGCACACTAGGAATCCATCTATTGTGTGGCACTACTCATTATACCGGTACCATTGCTGCTTGAATTAGAAATGGGTGTTAGAATATTAATTCTTTCATTTCTCTTTCCCTTATGTTTTAACTAGAATTGCATGATAATTTCTTTTTCCATTCAAAATAATACAATCATTGAGCCACGAAAGTGGCTTCATCATACAGTTCAACAATGGGTCTTTCTCTTTGGAGGCATGGAGGGTGATGGAATAACTCTTACTTGTGAATTATATTTAATATCTAAATTATGAAATGAAAAAGTAATGATTTATACTAAACATGGAAGATTGAGATATTGGGAGAAATTACTAAAAATAAGGATGAATATTCATTCAAAGATTCATAGATAGTTATGGTGGTGGTTTGAACAAACTTCTCAAATATAATATTTTTTTATGGCCACCATAATTATATATAGTGACCATTTTGTACAATACAATTTATTTAATATAACTTCCCTTTGAAGATTTGTTTAATCTAATTCGATGGTCCCCTTGTTTCATGATTGGCTATTAGAGCCAACAAATGGTATCATAACAACGATATGCATTAAGGTTGTCTGAATTTTCATATGTTAAGATGCATATGAGACTAACATTTTTGTAAAGCTTTACAACTATGAGATTTGGAGATACTTAGTGGACTTAATCCCATTGTCCATGATACATACTCGAGTTTGCACTGGAAACAGTCACACTAAAGAAATTTGGAAGGTGAGAGTTTTTCATATCCATGATGCTAATGAGCATAGACTCTTATTTTTTGGAAAATAATACATTAGAATTTCTCCATGTTCATGGTTCAAAACCCAACTTCACAATCACTGAATAATGTTAATAGGCGACCTAGATTTGTGAGCATTGTGCAAATAATATGTGACTCCATTTCAAATTCACTTTAGATTGCTATTTGTAATAGACTTGTGTGAATTCATCTCCTCTGGTTGCAGAGTCACTATTGGTATCCTCTTCCTCTTAGCTCTTCTCATGGTAATGAAGGGAATCATTAAAGATCTAGAGCGGTTGGAGGATTTTTGCATTGCAAACACCAAGTCTTATGTTTTTACAAACAAATTTCCTTATCATGATCCCACTAAAGTTAATTCTCAACACTTCCTAACATCATTCATACGCATGCCAGTGAACACATCAAGTAGTCCCATGGGAGCTAGCTTCACTAGGTTTAATCCACAAAACCTGTTGGGGCTCAACACGCTCAAAAATATGTTGGTTCACATAAACATGGCTATGGGAGGTGTAGTAGGTCCAAATATCCATCCCAGAGGTAGTGAAATATTGCAAGTGTCTAAAGAGGTATCCTATTTTATTTAGATAAAAAGAAGCACGATGTTTCCCTATTTTATTGATTTTTGACATAGTCACTTACCAAGATAAAACATAAAGGGTAAAACTAATTTTAACATATATATCATTGAAATATAAAATGAAGTTTGGGATGGTTTTGATATGTAATGGAAATTTTTTTCAAGGTCTCACTTACCGTGGAAGAGTGATGAGTGATGGGAAGCTTTGATTTAAAGAAAGGGGTCCAATTGATCAATAAAAGGAGATTTATAAAAGGAGTCATGTTAAGTCAAGATTTGAATGAGAGTATATTGATGTAAGAATTGATATCAAGTAAAATAAATTCAAAACCAAGTTAAGTGACTCACATATTGATGTGTAAAAGGGTGCATGTTCTATGGTACCTAACACCCTAACAAAATATGTAAATTCATTACATGAGAATTGAAGTATAGTTGAAAATGTGGAGTTAAAATAAAAATAAGGCCATGTCAAAGTTAAAAGTCAAATCAATGTTTGGGTCATGTCCATGGTGTGTCAATTAAATTTTTCAAGTCAAACTCGTATTTTTATTTTTTATTTTTTATTTATTTATTTTTATTATTATTATTATTATTTTTTATCTTGATATCACTCCATCGAAGACACATATTTTTTGTAAGTAATTTCAGTTTTCTTGTTGGATGGAGACATTCACCTACTAGAAACAATTTATGGAGGTGTAGTGGAAGATTCAGATTAAAAAGCATATGTAGAAGGAAATTTAATTTACTTGAGTCAACGTAATGCTTGATGAGTAAAGTCTACCCCCATTGAAGAGGCAGTGACCCTAAAAACCCACTTTCCATGAAGTAATAAGTTATGCTAAATAACTACTTGTTATGATTGTTGTGAGAGAGAAAGGTTTGTGGTCATCCAAAACCACTTGACGTAATGTATGTTTGTGGTAATTTGAAACCACCTAAGGTTTGTGTGGTTAAGGATAAGCCTAAAAACCCAAGTTGATGATTATATTGATATATGGGAGTTAAGGGTATAAATATCTATTGATAAACTACGTAAGAGAAAAGGTTTCCTATAGAAATAGTGGATACAGTGGTAGAAAACCCATGCATTTAGGTGGATGATAACTTTTTTATATGGACTTAAACAAACACATTATTTATGTTTGTTTAGGTATAATATGAAAATTGAAGATAAATGAAGATGAAATAATAAGGCCAAAGAAGAAAAGTGTAGAGGATTGAAGATGAAGATGGGACCAATTCAAAGGACAATTGAAGATATTCAAATCACAATAATTTGTTAAGGGGGGTTATAATGGAATAACTCCTACTTGTGAAGTAAATTTAATATCTAAATTGTGAAATGAAAATGTAATGATGTAGACCAAACATAGAATCTATGGAAGATTGAGATATTGGGAGAAATGAGTGAAAATAGGGATGAAGATTTATCGAGAGATTTATGGAAAGATTTGAGCATATATTCATGTTGGTGGTTTGAAAAAATTTATCATCCATGATGTATTTGTTATGCTAGCCATAATTATATATAGTGACCATCTTGCACAATACAAATATACACTAGAATGTTTGCTTGCTTCATGATTGGCTAGTAGAGCCAACAGAGGGTGGCAGCATCAAATGAGGATTTAGAATGCTTTCAAATTGCTTGCTTTAATTTGTTAGATCCATTGCGATTTCTCTAAATTTGCAAGGTTGTTAGATGTACTATTATTGACAAAGGTGTAGTTACCATTTTTTTCACATATAAAAATTAATATTGGTCGTTGCCCTCTTCAAATTGTGTGGCAAGGACATCATTTCCAAAGTTTAGTTTATATGGCCAAAAATATATTAATTGGAAAAGGATATTAATTTATAAAGATTTTGGGAAAGACTTTTTTGGAAAGGATATTGATTTTTAAATTTTTCGAGGAAGACTTTTTAGGAATGGATATATTAAATGTTGAAGTTTCTAGGCAAGGTTTTTGTTTGATTTTATTATACATCAAACAATAACTTCATTTTGGTTCCTTGATTTGTTCAATAGGTCATAATTTCCTAATTAGAAATAGGGAATACGGGTTTTGATCGTCACCTTCATGGCACAATGTGGTTCCCCTTGGATGTGTAGAATACAAAACAAACACCCCTAGTTAATGTTCTAGTCAACACAAGTGCCATCAATCCAAATAATGCAAAAATATCAGGTTTGACTTCCATATTTATCTAAAAAGCACAATTGAGGTCGATATCACACTTTTGGTGGATTGAATTGCCTAAGTTTAGAAGTTATATCAATATGTCATTACTCCATGAGATGGAACATAACTTTGTTTATTATATTTTAGTTTTTGTAAATAAAAATAAAGAGTAGAAGAAAGGGAACATTATATACAACGAACTTTTAATTTAGATATGTGCATTTTCATGTTTCTGTGTTCATATATTACTCTAAGTTTTAGAAGATAGTAGTCATGATGTGGATATGAACATTCTAGAGGGACCCCATGGTTTGGACATGTGCGCTATTATATTTATGTGAGTTACTGTGTATACATTTCACTATTTCCACCATATAGATTTATTCTTGGGAAATACTTTAAATTCTTCTCAACTTTCTATTATTTATCAATTGTTTATGTTTTCTTTGAGGTCTCATATGTTTGATTAGTTGTATATTTGCTTTAACTGAAGCTTGAATCTGCCTTTTAGTCACAATTCAGAGTGGTCATCAAAGTACTATTACCAATGCTATCTAATCACTGAGTTGTGATAAACTGCTATAAATTTCCTTTATACTAGTGGAACCATAGTGGATACTACTTAGAGTATTGAAGCTTGATTGCACGTCTTCCATATTTCTTAGCTAAATAGTAATTATTGGATGAATGTTTGTTAATCTTCTTTTAATCAATAACTACATAGTGAACAAGGTATTGTTACATAAGCCATTTACCCATATAGGTAATGAAATATTGCAACTTGATTTCCTACAAGTGAAGCTATTATAGACTTAGATTAAAGGATTAGGCCTTATTTCATTTGAATTTTTATGTTGTTAAGTTATAATTCATGTTTGTAGAAAATTGATAATACTTCTGTGATGCCAATCTAACAGCTTAGTCAAAAGCTCTAAAGATTAATGTCATGACAGTATTACCCAATAAATAAAAAACACAACATATATTTTTAAAAATCATCCCCCCACCCACGTTATATATATTAATCACTTACGAATCTGTTGCAAGCACAACTAAACTGTTTAATATAGTGGTGGCATCGTCCATATGTCTGCACTGACGTTGCAAGCAAAATTAAACTGTTTAATATAGCCCCGGGTCCTGCCATTTTCCATACGTCTCTCCTAAATTGCCCATATGTCTGCAGTGATGTGGAAAGCAAAACTAAACTGTTTAAAATAGTGGTGGCATCGTCCATATGTCTGCACTGACGTTGCAAGCAAAATTAAATTGTTTAATATAGCCCATGGGTCCTGCCATTTTCCATACGTCTCTCCTAAATTGCCAACATGCTACTGCAAAGTCAACAAATGAATGAAAAATCCACCCTAAATTGTCTGTAGTCTTTTACCAAGTCCTCGGAACAACAAAAACGTGGTGGGTCATATATTTGTTTAAACTTTAGTTTTGGCTGCCTCCCCAAATTATTCATTACGACGCAAGCGCACTCATACATTTGTTTTATAACTATAAATTCTTTGCTTCATCATTACAGAACCCACCCTTCAAATGTTGGCATTTGCTTGTTGGAATATAGAGACTTTCATGGAGTCGCTAGAGCAGAGCCAAAAGCCTCATGTCGTAATATTCCTTGGGTTTGGGTCGGGCCATCACATCCCACTGCTCGAGCTTGCAAAGCGGCTGACTGTGTACCATGGCTTTTCTGTCACCTTCTTCATCGCCAAATGGATGGACGGCTCTCCTCACCACACCCTGCCGTCTTCGTCAGGGGACATGATCCGCTTCATAGAGCTCCCTGATGTTCAGATCGAAGGGGATCATGCCGAGATGAACATTTTTGTACGCATGCCTTTACTATTGGAGAAAGCTAAAATATTAGTGCAAGATGCTCTCACATCCTTTTCGTTTCCTGTCTGCGCTTTCATAATCAATTTTTTCGGTACAACCATGTTGGATGTCGCCTCCAAACTGGAAATACCTTGCTACATATTCTCCACTTCTAGGGCTTCTCTCCTCTGCATCATGCTCTACCTTCCAACACTTGTCCACAACATTAACATTTCCTTAAAAGATGTGGATTTCCTGATCGAAGTGCCAGGCCTTCCGTCGATTCCCAGAATAGATTTGCCAGACCCTCTTCTAGACAGATTTGATATTTCATTCAACTGGTTCATTCAACATTCCCTTCGGCTTCAAGAAGCTCATGGAATTATGATAAATACATGCCAAGAAATGGAACCAAAACAAATAAAAGCTCTCAAGGAAGGAAAGGTTCTGAGCGCTGTTGAAATGACCCCTTCCATTTATCCCGTTGGGCCGCTAATAGCTTCGCCTCTGTCAGAATCTGAAGAGAAGTTTGAGAAGGAGGGCTGCCTCAAATGGCTGGACCGCGAGCCCGCCTCGTCAGTTCTGTTCGTTTCTTTTGGGAGCCGTGGCACCCTGTCGAAGAATTAGATTCGGGAACTAGCTTTGGGGCTAGAAGCAAGCGGGTAGCGGTTCCTTTCGGTGTTGCGTAAGGAGCCTCCTCCTCTAACTGAATCCACGATGACTGCCGAAGCAGACATGAGGGAGGTTCTACCTGAGGGTTTCGAGACTCGAACCCAGGACTGTGGATTTGTGGTGGATTCATGGGCGCTTTAGATTGCTGTCCTCTCTCATCCATCCACAGGCGATTTCCTTTCTCATTGCGGTTGGAATTCAATGATCGAAAGCATCTTACATGGAGTGCCGATGATCGCTTGGCCTCTCTTTGCTGAACAGAGAATGAATGCCTTCCTTCTCGTGAAGGAGATGAAGGTGGGCATTGAAGCGCAGAAGGGAGCAGATGGATTGGTGAAGAGAGAGGAAGTGGAAAGAGCGGCGAGGGAATTAATGGAAGGAGAGGGGGGAATGGAAATGAAGAAGGGGATGGCAGAATTGATGGGGAAGGCCCGGTTTGCAATGGCGGAGGGAGGGAGTTCATACAACGCGCTGGCCAACGCAGCTTCTGTTTGGAAGGAAATGCATGCCACTAAAACACCACCTGCTACTTGAAACTTGAAAGGTCTTGCTTGATACGTCACATCTGGATGTTAAGACGGTTGACGGTTCGTATGGACTGTCGCGCCCGGCATTGCTCAATTCAAATCAACGGCTAGTGATTACCCAATCGTCTAACAACAAAATCGAATGGCACATATTTTGACACGACAATAGTTTGGGGAGTTCATTTCAGAGGGAAACGCCTTACAGCGTAAATATAATTGTGTATTTTCAAAGCAGATTTAGTATTTTTATATGGTTATTAAATCATAATTTTTACTACAAAACAATAATGACTTAAATTTTGCATCTGCATTTTTGATGTGGACTTTGAATTTTTTTATATGATTATTAGATTAAAATAATAAATAATGATTTATAAAAGTTTTTTTTTTAATATTTATATAAGATTTGTTTTTGGTGTTATTTTTTGGACTTTTCGTATCGGAATTTGGCGAAATTTTTCGAAGTGAAATCTTGATTTGTGTTATTTAAATTCGTTGGGCACTTCGATTGTGGAGGTGTTACCCAACAAGTTAAGTTTGTGATTTCATTAAATTCTTGCTAGATTTTAGAGAAATTAGACCAGGAAAACTCATTGGAAAAACTTCCAAAAAATCTCACTAAAGACAACTCGATTTATATATAAATCAAATTATTTTGTTTAAAATTTGGTGAAAAATAATTCTATCACGTGAACCTATTCATGATTTATAAAACTTTTTATATATAAACTAAATTATTTTGTTCTTTTTTACTTTGTTTAAAATTTGGTGAAAAATAATTATGATCACCTGAACTGATTCTAAATAATCAAATCATGTTTAAAGAACAATTTTGAATGGATGAACTTTCAATTTCTAAAATTGTTATTATTTTAAAATTGTATAATTTAAGTAAAAAATCTGACTAAATTGACCTTGTGTCAATATTGATATCACAATTTAAATAATTTAATAATCAATCTACCCCATTCACTCATACTTAATGGTACAATGCTCCAATTTTACACACAATAGCAAACTGCTTTGTCCCATTATGTCTTTATAATTTTTACTTTGATTGAGCTATATTTAAACTATTGCAATGTGTGTTTGAAAATGATGCATTTATGTATTTGTAAGCAATCATAGTGATGCCATATAGATTTTACATATAATAAATCATATTGATGCCATACTCACAATACAATAGGGTGCGAGTATTGAGCAACATTATTCATCCTTAAGGAATCCATAATTAAATGAATGTATACATTATTTGAAATCATAATATCCATTTTCATTAAAATTTAACAAATTTAATAAAAAATTAAATTACAAATTAAAAAAAATTAAATTATGAACAATTCCTCATTTAAATTTCAATCTAGAAAAACCAAAAAAATTTTCAAAATATATTTTTGAATTTTTAAATTGATACATTAATAATTTTAATAAAATTTTTATTTTTTAAATAAATAAATATAAAAAAATGATAATCAATTCTATATATAACTCTTTTCAATCATAAATATTTAATTACAGTTAAAAAAAATAAATTTTATAATTTTATTACTTTTAAAAACACTTTTTACAACCTATCATAATATCAAAATATTTTATTTAAACTAAACCACCCCAACTATTGGTCCTGGTTTATGTGGCTAATGTTGCACTTGTTTGTTCAGCCTTCCTTTCATAAATATCTTTTCAACCATATTAAAAAAAAAAAAAACCTGTAACTTATCAAACTCATTAAATCATTATCTTATCTTTTATCAAATGATAAACAGCCCTACCTTACTATAAAAGCGTCGAAATGCTTGCTTTTTTTAGAGTTCCCTTCATACGCAAAATGTTCCACACGTTCTATACTGAAAAACACAAAAAACATGCAATAAGCATTAAATCGTGAAATGCATCTTCTGCCACTGTGAAAATTCGCGTTCCCCATTTCCCATCACCGTTTTATAAGAATTGGTACGACTTTGCGGTCTGCGGAGACAAGGTGGGCCTCTCAGCTTGGCGTTGGAAGAAAGTTCACGAGGCAGAGCAAACAGAGAAGAGTTCGGAGGGCATATTCATTTCTTCGATTGTTTATTCGTCTAAGACGAAGAGTCCGAGGACATGTCCGGCGGATGACTTGGTGAATTTGTTATCAAAATTTTCTTAATACTCCGAAAGGTTCGGTCTCAGCATTTCCCTTTAACATCTTTTATTTTTTATTTCAGTAGCAGACACGAACCAAATCAAAATACCCTTAATACGGCTTAATTCTCAGTCCCGTAACTTGGCGGTAATTTGTTTTCCCTTTTCTGCTCGATGGTTTAATGTCGATGAACGAAGCAGTTGTGTTTCTGGGCTGCTTTCGGGCAGTTCTCATAGGGCGGTTTTTAAGATTTCCAGGGTTAGAAAACTGGTTTTCGACAGGAAATCTGCCCACGATTTCGAGCCTTAAATCGAAAGTGTACCTGGTTTGATCCAGTTTCTTTTTAAAAAATAGAAATTCTGTATTATTCTCTAGGTGAAGATTACAATATCAGGTTTCTTCTCTTCTGGACTATATCACAGCAACACTGAAATGTTTGTTAGATGGGAAGCCGAGAAAAGTTTCGGCTATTTGATAGTTAGTTTACATTTAAAGGCAGCGGAGCAGTTTTTTTTCATGAAGGGTTTGATGTTTAAAGGCAGACAAGCAGTTAGTTCGAAAGGATTGGGCGACAGTAACAGTTTGTTTGGTGGACAGGATCAGGCTTTATTTCGTATCGACCCAGATAGCTTCCGGGAATTGAGAATTTGAAGAGTTTAAACAGACAATTATTGCTGTCAAATTACAGGTTTCTGGCATCAGGGTTTCCTGCAATTAGGGTTTACTGGTATCAGGTAAAGCCATGGACGTCGAAACCTCAGGAAAACCTACAGGAAACAAAAGAACCTACACACGTCTGCCAAGGCAAGTATGCGTGTTTTGGCAGGAAGGCAGATGCACTAGAGAATCATGCAATTTTCTGCATGTCGACGAACCTGGATCAGTCAAAAGGGGGGGAGCAACTAATGGGTTTGCTCCAAAGAGATCATATAACGGATCGGATGAGAGGGACATGCAGGCAGCAGGACCTCCCGGAGGATCGAGAAGGAATATTTCTGCTAGATGGGGAAGAGGACGAGGTGGTATATTCATATCCGACGAGAGGCAGAAGATTCGCAATAAAGTATGCAATTACTGGCTTGCAGGCAATTGCCAGCGTGGAGAGGAATGCAAATATTTACACTCCTTTGTTATGGGTTCGGACGTGAAGTTCTTGACGCAGCTGTCCGGCCACGTTAAGGTTTGTGCTTTGTTTTGTGAGGTATTATAGGTTGTTTTGGCCATTATCTAAGGTCCTTGAACACGATAATAGTGGCGTGTGGTTGCACCCGGCAGGCTATTCGAGGGATTGCTTTTCCTTCTGATTCTGGTAAACTCTATTCTGGAGGCCAAGACAAGAAGGTTATAGTGTGGGACTGCCAAACAGGACAGGTACTTTGAGCTTTGACTTGACTTTCCTTTCTCTTCTTTAAGTTCATTTTACTTTAATATTTTCGCAGCAGCCTATTTCAGTGTGTACTTGTTAACATATTTCACTGTCTTTGTTTAATACATGTAAAAGGGTAGAGACATCCCATTAAATGACGAGGTTGGATGCCTCATGAGTGAAGGCCCATGGATTTTTGTTGGCCTCCCAAATGCAGTCAAGGTGATTTAATAGGCTTTAGGTTTGGAATTGATTCAATCTGATTTATTTGGGAACATAGTTATTTTCTTGCATTACTCAATCTAACATAGTGGAAGAATATTTTTTCAGGCTTGGAATATTTTGACCTCAACAGAACTAAGTTTAGTTGGTCCCAGGGGACAAGTACATGCCCTGGCTGTTGGTAATGGAATGCTTTTTGCTGGAACACATGTAAGGGTCTCAGTGGAATTAGAGTGCTTTAGCTGATTCTATAATCAACTTTCTGATGTATTTTGCCTTTATAATCATCTGCCTGATCTGTTTTGTGATAAAAAGAGTTTGCAAAATAATTATATATTTTTCTTTTAATTTCACAGGATGGCAGTATATTGGGTTGGAAGTTTAGTCCTGCTTCCAATACCTTTGAGCCTGCAGCTTCCCTTGTAGGGCATACCCAAGCTGTTGTTTCATTAGTCTCAGGAGCAGACAGACTTTACTCTGGTTCCATGGACAAGACAATAAGAGTAAGTTTCTTTGCTTACTGCCTATTTTAGTTGATTATGGTTGAGTTTCTATTCTTGCTGTCTATTTTCAGTTGATTATGATTCATGGGAATTTTTAAGGAATTGACATTCTTGTAAGTTTAGAAGCCTTTGGCAGATTTTGACACTGCACAAGAAAGTCAATAATAAAGATTTGGTGAAGCTTTTATAAAATCTTCAACTTATTATTATATTTATATATGATGTAAAAAGATGATATAGCTTTCAACAAAGTCAATTATAACCTATAGAAATTGAGCAACCATACATTTTTAATCCATGAATCTTTAGGAGAAAATCAGCTGATGGTAATACTATTACTACATTTTCAATCTATGAATATTTTATGCAAAATCAGTCAAATGGTACTATAAAATGTTTACCTCTGTGATCACTGCCTACTTTGTTTTTTTATTAAATAGAATTTTGCTTATGATTTTTAAGTAAAGTGGTTTTGAAGGATCTATTGATTGTCCAAATGCTGTCCTTAGGGTTTTGAAATGGTCTTTTATTATTATTTATCACTTACATTGCAATTTTGACCACACACATTGATGTCAATAGTGTTTGCAAGGATGTTTGGTTGAAAAAATAATTTAAATCTATATGCAAACTTTCTTTGAGGTGAGATCCATGTATATCAAAGTGGTGGCAACATCTGGTCCCCTGGTGCGGAGAGCACAATTTCACCATATATTTTCGGCTTCCAAATCCAATAGGGAGGATCTTACATTCATATCTACTCCGAACCAAAAAATGGATTAAGAGGGAGTGATAATAGTCATGTGCCAGTTTGCCACGTGGATAGCAGATTCTTCATGTATATTGGTGGTTGTCAAGTCAACAAGTTCTCCACCAATTCCTTAGGTTGCGAACAACTCATCTTTTGAAATCATGGTGCACTTGCTATGAGTTATTGCGTGTCGAAGCCCCTTATTTCCACCATTAATTGGTATAGGGAGTCGATCACTTTTTTCTTGATAAAACACATCCTCCTTCCCTTCCAATAATTTTCTAGATTGAGTACTGCATCAAGGATTTGTTCATTAGAAACTTTACGTCAAGGATTCATTCATTGGAAACTTTGCATCAAGGATTCATTCATTAGAAACTTTCCTTCTTATGCTTTTGCCTGGGGTAGGAATAAGGACCTCGAGACTTGCATGATGAAAGTGTTGATGGCTTGAGAATGTCCATATTGTGTGTGGATGATCTTATAATCGATTACCCTCTTTGGTGACCCTATTCCTCTATGAACTAAGGTTACATCTCTCTTGCATTGGAGATCCTAGGCTTCTTAAAAACTATACTCCATTGATATCAAAACGATCCATTGATCGAATCGGTGGACACTTTGAATCAAGAACTAGTTGGAACTAGACTAGAACATGTAAAAAAAATCAAATTTTAACGAAAAACATATGTATTCATGTGCATCCATATGAATCCAAACCATATATACACAAATAAGAAAAAGTTCTCATTTATATAGCATGTAAGGGCGCACATAACCAAAATAGCACCAAGTGCAATCCATCTCTGAACTGAAAATGCATCAACAAACCGGCTCTAGATGGCTTGTAACATCCAAAAAAAGTCATGCTACAACAAACACCTACATATCGTCAAAAGATTTTATATTGGGATCTTCGTCATCAATATCACCATCTAACCATTAAAATAAGATAGAAAAAGCTTAGCATGCCAAGTCAAGGCTTCTTTGAGTGATGGGTACATTTTAGTAGGTTTATGATATAGGAGTTCAACAATCAATGCCACTAACATCAAGGTACATAGAGGGCTTAGTGTTCTTGATTAATAGTTAGTTCCATACCCTCGTACCTCACAAAATCCAATGGAAACATTGTAATCCCCCCAATTCCAAAATCCTAAAAATTGTTAAGTTTGTTGGATTTTGAGTGGGATCTAAAATTCTACTTTCTCCATAGGAAATCCAATGATGTCAGAACCACTCTAAAAAACATCTCGAGTCAATTAATGTTAATGTTAATGTCCTTTATTTTTCGATTTCATCATTTTACTTTAAGAATTTAACATTACCATTAATTGCATAACATTATTAGCGCAATATGGTCAAATGCTAGGCTTCCCCACTCGTAAAATATTGCTTTTTAAAAAAAGAAATTGCGTTTAAATGATCCCTGGTAGCATCATACAACAATGATCAGTTTGGTATTGAACCAATTGGTTTCATATAAGAATTGACCGGTTTGGTACTGAACTAGCCTTTTTCGGTTTGTGACATTGGTTTGGACTGGTTTTCCCTCGAAAATGGTTGGATTGGCTGGTCTCGTCTGTTAAGTTTTCTGAGGACTTAATTGATCTTTTCTTTAGATAATTGCATTTCATCATTTTCATATTGAATTCACCCCACAACATCACAACGTTATTCAGTAACATATGCAATTATATAGAAAGAACAATATCATCATCAATGCAGCGGAACATAAAGGAACAATATAAGAAAAACATTCACACATAGAGACACCAAGATTGATTAGAGACCAGGGCAAAACCCACTACGGGGAAAACTCTTTCAAATTCTTCTTTAATTAGATTATCATAAGTCGTGGGTTTTTCTAGCACTTGTAGCACGAGTGCTTCAGGGACATAAAAAGCCTACTAGAGACAACCTTTGGGTTGATTGTAGACCAGTGCCTAGGACACCTTAAATAGAGGAGTGCATGGAAGATTATGTGAGAGGAGTTTGTGTAGCACTCAAATTGTCACGTAATTAAAAAGGAATAAAGGGGGCTTGGTTCAATAGCTTGTGATCTAGGTAAACTCAAGCAGGGGGTAAATTGGGCCAACCTCAAAGAGAAATGTCTTGTTCTGGTGGCTGACACACAACAACATGCAACTTTATATTAAAGTTGTAGTGAAGTGAAGAGGAGGAAAGGAAGGGGGGAAATCGATGTATAGCGCTGTAAATTAGACATAATCCTAAGCAACAATGTTCCGGCAGAAGGATGGAATTTGATATGCAGGGCTATAAACAACACAGAATCCTAAGCCACGATTTTCCAATAGAAATATGGAAGAGGGGGCAGATGAAAGAGTGGCATACTTACTGAGGTTCCATACCAGATATAACATGGGTACTGTTAGCGCTAAGTGGCAAAAGTAAATCTGGGCTCACACAGGTACTGCAGGTTATTCAAATAAAACAAGTAAATCTGTCTTGTCCACAGCTACTGTAGGTTATAGGTTAACGCAAGTAAATCTGTCTTATGCACAGGTACTATTCGCTTATTTAGTAGCCTAGATAAATCCATGAATCAGAGGGAAATCAACAAATTCATCACACTATCTTAGAAACATATATGAAATGAGATTACAGAAGGGAAAACATACTGCGCATTGATCTGCTTGGAATCACCAGGGAGTTTCATTAATACTTGAAGGGCCCCAAATACCAGTCCATTACATTTAGCACATGTTGTTCTGATCCCTTATGAACAAGCCATTTAGAACCAAGATTGGCATCTCAGGATTCACACCCTCATTGGAGCGAGATTCTAGAACTTGTTCTAAGAGTTTCTTCCCCTCATTTATACAGAGAAGGGGGCTTTGGATCAACAATTACAAAAATATCTCAGCCAAGGGCCTGTTGTCCGACGGACTAGCTGCCTCGGCCTGCGGCTCTGCTGCCCAAAATGATTACAATCGGGATTTGATCCCTTCTTGGAAATAAGGAAATTATAGAAATAATAAGAAAAGGAAAACTGGAGGATGATGGAGGAAGAGGTCAGGCTACGTCTCAGTCATCGTGTTGTTCCTCTGAAAACCTCTGGTCAGGCTACGTCTTAGTCATCGTGCCATTCCTATGAAAACCTCTGGTCAGGCTACGTCTCAGTCATTGTGCATTCCTCTAGCTGCTTAGCTGGTCCCTGTCGCTTTCGCCTTGTCTGCCTGAGTAGCTCGTTCTTCGGAGTTGGGAGTGGGTCAATTGTGAATGCTTGTCGTGGAGTGGAAGCAGAGGATCTCTCGACAAGTCCTTTGTTGTGTATCGAAGTGGAGCCCCGTGCCTCCATTTATTGTCTGAAGTCGGGTGGCGGAGTAAATGAATTTATTTCAGTGGCTCGTGTAGTCCTTAGTTTCTTGTTGTAGAGGCTTCTACAAGACCGACCCATCTCGATTTCCCACTGCCCCGTGCCTTTATTCATTTCCTCAGCTGCCGATCCATACGCCTTCAATGCCCTGTACCGTGCTCTTGCGGCCTCGCTGTATCGGGGTCTTTACTTTTGAAGCATTTCGAAACTGCGAGCTATGATGCCCTCAACCCCCTTTGGTTTAACCCCTCTTTGCATCATAGGACCGAGGGCTATGACCAAATGCTTAGTCCTCGGGCGCTAGGGCCTTTGGACTTCCCTCTAGGGTCTTTTTCCTTTGTTACATAGAATCCCCCACTTTGGCGATTTCTAATGCTCGCTTTAACTATCTCCCCTTGAACCTTGTGATCACCAATTTGTGGGATTGGGCCCACCCGAGGTATTGCAATCGCAACATAGAAGAGGGTCTTCCTATCATATTCCCTGGAGCTAGTCGATTGTCTGGACGCGACAGTCTATAAAATGCACTGCATAAAGTATCGCATTCGGGGGGGGGGGTCTTCGTATATCGCAATCACAAGTCGGAAGGGACTTTGATGGAGGGGGGCCTGGACTTGCGCGATTGCCAATTTGCGATGGGTGACGTCATCATTGCCACGTGTCACCTTGTGAGTGGTGACACATGTCACCCAGAAATGCCCTTGTAGGACCTCTGGAAACGCCGAATCTGCGTGCCACGTGTCCTCCGTATTGCCACGTCATCTCCGTACTGCCACGTCATTTATAAGGACCAATGGTATTCCGTCTCGTGACCCCCTGGAGGAGAGAGAAAAGGGCCCATCCGCCCTTGGTTTTTCTTTGAATTTCTTTATTAAATGAAATCGGCCCCTCCTGACGCTTTAACAGTGAGGGCCCGAATCTCGGTGATTTTAGTGTTATCAGTGTCGGCAGCTTCATGACATTGGTATTTGTTTGCACCCTTTGACTCTTGTGATTGTCGATATGCGATATCGAAGTTATGGTTCGTGAACCATCGATATGCAATCTGCAATACCAGCGATCACTGATCTCACTACCCTCCTTTGCTGCTGCTGGAAGCTTCGATTGCGATTTGCGATGAGCCTTACCCTTGGTCTTTTTTCTCTTTGTTTTTGGATTTCGAAGGGTCCCTTCAGTTTGCTCTAACTTCTGATCCAGAAGTCCATTTTCAGAGTTCTATTTACTGTTGGAAAGCTCGTTCCGAGCACTATGCAATGGAGAGTGTCCGACTAAGTTTTGAGAGCTTCTGTGGCTTGGGAAATGACTTCAAACTTCACTGCTCTTTTTGACCCTTTACACAATTGAAAACACATTTAGTAATGAGTGACAACATTAGCTCCAATTGGGGATAGTGTCTTGCTGGCAAGGTGCTGAGAACCTGTAGACCAATATCCTTCACCATTGGGCGTGGAGTTAAAAATATAATGAACTTGTATAACCATAAAATCTCCATGAAACTTTGTGTGCAGGGGGTATTTTCCTCATCAAACTAAAATGCAGAAATAAAATTTCTAACAACTGGAAAGTAAATGCTCAGCTAGTGAGCGTATTTATATACATTCCTACTTACGCACATGGCTTAATTTACCTAAGCGAGTTCAACCCTCGAATGGAGCTAGGCCAACATTTGGCTGTTGGACCTAATGCCCCCATGCCGCTGAAAAATAAAAATTAAAACAAGCATTCGCCATGAAAAATCTGTAAATGAAAAGCTTGATGCATGCTCTAGACACAACCTCTGTTGCTGACTTAAGAATGTCGCCAGGTAGTTAGCTACAGGGTCATATAACTGACAAGAAAAATTTGCAGTTGCCTCTTTTTCATAGGCAGTTCGCTGACCAATATCTTCTCGGTCAGGGCAGCTACAAATACTGTTTAGCTCCTCAGCCTTAGATTTTTCAAGCAAAACTTGTTGCTGGAAGCTTTCTCCCCACTTGCTGGTAAACAGATCCATTTGACAATCCTCGACCATCTCATCCTCCTTTGAATGATACGAATCATAAATTAGAGGAGGTTCTTGATCTTGTTCTCCAGGTGTAGGATGTGCATTGTAAACTGGAGCCTCCCTGCTGACCTCCTGATGGGCCTCCTCTTCTTGTGCAGCTTCCCATGACTAGGATTGTTGTGGCTCTGCATCACTTGACTCTCCATCAGAGTCATATACATCATAGGAAGGAGAAACATCAAATTTGGCCGAATAAGATCTCTGAGGGTTTATTTGCAGCTCGATGATGTTTCCTTTCTTTCTTTCTTGCTCATTTAGTGATGCTTCTTGATGCAAGTAGATGTTTTCTTGGCGCAGAGCTCCACAAACATCTTCAGCGAGGTCATCGACCTCGGGAATGTCTTCATCATTAAAATGTGCGCAACAATCTTCAAATAGAGCATTCAGAGGATATAATTTTTTGTAATATTAATGGAATGCTATATGAAAACATTTCAAGGAAGATATGCTACCACGAGGTATCGTTTTAACTTTTATACCAAGCTCTAGCATCCTTATCTAAAGAACACTTGAACAACTTCATTTGTACATCTTCAAGAAAAATTCCTTGTTGCTCCATGCATTCATGAAAATCTTTGAGGTGCTGGTCAGGCCTTCTCTTTATGTTCCCACTGAATCTAGGAAAATAGGTATACCACTCATGAAACGAAGGGACATGATTGGGAGAACCAGCAATAGAAGAAAAATCAAGTGGGGCAAATTAGTTGGCCAGGAATGCGGGAATGGCTATTTCGAAAACCTCCCTATATGAGTGATTGCAGGTTCAAAGGTAGGGAAAGTTTTCTGCTTCTCTAGCATCAGGGCGAGTATGAGGCAGATTGAAAGGTAGGATGATCAAATAGAGATGTGGATAGTGGAGTCGCCAGGGTGCTTACCATAAAATTAAAACAATGGAGTCGCCAAGGTGAGAGATCTTCAACCCACACTTCCCTTTCTCACCTAACAGAGGAAATGTAAAACTTTGTCGTACCCAGGGAAAAATATTCTAATCTGTTCCCTAGCAACGACGCTAGAAAGAAGTTGTGGCTTTTTCTAGCACCTGTAGCACGAGTGCTTCAGGGGACATAAAAAAGCCTCCTAAAGACAGCCTCTGAGTTGATTGTAGACCAGTGCCCAGGACATCTTAAATAGAGGAGTGCATGGAAGATTATATGAGAGGGGTTTGTGCAACACTCCAATTGTCATGTAATTAAAAAGGAATAAAGGGGGCTTGGTTCAATAGCCTGTGATCCAGGTAAACTCAAGCAGATACATAGATCCAAATGCTCAGGGGGTAAACCGGGCCAACCTTAAAGAGAAATGTCTTGTTCTGGTGGCCGACACACAACAACAGGTAGCTTTATATTAAAGTTGTAGTGAAGTGAAGAGGAGGAAAGGAAGGAGGGAAATCGATGCATAGGGCTGTAAACTGGACAGAATCCTAAGCAGCAATGTTCTGGCAGAAGGATGGAATTCGATGCGCAGGGCTGTAAACAACACAGAATCCTAAGCAACGATTTTCCAATAGAAATATGGAAGAGGGGGGAGATGAAAGAGTGGAGTACTTACTGAGGTTCCATACCAGATATAACATGGGTACCATTAGCGCTAAACAGCAAAAGTAAATCTGGGCTCACACAGGTACTGCAGGTTAATCAAATAACACAAGTAAATCTGTCTTGTACATAGGTACTGTAGGTTATAGGCTAACACAAGTAAATCTGTCTTATGCACAGGTATTGTTCGCTTATTTAGTAGCCTAGATAAATCCATGAATCAGAGGGAAACCGACAAATTCATCACACTATTTTAGAGAAGGAAAAACATATATGAAATGAGATTACAGAAGGGAAAACATACTGCGCATTGATCTACTTGGAATCACCAGGGAGTTTCATTAATACTTGAAGGGTCCAAATACCAGTCCATTACATTCAACATGTGTCACTCTAATCCCTTATGAATAGGCCATTTAGAACCAAGAATGCAATCTTAGAATTCAGACCCTCGCTGGAGCAAGATTCCAGAACTTGTTCTAAGAGTTTCTTCCCCTCATTTATACAGAAAAGGGGGCTTTGGATCAGCAGTTACAAAAATATCTCAGCCAAGGGCCAGCTGTCCGACAGACTAGCTGCCTTGGCTTGCGATGACTCTGCTGCCTAGAATGATTACAATAGGGATTTGATCCCTTCTTGGAAATAAGGAAATTACAGAAATAATAAGAAAACTAAAATTGGAGGATGACGTAGGAAGAGGTCCTTCTGCTGTTCCTGTGAAAACCTCTGGTCAAGCTACGTCTCAGTCATCGTGCATTCCTCTAGTTGCTCAGCTGGTCGTTGTCGCTTTTGCCTTAACTGCCTGAGTAGCTCGTTCTCCGGAGTTGGGAGTGGGTCAACTGTGAATGCTTGTCGCGGAGTGGAAGCAGAGGATCTCCCGACAGTCCTTTGTTGTGTATCGAAGTGGAGCCCCGTGCCTCCATTTATTGTCTGAAGGTGGGTGGCGGAGTAAATGAATTTATTTCAGTGGCTCGTGTAGTCCTTGGTTTCTTGTTGCAGAGGCTTCTACAAGACTGACCCATCTTGATTTCCCACTGCCCCGTGCCTTTATTCATTTCCTCAGCTACCGACCCATACGCCTTCAATGTCTTGTACTGTGCTCTCAGGGCCTTTACTTTTGAAACTGTGAGCCATGATGCCCCTCAACCCCCTTTGGTTTAGCCTCTTTTTGTGTTTCTGCATCAAAGGATCGAGGGCTATGACCAGGTGCTTAGTCCACGGGTGTTAGGGCCTTTAGACTTCCCTCTGGGGTCTTTTTCCTTTGTTACATAGAATCCTGCACTTTGGTGATTTTTGATGCTCGCTTTAACTATCTCCCTTTGAACCTTACGATCGCTGATCTGCGAGATTGGACCCACCCAAGGTATCGCAATCACAACATAGAAGAGGGCCTTCCTATCATATTCCCTGGAGCCAGCCGATTGTCCGGATGCAATGGTCTATAGAATGCATCACATAAAGTATCGTATAAGGGGGGGTCTTCGCATATCGCAATCGCAAGTTGGAAGGGACTTCGGTGGAGGGGGGCCTTGACTCATGCGATCGCCGATTTGCGATGGGTGACGTCATCACTGCCACGTGTCACCCTTTGAGTGGTGACACATGTCACCCGTAAATGCCCCCATAGGACACCTGAAAATGTCGAATCTGCGTGCCATGTGTCCTTCGCACTGCCACATCATTTATAAGGACCAATGGTATTCTGCTTCGTTGACCCCCTGGAGGAGAGAGAAAAGGGCCCATTCGCCCTTGGTTTTTCTTTGAGTTTCTTTGTTAAATGAAGTCGGATCCTCCTTGCGCTTAAGCACTGAGGGCCCGAATCTCGGCGATTTTAGTGTTATCAGTGTCGATGGCTTCATGACGTTGGTATTTGTTTGCACCCTTTGACTCTTGCAATCGTTGATATGCGATATTGGAGTTATGCTTCGTGAACTGCCGATATGCTATGCGCCATGGGCCTTTGACCGTCGATTGCGATTTGCGATGTGCCCCTGGAGTGCGATCGCCGATTTACCCCTGCCGATACTTCTTGACTGCTGTGACCTCCAATATGCGATCTGCAATATATGCGATTGCTGATCTCACTAACCTCCTTTAGTGCTGCTGGAAGCTCCGATATCGATTTGTAATGAGCCTTACCCTTGGTCTTTTTTCTCTTTGTTTCTGGCTTTCGAAGGGTCCCGTCAGTCTGCTCTAACTTTTGATCCAGAAGTCCATTTTCGGACTTCTATATACCGTTGGAAAGCTCGTTCCGAGCACTATGCGATGGAGTGGGTCAAACTAAGCTTTGAGAGTTTCTGTGGCTTGGGAAATGACTTCAAACTTCACTGCTCTTTCTGACCCTTTACACAGCTGAAAACACATTTAGCAGTGATTGAGAACACAACAGAGAGTACAATAAGCCCAAATCGGTAAATAATAATTCAAGTCAAAGTTTGACTTATCCAAGAGAACGACCAATCGAAATCCAAAATATCAACTAATTGTCAAATCTGGTCAAAGTCAAAATATCAATAATTCTGCACCTTCTGTTAATTTAGTACCCAGTCCGGTACTTATGGTTCTGGACTTAATTCGATACTTACGATTTTGCACCCAGTTCGTTACTTACGGTTTTGCACCCAGTTCATTACTTATGGTTTTGCACCCAGTTCAGTACTTACAGTTCTGCACCTAGTTCGATACTTACAGTTCTGCACCTGGTTCGATACTTACAGTTCTGCACCCAGTTCGGTACTTACAGTGTTGCACCCAGTTTGATACTTTCGATTTTGCACCCAGTTCGGTACTTTCGATTTTGCACCCAGTTCGGTACTTTCGGTTCTATACCTAGTTTGGTACTTACAGTTTTGCACCTAGTTCGGTACTTACAGTTCTGCACCTAGTTCGATACTTATGGTTTTGCACCCAGTTCAGTACTTACAGTTCTGCACCTAGTTCGATACTTACAGTTCTGCACCTGGTTCGATACTTACAGTTCTGCACCCAGTTCGGTACTTACAGTGTTGCACCCAGTTTGATACTTTCGATTTTGCACCCAGTTCGGTACTTTCGGTTCTGCACCCAGTTCGGTACTTTCGGTTCTATACCTAGTTTGGTACTTACAGTTTTGCACCTAGTTCGGTACTTACAGTTCTGCACCTAGTTCGATACTTACAGTTCTGCACCTGGTTCGATACTTACAGTTCTGCACCCAGTTCGGTACTTACAGTGTTGCACCCAGTTTGATACTTTCGATTTTGCACCCAGTTCGGTACTTTCGATTTTGCACCCAGTTCGGTACTTTCGATTTTGCACCCAGTTCGGTACTTTCGGTTCTGCACCCAGTTCGGTACTTTCGGTTCTATACCTAGTTTGGTACTTACAGTTTTGCACCTAGTTCGGTACTTACAGTTTTGCACCCAGTTCGGTACTTTCGTTTTTTGCGCACCCAGTTCGGTACTTACAGTTTTGCACCTAGTTCAGTACTTTCGTTTTTTGCGCCCAGTTCGGTACTTCTGTTTTTTGCGCCCAGTTCAATAGTTCGGTACTTTCAGTTCTTCACCCAGTTCAATACTTACGGTTTTGCACCCAGTTCGGTACTTTTGGTTTTGCACCTAGTTTGGTACTTACAGTTATGCACCCAGTTCGGTACATACGGTTTTGCGCCCAGTTCAGTACTTTCAATTGTGCACCCAGTTCGGTACCTTCAGTTGTGCACCCAGTTCGGTACTTTCGGTTGTGCACCTCGTTCGGTACTTACGGTTTTGCACCCAGTTCGGTACTTACGATTATGCACCCAGTTCGGTACTTACGGTTTTGCACCCAGTTCGGTACTTACGATTATGCACCCAGTTCGGTACTTATGGTTTTGCACCCAGTTCAATACTTACGGTTCTGCACCTAGTTTGGTACTTTTAGTTTTACACCTAGACAAGAGAGAGAGAAGTGATGATGACCAAATGAGCTTGAGGTCAGTTGTATTTATAGCCTTCCAAGGGTGTCTAATTTGCTTTAGGGCCTACCTAATCAAATATGCACATGTGGGCTTTTAATTCAAAAATACACTTTGCCTTGTAAATTGAGTGCTTCAATAGTCTCTCGAAAAGAGGAATCTTGCCCCTTGGAATTTTTTATTGCAATGAGAAATTAACACTCCCTCTCAGCTAGGGAGAAATTCTAACTGCATCATGTAATCACCGCAAGTATCTTGTCATCAAATCATATCTTGTTGTCATATCATGTTCCATCTTCTGCTCAACTCTATCTTCTGAAACACTTTCGAATCTAAAGAAGAAGAATCAGGGAGGATTAGCTTCCACCCTCTATAATATCGGAGAGCACATCTCAATCCGAAAACAATATCAGGGAGCATATCTCAACCTGAAACACATCGGGGAGCACATCTCAAACCAAAATCTCATGGGGGTGCTAAACATATACAACCCCATATCAAGCAATAGGTGATATAGGGGAGCACATCTCAACCCATCCAATTGCCTACTAATTTTCCCATCAATGACCTTCAAGGGTCATGTGGTAGAACACCTGCGTCATAATCCGAGCTTGGGCGAGATACCCGACTTACCAAAAAGGTAATGATCGCACACCCCCAAGACTCCTCAACTCGTTGGCCAGACGGGGAGGGACAATCCCAACAAGCCCGACTTGTGGGTATGATGCCAATTGGGCTATACCTTGCAAAGACCAAGATAGGGGAACAACAACTCCAACCCTATGGGTAGCAGATAGGGGTGATACCATATTGTCCAGAGATACCTCAACTCCAGGAGCCATCCATGTTAATTCCACACCCTGGGAACTCAAACAAGGGGGAAGAGCTGGCTTAGTGTCCTCGATCAACGATGCTCTTTGTATATCACAAACATATCATCATGGTCACATCTGGTATCGACTTAATCATCATGCCGCAATAGCGGTAGTTTCCTGTTCATGCAGGTCATCAAATCAAATATCATATTAGAACAAAAAATATATATCACAAAAGGATACCATATTCATCCTCCCTCTCATGGAGGTGGCAACCACAAGCCTAAGCTTGTCTTGTATGGTAGCGCTGTCTCAATGTAGGAAGTTATCTCAGTCCCAACAATATACGGGATTTTCTGCCAATCGCATCGCACTCAATATTATCACAATGTATCTTTGTCATATCCAGAATCTGCTCAAACAACTCTCCATAGAGCTGCTTCAACCTGCCTCACAACTAGCCATGCCAGCAACATTGTATTCAACCTTGATTGAGCTTAAACCTACAAACTTTTCATTCAAAAATATCATGGCATATCTCATACTACAACAACACACAAATGTGCTTATATCATCAATAACGATCCCAATCAACGTCATTACATCCATCCAGTCTCATATCATAGGAAGAATATCGCAGACCAAAAATTGATCATCCCATGCAAATACCTTGAAGGGTGCTTGGTGGTAACTCAGTGTGTATGAAGCAACTCAATCATGCATTGACTTAGAAAACATCAATGCTTCAATTAACTATTGGTTGCCAAGACAGGTTCAACAATATCTCTTCATAACTTCTTGAAATTCAATCAGAGTGTCCAATGATTCGCATTTCAACTTTCTTTAATAGATTTTATTTTACAATCTTCAGAAAGTAATCCATCATGCCATGATTCTGCATTTCGAACTTCAAGGCCAACTCCCTCTTACTTTGATCATCAAAGGCTCATTACCTGTCAAGAATAGACCATCAACATATAAAACCAAAATCAAAGTCATAATTTGGACCACTTTTGGAGTAGAGGTTCAGATTGGCACATCTTCCTGGCTTCACGAGGTAACTGTCAATGTGGACATACCACGCTTGGGAAGCTTGCCTCAAATCATAAAATGATAGTTGCAAACATAACACTTGACCAAACCAATATGCTCAGCCTTCCACAAATCAATATTGTGCAATCAAATCAACTAAGTCAACTTATCAAGCCTTAGATGCCAGATCAAAACTAATGTCATAGTCATAAAAATTTCTGCCAATATCCCCGTGACAAACTTTTCAGACCAAATGCCAGGTGGAGCTCACATCCAAATACCAAGTTAAAAAAGCATTATCCAATCTAACTTTATCAAGCCATCCTTATGATCATAGCATGAATCGTTTCTGCTACTAAATATGAATGGATAAATTAGGGACAAGTCATATGAGTTTCATGCATATACCAAGAATTAGTCATACAAGTTTCATCCATTCATTGTGAGATCACTGCATACTGAATCACAGCTGTTTGTACTTCAACCAATGTGCCAAATCCAATGATGCAAATACAAAATCAATCCCAACATCAATCACAGGAAGTCACTATGCCCACATAGCACTGTCATCAAGTACCAAATCAGATCAAAACTCTAACTTGTTATCATTGTGAATTCAAACAATCTATAAACTAAAACATATTTATGAATTATCATGCACCATGCCAAAACTCCAATGTTGCTCATCCATATTAAACCAATAAGACAAATCTTGTCAAACCATTGCAATTGTTATCAAACATTGTCATATACTAGCTTTGATGATCAAATTAAGGTGGCATACGATTATGCATACTTCGGTCCCCTGCAAACACAAGTTTAGTCAACACATTTACATTCTCTATAGTAAGTAAAATATTCAAACTTTCTTGCTCATAGGACATTCTATTGTTTACTCCATGTCTGTAGGACTATCATATTCCAGGTGCATTTTAGTTTTGTGACCTAGAAGCATAATCGTACCCACCAGCCTTCTTCCATGTGGTTGAGGTTTAAACTAAGGGGAACCCTCTCTTCTCAGACCAAATCTAGTTGCAGACTACCAACATCAGATATTTATTCTTACTTCAACAATAAATAATCTTCTATACATATAATGCAAATGATAATAAGCAATGTTACTTGGGAGCGGGAGCGGGAGTGGAAGCGGGAGCGGGAGCGACCATTTTCAGAAGCTCCCGGTTTGGGAGCGAATCGGGGAGCGATTTTTTAAAAATATATATATTTTTTAATTTTTGATACATATATGTCAACAAAAACATGTAGAATGATGAAATAGGCATAAAAAACATAAAAAAACATAAATTGATCATTGAACCATATCACATCAATCATCTAGAAATTATAATCGTCATCAATCATGTCCACAAGTTAGTAAAATACATATTACAACTGCAACATATTGAGTCTTATAAATCATGATTCATCAAATTCAATATTAAAGTTTCAACTTCAAGCTTTCAGAATTGAAAATTCAATAACATTTATCATCATTGATCACCAAAGTAACCAGTTGTACTTGTAAGCCAAGTTTAACCATTACAAGAAGTAATATCGAAGATATTTCTAAGTCCTAACTTCTAACTGTTAACATGATATGAAATGTTAAAAATTTATAAAATGAAACATGAATAATGAGATGAAATGAAACAACTTTAGTCTTTCACAAAGCATCATATTCATAATTCACAATCATTACCAATGAGTTATAATTGCCAAGGCCCAACTTCAAACTTCAAATTTTCATTGTCACAGTGATATAATGTTTACAAAAAATATCATAATGTCATAATGATATGAAAGAGTCAAGAGTCAAGAGTCAAGGACTCAAAACTCAACAGTTATGAAAACTAAAGTCTAATAGAAACTAAAAAAGACAAGTAAACTGTAAATCTACAAGTGGCCCTTGCCACGAGAGTCTCCAGGAGTATAAGCAGGTCGTGGTGGTCTTCTAGGAGTCTCCCGCACAGACCGACGACCAGAACTAGAGCCTCCACGCGAGGGTGTCGATGGAGGTGGCGACAGCAATGGAACAAGACTCGGGCCCCGAGCACTGCTACTGGATGGTGGAGGTGGAGGTGGCATGGCTGCTGCAGCTGCTTCATTTTCATCCCGTACAAGCTCCTCTTCTAGTTCTTCAATATGTACAATGCCATCCTCCAAATTGTCGTCCTCAGGGTGATTGTCCCAAATTTTATATGTGGGATCTTCATTAGCCCGATCACAGTAATGGCTCAACAACCTCAAGTTGTAGTGCACATAAACCAAGCTTTCTGCTCGGTTTTCGTTGAGTCTGTTTCTTTTCACATTATGTATATAACTGTAGGTGCTCCAACACCTCTCTGCAGAAGAAGAATTTACAACTTGTGAAAGAACTTTTTTTGCCAATTTTGGCAAAATTCCGTGGCCGCCATATGTTTCCCACCATGTGAGAGAATCAAATTTATCTTTGTCGTCCATTCCATGGAAGTTACCATGCAAACCACTGCCAGTGAAGTATCTGCCTATTTCAAGGCGCACAACTGCACATTCCTCCCTGTCAGGCACCAACTTTTCTAATGCTTCCAGATATCCTCTAGTTACCTTTCGATCTAAATGGGGTTTGGTCCTAACACCACCCCCTGCTGCAGGTTTGCCCAACCAAGATTCTGAGTAGTATTTTGGCGTAAGGATATACGCCAAGCAATGTAGTGGAAGGTTAAGCCTATTCCACCGTTCACACACACAATCATGAATCAGTTTGTACAAGTTGGGATCTTTATTATGAACAATGTCTTTTATTTCCCCCAGTGTTACTTGGGAGCGGGAGCGGGAGCGGGGAGCGGGAGCGGAAGCGGGAGCGGGAGCGACCATTTTCAGAAGCTCCCGGTTTGGGAGTGAATCCCGGAGCGATTTTTTAAAAATATATATATTTTTTATATTTTTTAATTTTTGATACATATATGTCAACAAAAACATGTAGAATGATGAAATAGACATAAAAAACATAAAAAAACATAAATTGATCATTGAACCATATCACATCAATCATCTAGAAATTATAATCGTCATCAACCTTAGTAAAATAATAAATTAAAATAACATTCAATTCAATAACATTTATCATCATTGATCACCAAAGTAACAAGTTGTACTTGTAAGCCAAGTTTAACCATTACAAGAAGTAATATCGAAGATATTTCTAAGTCCTAACTTCTAACTGTTAACATGATATGAAATGTTAAAAATTTATAAAATGAAACATGAATAATGAGATGAAATGAAACAACTTTAGTCTTTCACAAAGCATCATATTCATAATTCACAATCATTACCAATGAGTTATAATTGCCAAGGCCCAACTTCAAACTTCAAATTTTCATTGTCACAGTGATATAATGTTTACAAAAAATATCATAATGTCATAATGATATGAAAGAGTCAAGAGTCAAGAGTCAAGGACTCAAAACTCAACACTGAACAGTTATGAAAACTAAAGTGACAAGTCTAATAGAAACTAAAAAAGACAAGTAAACTGTAAATCTACAAGTGGCCCTTGCCACGAGAGTCTCCAGGAGTATAAGTAGGTCTTGGCGGTCTTCTAGGAGTCTCCCTCCCAGACCGACGACCAGAACTAGAGCCTCCACGCGAGGGTGTCGATGGAGGTGGCGACAGCAATGGAACAAGACTCGGGCCCCGAGAACTGCTACTGGATGGTGGAGGTGGAGGTGGCATGGCTGCTGCAGCTGCTTCAGCTTCATCCCGTACAAGCTCATCTTCTAGTTCTTCCATATGTACAATGCCATCCTCTAAATTGTCGTCCTCAGGGTGACTGTCCCAAATTTTATATGTGGGATCTTCATTGGCCCGATCACAGTAATGGCTCAACAACCTCAAATTGTAGTGCACATAAACCAAGCTTTCTGCTCGGTTTTCGTTGAGCCTGTTTCTTTTCACATTATGTATATAACTGTAGGTGCTCCAACACCTCTCTGCAGAAGAAGAATTTACAACCTGTGCAAGAACTTTCAATGCCAATTTTCGCAAAAGTCCGTCGCCGCCATATGTTTCCCACCATGTGAGAGAATCAAATTTATCTTTGTCGTCCATTGCATGGAAGTTACCATACAAACCACTGCCAGTGAAGTATCTGCCTATTTCAAGGCGCACAGCTGCACATTCCTCCCTGTCAGGCACCAACTTTTCTAATGCATCCAGATATCCTTTAGTTACCTCTCGATCTAAATGGGGTTTGGTCCTAACACCACCCCCTGCTGCAGGTTTGCCCAACCAAGAATCTGAGTAGTATTTTGGCGTAAGGATATACGCCAAGCAATGTAGTGGAAGGTTAAGCTTTTTCCACCGTTCACACACACAATCGTGAATCAGATTGTACAAGTCGGGATCTCTGTTATTAACAATGTCTTTTATTTCCCCCAACATGGTATCCATTTGCTCATACACCTCGCCAATCACCGGTTTGTCTGTATCTGCAAACCGAATCATGTTATAAATTGGCTTGGTGAAATCCAATACCTGTCTCACAGCTGTCCAAAACTGCCCATCAAGAGCGGCCTCCTCCACCGTATCAAAACCTGCAATGTCAGCTACATTTGTAGCCCTTTCCTTTAACACCTGCCAATTTGGACTTGATACCATGCTAGCTAAACCCTCTCTTACCTTCAAAAGGCGCCTGAAGGTGAGGTAATAGCTACCAAATCTAGTCCTCGCAATCTTCAGCAACTCCAATCTCGAGTGACTGCGGAAAAGGCCATGGGTATTGCTATGATTTGTAATAAATTTTATCATTTTTTTTCCTCTCTTGTACAAATCCCCAATCCATTGGTATTGTTCATTTTTGTTTTTGACAATATCATGCAATAGAAGGTTCAATGTGTGAACCAAACATCCAGACCAAAATATGTTCGGGTATCTATCCTCAATAATTGCTCCCGCTGCCTTACAATTAGGAGCATTATCAGTGATGACTTGGATGACATTGTATGGGCCAATACGCTCAATTGTTTCAAGCAATGCTTCTGCAATGTTGATAGCGGTCTTGAACTTGTCTGAGTAATCATGTGCAGCTAGAAAAATGGGACCACTTCGGGACACAGCAAGAACACTTATCAATGGCTTGCCTTTTACATTTGTCCATCCATCAGATACAATGGACACCCCATTGTCAGTCCAAGAACTTGTCATTTTATTCAAAGAATGTGATATTTTTGCTTTTTCATGATCAAGGCCAACTGTTCTTGCCTTGTCATACCCAGGGCTCTTGTATCCTTTAGGGGCATCATTTATGGCAGAAACCATTTCGTGCCAATAAGGTGAGCGTAGAACATTGAATGGTATCCCATTTGCATAGAGGAACCTGTAAATTTTTGAATCCACATCATTCCTACACCCCTCATCAAGGAAATCTGATATGCTTCTACGGCGTAAAGATGATGACCCTGAGCCTCCATGTCCATATCCACTGCCTTGGGAGGATGCTGAAGGAGTTCTTTGTGAGCTTGGTTCAAAGAAACCCCTTGATCTTTTTGCTTTGTATTGGGCGTCCTCCTCTTCCTTTATGTATTTGGCTCTATCAACTGTTGACACCCCGTTGCAAGTTCTGATTCCTATTTGTTTCTCTCCATCCCATGCCCTTTTCCCGCAAAGGTGTCTTCTCAAACGGGTGTATGAGCCTGTGAAATCAGTGTTGCAATGGGGGCAATGAAATTTAGTGGTTCCACCCCCTCTCCCTGTTTCAGGCCTCTGAACATATTTCCACAATGGAGTTTGGTCTTGTTTAGTTTTTTCACCCTCATGTTCACCCTCCACATCCTCCTCACTGGGGTTTTCACCTATTTGACTTCCTCCGGCTTCTTCATCCACCTCTTCAGGGTCAGGCCCCCTCCGTTTCCTGCTCTCCACCACCATAATAACCAGAAAGGGGACCAGGAAGAGGAAAATGCCAATAAAAATGCTCAGGTCCATCGTGTTTGATGTTTGTAGGGTTTGAGTCTTGAATGTGCAAATTAATTTAGTTTATTGGGATTAATTCATTTAATTTATTAATTTAATTTAAATTAATGATCTTTAAACTCAAACAGGTAAATGAAACTAACCAAATTAACTACCTAACCAGCTAAACTAACTAAATGATTAAGTTACATACCTCTGCAAGCTTGCTCCTCGCTCCTTGGCACTTGCTCCTCGCTCCTCAGCTCTGGCTCCTTGCTCCTCAGCTCTTGCTCCAGCTCTCAATCTCTTGCTCAAGCTCTCAATCACTTGCTCAACAAAGTTGTAATGACAAGTTTTTGGCCCATTGGGCTTATAAAACAAAAAAAATTAGCTAAATTTTTTTAATTTTTCGGGTCCGGCGGAATTTTTTTCCGCCGAACCGCTCCCGGCCGGTTAAAAATCGCTCCCGGAGCGTTTTTTAATGCCCGGGAGCGATTAGGGAGCGATCGGGGAGCGATCGCTCCCGGGCATTAAAAAACGCTCCGGGAGCTCGGGAGCGATCGCTCCCTGAAACGCTCCCTATCAGAGCAGGGAGCGTAAATTTTTTTAAGGGAGCGCGCTCCCGAAAATCGCTCCCGTCCGGGAGCGATTTTGGGAGCGCGCTCCCGACCCGCTCCCGCCCGGAGCGCGCTTCGGGAGCGGGTTCGAAGGGGGGGGGGGGCGCTCCCCCGCAACACTGATTTCCCCCAACATGGTATCCATTTGCTCATACACCTCGCCAATCACTGGTTTGTCTGTATCTGCAAACCGAATCATGTTATAAATTGGCTTGGTGAAATCCAATACCTGTCTCACAGTTGTCCAAAACTGCCCATCAAGAGCGGCCTCCTCCACTGTTTCAAAACCTGCCATGTCAGCTACATTTGTAGCCCTTTCCTTTAACACCTGCCAATGTGGACTTGATACCATGCTAGCTAATGCCTCTCTTACCTTCAAAAGGCGCCTGAAGGTGAGGTAATAGCTACCAAATCTAGTCCTCGCAATCTTCAGCAACTCCAATCTCGAGTGACTGCGGAAAAGGCCATGGGTATTGCTATGATTTGTAATAAATTTTATCATTTTTTTTCCTTTCTTGTACAAATCACCAATCCATTGGTATTGTTCATTTTTGTTTTTGACAATATCATGCAATAGAAGGTTCAATGTGTGAACCAAACATCCAGACCAAAATATGTTCGGGTATTTATCCTCAATAATTGCTCCCGCTGCCTTACAATTAGGAGCATTATCAGTGATGACTTGGATGACATTGTATGGGCCAATACGCTCAATTGTTTCAAGCAATGCTTCTGCAATGTTGATAGCGGTCTTGAACTTGTCTGAGTAATCATGTGCAGCTAGAAAGATGGGACCACTTCGGGACACAGCAAGAACACTTATCAATGGCTTGCCTTTTACATTTGTCCATCCATCAGATACAATGGACACCCCATTGTTAGTCCAAGAACTTGTCATTTTATTCAAAGAATGTGATATTTTTGCTTTTTCATGATCAAGGCCAACAGTTCTTGCCTTGTCATACCCAGGGCTCTTGTATCCTTTAGGGGCATCATTTATCGCAGAAACCATTTCGTGCCAATAAGGTGAGCGTAGAACATTGAATGGTATCCCACATGCATAGAGGAACCTGTAAACTTTTGAATCCACATCATTCCTACACCCCTCATCAAGGAAATCTGATATGGTTCTACGCCTCAAAGATGATGACCTTGTGCCTCCATGTCCATATCCACTGCCTTGGCCTGAGGATGCTGAAGGAGTTCTTTGTGAGCTTGGTTCAAAGAAACCCCTTGATCTTTTTGTTCTGTATTGGGCTTCCTCCTCTTCCTTTATGTATTTGGCTCTATCTGCTGTTGACACCGCTGCACAAGTTTTGATTCCTATTTGTTTCTCTCCATCCCATGGCCTTTTCCCGCAGAGGTGTCTTCTAGCACGGGTGTATGAACCTGTGTAATCAGTGTTGCAATGGGGGCAACGAAATTTAGTGGTTCCACCCCCTCTCCCTGTTTCAGCCCTTTGAACATATTTCCACAGTGGAGTTTGGTCTTGTTTAGTTTTTTGAGGGTCATGTTCACCCTCCTCCACCTCCTCCTCACTGGGGTTTTCACCCATTTGACTTCCTCCGGCTTCTTCATCCACCTCTTCAGTTTCAGGCCCCCTCCGTTTCCTACTCTCCACCACCATAATAACCATAAAAGGGATCAGGAAGAGGAAAATGCCAATAAATATCCCCAGGTCCATGGTGTTTGATGTTTGTAGGGTTTGAGTCTTGAATCTGCAGGATAATTTAGTTTATTGGGATTACTTCATTTAATTTATTAATTTAATTTAAATACATGATCTTTAAACTCAAAGAGCTAAATTAAACTAACCAAATTAACTACCTAACTAGCTAAACTAACTAAATGATTAAGTTACTTACCTCTGCAGGCTTGCTCCTCGCTCCTTGGCACTTGCTCCTCGCTCCTCAGCTCTGGCTCCTTACTCCTCAGCTCTTGCTCCAGCTCTCAATCTCTTGCTCAAGCTCTCAATCTCTTGCTCAATCAAGTTGAAATGAAATGTTTTTGGCCCATTGGGCTTATAAAATATAAATTTTTTTCTAAAATTTTGGGAATTTTCGGGTCCGGCGGATTTTTTTTTTTTTTTTTTATTTTTTTTATTTTTTTTATTTTTTTTTTTTTTTTTTTTTTTTTTTTTTTTTTTTTTTTTTTTTTTTCCGCCGAACCGCTCTCGGCCCGACTAAAATCGCTCCCGGAGCGTTTTTTAATGCCCGGGAGCGATCGGGGAGCGAAAAAACGCTCCGGGAGCGCGGGAGCGATCGCTCCCTGAAACGCTCCCTAACAGACCAGGGAGCGTAAATTTTTTTACGGGAGCGCGCTCCCCAAAATCGCTCCCGTCTGGGAGCGATTTTGGGAGCGCGCTCCCGACCCGCTCCCGAGCCGCTCCCGCCCGGAGCGCGCTTCGGGAGCGGGTTCGAAGGGGGGGGGGGGGCGCCCCCGCAACACTGATAATAAGTGTAGGGATCTTATGGAGAGATTCTTCCTCTGAATGAGCAACCCCTTCAACCATTATTATTCAAGTCATCAACCTGTCTATATGTATCAACATTGTTAGATCATAAAATCAAGCTATATTAGATTTGTGACCTAGAGGCATAACCGTACCCACATGCCTTCTTCCATGTGGTTGAGGTTTAAACTAAGGGGAACCCTCTCTTCTCAGACCAAATCTAGTTGCAGACTATCAACATAAGATATTTAGTCTTACTTCAACATTAAATAATCTTCTATACATATAATGCAAATGATGATAAGTGTAGGGATCTTATGGAGAGATTCTCTCTCTGAATGAGCAACCTCTCAACCGTTATTATTCAAGTCATCAACCTGTCTATATGTATCAAAACTGTTAGATCATAAAATCAAGCTATATCGGATTCTAAAACATATATCCATCATGGCCATAACATGTTAGCATTAGCTACTTTATCACCACATCAAACTTTCATCAAGGGATAGAGTCATATGATTAGGGCAACTGACAGGTGTATCATACTTCAAATCACTATATAACTTCTTTATCATTATTCAATCATCAAGTCAAGGCATCCAACAAAACCTTACCAAACTCAACAAGAGTATCAATCCTTTTGTCACACTTTCATCATGCTTATTAACAATTGCATTAAGATACCATATATCAAAAACAATGTGCTAGCCTTCTTTATGAAATCCATCATGTCTATAATGAAATATGCATGCCAAATATCAAGTATACCAATATATCAAAAATCAATGTTTCTAAGTAGCTTTACCATGACTTAACAGAATGTAAGATTGTTAATTTTGGCAACTCGGGCTAAACTTCACATTGGACAACTCATATGAGGCATCTAATATTTTTATTGGATTCCTCTCTCCGAGAGGTGTAGGATTGATCTAAAGATCATCCCATTCTGACATGTACAAATGGAATTATGAATTTGTTTTGATTATGGACAAATTGTCAAGGTCGGCCAAGAAGCTAATGTAGGCTCAGAAGCCCAACAATCACGTCTATTCATCCTCAACGTTTGCATATAAATACAAGGTGCCTCCTCCTCATTTGGACACTTCATTCACTCACACATCTCTCTCTTCTTGAATGGGTACAGATTTATGAGGCTTTTCTCTCTCTCCACACATGCGAAGAAGGGATTGTTCTTTTGTTGTCCCTGTGTTGACTGAAAATTGCAGAAGGTTGTTTTGACCAGCGTTGACCATCTCTGACTGCGATTTTGTGTGGGGTATTTTTGTTTGGGCAAGCCGAAGTTCTGGGCACGAAATCTGACGCTGTTTGACCTCTATTTGACCAGTGTTGACTGTGCTAGGGTTCGCTGCAGTGTTGGCTTTTGTTGACCATATTTGACTGGACATTTTCAGACTGTTTTTGGTTGATTTGACTTGTTGTTGGAGGCCAAGTTGACTGAGTTTGATTGAGCTGTTTTGGAGGTCAAAATCTGCCATGTTGACCAACATTGACTTTCTGGTTAGGGCTCTCTGTTTTTGTTGTTTCATTGATCAGATTTCACTGTGATTGGGCAAGTGAATATTGCATATTGTACTCTCTCTCTGTTGAACTTTTGAAGAATTATAAGAAGAATTGATCAAGGGTTTGCCCACATTGGGGTTTGTCACTGACTGGTGCCATTTCTTGTGTCCTCTCGTCTTGGCCCATCTTCTACTGTTATTGTTTATGTTCTATCTGCATTTTACTATCATGATTATGTGATTGCTAAACTGGATATTGATATTGGGCTAATAAAGAAATTGAAGTAAAATTGCTCTAAGCATAGAACATACTATTGTTATCTAAAATTAACATGGTATCAAAGTTGAGGTGAAGACAAAGCCCAAGCAAGAGTGAGAAGAGCAATCACTGATCAAGGACAAGATTTAATGGCCTCCACATCCTACTTCAAGCTTGATGACAAGCTTCATGATAACTTTGATTATCATGCATGGAAGATGTCTCTTGATTTGACTTTAGAAGAGAAAGATGTTATGGATTATGTGTAGGGAAAGATTTCAAAACCTCCTTCAAATGCACCGGTTGTTGCTAAGACAAAGTACAAGAAGGGTGAAGTCAAAGCCAAGAAGATCATCAGGGATTCTATTTATAAGCATTTAGTTGCTTACATCTCTGATTTGAACACATCAAAGGAGATATATGATATGTTGGTTGGCATGTTCAAATCTAGCAATGCAATCCAAATTCTTTTCCTCAAGAACAAGCTGAAGGATATAAAGAAGGGAAGAAACGAAGATATTCAATCCTACTTCATGCGGATTACTGAGATAAAAATGATCTTCTTTCAGTTGGAAAAGCTATTGCTGATAGGGAGCTTACTCTCATTGCCCTTGAAGGACTCCCTCATGAATGGCACGTGTTCAACACTACTATTCTTAACAACGACAAGATTCCAGGTTTTGAAGAATTGCTGACTAGATGTTCTCAAGAGGAAACAAGGATGATGGAACTAGATATGCCTTCAAATAGGAATGATCCTACTGCATTCTCCACTCATGTTAAAAAGAAGGACAATGCAGGTTCAAAGAAGCAATGTTAAGGAAGGTCGAGTTTCAAAAATGGAAGGAAGGGAAGATGCTTCATTTGCAGCAAGTTTGGTCACTATGCTAGGGAGTGTCCTAATAGAAGGGATACACCTCATGATGATGACAACCACAACAACAACAATTTCAGGGGCAACAATATTCAAAGGAATGGAAGATTCAACAACCAAGGGAAAATGAATGCTCCCTCTCCTCTTCAAGGAAATGGTCGCCCTCCCAAGAGATCAAGAAACACTAGGTATGATGAATCTAATGTTGTTGATAACAAGCAAAAAGAATTTTATCTTATATTTGCCCTCTCTACTGCATCTCCTCTGGACACTTTGGGAAATTGGTTGATTGATAGTGGTGCTTCAAGGAACTTCTCTGGGTACAAGGAATCTCTTTCAAATTTGATTGAAAGGGATACAAATTTGGAAATTATCCTTGGAGACAATGACACTTATCCCGTGAAGGGAGTTGGGAATGTTACTCTTCAATTGTATCAAGGTAACACCATTCATCTACAAGAAGTACTACTATATGTACCCGATCTAAAGAAGAACCTGGTATCTATTTCGGCGATGGAGGACAAAGGATAAATTTCAAAGATGCATTTACACTTGGCTCCAGGGTTGATAGCATATATCAAGTTGGAGGAAGCCCATTGGGAGCTATGTCTTGCGACACATCACTTCAATCCGAATTATGGCACCGGAGGTTTGCTCATCTACATTATAAGGCTCTACTTGATGTAAGGAAGATGGTGACAGGTATGCCCGAATTTAAAGTAGAACATGAAGGTGTTTGTCAGGGGTGTGCCGAAGGAAAGCATACAAGGGGACCATTCCCCTCAAGTGATAGCAAGACTACTGACATATTGCAATTGATTCATTCTGATCTATCTGGTGTGATGCCTGTGAACTCATTAGGAGGATATTTATATTATGCTATCTTTTTGGATGATTTCTCTCGCAAGACTTGGATATATTTCTTGAAGAAGAAAGACAAAGTATTATCATGGTTTTGTTCTTTCAAAGCCTTGGTCGAAAATCAAATCGGGAAGAAGATCAAAATATTGAGGACTGATAATGGAACCAAATATGAATCAAATGAGTTAAAAAATTATTGTAGAGAAGCTGGCATTAAGAGGGAGACTACTACCGCATATACTCCTGAGCAAAATGGTGTTGCTGAAAGGAAGAACCGTTCTATTATAGAAGCTACTCGTGCCATGCTTCATGATCAAAGCCTTCTGAAGTTCTTATCGGCTGAAGCTGCAAGCACTGTCGTGTATGTTCAAAATAGATGCCTTGATCAAGCGTTGGACTCCAAAATTCCTGAAGAAGTTTTCACCTGTAAGAAACTTTATGTTTCTCACTTTAGAATTTTTGGTAGTCTCGTATATTTTCATGTGCCTAAAGAAAAGCAAATTGGAGGCTTTTGGGAATAAAGGAACATTTGTGGGCTATAGTGAAACTTCTAAGGCATATAGAATCTATGTGCCTAGTAAAAGAGAAGTGGAGATAAGTCATGATGTCACCTTCGATGAGGATGCTGCCCTTGGGAAGATTAGTAACCTTCCTCTTCTAAGGAATGACAAAGAAGTTGATTAAGGAAAGTAGGGAGAACCGCAGGATGAGCCGATGCTTGATGTTGAAGGACTAATGGATCCCATTGATCCACCCCCCATGAGCCCTCCTCCTCAAAAGGGAGACTGTCATGGCTTAGGGAGACTCTCGAAGATGCTGAGAGACATGTTGCACCTAGGGGGACATTTCGTGAAAGCAAGAAGCCGAACAGGTACCAAGAGTACTAATTGCAATGAGCACCGTTGTTCAATTTGAGCCTTGCACATTCGAAGAAGTTGCCAAACACCAAATTTGGAAGGATGCAATGAACGAAGAGTATGAGTCGATTATAAAGAATGATGTTTGGGATGTTGGTTCCTAGACCCAACGATCATGCCTAACTCAAGCAGCCATCACCCATTGGCCAGATGGGTGGGAAAGATGTATGCCAACTAGGGTATACTCTGCATAGACCAAGATAGGGGAGCAACATCTTCCACCCTGTGGGTAATGGATAGGGGCAATACCTTATTGTCAAAGATCCCTCAACCCCATGAGCCCTACATCTCAATTCCTCACCCTGGGAGCTCAAATAGGGGGGAAGAACCAGCTCAATCTCCTCAATCAACCCAAAGCCTTACTTCAGGACGGTCACATCCATCAATCCATGCTGCTTTCTTTAGATCAAAAATATATCAATGTGCTCACATCTGATACCAGCTTAACCAACTCATTGAAGAGTTGCCTCAAACATCACCAAGAGCAACAATCCTCTATTTCCCTGTTCATGCAAGACATCAAAATCAAACATTATGTTAGAGCAAAAACATTTGACAAAAAAGATTCCTTATTCATCCTCCTTCTCACAAAGGCAACAATCACAAGCCTAAGCTTGTCTCATAGCGTAGCACCGTCTCAATCTATGAAGATATCTTTGTCCCAACTACATACGGGATTCTTTGTCAATCGAATCCTACTCTTGTTATCACAATATATCACTGTCATATACAAAACTTGCTCGAAAAGCTCTCCACGGAGCTTCCTTAACCAAACTGCGCTATAGCTAGTCATTGTAGCGACAATGTACTCAATGTGCTCTTCCAATTATCAATGTATCCATGCAGATTCATATCTTCGGAAGATCTTTCATCTCAAACTCGGTGGCCAATTCCCTCTTACGTTTGATCATTAGAGGCTCGCTACCTATTAAGAATAGATCGTCAACATATAAAACCAAAATCAAAGGCATACCTTGGACCAATTTTTGAGGTTTGGATTGGAACTGCTTCTAGGCTTCACCAAGTAACTATCAATGCAAACATGCCAAGCTCGGGGAGCTTGTTTCAAACCATGCAATGCTTTCGGCAATCACAACACTAAACAAACGATATACTTGGCCTCAAACAAATCAAATTGACCAAACCTTATCGTCATGTCAACAATTGTCATTTATCAAACTTATTTCTGTTACTAAATGTAGATGCATACACCATGGATAAGTCATATAAGTTTTTGTCGTTCATTCATTCAGAATAAAAATCGCTGCATATTACAGACCCATGCAAATGCAAGATAAGCCAAGACATTCACATTCTCTATAATAAGTCAAACATTATGAAGACCTTGGAAACTTCCTTGCCCATAAAACTCCTCCATCATTTGCTCCATGTTTGTAGGTCTGTCATACTCTTAGTGCACTCCTGATCTCTTGCATAAGGCTCCAGGTTTTTTAACCTACAGGCACAACTGCACCCATAGGCCTTCTTTTGTGCGGTTGTGAGGCCTATAACCGCACCCTTAAGCCTTTCTCCCATCTGTCGGGGCTTAAAGTAGGAGAACCCTTTTATGCTCAGATTAGAACTTGCCAAACTTTTTTCAAGAACATCAGATGGTTATTTATGACCAGAATCCTTCAACATTCAAGTGTCATCTATTCAAATAATGATAGGTGTTAAAATATCACGAAGTGTTTCTCCCTCTGAATGTGAAGCCTTTTCAATTATCACAATCAACTTGTCTATCATAATATTGTCTTGCTACAACAAAAACTGTTAGATCACAAATTATACTAGGCCCTCAGACATATATCATAACAAGTCATCATCATATCATCAAACATTCTTCAAGGGTTAGTGTCATATAAGAGTATCTTGATATTTCAAGGATCATAATCACAACATCAATTCAGGGCATCCAATTCTATCGTATGTCAAATTTACTAAACCTTACCAAGATCAACAAGATAATCAATCTTATTCACACTTTTGTCATGCTTATCTCAAGCATTAACAACAATATCAAGCTACCATATATCAAAAACAATGTGCTAGCCTTCTTTATGAGATATGGAAATCCATCATGTATAAAATGAAAGATGCTTGCCAAATATCAAGAGCACCAATATACATTTACCATAAATCAAACTTACTTTCATATGTATGCATGAAGGTGATATTACTATCATACCGTAGGGCTTACCTTGCAATTTACCTTATAACATTCAGATACCTTTGCACTTTGTATCACTTATTTGTCATGGGAAGTTGTAGCATTTTGTCAATTTTCCACTAGCTCCTCTCCCTGGACTAGCTTTCTTTTCCTGCACCTAAGGTGATCCTCAAGAAGGATCTTCTTTTCACATCTCATCTAGAGGTTAGAAGTATCCAAATACTAAAATATACATGCACGATGTTGGAAATAATACTGAGAGGGGGGGGGTGAATCAGTATTATCACATTAATAAAACTTTTTCATTTCCATAATCAGATTCATATATGCTACTTCCACAACTTCTTATGATTAAGTTAATTGATCTTCAATGAGTGCATTAGAACATTATCAACCATATTATCAGTTAACAGATGCAGTAACATAGAGTAGATCATCACACATAAGGCACACACATGAACACAATGATATAAGGTGGAAACCCAATGCGGGAGAAAACCACCTGCTGCAAGTCATCTCAATCTTCTTCTTAATAAGAAAATCCTTTTACAATATTTTGTACTGGTGCAGTCTTATACCAGTACGGGAGCTACAACCCCCTTTGCTCTTGTACTAGCCGATCCATTTACTAGTACGCAGGCTACTACCTGCTACAATGCTCCAAAGATTTCCTTTAGCTCTTGTACTAGCTTAGATACTAGTACGTAGGTGTTGACTTACAATCTTCTCTCCTCCAGGTACCACGTTTCATCAATTTTCAGACTGGATACACTGAAGCACAACACATAATCTGAAAGGCCACATTTCATCCAATTTTCATACTGGGCCCAACAACATTGAAGCTCATAATCAAACAACCTTTTGAATTACCCAAGCACTAGATCAATACATATACAAGTGAGTCATCAATCAGATCTAGTCCATTAGATCACATAAAATGAGTCAATAAGAACCTGATCCATTCATCCATCAATGTATAAACATTTAATCAATCACTGCTGTTATCAGAACTTAAAACCAGAAACCAGACATCACTTCAAAACCCAGATCACAACAATAAACAGGGGCAGCTAAATAGATTTCATGAGAAGTACGCAGCTTCACCCATATAACACCTGCATAGAAGTATGCACTGTTTCAACTGCGTTCCTGCGTACCCGCGCACTGTGCCTCACAGACTTCCTGCGTACCTGCGCTCTGTGTCCAATGAACTGCCTGCGCTCCTCCGCATCTGCAGAGCTTCTGGGCCTGCGTATCTGCGCACCTGCAGCACTTCTGCGCTTGCGTATCTCCGCACTTTTCTTTCACTGTACTTGCGTACCTGCGGGTATAGATGATTTCAAGACTTCAAGAATAACCCAGACTGTCAGATCTACAGATCTAAACATGCGCCGAGGAGATATCAACCCATTAGTAGATCCGACTTGTAATTCTCATGTTTCTCCTTGATATTGATTCAACTCTCTCTCACAAACCGATTACAAGAATTTCAGATCTAGCTTCTCTTAAGATCTTCTAATTTCACAAGTGTCTAGCCAAATGATCTCCTTTGCTTTATATAGGCAAGCTCTTCCTAAAATCATGGATCAATACCATAGATAACCAAAACATGGGGCTCAATAATAATAATAATAATATAAAACAATACCACGGGCCAAAACCATAGAATCAAGAACGACGGGCTAAACATAAGAAACCCCACGTGAGCGCGCTTCTCTGCCTTGAAGTAAGTGAACTGGGGGTACGCACCTCTTACACGGGATACCTGCGTGTATGTACGCACTTTATGTATGACATGCCTGCGGGTCCGCACCTTTTGTACGGCGTACCTGCGTACCTCTTATTTTCTTACAATCTGAGAGGCTACTCATCAATCTTTGCTACTGGCTTGATGTTCTATGATCTGTCACCTGTATGAGTTGCCATCAAGGACAACACTTTAGCCATAATGCCAACAATCTCCCCCTTTGGACTTGATGGCAAAGCTTACTTGTGAACTGTCATCTGATCCCTTTGAACTGTCCTACATCCATGTATTCTGTCATATCTGATATCTCTTTTGTGGATTCATCTGAATGTATACAAGTGAGATGATCTTCTATGAGAGGGTTGCCATCAAGTACAACACATGCATCATAATGCCAACACACGAAGTATAATCAATAAATCAAAACAAGAGTAAAGTCATAAAGAAGTAACATAGATCGAAAAAGTGCTTTTCTTTAATGAGAGGTGATCATCTCCTCTTTGAACCAAACTTCAAGGCCATCAACATTGACACAAAGCTAGAACATCTTCACATTGATCATGTATCTTATCCTAGGGTTTCTTCCAAACCCTAACCTCATGATATCCTTCAAACTCCAATAACCAAATTGCCTAGGTTTTTCTTCAAACTCTAGTATTCTTTTAGGTCTCCTCCATATTCTCTTGCTTCCATTTAAGGTGTCTTCTTAGGGGTGATCTTCAATGACTTTTCTTCAATCTAGCTCTGGTTCCATGTTAATTTTTATTAGGGCTATATTGTTCCTTTCTTTAGATAATTGCATTTATTCATTTACACATTAAATTCACCCTACAACATCTATACATTATTCAACAGCATATGCAACTATATAGAAAGAACAATATCATCATCAATGCAACGAAACACAAAGGAACAATAGAAGAAAAACATTCAAATGTAGAGACACCAAGATTGGTCAGAGACCGGGGCAAAACCCATTATGGGGAAAAGCCTTTCAAATTCTTCTTCTTATTAGATTGTCATTGAATGATTCAACAAAGAGAGAGTACAATGATCCATCTCTTCAACCATAAAATTATCCAGCAAAATCAACTAATCAACATCCAAGAGATGAACCCAACAATGCTAATAATCAAAACCCTGATTCAGAAATTTGCAGTCAACTAACGAAAATTGCGGTCAACTGACGAAACTCAAACCCTAGGTTCCAACCACATGCAGAGAGTGATGTGCGTGCCGCTGAAACCCTCCAATCGCATGCATGAGCTTGTGTGCATGCGGTCGCGACCGAAATTTTCCTGAAGCATGCATGCCGCTGGAAACCAAAACCCTAAACAAGTGTGAGCTTCGAATCTTAAAATCTCGGACCTATACGAACCAATCTCCACGACCTAGACTTAAACTTGTGCGAGCCAAACCCAAAGAAAGAATGATCATAATGATGTCCAAATGAGGGTCACTTGACTTGTATTTATAACCATCCATGGGTGTCCAATTTCTCTTTTGGGCCGACCTGACCTTTTGTGTACATGTGGACTTTAATTAAAAAAATACACTTTCCCTTGTCCAAATTGAGTGCTTCAATAGTCAAAATTGGTCCTCTCAAAAAGAGGAATCCAGTTCTATGATTGGAATTTGTCACTGAGCTGCCAACAATTAACACTATCAAATCATGGTTCAAAACGGAACCTGAACAAATTGGATTCAATGAATTAAAATTAGAAAACACATAAAATGATATATTTAATATTTTTAAATGAAAAAAAATATTTTTAAGATTTCAAACCATTAGGGACAAGATATGCAAAGTTGGCTCATCTATATACCATTAAAGTTGCACATATAAAAATGGAATTAAGTGCAATACATATCATCAACAAAGTACATAATCAATGAGGTTCTAAATGGCCTCCTAGTGTCCAAACAATGCTACAAGCTATTGGCCTACTACGAGTACAAATCATTGATCATTGTGATCACCCATCAAACTGATTACCACTACTAGGCATGGGATCATCAGCAGGAGCTACATCCTTTCCAGATGATATCATATTGAATACATGGCAATGCATGTCAATGAAATGTAATGCAACACGAGCAAACCTTAAATGCATGGGAAGGTGAGAAATGATGGCAAGTTTGGAAGAATGAAGGTGGAGGCTGTGGGAATCCAAGGGATTGAATTCAGGGAATATGAAAGCTTCAGCATTGTGTATTGGAAAGGTGATGAGGGATCTGCAGGTGTGCGAGAGAGCAGAGAAAAAATACTTTCACATTCTGCATTCTGTGTGCAATGCGGAGCTATGAAACTGAAGGAAAAGAAATAGGACTCCTGCATTCTGCATTGCATGTGGAATGTGGAGCTGTGAACTGAAGGAAATAAAATAAGACTCCTGCATTTTTGCATTGTATGTGGAATGCAAAAGTTTGAGACAAGGCTCCTGTATGCCCAATGGATTGCAGCAATGTAGATAAAATGCTAACCAAGGGGTCATTCCACATTGCAAGTCAATCGTCAAGTTATTTGGTTTTCACATGTAGTCAAATTCAATGTTTCGCTCAGAGGACCCAGTTTGAAAAAAACAAGGCCTCTTGGTCAAAATGGAAAGCAAGGAAAATCAGGATGGGCAGGGCAAAATATCAACAAATCTGTATCTTAAAATTGGAAAATGAACAAACAAATATTTGTAAGGAACTTAATGTTTTCAATAGCTATTAACTATACAGAACTATATTACTGTTGCTGAACTTGTAATTGAGTTATCTTCATATTATTATATCCAGATTCCACACAATATTGAACAAGGACCAAGTTATATGAGGTGTATATGTTGGATAAGGAAGCACGGAAATATGTGCTTATTTTGCTCATGGATACCATCTTTGGAACAGGTGAAAGGAGAAAATAGGTAAAGTGCAAAGCTATACAACTATGGTCAATAAGGGAATTAACATCATGCCGCCAAGTGCTTATAGAAGAGCAAATGAAGAAAGAATTTTGACCTTTTGCATCAAAAGGAGACTGATTGGGCACTGGATGAGCAGATTGGTTGCTAAATATGACATGCATATATATTGTCTTTAGTTGCTGTTTGTTTTCTCCAAGATTTGATGCTTACTTTTGGTTTTTATCTCCTATCAGTGAATCTCATTTGAACAGGTTTTATATCCCCCACTCTGTTGAGACTGCCTGTTTGGTTTTCTTTGCATGATCTACTACGTTTGTTTCCCATTCACGTGTTTACAGATATGACATGCTAAACAACAAGGGAAGTAGACATGTAGTGTTTTCTTTTCACTGGGTTATTGAAAATATTATTTGCAATCTCTTGGTTTAAGTAGTTTTTTCCCCTCGTTTAAGCTTTATACGCTTTATTCTTATCTACTTTGTGAAAACTGGTCTAAACCTTTGCATAACAGAAATCAGATCTTAAATAATCTTTCATGCTTTTTAATCTCTTTATGAGGATGACATGTTTGTGTCATGGGCAATTCTCTACTGACACAGTTAATGTTCTGAAACATTAGAATGATCAACATCTAATGTAAAACTTCAGAGCAAATTTCTCCTCTTTGCTGTTCATTGCAAAGCAAATATTTCACTTCAGGATCAAGTATCCAATGCTTTGATCATATATGTTCTATTTTACTGCTACATCTATTTTATAAGAATTTACAAAGTGACTTAAGGTGCTATGTTTATTCTAATCCTTTAATGGCTATTGTAAACATTAAATGGCACAGTGGAGTTTGCAGCAATCTCAAAAAGGCAGCAGCCTGATATTTTTTTCCTGTATCTGGTTTAGTATAGGAGTAGCATTATTGTGAATGCATACTATCTTGCAAGCCTTCATGTTTTTCATGCACTGCAATTGTAGAAAATGAAGCATGTCTCCAACATTGGATGATTCTATTTTTGACATTTTGTGAATGAATTCAGAGGTTTGGGATTTGGGAACTTTTCAGTGTCTACAGAAGTATGTCTCGAACATTGGATGATTCTATATTTGACATTTTGTGAATGAATTCACAGGTTTGGGATTTGGGAACTTTTCAATGTCTACAGACCCTGAGGGATCACACATCAGTTGTAATGTCTCTTTTATGCTGGGATCAGTTTCTGTTGTCATGCTCTTTAGACAGTACAGTGAAGGTGAGGATTGTTTTTGTTACATATGTACTCTTTTGAAATAAAGAATTGAGAAAACCTCATTGGTGGTATTTGCCTCATCAAATGCAGGTCTGGGTTGCTACACCAAGTGGAGCCCTTGAAGTGACATATACTCATAATGAAGAACATGTATGTTATCAATATCCTATTTGTGTTGTGAATGCAAACATTTTTGTAATCACCTTTTCAATTGTGGAAGGAACTGTTTACTGAGCTGTAGTGCAATTTTTTTTTTTTTTTTTGAATTGTTTCTTAATTTTTCCAGTTAAGTCCTCTGTTTTATCTGTAAAGCTGCAATGCAGTATGCTTCCAAGGTGGACATAGGATCTGAAATCAGAGATGGGTAATGAGTCAATATGGATGGTTTTACTTTTTCTTGTTTCGTTTTCTTCTTTCTTTTGTTGTTAAACCCAAAGTGGCTTTCCTGTAATGCATCAGATATTTTGGTTATGAATATTACATTTTATGCTATAATTCTCTTTTTCTTTTTTTTGAAATGACCCATTGTTCCCCTTAAAACTAAAAAGTAGTTTTTTGTTCTATTCTCTGAAAGATATGCGTAAGTACAATGCTATTTACACTCACTAGTAGCCTCACATCAAGGCAGCCTATGCTTTTAATATCTAGCCATATGCCCTTTTGCAATTAACTGCAAAAGTTGTGCTATAAATAGCCACAAACAAAAACCACAAAAACCAAAATTGTGCTAATAAAGTTTGTAGTCTCCACATACCATGTCTTACAAAGAATAGCTACAAAATACATCATATAATATCCAACATGCTCAGTGCAAGTATCTGAAGTCAAATAAAAGAAAGACTGGTTGCAACACTATAAAGGATCGTGGCATGGTATTTGCCTCACTAGTGGCTGAATGTGGATCCTGACCATGGCTTTCAAGGCCACATTAGACATCCTTTATTGGTGGCTTGTCTGGTGAGGCATCCCTTTTGTTGCCAACATTTTTTCTTTCGAGGTCTCTAAATACAGTTATAACATGTTTTATAATGGGATTCTTGTCTGACGGCTTGCCCCATGGTGGAAGTTGGGCTTGTGGATTGAGATTTTCCCTGACCATTATCCTCAGAGGCATGCTGAGAGGGTTTTGTTCTATCATTTAAATCTGTTATTCATTAGGAGGAAGTCTGCTGCCAGTAAACAGATCAATCTCCAAAGAGCCTAGATTGTTGACCATCTTCTTGGCTTGTTTATGAATTGTAGTTATCCTAGACCCTGTTGGAAAATCAGGACACTTATGTGTTTAGATGATTTTCTGTCACTTGATAATTACTTGTTATTTGTGTTGGCCTTTTATTACTTTATTAGATCTTTGTTCATCAAGCAATTACCAAAAACATTGAAGATCACAACAAGACAAAGTACACAAGATATAGGCTCCAAGCCAGGGCAAAATCCCTCCAAGAGGAAAACCCAGAAAATGCTTCTCTTCTTCTTTAGAATCTGCTTACAAAGAGACTTCCAAGACCCAAAAGCCAACAACCCTACGAAGCACCAAGTCAGCCCAGAGCAAGATCTTCTTCAAGGCAGCTTCCAAAATTTCGATACTGCTACTATGATGTTGCAACTTCGGCCTCTTGCAACTGCTTCACAAAATTCCGGTCCTTTGCAACAAAACTTCGGCCCCTTGCAACTTGCAGCTTCACAAACCTTAGAGCAAAACAAGAGAATGACCACAAACAAATTTCGACTTCTGTTCCTCTTCTTCGTCACTCCAACAATTCTCTTTCTACTTCGCTATTGCGGATCGAACTTGTGCTTGATGTGTGTCCAAATGAGTCGTGCTCCTCTCCTTTATATAGCCTTTCTTGAGGGTCGAATTCCCTCCTTTAAGGCTGACTTGATTTGCTCCTTGGGATGACTTGGTCTTGGGCTTATAAGTGGCTTTTCCTTGAAAATATAAATATTTTTCTTTATTACAGTGAGTCCAAATGGGACTATGACACATGACCAATGGTATTCTTTATCTTACAAAGACCTAGAAAGGCTTAGAAAACCTAAAAGCACGAAGAACATGCTTTTGACTCAAACTTGAGTATGGAACTTATACTCCAAAATAAAAATATAATTTCTCTTACCTCCTTTTTTATGAAGAATATGCAATGACATGATTATAATTAGGTCATTATGAAGACTGAATCTAGTTACAATTTTCAACAGAACCATGACTGACCAAGCGTCAGACTGGGATTGGACTAGAACCAGCTGGAAAACTGTGTTGAAGCCTTTGTTACAAAAAATTACATAAATATGCAAGATATATATATATATCTATATATATATATATATATGTCAAGTCAAACCAAACCATTATACACCAAATATGAAATGTTTGAAAAGTACAAAATGGTAATGAGCGCAGTTGCATATTTGAAACAAAACACATGAACATTGAAGATCTAAACAACCTTTAGATTCCAAAATACATCATGTTACAACAAATAACTATGTTGTTGTTGTTGTTTTTTTTTTTTTTTTTTTTTAATTTTTTTTTTTTTATTGCGTGGAAAACTTTGTTGGGAAAACCAACAGAGGTTTCCCTACGTTTGTTGATGGCATGCTTAATAAACCCTTTGGCATAGTCTAGTGCATCTCATGTAGGGGGATTCAAACTAGGCACTTGTCGACATGGAGCTAGCGAAATGCCTAGAAACATTGGTGACATCTGGTTGGCGAACCTTTTGGGCTATAATAAATAACTACATATGATAAAAATCATTGCCGATATTGGTGTTTTCATTGTCAATAGCACCCTCTGCATCCTTTCATCTTTGCCCCAATCCTCTAGGGGCACCAATACTATTGCAACTTGTTTGGTGCTACTTGTGGGTCCATGTCCATCTATCCTATTGTTGCTCAAATAAACAACCTTCAATTTTGATGGAATTCACTTTTTCAGGTGTTAAAATGAGGAGAAAACTTAACATGCCTAGCCAGTGGCTTTGGTTTGTGGAAGGGTAAATTTTTGTGAAGGTCGTGATAGATGAGCTTATTAGTCAACACCACCAAGATTGGAGTACACAAAGGGCTGGGTGCCTAAGATTAAATGCCAATCCTATATTTTCATACAATGATATATTTCAGTTTTGAAATGTTGCAATCTTGCCACCCTTGAAACATTGAAATCTTGGAAATTCTAAGGTGTGTTGAATTCTGAATGGAATATGAAATTCTACTTCAAAGTTCATATAAAGTATGATGAGGTTGGAAGTTAAACGCATTGTCAAAGATTTTGGAACTATTAATGTTAATGTTAAAAATTTAAGTAAAGAGATTGGAGATGAAAGATAAAGGACAATGTCAACTTCAGAGGCCAGTTTGGGATGTGACACCATCTAAATCCATATAATTGTATGAATAGACCATATAGGTGGCTGTACGGTTTGTACCAATGTGGAAAAAGTCGAAGTCGGGATTAAATCGGCAAGGGTCTAGAAGTTGAAAAAGTTGTTAAAGTCGGGAGTTTTTTGAAAAAGTCAGCAAAATTAAAAAAAATACAAAAATATTCATTTTTTAAAAAATCCCGACTTTTTCAATAAAATCCCGATTTAAAAAAAAAAAAAAAATCATTAAAGAAACTTCCTCATTCACGATTTTTTGGAAAAAGTCCCGATTTAATCTCGACTTTTTCAATTGGGAAAAAATCGGCCGATTTAATCGACCAGCCAAAAAAATTGCATTTTGGGGATTTAATCCCAATTTTTTCCCGACTTTTTCCACACTGGACTCTGTACATCAAACCATGCTAATCACCAGTCGCTCTGCTTAATTTTGGGGTTTTTTTGGTGTTTGTGCAATGTTGTTTTTGGGCGGCTTGTGGAGGTTTCCTTGTAAGTTTTTTGAAGAAAACCTGTGATTTGGAGGGGTAATTACCAGTGTATGTGTGAAATTAATTTTTATGCTTTTGTTATTTAATTTCTAGATATGGTGTGATTGATGCTATGGTCTGAAATTTAATTTCAACATTAATTAAATTCAACAATGTAATAATTTAAGAAATTTCTACCCTAGTCTTTTTTAGGGTTTCAAAAAATTCTTTTGTACAAACCATTCAGTTCAATTCCAAAATTATAATCTTCAATACATAGCATTGGCTTTTAATGAACTCAACAATATATTAACCAATATAATGGACATAGTTCCAACACAGCTAGATTCGGTTTGCATGCAACTCATGCAACAAAAGTAGTCTCGAACAAACCATAATCGACTCAACAACACCACAAAAAATTCTGATTTACATGTAAACTGATGACACAAAAAAAACAAATATAATTCGACCCATGCGTCCACTATCTGCCTACGCCCACGTTTGCAATGTCGATTTATTGTAGTTTGAACTTGTTTTTTCCCTCGGATCTTTGTTACGAGACTTGCACTTGAATCTAGGTTTTGAATCTGTAAAATATTTTATGTTTCGATCATGGACGACAGGTGATAGTTCTATCTTGTTAATTTTAGTTAACAATGGTATGTTATATTCTTAGCACAATTACTTCAATGCCCTTTTAGCAGCCCAATGGCAATTTCCAATTTAGTTTCCAATAACAATCACATTTTTTCAGTATTCAAGCTTCTGTGATCCATAATGAATTAAGCAAAGTCTTTCGGTAGAAATCACATAAGAGAAATTTTTGGCCAACGCGTTTCGAACCAACAACTGTGGTTCATCATCACGACCAGATGAAGAGGCAGACCATGGCAAAGGCATAAATAGAGAGCAATGTAGAGACACAATTTCAAATAACGGCTATATTTGAACAATAATATTTAAAATTATGATATTAATTTATTATTATATTAAAAACAAATATTGTTTAGTAACAACTATATTAAACGGCTAGTTTTTGAAAAAAATATTTAAATACTGATATTATTTCATTAATTTATTAAAAATATTAATAGATAATGACTATATTAAATGACTAGTTTTTGAAAAATAATATTTAAATTAATTTATTAAAACCAAATATTACTAGTTTTCGAAAAATAATATTTAAATAATGATATTAGTTTATTAATTTATTAAAAATATTAATATGTAACGGCTAGTTTTTGAAAAATAATATTTAAATTAATTTATTAAAACCAAATATTATTAGTTTTTGAAAAATAATATTTAAATTGTGATATTAGTTTATTACTTTATTAAAAACAAATATTAATAAGTAACCACTATCTTAAACAACTAGTTTTTGAGAAATAATATTTAAATTAATTAAAAAAGGGTCAAACTTTAAAGAGGGGAGTCAAAAATTATAAAAACGAGTCAAGACCCTAATCGAGACAAGTTCATTTGATAAATAGTTAATGGAAATAAAATAAACTAAATTAAAAATAATTAATGGAAAAATTAATATACACAAGTCAAAAGAAATAAATAAAAATAAAAATAAAAATAAAAATAGACACACACACACACACACACACACACACATATATATCCAAAGAAAAGTAATCAATAAATAAAACAAGGTCGACAATAAAATATGGGGCTCAGGTCCATTAAACAAATAACAAAAGTACTAAAAGGAGTTAAGAACAAATAGGATGATAAAATACATAAAAAACACGAAGGATCAAGAAAATAAACGCTAATGAAGAATAAATCAACAACAAATACTATAAAAAGGACACTAATGCCTACACAGATAAACAAACAAACAAATAAATCGCAAAAAGAGACTAAAAAACTAGGAGCACAGGACAGGGACCCAACTTTTGCTAATATTCCAACCATCATCTTTATTCAAATTATTGGGTCTTTTTTCAATTTCTTGGGCCTCCCTCAATTTACGATGATGGAAATGACTAACCCTAACAACGACTTGGGCTTCCTCAATGCAGATGTGATGCTTAGATTTATCTGCATGCTCCGCCAAAGCAGAGGAGCGGGTCCTGCCATGCTTGATGTCAGCAACATGCTCACGAATCCTTTGATTAATTGTGCGACCAGTCTCACCAATGTAGGGAGTCCCACAAGAGCATAGGATAACATAAACACCCTTCATATTCTTGGGGTCCACTGGGTCTTTTACAGATATAAGGGAGCTCCGGATGGTATTTAAAGGCCTAAAGGTTGAAGCCACCTTATGCTTCCTTAGGATCCTCACAATCTTGTCAGTGGTCCCTTGGATAAAAGGAAGATGAACACCAAAAATCGATCCTTGGTATCTTTCTTAGTACGAGGACCTTTTTTAGCTCTGAGGAAAGCCTTAGTACATTGGTGTCTACTATACCCATTATTAAAGAAAACACTTAGGAGATGTGCTTTCTCTTCATTGAGATGGTTCTCATCAGAAACTCTTAAAGCTCTAGTTGCTAAGGTGTTGAGAACACCAAGCTTTTGGGCAACTATTCTATTGTGGCAGCGATTCTATTCTGCTGAGTGGGTTGCCCAAACGTTCCCTGCTAAAAAACTGGAGTTGATGTGCTGTACGGGAATAAGTTGTTGCCAAAAATAGGAGTCATTTGGCTAGAATTTGGTGTTGAAGGTTGAATTATTCCAAATGGTTGAGTACTTCTAATGGGCGAGCTCCGACGGAAGATTGATCTCTTTTATTCTTTGCCTCCAATTTCTTCAATTCCTCAAAAGCCCTTCTGTTTCAATATTGCAATTTTTTCATGGTTTCTATGTGCTGCCTTTCCAATTGCTGCCATTGTTCTGCATACTCCTCTCCTCACCGATTATTGTTTCCTGAGGTTCCATCTTTAAATAACCTCCATGCTGGCAGACGAGCTAACTCTGATACCACTGTAATAATTTAAGAAAATTTTACCTATATATATATATAGTTTTAAGGGTTTTAGAAAATCCTTTCTGTACAAATCATTCAGTTCAATTCCAAAATTATAATCTTCAATACATAGCACTGGTTTTTAATGAATTCAACAATATATTAACCAATATAATGGACGTAGTTCCAACACAACTAGATTCAATTTGCATGCAACTCATGTAACAGACATATTATTGAACAAACCCTAATCGACTCAACAATACCATAGAAAATTCTGATTTACATGTAAATTGATGACACAAAAAATCAAACATACTCTGGCCCATGCGTCCACTATCTGCCTACGCCCACGTTCGCAGCCTCGATTTATTGCAATTTGAAGTTGTTTTTTCCCTCAAATCTTCGTTACGGCACTCACGCTTGACTCCAGGGTTTGAATCTATAAAACTTTTTATGTTTCGATCATGGACGACGGGTGATAGTTCTATCTTCCACAATTGCTCGAAATTCCACATACGCTTCCCAAAGGTCTCGATCTGCCTCGAATTATCTTTTTTTTTTTTTTCTTTCTCTGACGCAATGTTTCAAAGCTATGCGAGCAATTTACAACACGTGAGCAGTCTCAGATCGTCTAGCTACACGACCTTTCATGCCGTCACAGGATACCCTTGTTTCTGACGCGATATGGAAACCCTTTTCCTGCCGTAGATCAACACTATATTTTCTCAGTCCAAGTCCTTCAGTTATCTGAATTCATATCCTTTCTTTTAAGCTTTTGAGTCCTCTTGTCTGTTGGAAAGATGAATTGTTGTACTTTTCATTGTTCTCCCTTGCAGATTAGGGTTTTGGTTCAAAACTTAGATATTAAATTTTTTCGCTGTCCTATGAGACCGATACACTTGTTTGGCTCCTTGTTGTGTCATGCACCTCCTATTGTAGGTTCTAACGCCCCTCGATGGTTCCTCCAAATGGTGTTGTGTTGAAATTTGATGACTAAAAAGTTTCTTGAAATCCCAAGCCGGTTTTAATTTCACCTTATCACTCCCATTAAAGCACATGGGACTGTTAACACATGTTGAAAATAAATATGGACATAAACAGACCAACAATACATATAAAAATACACACAGATTTTTGGTCAACTTAGACTCAGGCAAAACGCCTTCAATCTTCTCCGGGAAAAACTTGTTAGAGAGCTCCTCAAATTTATTTATCTTTCAAGTTCAGGAAAAATACATTTGCAGACAAAACAAAACAACAAAATACAACTTATCTCTTCAGCGCAAAAATCCTTGAAAACCGTGCCCACTTTGCCTCGATTTCCATGCTCACTTGATGCTGAAAATATGTACTGTACGGATTTTTTCAATTTTTTTCAAAAAATTTCTCTCGAACGGCGTGCAACTCACAACATTAAATGTTGTTGGTACTGTACCTTCTGCTGTCTTCTATACCTTGATTTCCATGCCTAGCTTTGCCCAGAAATCACTCCTTTAGCTTGCTGCGACAAATTTATCCTTCAAAAATTTTCTCCAGCTCTCAGCCTCCTTTCTCCAATCTTCTCATGAAGAATAAATGCAATCTCTCTTTTCTTTTCCCCCTTTTGTTTCCCTAAATGACTTTTGGGCAACCCTAAGATCTAATGGCTCAGATTCATTTAGATCAAGGGATGAAAATAAATGTGCATTTAATTCTCACTTTTTATTTTTTAACTCACCCATTAAATAAAGTACCCACATTGTACTTTATGTCTAAAGTCACTTTTCACTTTATAATTTAACATTGAATTTACCACTTATAAAGTCACTTTCACTTTATAAAATCACACTTAGGAAAAGAATTATTTTGGACACTTTTCCCTAGGTAGAGACTAACCCATGGGAAACCACTTGTCTAAGGTACATTAAAAATCAACATGTTTCTATTTCCAGTTCTTGTGGAACCCTCACTACTGCTTCAAAACCTTTGCTGATCTAGCCAGACTTAAACGAGACGAAATAGAGGCAAGAAGGCCCTCGCTGCCTTAACTAAAAATCCAATCAATCCAAGAAAGTCAAAATACTAAACCAAAGAAAGTTTAATCTCAAAAATTTCGTTGCCTCAAATAAATTCCTTTGTCCATAACAAAGTGGAATAACCAGAAAATGTCAAGTAGGGTGGAATCTTTCACCACCAAAATTGACAAGGGGTAAAGGGGTCTTAAAACCCTCAAGGCCTTAGGCTCAAGAAAACCAGAGATAAATTGATCCACAATGATGATCAAATGAATCCAATCCTCTTGAATTTATAGATTTCTTTGAGCGGATATCCTTCCTTAATTCTTTAATTGATTAAGTAAACTTTACTCCAAGCCCCAACTTTGGGTTTCTTCGCCCATCTGCCCCAAAACCTAAGTTACCAGAAAACGGATACGGGTACGGGGTTTGCAATGGATACGGCAAATTTTCAAAAATTCTGGATACGATACGGCAGGAAACGGCATATATATATATATATATTTAAAAAAAAAAAAAAATTTCATATTACCATTCATATTTGAAAATCTAGATTATCATCTATGATCTATCATGATTCATCATCATCAATTCAACATATGCCATAAAACTTCAAGTCCAATGTTATTTGTTATACTTCTCTAACTAGGTGGCCTATGCTTGATTCTTTTTCAGCAGTCGAATGCCAGTTAACAAGTTAATTTATTTTGTAGTGCTCCGTGATTCTTAGTTTCTGTCTTCTGAAATAGCTAAATGACAGAGGATAGGACAAATTCAGTTGCATGACACATCCCAGTGGTGAATATCTTGAAAAATATTTGTTTCATGCTTTAGAAGAGCCAACGAAACACTGTCCAAATATCATAGCAATGAGCAGATTTCATTTCTTTGTTCATGTTTTGAAAATTTGAAATGATGAAAATTTGAAATTTTGTTATCAAGCCTTGGCTAAGGAATCTCATCCAAGTGAGCATCATCAAATATCTTGGCTAAAACCAAGATGGTCTTATCTTGCCTTCCTGATTCTTCAAAACAGCACTGATATGGACTAATTCCAGTGGCAATTAGTCCATATCAGTGCAATTCCAATTGGCTGTCCTATTCATAAAAGCTAATTTCTCAGCAATAGCACAATGATCTGCAAGAAATTTCAGATCTGATTTATGGTCCAAGTTAGAACTTAGAGGGCAACAGGCCTGCATTCTCACATCAGATTTACACACACAGGAAATGGACAGGAAAAACTTAGAAGAGAGAGAAGATAATTCAAAAACTTCTTTTACACGTGAGAGATGAGAGAGGTTGTATAACTTATTTTTTATTTATTCTTAATTATTACTGAAGTACTTAATTAATAACTTAATGCACTATCATTAACATAATCTAAGTACATAAAATATTAAATAACCATTCACTAAACATTTAAAGTATATACTGACATGTGGTGTATAAGCTTCCTTGAAATTGACTCTGATGGAGTTTGTTTTAACATCTTGGTATTTTTTGGCTGAGTTGATAGGAATAGAAGCAAGTTTTTTTTTTACTGAAAAAAATAGAAGCATTTTTCCATACAAGACTCATCAGTTTGTGTTTTTGTGTTGTGCAGTGGCCGTCTAATAAAAACATTGGTAGATGTAAAATACAGAAATCTCCATCTAACCCCTGTAGAGATTATAATTTATCTACAATGCAATTTCCTTTTGTGTGGCTGTTGGTATTGCAATTGCTTTCACAATATATGCCAGGAGAGCTTTAAAAAATTCATGAGTACGGGGGTTGTCGTAATGCGTATATTATATAAGTTAGTCGTGCAGCCAATTTTCAATTTTAAGTTTGCTGTTTCCGGCGGGCAGACTTCAAAACCCTTTTTTTGCTGTAAAACGTTTCAAATTTTTCCAAATAAGTTTCAAAATTTTAGAAAACGTTTTCAAATTTCTAAAACGGCACGTTTTTCCTACAAAAACACTGTTTGAAAAAAACGTCCCGTATCCAAAAACAAAAAACGGCACCAAAACGTTTTTCTGGCGTTTTTCCGGCATTTCGTTTTAGGATCCGGATCTGAAACGGGAAAATGCCGTTTTGGGGGTTAGGGTAGCCGTTTCCGGCAACTTAGCCCAAAACTCGCCTCATAGTGGGAATTTTGGGGTTTTTTCCCCTTTGTGGAGGACTATAGCCTATGGGGATTTATAGGCTACTTTGTCCCTTAAGCAATTAACTTTTTGGGAACATTTCAAACAATTGATTGTTTCATTGAGATTGTAATGACATTAGTCACCTAGAGTTTGAAATTTTCACTCTATATATATATATATTCCTTAGAAAAAATCACTCTCTATTTCAGTACAAGATTGGAAGTACATCCAAAGTTAGATTGAGTGCATCAAAATCCAGAAGTGGACTTTTTCGATGACTGCTTGTCTTTCAAAGAGAGTCTCAAAGAAAACTTAAAAGATTCTAAATCATAGTATTAAAAACCGGAACCGATGAGTGGACCTGTCCACCTATCAAACCAGGTTTCAAGCCGGAACCAATCAAACCAGGACTGGTCAGATCTCAATGAATTGGTCTTTAAAAAAATACATGAAATAATTATTTTTAATGAAAAAAACTATTTTTAAGATTTAAAACCATGATTCCAAACCAATAGAGATAAAATATGCAAAGTTTTCTCATTTATATACTAGGTAAAGGTGAATATATCAAATTGGCAATTTGGCACCGAGTGTAATACATATCAGCAACAAAATACGTAATCAATGAGGCTCTAAATGGACTCTAGAATCCAAAAACAATGTTATAAGCTATGGGGTCACTGACCTACTACAAGTCTACATATCAGTGATCAGCATGATCACTCCTCATCGTGATCAAACTCATCACCACTACCAGACAAGGGATCATCAACATGAGCTACATAAATAATCTGGCTGAGTGTTTGAGGACTGCTAAAACTCCTCTGCAACCTTAGCAGTAGTGGGTAGTAGTAGCAACAGAAATAAACATCAAAAATTCAAGTCACAGATCAACATGATCACTCATGAAATTCATCATTGATTCAACGCAACTAAAAACGGGATCATCATCATCTCGATTAAAGTCTTCAGACTTGGATTGCTCAACCTTATAATATGATAGAAATTGAAAAAGTTTAACATGCCTAAATAGTGATTTTGGTTTGAGTGAAGGGTTCATCTCCTCAGCTTTATAATGTGGTAGAAAAAGGTTAGCATCCCTAACCAACATCAACAAAGTTCAAAAATCAATGCCACCAACATCAAGGTTCTTAAAGGGCTTCATGCTCTTCATCAAACGGCAATTTCATACCCTCATGCATGATAGGATCAAAAAGAAACATTGCAAACCCCCAAACCATGAAGTCCTGAAAACCATTAAGTTCGCTGAATTTTGAGTGAACTCTAAAATTCTGGTTTCTCCATATGAAATCCAATGAGGTCGAAACCACTCTCAAACATCCCGAGTCATTTCATGGTAATGTTAAAAATTCAAATAAAATTGACATTTCCTTTTACTTTAAGAATTTAACATTACCATTGATTTCTAGTGTTGCGAGGGTTGATATATGCAAGGCAAATGAGAAGGGAGGCATGCTTTTCTTAGAGGGGTTGTTTTTGGAGGGAAACAACCCCAAATTTCCCTCAAAATGGCATCAAAACTCACAAAACTGCATTCTGTGGGGTCTGTAGCTGCCCTGACAATAAACCGGCCGGTCCCTTCATAAACAGGCCGGTCAGATCAAAAAACCGGTGTGCCGCTCAGAAAACTGGGTTCTTCAACCAGTTTCCGGTTCAGACCAGCTGGTTTTGAAAACTATGTTCTAAATACATTACTTCTTAAAATGGAACTGCCATATATGATAGGAAAAAAAACTGAAATACATGACTAAGAGTTTGTTGTTGCATTCGCGTCAGTTAAGGATAATATTATGACAAGAAATGAAGGCATTATCCCTATATTCCTGACTGATATCAAAGTGTGGCTGAAGTAGAAGGCCATCCTTTGAGAGTGAGTGTGCCTGTGTGTTGTGTTCACGAAAAATGAGTGAAAGAAATTTCCCAAAAAAGACTAGTAATCTCCTTCAATTTCTGTGCAATGTAACGAGACCCAAATTGCAGATGTGCACCTTATCCTGCATCCAATGAATAACCAGTTGAGAATCATTGCAAACTTGAAGGCTACGTACATTCCTTGCAATGGTCAACTTCACAAGTGCAAGCAAAGCAGATAATTGCCCAAGTTACTGGAGCCAGCCCCAATGTTAGCCTTTTCATGGATATAATGTCTATCTGATCAAAATAATGAAACACCTAATCCACAAATCTACCCGTCCTCTTGACTGGCTCTCTCAAAGAAGCTCCAAGGGCTAAGTTGATTGATGACAGGGGCTGCTGGAATACATTGGAGCCTTGAATTAGTTGACCATTTGTGAGTGGAAATATGTGACAAAGCCCAAATGCTCACCAGATGTGGGGTGGGTGGGGGATGGAATGGCGAAGGAGAGTACCTTATGTTCTAAGATATTTTTGTTATGACCCATCCAAATGCCCCAAGGAACTACCAGAGGAGTGGCCCAAATTTTTTCTAAATCTGGCTTATCATCTAATGAACGGAAACAATCTTCAACATTTGGCTAGTCCCACAGACCTCAAACAGTTGGCTAGAATCTCCACCTGTTTCCACACCGATTGAGCAAATTTGCATTGAACAAATAAATGGTCACTATCTTCATCTGCACCATGACACATAAGACAAGTACTAGGACTAGAGAAGTCCCGTTTTTGTATTCTATCCCAAGTTAATATCTTATTTTTAAAGTATTAACCAGAATAAGAGGATACTTATAAGTGGAGCCAAGATCTTCGAAAGTTTCTTTTCCCACCATGCAGTATCATTTTGGTCAATCTCCAGAACTGAAAATAATTGCTGATTTGGAGGAGTAATTGCCCGTGTATGTGTGAAATTAATTTTTATGCTTCTGTTATTTAATTTCTAGATATGGTGTGATTGATGCTATGGTCTAAAATTTAATTTCAACATTAATTAAATTCAACAATAGATTGTTTGATCTGGTCAATCTCCAGAACTGAAAATAATTGCTGATTTGGAGGAGTAATTGCCGGTGTATGTGTGAAATTAATTTTTATGCTTCTGTTATTTAATTTCTAGATATGGTGTGATTGATGCTATGGTCTGAAATTTAATTTCAACATTAATTAAATTCAACAATAGATTGTTTGATGGAGATCATAATGACATTAATCACCTAGAGTTTGAAATATATATATATATATATATTCCTCAAAAAAAAGCACTCTTTATTTCAGTACAAAATTGGAAGTACTTCTAGAAGTGGACTTCTTCACTGACTGCATCAAAATCCAAAAGTGGACGTCTTCACTGACTGCTTGTCTTTCAACGAGAGCCTCAAAGAAAATTTGAAAGGTTCTAAATACATCACTGCTTAAAATAGAACTGCCATACATGGCTTAGGAAAAAATACTGAAATACATGAAGAAGAGCTCGTTGTTGCATTCACATCAGTTAAGGATAATATTATGATGAGAAATAAGGGCATTATCCCTATATTTCTGAATGATATCAGAGTGTGGCTGAAGTAGAAGACCATCTTTTGAGAGTGACTGTGCCTGTGTGTTGTGTTCATGAAAAATGAGTGAAAGAAATTTCCCAAAAAGGACTGGTAATCTCCTTCAATTTCTGTGCAATGTGAATGAGACCGAAATTGTAGATGTGCACCTTATCCTGCATCCAATGAATAACCAGTTGAGAATCACTGAAAACATGGAGGCTATGTACATTCCTTCCAATGGTCAACTTCATAAGAGCAAGCATAGCAGATAACTGCCCAAGTTATTGGAGCCAGCCCCAATGCTCTAGCGTTTTCATGGAAATAATGACTCTGATCAAAATAATGAAAAACCGAATCCACAAATCTACACATCCCCTTGACTGGCTCTGTCAAAGAAGCTCCAAGGGCTAAGTTGATTGATTACAAGGGCAGCTGGAATACATTGGAGCCTTGAATTAGTTGACCATTTGTGAGGCGAAATATGTGACAAAGCCCAAATTCTCACCAGATGGGGGAGGGGGAAGGGAGCGTACCTTATGTTCAAAGATTTGTTCGTTATGAGCGATCCAAATACCCCAAGTGACTACCAGGGGAAGGGCCCAATTTTTTCTAAAGCTGGCTTATCATAGAATGAATGGAAACAATCTTCAACATTTGGCTTGTCCCACAGACCCCAAATAGTTGGCTTGAATCTCGACCTGTTGCCACACCGATTGAGCAAATTTGCATTGAACAAATAAATGGCAACTATCTTCATTTGCAACATGACACGTAAGACAAATACTAGGACTAGAGAAGCCCCCTTTTTGCATTCTTTCCAAGTTAATATCCATTTTTTAATTATTAGCCAGAATAAGAGGATACTTTTAAGTTGAGCTGTGATCTTTGAAAGTTTCTTTTCCCACCATGCAATATCATTTTGGTCAATCTCCATAAGTGAAATATAGCCTAGCCTAGAAATATATTGACTTCCAACAGAATTGTAATACCTCACCAACTTGTCTTCACTGTCCCTGATCTGAATATGAGCATGTTTAAGCTGTGCAATAAATCGATTCTAGGGGTTGACCCATAAAGTGTTTAAGGGCTAAATCTGCTGCCAAGGCCCATCCTTGATGGTGGATTGTCATGGGGTCCCTTCGCACTGTTTTAGTGAGAGTACATAACCCTCACTCTTGAAAGTGACCAACTAAATCTTCAAGAAGAAAAACATCTGTGTTGCATCTTGCAATTGCATCATTCCCAATGCGAGCCATTGAACCATCTCCTCCCCACCAAGCCAAATGATGGCCAACTATTGAAAAAGCAAGAGTGAGTGCTCCCCATTGATTGGGAGAATTGGAATTTAACTCGTTTGGAGATCAGATGTAGTCCCACATAAATCCAGGCAAAATATATTTAGCAATGAGAATTTGCCTCCATAAACTATCCTGGTTGTGAAAACTCCACAAGGATTTTCTAGCCAAGGCATTCTCGAATTCCACTAGTTTCTTTAAACCCCATATCCTAATTCCTTAGGGAGGACAATACTTGACCAATAGACAAGACCCTAAATATTTGATTGAGCTCTTCCATAAATATTTGAAAGCAATCTTCCATATATGGTTTAATATGCTTTTAGGAATGAGTGCTAAAAGATGCTAGTATATTGAAATCACCTCCAACATCGATTTGATAAGTACAAAATGACCCCTACGAGATAACCAATGATTACACCAAAAGTGTGTTAGGTCCCTATAATACTAGTGATTCTCCCATAACTGTTGTCATTATATCCCTTATTGTTATTGTTGTGCCCCTATTGACCCATATTGTTATTATTGTGCCCCATAGAAGCCCAGAATTGTTATTTTTGTGCTCTTATATTATTATTGTTAGGTTGGCTTTGGTTATATTGTGACCCCTTAGATTCCTATATATAGAAAGGATGTTTTGTCATTTGTAATTTTGTATTATCAAAGAATTGTTCATTTGTATAATGTGAGGGACGTTGCCCCCTCGAAGAGGCTTATTTTGAAGGCGTTTATTTATCTTTCCTATCTTTTTGTGAGCTGGTTTCATAACATTTGGTATCAGAGCTTTGAATTCTAGGGTTTTGCTGCTACAAACAGGGTATCGTGGCATTTTTGCTATAACTTTTTCTCTACGAAGTTTCAGAAGCTAAAAAAAACCCATTTGAGAAAAAATCGGTCTGAACCTCGAGTCCGAATTTCAGATCTTTTCTCGCTATATTTGCGGAACTATGACCCTAGGAAGTTAGTGATTCCCCCATTACTATTTTCATTGTATTTCTTATTGTTATTGTTGTCCCCTTATTGTTATTATTGTGCCTCATAGAAGCCCATTATTGTTATTTTTGTGCCCTTATATTATTATTGTTAGGTCGGCTTTGGTTATATTGTGACCCCTTAGATTCCTATATATAGAAATGAGGGTTTGTCATTCGTAATTTTGTATTATCAAAGAATTGTTTATTTGTATAATGTAAAGGACGTTGCCCTTTCGAAGAGGCTTATTTTGAAGGCGTTTATTTATCATTTCTATCTTTTTGTAAGCTGAGTTCATAACATTTGGTATCAGAGCTTTGGATTCTAGGGTTTTGCTGCTACAAACATGCCATTGTGGCATTTTTGCTATAACTTTCTCGACGAAGTTTCAGAAGCTAAAAAAAACCCATTTGAGAAGAAATCGGTTTGGGCCTCGGGTCCAAATTTCAGGTCTTTTCTCGTTATATTTTTGAAACTATGATCCGAGGAAGTTAGGGTTGTTGCAAGCTCCAGAATTTCATCTCAAACAAGTCATTGTGGAAGTTTCGCTATAATTTTGTTTCTACGCAGTTTCAGACTTTGAAATTAAAACCCATTTCAGTAGAAATCTTGGTGAAGCTCGGGTCCGAATTTCAGATCTTGTCTCGCTATATTTTCGGAGATGTAATTTGAGGAAGTTAGGGTTTTTCAAGACTCTCGAATTACATTCTAAACAGGTGACCTTGGGAAAATCGTCATAACTTTCTCTCTAAGCATCAGATTGAAATTTCGTAAGAAGCTACAGGAAGAGGACGGACTGTACTTTTCTGTGTATTGTTTTTAGGTCCGAAGGTTGAAACAATAACACATGGAACTTCGTACAAGTTCGCTCTACTGAACAAGTATATAAGCAGGTCATCTTGGGAGGTGGGGCATAACTCTTTCTTGGAGAATCCAATTTCGATCAGACTGGTGGCATTAGAAAGAGGGCATAGAGGGATACTGTAGGTCACAATTTCAGACCTTGGAGATCTGAAATTATAGAGTTATAGTCGTTCTTTATCGAGCTCTTACAATGTGAAAAAAATTGTCTAGTTTTTTTTTTAATTTTTGCATCAGTTTGGTTTGAAAAATTAGTTTGAAGGAATTCAAAGGGCATAGTGAAACATTATTATCAGTAATTGATACCTCGAAAAAAGAAAATGGAAACACCTAGTAAGCAACCTGAAAGCTCTAGCATGATTCATGAAGAAGAAGAAGAAATGCAACATGATATATCAAAATTACGAGACCAAGTGCAACAAATTTCACTCGAACAAAAAGTGACAGAAGCTAAAATGGATGGTTTAAGGAAAGACGTAGAAGCTAAGATGTATGGTATGGAAGCTAAGATGGATGGTTTAAAAAAAGACGTAGAAGCTAAGACGAATGACGTGGAAGCTAAGATGGATGGCGTGGAAGCTTAAGATGGATGATTTAAAGAAAGGCATGGAAGCTAAGATAGAAGATTTGACAAATTTTTTACAAGAAATGCTTACTAATGGCAAAAGAGTAGTAACGGAAACTCATGACAAGAACAAAATAAATGTTAATCATGATTTCATAGACTCTAACGTTGGATTGAAGAACCACCATGTTCCAAAGATCGATAGGAGAAAGTTTGATAGCAAGGATCCCACAACATGGATACCACAGATGGAGCAATTTTTCGATCTCCATAATGTCCAAAACACACTACGTATTGCAACTTTATATTTGGAACCAAATCAGTTTGTATGGTATCGATGGCTTTGTTCTCGTAAACAAATTGTCACTTGGGCTATTTTTACGGATGAAATGATAACACATTATGAGGATACAAAAAACAACACTTTTTTTAGCCAATTGATAAATCTCAAACAAAAGGGTTCAATGATGGAGCACATTGAGGACTTTCAAAAATTGAATTTAAGGGTAAAAGATATTCTAGAGGAGCATAGGATTGATGTGTTCATAGGGACTTTAAAGAATAACATTCATCATGAGGTTCGCCTTTGTGAACTTGATTCATTGGAGAAGGTGTTCAGGTTGGCAAGAAAAATGGAAAGCAAAATTATGGCAACAAGGAAGCCTACCACTCACAATCATAAAGATGGAAGTGTTGTTGCCCATAGCTATCCACAACCTACAAGGTTGACACCACAATAATTGGAAGAAAAAAGAGCAAAAGGGCTCTGTTATAGTTGTGATAGCAAATACGCTAATGGTCATAAGTGTGCTGAGAAGAAATTATTTTACGTAGATTGTGAAGAGGAGGAAGAAAAAGAATAAGAAACGTCAAAAGAATAGGATATACACTAGGAACAAACCCTAGAGAAAGAAGAAATGAATCCGACCATATCTTGTAATGCGTTGGTTGGAATTACCACTCAAACTATCAAGATAAAGGACATATCAAGAAGAAAAAGGTAATAGTGTTGATTGATTCGGGCAGTACCATAAGTTTATTCATTGTAAGATAACCAAGGAATTGAATTGCTTCCTATATCTAGCACCAGAGTGTCAAGTGATGGTTGCAAGTGGAGGAACCATAAATTGCTTCGGAAAGTGCCATAATATCAAGCTATCCATGGAATAATATGTATTGAATAGCCCAATGCTTTCCATTCCAATGGGTGGGGCTGATGTTGTATTAGGAGTCCAATGGCTACAATCCTTGGGTACAATAGCTTTTAATTTTCAAGAACGTTTCATGAAATTTTGTTCGGAAGGAAAAAGAAGTTGAATTAAGGGGTATCGCAGGGAAACTGGAAAAGATAATCAGCTCTAACGGAATGACAAAACTTCTAAAGAAAGAACAACGAGGCGTAATTGCACACTTATGTTCGTTAGAGGTTCCCACATCGAAATCATCTATTTCTCCAGATCTCCAAAAAGTCTTGGACAATCATTCCAAGGTATTTGAGACTCCCAAAGGCCTCCCACGTATTCGTGATCATGATCATGCTATTCATTTGATTCCAGGAAGTGTTTCTGCAAACATCAGGCCTTACAGATATCCCTATGCCCAAAAGAGTGAAATTGAACGTATGGTTGCAGAAATGCTAGAGGCTGGTATAATTCAACCTAGTCAAAGTTCTTTGTCTGCTTCAGTAGTATTGGTTCATAAGAAAGATAGATCATGGCGCATGTGTCCAGATTATAGGGAGCTCAACAAACTCACTATTAAAGATAAATTTCCAATTCCTGTCATTGATGAATTATTGGATGAATTGCATGGATTAGTTTACTTCACCAAGTTGGATCTTTGTTCAGGGTATCATCAAATCAGAATGAAGACTGAAGACATTCCAAAAACAACATTTACAACTCATGAGGGTCATTATGAATTTTTGGTCATGCCTTTTCGCCTTACCAATGAACCTTCTACATTTCAAGGTTTCACGAATTCCATTTTCAAACCTTTCCTTAGAAAATTTGTGTTAGTATTTTTTGATGATATACTAATCTACAACAAGTCTTGAAAGGATCATGTTCAACATGTTGACAGGGTGCTCAAACTATTGGAGGAGAAACAGTTACATGTAAAAAGCTCCAAATGTTTTTTTGGAGTATAAGAGGTGGAATATCTGGGTCATATTGTATCTCATGAAGGTGTTAAGGTAGACCCTAGCAAAATTAAAATCATTAGGGAATGGAAAATACCCACATTCATAAAGCATCTACGAGGATTTCTCGGGTTGACAGGGTATTATTGCAAGTTTGTTAAGAATTATTGGAGAATAGCAGCACCTCTAACAACATTATTGAAGAAAGATGCATTTTCATGGACTCCATAAGCAACAAAGGCCTTTGAACATCTTAAATAGGCAATGTGCCAAACACCAGTCTTAGCTACACTAGACTTCACAAAAACCTTTATTGTGGAATGTGATGCCTCATGAAATGGAATTGGTGCTGTTTTAATAAAAGAAGAAAGACCCATTGCTTTCGAAAGTCGTCCAATCAAAGGAAAGTATTTACACAAAGCTATTTATGAGAAGGAAACGTTGGCAATACTACATGCACTTAATAAATGGCGACCCTACCTAATGGGAAGACACTTCAAGATAAAAACAGATCATGATAATCTTAAATACTTTTTAGAACAAAGATTATCTTCAGAAGAGCAGCAAAAATGGGTCACAAAGATGTTGGGTTAAGACTTTGAAATCATCTACAAAAAAGGGAAGCAAAATGTTGTGGCAGATGCATTCTCAAGAAAGGATGAGGATGTGGAAGCATTTCTTTGCGCCATTTCTATTATCCAACTAGATTGGATAAACGAAGCAAAGGATGAATGGAAGAATGATGAAGAAGTGTGGGCACTCATTCAAAAGTTACAACAAGATCCCAGTACATATGATACATTTAGCTGGAAAAATGATTCGTTATGGTACAAAGATCGGTTATACCTATGTAAGAATTCCCAACTCAAACAAAAGATTCTTAGGGAATTGCACAACTCTCCCTTAGGAGGGCATTCTGTATTTCTAAAAACTTACCACAGGTTTAAGAAGGAATTTTTTTGGAATGGCCTTAAATTAGATATTCAAAAGTTTGTGGTGGAATGTTTGGTTTGCCAATAAAACAAAGTTGAAACAATTAAGACCCCAGGTGTATTACAACCTTTATCCATTCCAAGCCAACGTTGGGAGGAGGTTTGAATGGATTTTATCACAGGTTTACCCAAGTCCGAAGGAAAGAGTGTTATCATGGTGATAGTTGACAAACTTATGACATATGCACACTTTTGTGCATTATCTCATCCATTTAAAGCGAGTACAGTTTGTATTGCATTTATGGAAAGAATTCAAAAGCTACATGGAAATCCAAAGATTATTGTAAGCGACAGAGATCCCATTTTCACTGGAATTTTTTGGACAAAATTATTTTTTTGTCTTGGTATTTAGTTAGCTCATAGCTGATCTTATCATCCTCAATCTGATGGGCAAACCGAGATAGTAAACAAATGTTTGGAAGGATATCTTCATTGCTTTGTATCTAATAAACAAACACAATGGTTCAAATGGTTGCCTTTGGCTAAATGGTGGTATAACACTTCCTTCCATATTGCAACAAAAATGATCCCATTTATGACACTTTATGGATATCATCCACCTTCCATCACATCATATTTAAGAGAAAATTCTAAGGTTCAAGTAGTGGAAGATCACATCGAGCATCAACAACAAGTTCTCCAACTCTTAAAGGATAACCTCACCTTGGCGCAGAATAGAATGAAACAGCAGGCAGATCAACATCGCAGCGAAAGAACTTTTGATGTAGGTGATCTACGGTGACAACCGCATAAACAAATGTCCCTTAAGCAAGCTAAGAAGGATAATAAATTATCACCGAAGTATTGTGGTCCGTACAAGGTGCTGCAAAAGATAAGTACTATGGCAACAAATTGGAGCTTCCTGCAGTGCCCCGAGTGCACCCAGTTTTCCATGTGTCATGCTTAAAGAAGGTTATAGATGACAAGCTCCCAGTTCAAACAGTATTGTCAAAATTTGATGAGGAAGGAAAAATCATATTGGAACCTGAAGCAGTCAAAGAAACAAGAACTCGACAGCTACGGAATCGATCAATTTCAAAGTATCTCATCAAGTGGAAGAACTTACCTGTTGAAGGTTCCACATGGGAGGGTGAGAATTTTATACAGAAGCATCCAGAACTACTCAAGCGTTGAGAACAACACTTTTTTGAAGGAGAGAGGCATGTTAGATCCCTATAATACTAGTGATTCCCCCATTACTATTGTCATTGTATCCCTTATTGTTATTGTTGTGCCCCTATTGTCCCCATATTGTTATTATTGTGCCCCATAATAGCCCACCATTGTTATCTTTGTGCCCTTATATTATTATTGTTAGGTCGACTTTGGTTATATTGTGACCTTTAGACTCCTATATATAGAAAGGAGGTTTTGTCATTTGTATCATCAAAGAATTGTTCATTTGTGTAATGTAAAGGAGGTTGCCCCCTCTAAGAGGCTTATTTTGAAGGCTTTTATCTATCTTTTTGTGAGCTGGTTTCATAACAAAGTGTATCCAGCCTTCCGCTTTAGAGTGCAACCATTGCCAATCAACAATATCATTGACTATTGGCTTTATGTTGAAGATATTTGTAACCCTTATTAAAATCATGAGGTTGGTCTCCAAAAAGATCTGAAAACTATTGTCTAGTACCCTCCACCTTTTTTGGGAAATAAATGGTCTATTTCCATATCCACCAACATTCCTGTGGCATTACAAAAGGTCATAATAATCGACCTATTCTTTTCACCTTCAACTACGTTACATTAAAATTAAAGCACATTATCCATGAATAATAAATGTATAAGATTATTGTTTTGTCCCATTGAAATCCCCTAAATCTGATCACTTTGCATGGATTTAATAAGCATTTGGTTGAGCCTTGTTAATTTAATTTGAAACTTTGCAACTGCTTAGATGAATTATTGAAAACAAGGCAACTAAAACTGAAACCAAATTTACTTTCACCAATTTATAAGCAAAGGAAAATAATCAAGAAATAAAAACACATTCACACAATTTGAAATGCTTGTTTACCCAAAGGGGAAAACCTGCTTTCTTTGTTGTGGTATTTTATTGATTGTTCTTTGAGCAATTGGATCTATTACAAAGCCATCTGTCTCTAAGAAAGCATTCTTCTTCTCACTAATATTCGCTGATACGATTGATCTTGGCTTGCCCTAATCATTGCTTGATATGGATCCTCTAGCTAGCAACTGTTTTCTTGCTGAAGCCTTGACTTGCCCTACCTCTTGCTTGATCCGAACTCCTTGATCTTTGCACACTAGAAGGCCTTATTCTTTTGGGCACTTGGGACTATTTCCTAGTGCACTAGGTTCCTGTTTCCTAGTGCACTAGATCCCTATTTCCTTGCGCAAATCAACTCCTATTTTGTAGCACAAATCCTCCTAAATTCTTGCACACTTGTGCTCTCCTTTTTCTTAGGACACAAGCTGTTAAATCTGCAGACAATCTCCTAAAACCTTGCGCACTTTTGATCTCCTATTTCTTAGGACATGAGCTCTCAATTCTGCGCTCTCCACAATCAAAGATGATCTCACAAACTTGTGTAAATTATGTGCCTTTGTCCTTCTCTTTATAGACCTAATCAAACATGCAAGGAAGGCCCAATTCAATTTTAGAAGTTGAGTTCTGATAGTGATACTCTTTCTCCTCTCCAATCAACACTTGGAGTCTTAACTCGTTCTTCCTTCAATCAAGACTGAAGGCTAACTTGCTCCAACTGAACTTGCAACCGCCACCTCATTTTGTAGTCAAACTAAAGAAGACTCCACATAATTGAAGCTTCATCTCTACACATGCTATCTTGATGATCATTCCAGTAAACTAGAAATAAACTCATCCTAACTAAAGTCTGAGTCATAAGCTCACCCTCATGCTAGAGAAACAAATCGAGGTCTTCACTAGCCAAAGCACAAGTCAGAAGACCTTTATTGGCTACATTTTCAACACTTCCTCCTAGCGAGGAAGGTACTTCTAGAAGAACCTCCTGCACTTGGATTTGTTTCCACTACCACCACATTATCTGTCGCTGTAGTTGCTCCCTCTAAACTAGAAGTCTTCCATGCTTCCAGCTACGAAATATGATCTTGTATACCCAGCACGATCCAACAATTGATTTGCCATATAGTCTTAGCACTATCTCGCAAGCATTGTTATGCATGATAGAAGAGTACTCTTCCACCATAACATGACACCAAACTTGTTGAGAAGCTGCCTCCTTGTAACAAGAAGGCTCTGAGTCTATCACCTCAATCATAAGTGCCACGTGCTCCGTATATCTCTGTTGCTATTTATTCTGTCTGAATGTGGTACTGAGAGGTCCAACACTCTCCTGATCCTCCCCAAACAACTCGTTTTCCCACTTGGCTCGAAATCTCCCTATACTGGGAGTCACTGACTAAGTGGCTGCCTCCACTTGTCCTGGTCTCTTCTCCCGATGAATCCTCTTGTCACCTTGCTGAGACTCAATTTGTGAAACTGGCTGAGGCTCTTGCTTGAGAGCGAGTAGCTCCTCCTCAGGTACTCTAAACTGTTGTCACTCTAAGGACTCCCTTAGAGCTCTGCTCTTCTCAACCCTCACGTTTCTACTTTGCGTACTTCTCGCCTTGCTACTCAAGGGCGTGCCTTTCTCAACCTGCATCCTGTACATATCATTCATCCTCACACCTATCTGCTTCATAGATCTAGAAGCTAAGTGCTTGAGGTAAGTCTTACCTCTGCTGAAGATGACATCATAACCCCTATCCTCTAGGGTAGCCACTGAAACATGATTCTTCATCAAGCTTGGAACGTATAGGACATCTCTGAGATGGAGAGCTACTTGACTCCCTCTCAAAACTTACAGTACGAGCTTTCCTGGTTGTGTATTTGCCATCATCTCCTAGCTCAATGTGAAACTACATGTCCTTCTCCTTTAGGTGGTTGAAGTATTACTTGTTCTTGGTCATAAGGAAGGATGCTCCAAAACCAATATACCATACATTGCTGCCTGCTGAGCTTTCCATGCAAGCTATTAATGAGAAAACTTGCCCGAGCTGAGAAGAAAACACATCTACCTCAGTTGATGGAGCCACGTGATCCTTACTGGACTCCTTTCGATTGTGACACTTAGTGGCATAGTGCCTGAACTCATGGCAATGGAAGCACTTGATCTTGCTTAGATCATTCTTATTCTCGCCCTTTTGACTGAAATCATCCTCTTCTTGGCCCTTCTTGGCCTTGGCTTTGCTACCATTGCCTACTCTTGAATGTAGTCTGACCACAACCTATCCCAACTAGGAATATTTTCTCTACCACCGACAGCATCATGGAAATTCTCCCAAGACTTATGAAGCCCCAGAAGCGCTAGACTCACAAGGTCATTGCCTGCTATAGTATCACCCATTCCAGTGAGCTCATCCTGAACCTGGGTGAACTTGGAAAGATATGTAATGATGGGCTCCCCTTTGCTCATTCAGATGCTTCTTAGCTTCTCCTTTAAGGCAAGCTTCTCGAAATCATTGGAACCCTTGATACAAATCTAAGATGGCTTTCCACATCTCATATGACATCTTCTTCCCATGGAGATGAGGGATAATATGGTTTCTGATCCCCTCAAGAATGAACCTCCTGGCCTTGGTGTCATTCTTGTTATGTTGGATCAACTGTCGGGCATCTTGAGGTGGCACTATTTGATTCTTCATGAATTCTAGCACCCGAGAGGAAGTTCGAGGCTCCCTCTAAATTATGATCTGCCCTTAGTCCTTGAAACGCCATATTGCTATCCAAAGATACTACTCTTCAAAACTCTAGCACAAGCCTTCTGCCTAATTTGCGCTCTTCACTAACTGATAAATTTGGTGCTGGTCTTTATGCTAATCTATGCTTTGATACCATGTTAATTTTCCTTGAAACTCTGCAACTACTTAGATGAATAATTGAAAACAAGACAACTAAAATTGAAACCAAATTTACTTTCACCAAGATACAAAGTTTCTTAACAATTTATAAGCAGTGGAAAATAATTGAGTTATAAAAACACATTCACACAAATTGACACAAATTGACACGCTTGTTTACCTAGGAAACCTAAAAGAGAAAACCTGCTTTCATTGTTGTGGTATTTTATTGATTGTTCTTCGAGTAATTGGATCTATTACAAAGCAATCTATCTTTGAGAAAGCGTTTTGATTCTTCTCACTAATCTCTACTGATACAGTTGATCTCAGCCTACCTTGATCACTTGATCTCGACCCTCTAGCACGTAACTGTTCCCCTGTTGAAGCCTTGACTTTCCCTGGCTCTTGCTTGATCCCAACTCCTTGATCTTTCTGCACTGGAAGCTCCTATTCCTTTCCCACTTGGGCCTATTTCTTAGTGCACTAGATCCCTATTTTCTTGCGCAAATCAACTCCTATTTTGCATCACAAATCCTCCTAAATCCTTGAACACTTGTGGTCTTCTATTTCTTAGGACACAATCTCTTAAACCTGTGCACAATCTCCTAAATCCTTGCGCACTTGTGATCTCCTATTTCTTAGGGCACAAGCTCTCAATTCTGCGCTTTCCACAATCAAAGATGATCTTACAAACTTGTGTAGCCTTTGTCCTTCTCTTTATAGATCCAATTCAAGCATGTAAGGAAGGCCCAATTCAATTTTAGAAGTTGAGTTCTAATAGTGAGTTAACTAAGAGTGATACTCTTTCTCCATCCAATCAACACTTGGAGTCTTAACTCGTTTTTCATTCAATCAAGGCTGAAGCCTAACTTGCTCTAACTGACCTTGTAACTGCCACCTCGTTCTTTAGTCAAACTGAGAAAGACTCCACGTAACTGAAGCTCTAACTCTACGCATGCTATCTTGATGATCATTCCAGTAAAGTGGAAATAAAATCATCTTAACTGAAGTCTAACTCATGAGCTCGCACTCATGCTAGAGAAAGACATATCAAGGTCTTCACGGGCTAAGGCACAATTCAGAAGACTTCTATTTGTTGCATTTTCAACATTCTCTCTTAGCGAGGAAGGTAATTATGGAAGAACCTCCTGCACCTGGATCTGTCTCTAACACCACCATGTTATCTGCTGCTGTAATTGCTCCCTATGAACTGGAAGGCTTTTCCGCTTCCTGCCGTGGAATTTGATCTTAAGACTTATTCCTTCCAACCATGCTCCTAGGATCTTGATCCCGAGCATCTAACAATGTCATATCATACCAACTAGGCTCCTGACTGTGCTTGAAGAATCACTCTTCATTGCCACCTGTTCCCTCTCAGCAACTGGCACTGTTCCTGCATCTAAGACACTGGCCTTGTACTTCTTCACATGTCCATCTGTTGCATGCTTGATCTTGTATACACAACATGATCCAACAACTTATTTGCCATTTGGTCTTGGCACTATACCATAGCATCATGTTAAACCCGTTGAGAAGTTGCCTCCTTGTAACAAGAAGGTTTCGAGTCTATCACCTCAGTCATAAGTGCCATGTACCCCATATATCTTTGTGGTTGTTTACTCCATCGGAATGTGGTACTAGGAGGTCCAACTCTCTCATGATCCTCCCCAAACAGCTTGTTTTCCCACTTGGCTCGAAATCTCTTTGCACTAGGAGTCACTAACTAAGTGGCTGCGTCCCCTCGTCCTAGTCTCTCCTCCTGAGCATCCTGTTGTAACATTATTTGGTTTTGATAAGTTAGGAAAATTCAATGTTTTATAGGCATCCATATCAATAAAATGTTAGGTGTTAGCTGCCCTAAATAAAGAAGGCAAAAGGAAAATAAAATGATAAAGAAGCAAAAAGAAAAGAAAGACTTCGTTTCATGTTTTTATAAATGCACAGGCTGCTAGTCTAAATGCACCAAAAACAAACATCAAATGTGTTTTTATGTGCAAAACAAAAGGCATAGGAGTAAAAGCTTTACTCTAAGGTTTATATATCAATTATTTGATATTAATCCTATCCCTAAGTATAAAATCCCAAATCATTATGCCCCTCTGCTCACATTTCTCTCCACCTTCATATCCCTAAGTTTTAACACCCCTCTTATATCGCACATTCCCCAACATTGCATTAAATCAATTCCTGACCCCACCAAATAGTCCCGTCATGTCATGATTTAACTCCCTACCATATCACACTCCATCGTTGCCTATCTTTACACATCCGACGACCCACATCATATTTCGGCCCCCCCTCACCATCCTAGCTTTACTGTCGGGGGGGGGGGGGGGAGGTCTGAAATGGGAGGTATCCCAAACTGCGCCCGCCCCTACGTGTCAGCTCCTTAGCGTTTTAGACCCCCCTCGAGTGAAACCACTAACCAGTCCCCCCCCTTTCGAAACGCTGATTTCCTCGCTCCTGATGCCGCTGTCCTACCCTTACACTCTCGCCATTCACCTTCCACCACCTCATCTATCCGTTAAATCCATCAAATCATATTCATTCCCTCCACAATTAACCCGTTAAGCATTCAATTGGCTTAGCTGTTAATTCAACGGACCCGCTCCACCTTCAACGGAAAACAAAATTTGTTATATAAACCTCCGTCCCATTTGAGAAAAGGTGACTAAACTCTTGCATTATCACTGTTAATTGATTTGTTACAGGTTGCTGGACTCAATCCCATCATCTTCAATTGCCAGCAACACTCTCTGCTCGATCATTTCCACCCTGTTACCTCTTCTTTTGCCTCCAAAACTTGATCCCTCTCTATACATTCAAACCTCTAGTCAATTTTCATTCCTGTTCTTAGCCATAGCCAACATGCCTCTAAAGGACCAGAGGAAATTGTCAATCCTCTGATCTATCCTCCCATAGATCTTCATCATGTCCCTATGGTTGACAAAGACTACAAGATCCATGAGACATTTTGTGAACTTGACCTCTTCGAGATGTTTGAAGAGAAGTATATAGATAAGTTTAGATGATATCCAGCTGGGGGAATCCAACTTACCTCATTACATTTTCCCTTGTACCCACAACACTCCAAATTTTATTAGAAAATGTCATGCATCATACTTGCGAAGCCAAAGAGCCATAGTCACCCCCATTAGAGAAATTCCGTTTTAACTCCTCATGCCATTGATCAGATGATGCAAGACCCTTCAGTAGAGAATGCTACCCCATTTTCCTATGAAGCATTGGTTGAACTACACCAAAAACTAGACTTTGCCAAGAGAGCCCAAACTCTTGAGCTGTTCTTGACACAAGATGCTTCATTTCCAAAGAAAAATCCTCCTTATCCCTCCTCCATTTTCCCTGAGAGAGCCAAGCAGATTATTACAGTTGTTTCCTACCTCCTTGGCTACTACTCTGATCAATCGGTAGATGAGGCCATTGTAGGATTTTTGGCCATCTTCTCTGCTGATTCTAAACCCTCCATTGTGTTTAATATCAACCAATTTCTTGCAGAGTCAATTCATCAGCAACTTATCAAATTCCCCACTGAGGTATTCAAATATGCCTTCGTGTTGGCAACCAGCAGTCAATCATCTTTTGGACTACTCTAGTCATGAAGGAACATAAGGAGGAAACTTATAAACAGTTTACAGAGATGTTCTCATCCAGCAATAGGTGTCCTAAGCGGTAGGATAGAACCAAGGATCAGTGAGGAAATCAGAAGGGTGTTGCAGCTGTCAGATCAAGTTCAGACATGAGACTAGTACCTTTATGAGAATTATACAGAAATAAGAATATTTGGATGTGAACTCCCACCTTACAAGCTGCCAAAATTCCTCCCAATGAGGATTTTTGCTTTGGAATACATAAGGCAGATGATCAACATGGATGAAATCCACTTTGTTGCTGCCAAGAAAAAGTCAGTTTAAAATCAAAACACAGGTTGGCCCTTTCATTTGCAACAACAGGGTAGTAGGGGAAGAAGCAGATAAGCTCTTGAAGGAAATGCAGTTCAATCTAAGCTTTACTTGGACATATGATCCATTAGGGATCATTTCTAAATTAAGGGTAGAAACCAAGTCTACTCCTTACTTTCACACATCTAGGCCAGAGATAGAGAAGTACAAGAATCAATTAGAATGGGCTGAAAATACCCTTTAGGAGGCAGAAGAACAACAAGTATCATCATCCACAATGCATACTCCTACCATGCAGGAGAAGACATCCAAGAGAAGTAGAGAGGAAGAGTCCCCTTTAGGGATTGACATTTTTAGTGAGGGATTCAAGATAATGTACAGAAAGAAGGCCAAGCTTAGTTCCAGACTAAGCCTTAGCAAATATTCAGAGCAGCAGACCATTATCACCACTAATGAGCCACTTGTTTCCTCATTAGTGGGTGATCAATCCACACAGTCTCCTACTACCTCCACAACTTCACAAGAGCAACAACAAATAATGCAGACAGGTACATCTACTTCAGGGGAGTTAGAGAAGAGCATAATGGACATCTTCAAGGAGATAAAAGTCAGAAATGAAGCCTTGAAGATTAACACCTACAACCAATTCTGGAAACAGACTTCTGGTGCCCAAAGCAGGCTGCTGTCAGCCTTTGACTCAGAAAAGGGGAAAATGCAAATGGCATTCCTACAAGCACAAGTTCCCCAACCCAAGACTGCATCAGACTACAAAAATACAACTTTTGAGTTTGATGTAAAGGATATACATCCCATTGATCAGATGGAGATGCATAAGCAGATTGGGGAAATGATATTTTCAACTGTCACTAACACTGCCATGACTTTATCAAAACTGTAGGTTACCTTGGCAAATGTCCAATCATAGCTAAAGATGGAGAAGGTATCTGCGCTTGCCAAAGACACTAGGATTAAAACCATGGAGGACTTGGTAATCAAACTGGGTTATGATCCATCAAACATCAATGTTGCAGAAGAACTTGTGAAGAAGACGAATTTGGACATAGCGGCATTGAGAAAGCAGTTAAAACTGCCAGCCACTGAAGATCCTCTAGCCAAGGATATTAAAGAGACAGAGGCTCAAAATGCAAATATGATGAAGCTCATCATTGAGCAGACTGCACAACTCAAGCAAATGGAGACAAAGATGGAGAAGCTAGTTAAAGAGAAGGAGAAAGCTGCTAAAAAGGCTACCCCCTTGGAAGCACTCCTATCACAGTCATTCCTATAGCCATATCTCCTACAACAAGTACAGGAGACGCTACAGACTAGTTGGCCAATGTAGTGCAAAACATGTCTCTCCAGACTGGAGAAATCAAGAAGTTGTAGGATCAAGTGAAACTTCTAGAGGATCATCGTTAGAAATCTGAGATTTTTCATGCAACAGAGGTTCAGAGAGCTCATAATCAGATAGAAGTATGGAAGAAGTTAGCCGCTGAATCTTCCATTTGCCACACTCTCGGTCATGTCAAGGAAATCATATGGAACAACATCATTGAGGAGATAGATGAAATTTGGTCATCTATCCAGATTATTTTTGAGCAAAAGGAGTTGATGGAAAAGGCAAAGCAGACCATTGCCAATATAAATGCTCAATTGGGAGAGATGCCTGCTACAACCAACAACATTATAAAATTCCTCAATTCCAAAAATAGATATGAGCTGGATGATCTAGGAGTGAATGAACAAAAACCATCCTGGAGGTGAAGAAAGTTCTGACCAAGAACATAGTCGTACAATCGACAGAGAAGTGTCACACTCTAGAGGTAGCAGTCAACCGGTTTTTCACAAGGATTGATGCATTGAACAAGAAGGGTTTGCCTTCACTGTTTGTAATTAATGATAAATTAATGACTAGGGAAGACTATATGAAGAAGCTTCAGGACATTGCCAGGGACACAGCTAAGTCCTCGAACATTAAAGGTTCTATGACAGGCAGAGCGTTTTACAAAGCCATCAACAACGTCAGTTTTGTTCAACATGAGATAAAACATATTTTCGCTGTAAAACCCACTTTTGCCCGGTATACTGAGGTAGATGAAATCTACAACAAGTTAACAAAGATAGTTGTTCCGGATGAAGAAAGGTGGGAGAAGTTGTGTGAGTTTCAGGATTAAAGGACACATCAACTTCACCAGCGCAGTACCCGAATAGTGGCCACTAAGCAACAACTTTCCTTCAAAACTGGGCCATAGGTTTACATTCATTCCTTTTGATCGAATTACTTATGTTTCTGTTAGTTTTAAGTAATAATAGAATGTCGTGTGACTCAGGCATTTATTGTAATATTTTCTAATTTTGTTTAAATACTCCAGTCTGTCGAAGTATTGAGGGTTGCACCCTTGAACCAGTTATCACACCGGTTTGTACTACGCTGCAACATTTTTGATATAATAAAAGATTATGGATTTACTTCATATGGCTAGTCTCTTAGAGGCTTGACATGCCGTGAATCCTCCCGAAAGAGAGGAGTGCCTTCGGGAACGCGGACACAGGTGGTGCATGGCTGTCGTCAGCTCGTGCCGTAAGGTGTTGGGTTAAGTCCCGCAACGAGCGCAACCCTCGTGTTTAGTTGCCAGCGTTTAGTTTGGAACCCTGAACAGACTGCCGATGATAAGCCGGAGGAAGGTCCATTTTGGTTGGTACATCGCTGTTTTGTCCGCTAGGTGGCATACAAATCCATTCACGGATCTATATGCTCTGATTGAAAAGCGTGAGACCGCTCAACTAAACGACTTAGTGGGACCGCCTCTGCAAGAAGATATTCGCCGAAGCCTCTGGCAGATATTCCTGGAGCATCTTACCAGGAGATATGGATTCATTCAAGAAGACCCTTGAGTTGTTTTCATCATGGTTTTCATTATGTATTCTTCATATAATTTAATTCTTTTATAGTCATTCGATTGAAAATTTAATTGAATCTTAGTTTTATTTTGAAATTGCTGTGAAGTTGTTTTAAATAAGAGATTAATTTGCAGAACTATGTGTTATTGTAAATTCCTCTTTGAACTTAAGTTGCAATAGATTTTTGTAATAGTTTTATTATATTCTGTTGATCAAGGAAACTTTGTTTTCTTGATTTCTGCTTATAAATGATTAAATACTCAGTCTGAATATTAAATCACTTATACTTCTCTATATTCTACTTTTCCATCCCACTTAAATCGAAATAACCATATGTATGTAAAGAACAACCTTTTGTTTTATTTAGGATCCTTCTAAGTTTAAAGTACCTGTTGATAAACAGTTCACTGGTCATCCAACCATTAAAATCAACAAAACATTTTAGATGCTTTGGCATAACCAATTGACCTTAGGTTATCTCAAAGGACAACATCAGACTAGCGTCGTTACCATGGAGTGAAGAACTGAAAGTTAAATTTTCCCTGGAGCAACTTTTTTCCCTTTCCCTTTAAGGTGAATAAAGGATAAGGTTATAGGTCAAAATCTTTCACTTGGTGATTCCACTGGTCCAAGCTGGCTCCTTATAAGCATACTAGCTCCTTAACAGGTCATCGCGGCATTTTCGCTAATATTTTTTTGTTTGTTTGTTTTAATATATATTGCGACGTTTCAGAAGCTAAAAAACCCATTTGTGCCGAAATCTCGATGATCCTCGAGTCCAAATTTCAGATCTTGTCTCGCTATATTTTCAAAGGTATGATCTATAAGGAAGTTAGGGTTTTGCAGGCTCCCGAATTATATCCCAAACATGTGACCTTGGGAAAATCGTCATAGCTTTCTCTCTGAGTATCAGATTGATATTTCGTAAGAAGTTACATAAAGAGGACAGACTGTCGTTTTCAGAGTATCAATTTCAAGTCCAAAGGTTGAAACAGTGACACGTGGCACTTCGTACAAGTTCGCTCTACTGAAAAAGTGTATAATCAAGTCATCTTGGGAGATTGGGCATAATTCTTTCTTGGAGAATCCAATTTTGATCAAACTTGTGGCATTGGAAAGAGGACTCAGAGGGCTACCACAATTCGCAATTTCAGACCTTGGAGATCCGAAATTTCAGAGATACATCAGATTCAATATCGAGTTCCGACAAAGTGAGAAAAGGCGTGTAGTTTTTTTTTTTTTTTAATTTTGCATAAGTTTGGTTTGAAAAATTAGTTTCAAGGAATTCAAAGGGCATATTGAAACATAATTATCATTAATTGATGCTCTGAAAAAAGAAAATGGAAACACCTAGTAAGCAACTTGAAAGCTCAAGCATGACTCATGAAGAAGAGGAAGAAATGCAATAAGATATATCAAAATTACGAGACCAAGTGCAACAAAATTCACTCTCACAAAAAGTAATAGAAGCTAAGATGGATGGTTTAAAGAAAGGTGTGGAAGCTAAGATGGTTGGTGTGTAAGATAAGATGGACGGTTTAAAGAAAGGCATGGAAGCTAAGATGAATGACGTGGAAACTAAGATGGATGGTTTGGAAGCTTAAGATGAATGACGTGAAAACTAAGATGGAAGGCAAAATGGAAGATTTGAAGACATATTTGACAAAGTTGCTACAAGAAATGTTTACTAATGGTGAAAGAGTAGTAAAGGAAACTCATGATGAGAACAAAAGGAATGTTAATCATGATTTCATAGACTCTAACGTTGGATTGAATATCCACCATGTTCCAAAAATTGATATGAGGAAGTTTGATGGCAAGGATCTCGTAACATGGATACTACAAATGGAACAATATTTCGACATCCATAATGTGCAAAACACAAAAAATGTACGCATTTCAACTCTATTTGGAACCAAATCTTTTTGTATTGTATCGATGGCTTTGCTCTCGTAAACAAATTGTTACTTGGGCAATTTTTACAGAAGAAATGATAGCACATTATGAGGATACAAAAAGCAACACATTTTTTAGCCAATTGATAAATCTCAAACAAAAGGTTTCAATAATGGAGCACATTGAGGACTTCCAAAAATTGAATATAAGGGTAAAAGATATTCTAGAGGAGCATAGGATTGATGTGTTCATAGGGAGTTTAAAGGATAATATCCAACATGAAGTTCACCTTTAGGAACATGATTCATTGGATAAGGCATTCAGGTTGGCAAGAAAAATGCAAAGCAAAATAATGGCAACCAGGAAGCCTACCACATACAACTATAAAGATGGAAGTGTTGTTGCCCTTAGCGTTCCACAACCTACAAGGTTGACACCACAACAATTGGAAGAAAAAAGAGCAAAAGGGCTTTGTTACGGTTGTGATAACAAATACACTAAAGGTCATAAGTGTGTTGTGATAACAAATACACTAAAGATCATAAGTTTGCTGAGATGAAATTATTTTACATAGATTGTGAAGAGGAGGAAGAAAAAAAACAAGAAACGTAAAAAAAATAGGATATACACTAGGAACAAACCCTAGAGAAAGAAAAAATGAATCCGACCATATCTTGTAATGCATTGGCTGGAATTACCACTCCTCAAATTATCAAGATAGAAGGACATATCAAGAAGAAAAATGTAATAGTGTTGATTGATTCAGATAGTACCCATAATTTTATTCATTGTAAGATAGCCAAGGAATTGAATTGCTTCCTATTTCCAGCACTAGAGTGTCAAGTGATGGTTGCAAGTGGAGGAACCATAAATTGCTTCGGAAAATGCCATAATATCAAGCTATCCATGGGATAATATGTATTGAATAGTCCAATGCTTTCCATTCCAATGGGTGGCGTTGATGTTGTACTAGGAGTCCAATGGCTGCAATCCTTGGGTACAATAACTTTTAATTTTCAAGAACGTTTCAAGAAATTTTGTTCGGAAGGAAAGGAAGTTGAATTAAGAGGTATTGCAGGGTTGGGAAAGATAATCCACTCTAATGGAATGACAAAACTTCTAAAGAGAGAATAACGAGGCGTAATTGCACACTTACGTTCGTTAGAGGTTCCCACATCGAAATCATCTATTTCTCCAGATCTTCAAAAAGTCTTGGACAATCATTCCAAGGTATTTGAGACTCCCAAAGGCCTCCCACTATTCGTGATCATGTTGTTCGTGATCATGATAATGCTATTCATTTGATTCTAGGAAGTGTTCCTCCAAACATTAGGCCTTATAGATATCCCTATGCCCAAAAGAGTGAAATTGAACGTATGGTTGCAGAAATGCTAGAGGTTGGTCTAATTCAACCTAGTCAAAGTTCTTTATTTGCTCCAGTAGTGTTGGTGCACAAGAAGGATGGATCATGGCGCATGTGTCTAGATATAAGCTCACTATTAAAGATAAATTTTCCATTCTTGTCATTGATGAATTGCATGGATCAATTTACTTCACCAAGTTGGATCTTCGTTTAGGATATCATCAAATCAAAATGAAGACTGAAGACATTTCGAAAACAACATTTAGAACTCATGAGGATCATTATGAATTTTTGGTCATGCATTTTGGCCTTACCAATGCACCACCTTCTACATTTCAAGGTTTGATGAATTTCATTTTCAAACCCACCCTTAGAAAATTTGTGTTAGTATTTTTTGATGATATACTAATCTACAAGAAGTCTTGGAAGGATCATGTTCAACGTGTTGACAAGGTGCTCAAACTATTGGAGGAGAAACAATTATATGCAAAAAGCTCCAAATGTTTATTTGGAGTATAGGTGGTGGAATATCTGGGTCATATTGTATCTAATGAAGGTGTTAAGGTAGACCTTAGCAAAATTAAAGCCATTAAGGAATGGAAAATCCCCACATCCATAAATCATCAACGAGGATTTCTCAGGCTGACAGGGTATTATCGCAAGTTTGTTAAGAATTATGGGAGAATAGCAGCACCTCTAACAAGATTATTGAAGAAAGATGCATTTTCAGGGACTCCAGAAGCAACAAAGGCCTTTGAACATCTTAAAGAGGCAATGTGCCAAGCACTAGTCTTTAGCTACGTCAGGCTTCACAAAAATCTTTATTGTGGAATGTGATGCCTCAGGAAAAGGAGTTGGTGTCGTTTTAATGCAAGAAGAAAGATCCATTGCTTTCGAAAGTCGTCCAATCAAAGGAAAGTATTTACACAAAGCTATTTATGAGAAGGAAATGTTGGCAATACTAGATGCACTTAAGAAATGGTGACCCTACCTAACTTCAAGGTAAAAATGGATCATTATAGTCTTAAATACTTTTTAGAACAAAGATTATCTTCAAAAGAGCAACAAAAATGGGTCACAAAGATGTTGGGTTATGACTTTGAAATCATCTACAAAAAAGGGAAGCAAAATGTTGTGGCAGATGCACTTTCAAGAAAGGATGAGGATGTGGAAGCATTGCTTTGTGCCATTTCTATTATCCAACCAGATTGGATAAACGAAGCAAGGGATGAATGGAAGAATGGCGAAGAAGTGTGGGCACTCATTCAAACGTTACAACAAGATCCTAGTATATCTAATACATTTAGCTGGAAAAATGATTTGTTATGGTACAAAGATCGCTTATACCTATGTAAGAATTCCCAACTCAAACAAAAGATTCTTATGGAATTGCACACTTCTCCCTTAGGAGGGCACTAAGGATTTTTAAAAACTTACCACAGGGTTAAGAAGGAATTTTTTTGGGATGGCGTTAAATTGGATATTCAGAAGTTTTTGGCGGAATGTTTGGTTTGCTAACAAAATAAAGTTGAAATAATTAAGACACTAGGTCTATTAGAACCTTTATGCATTCCAAGCCAATGTTTGGGAGGAGGTTTCAATGGATTTTATCACAGGTTTACCCAAGTCCGAAGGAAAGAGTATCATCATGGTGGTAGTTGACATATTTACTAAGTATGCACACTTTTGTGCATCATCCATTTAAAGCCAGTACAATTTATACTGCATTTGTGGAAACAATTCAAAAGATACATGGAAACCCAAAGATTATTTAAAGTGACAAAGATCCCATTTTCGCTTAAATTTTTTGAGTCAAATTATTTTATTGTCTCGGTACTCAGTTAGCTCATAGCTCATCTTATCATCCTCAATCTGATGGGCAAACTGAGATAGTAAACAAATGTTTGGAGGGATATCTTCGTTGCATTGCCTTTGATAAAGAGACACAACGGGTCAAATGGTTGCCTTTGGCTGAATGGTGGTATAACACTTCCTTCCATACTGCAGCGAAAATGACCCCATTTATGGCACTTTATTGATATCATCCACCATCTATATCATATTTAAGAGAAAATTCTAAGGTCCAAGAGTGGAAGATCACATCGAGCATCAACAACAAGTTCTCCAACTCTTAAAGGATAACCTCACTTTGGCGCAGAATAGAATGAAACAATAGGCAGATCAACTTTGCAACGAAAGAAGTTCTGATGTAGGTGGCTGGGTATTCCTACAGTTACAACCATATAAACAAATGTCCCTCAAGCAAGCTAAGAAGGATAATAAATTATCACCCAAGTATTATGGTCCATACAAGGTGTTGCGAAAGATTGGTACTATGGCATACAAATTGGAGCTTCCCAAGTGCACCTAGTTTTCCACGTTTCATGTTTAAACTTTAAAAAAGATTATAGGTGACAAGCTCCCAGTTCAAACAATATTGCCAAATCTTGATGAGGAAGGAAAAATCATATTGGAACCTGAAGTAGTTGCAGAAACAAGAACTCGACAACTACGAAATCGATCAATTTCAGAGTATCTCATCAAGTGGAAGAACTTACTTGTTGAAGATTCCACATGGGAGGATGATAATTTTATACAGAAGCATCCATAACTACTCAAGCATTCAGGACAACACTTTTTTGAAGGAGAGGGGCATGTTAGGTCCCTATATTACTAGTGATTCCCCCATTACTATTGTGACTTGCCATTGTAGCCTTTATTGTTATTATTGTGCCCCTATTGTCCCAATATTGTTATTAGTGTGCCCCATAGAAAGGAGGTTTAATCATTTGTATCATCGAAGAATTGTTTATTTGTGTAATGTAAAGGAGGTTGCCTCCTCGAAGACGCTGATTTTGAAGTCGTTGATCTATCTTTTTTATCTTTTTGTGAGCTGGTTCATAACATGATTTCTGATGGAGAGTTAACTGAGAGTGATACTCTTCCATTCTCCAATCGACACTTAGAGTCTTCATTTGTTCTTTCTTCAATCAACACTGAAGCCTAACTCGCTCTAATTGAAATTGTAACTGCGATCTCGTTCTGTACTCGAGCTAAAAAAAATTCTGCGTAACTGAAGCTCCAAATGTACGCATGCTATCTTGATGATCATTTTAGTAAACTAGAAATAAACTCATCCTAATTGAAATCTAACTCATGAGCTCGCACTCATGCGAGAGAAAGACAAATTGAGGTCTTCAATGGCTAAGACCTTCACTCGCTACATTTTCAACACTTCCTCTTATCGAGGAAGGTACTTCTATAAGAACCTCTTGCATCTAGATTTGTCTCCAACATTACCACATTATCTGCTATTGTTGTTGCTCCCTCTGAACTAGAAGGCTTCCCTGCTTCCTGCTACATAATCTGATCTGAAGCCCTGTTCCTTCCAACCATGCTCCTAGGATCTTGATCTTGAGCATCTAACAATGTCATATCATTTTGTCTGGAACTTTTGGATGTGAATTGTGTAGAAGGTTTCCTTGTTTGACGTTTCGGGTGGATACTCCACCCATCATCAAGTACCAGAAAGCAAACAAATGGTAAGCATGAGAGAAAATAAGAGCTATTAGTAATAAGAGGACAAAGGTTGGAAAAAACAGTGACAAGGACAAAATATTAAAATAAGAGCATGAAGGGTCAAGAGGTGAGGGAAATTATAATTAAAAGCAAATGGTTAAAATAAAAAGTCAAAGTAAGATTTGATGCAAAAAAGGAAGAAGTCCAAAAATAGAATAAAATATTAAATTTTTAATTTTTAGAATTAATATTAATATTATCTTTTTTTTAGTCAAAGCTTAAAAATAATATATTAAATTGTTAAGTTATATTTAATTGGTTAGAATTAGTATAGAATTAATGCTAATAATAATAATAATAATAATAACTAAATAAATAATATTAATATCAATTGGTTATAGAGTTAACATTAATATTATATAATTGTTAACAATTTAGAGTTTTATTTATTTATTACGTAAATACAATTTGTGTTATTATTATTAAATGATTAAAAGTTTATTATTATTATTATTAATAATATATTTAATTGGTAAGTTATTATATTATGTTTAATTGATAAAATATTATAATATTAAATTTAGTTGATTATATATATAAGTATTAGAATCAAATTATTTAAAAAGGTTCTACGATAGGGAAGGCGAATTTTTAGGAATAAAAAAATATTTTATTAGGGTCTAATCTTATGGTATAATATATGAAAATTTATATATATATATATATGTGGAAAATTGAGGAGGCTGGATTATATGAAAAATTATATATATAAATATATATATGTGGAAAATTGAGGAGGCTAGATTAAGAAGAAAGGAGATGGATTATAGTCTCCCAGGAGTGGCTAAGCTTATAGCCATCTTATTTATATATATGTGTTGTGTGGAAAATTGAGGGGGCTGGATTAAGAAGAAAGGAGATGGATTATAGGCTTCCAGGATTGGCTAAGCTTATAGCTATCTTATTTATTGATATATCAAGTGAGGCTCCTGGTAGTACTTGAAGAATCACTCTTACTTGCCACCTGCTCCCTCTCAGCGACTGAGATTGTTCCTTCATCCACAACTAAGGCCTTGTACTTTAGAGGGAGACTTTGCAGCCCAAGAAGAGCTCGCGTATTCAGAGGGGAGCAAGGGTGCTCCTATAACCGCCAAGAAAGAATCATGGAGAAAGTGGAAGACATTTCAGGATAAGAAGAAGAAGCATGATGCTTCCAGTGATAATGACACTTTTGAGAGGCGTAGTTCATGCTATAGGGATTGGTGCAGTTGTAATCAGTGTAAGTGAACTGAACACTAAACAACTTGAACTTTCCATTGTCAAAGTAGGATTTTAATATTGTGAAAATTCTTCAACTAGAATTCCTATTACAACAAACTGATGTTACTTCTCCTACTTGTTAATCCAGACAAGTTATTTACTGTGTGCTATTGCAAACATCGAAGTAAATACTACTGCAACCTTCACTTAATTAAATTATATACGTAAACAAGAAACTGAGCAACAAATAAAACACAACACAATAGACACCATTATTTTTGGACAAATGTCCCCAGAAAAACCCAATGCGGGAAAATCGGTGCAACAAATCAGAGGGTTTTATTATTATGCAGGAGAAAATCCGAGTACAATTTTTGGATGCTCAACTAGCAATCCGATACAGAGAGAATACTGGACAAAATGAATGGTGAAATGATCTCACCCTGTCACTGGGAAAATCTGAGACTAATCACGTTGAGCTGGAGCCTTTGCATAGTCTTTGCGCATAATTGCGTCACTCCCACGCAGTTCCTGCGTCACTCTTGCTGGGTGTCACGTTGCTCCTTCTCTGTACCCTCTGCTAGCTGGAAAACTCGAATTTTTGCCTCCCGGTCTCACACCTCGGCTCTCGGCTACTGAAACTCGATTTTCTCAGCAGGAATTCGATTTCCCTTTAAGGCCTGCACTGCCACTGCGTGGGCCAATGTCTGCCTCTTTCTGGACGTCGTTCTGCCCTCTCTCTACCTTGTACTCTCCGACCCAAGAAAACTTCCTTCCACCGGATACTCACTGCAAAAAATCTACTCGATTAGAATTTCCTCCTGAGAACTTTTCACTTCAAAAATTCGATCTCTTGATCTCTCGGTGTATTTTCCAAATGACCCTCAAGCCCCTTCTTATATCTTCCTGTTGGACAACCAACGACCTAGATTAAATCCTAACCAAAGGCTCAGATCGTTTTGACTTGGATCTCTGTTTTTTCTAGAGGTTACACCCACAATTAGATTAATACCCATTAATATTTTAATTTTCCTAAGTTTAGACTTAGGAACTCCATTAAAAATATTAGTTATTTTAATAAAATCGTCTTTGGGTGGAATTTCCCAAAATGGTTTCTGGGTTCTTTGGAATGCATGTGCCGAAGCCTCTTTGCAAAATTTGAGGCCTAGAGCACATCTGATATTACCCCATATCAACACTCCCTCTTAGTGAGGAATGTGCTCTAGCAATATACTGTTGCTGCATACTGCTCTGACTCTGTAGCATCGTCCTTTGCACTGCTGATGTCTGACATGCTGTCCACCAACTACTGCGCTGCTGCTGCAACTGTACTGATGCCTTTGACACTACCACTTCCAATGCTACATTTGTACTACAACTCGCTCTCAAATTCTGCATCTGCTATGCTGCTAGCGCTGCCACTGCTAACATTGCACTCGTACTGCAACTCAGTTGCTGAGAGAAGCAACTAAAAAGACATCCAAAATTACTGAACTAACTGTGTTCAGTATGATACCACGTGAATGCTGGAACTGACTGCTGCTAGTCTTTGACCCTCTGAATCTACTACGTTGCTACTAGCTTGTGCTCTGTGCCATTTGCACTGTTGCCAGCTCTGCTCTATGTTGTTCAGACTCTACTGCTCCTAGCTACTACAACTGTCTCCCCGATACTCCTCGACACCATCTGACACTAGTCTATCCTGTTACTTTGGATCTGGGCTCCCATAACAAGGTATTGATCCAAGAGGTGGACTGCTCAAGGATCCTGCCCATTTGTAGCTCTTGTGAACTACAGCTTGAAATCAACCCACCTCCCTCCTCAAAGTATCTCGTTTTTCATGGCGAACTCTTGTTCGATCTTTGCGGCTGCAACCTTAGGATCGTGCTTCTTAGTTGTGGTCTTTTTCTTCAAAGGAAACTAGGATGCATAATGGCCCATCTCGCCACACCTGAAACACTTCACCTTCGAGACGTCCTTTTTATGTCTTTGTTACTCTTGTTGTCCCTTCAATGCAAGAGCTGCATTATCCTCCTCCTCCTTGGGCTTCGATCCACTGCTGCTGCTGCTTCCATCAAGTTTGAACTTGACTAAGTCTCTCCTCAACTCCTCTTGTTTTAGAGCTGCCCACATCTCATCCCGATTTGTTAATGCGGCTATGCCCAAGATACTATGGACAAATACTTGCCACTCATCTGAGACAGAATTGAGGACCAATCTAACTGACTTTGAATCCTGAGGTGTATGCCACACAATAGACAACTCATCTCCGGTTTCCTTCAGCGTCATGAGGAATGGATCCAAATTCCACACACTCTCCCTTTTGCATATAACAGATCTCATCTTCTGCTCCAAGTACATCTTCCGTTGCTTGGAAGATCCTTGATATAACGTGGCCAAGGCATCCGACATCTCCTTAGCAGCCCCTCTGCTAGCAACGTGATAGACCACGTGAGCCTTGACTCCATCCAGGATCATCATTTTGGCCTTTGCCATCTCAGCTTGATATTTCTTCAGTGGATCTGCATTTGCAGGGACAAACACCACGTTGTCGTCATATGTCTTGAGGGCATACTCATCTAGAAGGAATGACATCCTTGCCTTCCAGTTGACATAGTTGGATGCTCTGTCCAACCTCTCCTGATCCCTCAAGCCAGTGGTTGCCATATCTGCCAAAAATGTCAAAAATCTCCTCTTTGTTTCTCACTGCTGCTGCTCAACCAATGAGGAAACAAACTTCTCAGCGGTAAGTCTGATGAGGAAAAGTTTCCTCAAAGTACTTCTCTTTTTTCTTCTGACATTTTTTAGCCCAACAATGTGCCTGCTGAAAATCTGCGTCCCACTAGCTCTCTCACGTTGAGGCTTTAGCGCTGCTCCCTTTGCCCCGACAAACTTTTGAATTGGGAGTCCTTCCTCTCTGCCAACTCACTCAGAGAGAGACTACCTCAAAAATCTGACCTCTCGGCTTGGAATTGCGTCAACCCTCTAGGGTTTTGAACTGCTGCCTCCTGCAGGTTTTTGGAACTCCCTCTTCCGCTCAGCAAGTTATTACTGTGTGCTACGGTAAATATCGAAGTAAATACTACTGCAGCCTTCACTTAATTAAATTATATGTGTAAACAAGAGGATGCGCAAGAAAGAAAATACAACACAATAGACACCATTATTTTTGGACAAATGTCCCTGGAAAAACCCAATGCAGGAAAACTGGTGTAGTAAATATGAGGGTTTTATTATTAAGCAGGAGAAAATCTGGGTACAATTCTTGGATGTTGAACTAGCAATCCGATACACAGAGAATACTGGACAATGAATGGTGAAATGATCTCACCCTGTCACTGGGAAAATCTGAGACTGATCACGCTGAGCTGAAGCCTCTACGTATTCTTTGCGCAACACTGTGTAACTCCCATGCAGTTCCTGCGTCACCCCTGCTGGGTATCACGCTGCTCCTTCTTTGGACCCTCTGTTGGTTGGAAAACTTGAATTTTTGCCTCCCGGTCTCACACCTCGGCTCCAGGCTACTGGAACTCGATTTCCTCAACAGGAATTCAATTTCTCTCTAAGGCCTGCGCTGCCACTGCGTCAGCTCTGTGTGGGCCAACGTCTGCCTCTTTTTGGACGTCGTTCTGCCCTTTCTCTGCCTTGTACTCTTCGGTCCAGGAAAACTTCCTTCTTTTGGATACTCACTGCCACTCTCTGCAAGAAATCTCCTTGATCAAAATTTCCTCTTGAGAACTTCTCACTTCAGAAATTCGATCTCTTGATCTCTGAGTGTATTTTCGAAATGACCCTCAAGCCCCTTCTTATATCTTCCAATTGGACAACCAACGGCCTAGATGAACTCCTAATCAAAGGCTTAGATCGTTTTGACTTGATCTCTGTCTTTTTCTAGAAGTTACACCCACAATTAGATTAATACCCATTAATATTTTAATTTTCCTAACTTTAAGCCTAGGAACTCCATTAAAAATATTAATTATTTTTATAAAATCGTCTCTGGGTGGAATTCCCAAAACGGTTTCTGGGTTCTTTGGAATGCATGTGCCCAATCATCCCTGCAAAATTTGAGACCTAGAGCACATCCGATGCTACCTCAAATCAACAAATACATGATGAAGAAGCTTTTGGACTGTATGCATTGTCGATGACGATAGCTTCTTGTTAAATTATGGTATGTTCTATGCTTAAAGCAGTTTACTTCTTTTCTTTTTATTAGCCACAGATTAGCAATCACATATACATTAAGTAAAGTGTAGATAGAACATTAAACGATCAACAGAAAACAAGCCAAGACAAGAGACACAAGATGTGGCAGCTAGCTAGGGACAAACCCCAATGCGAGAAAACCCTTTGATCAAATCTTCTTTTATCTTCAATAGTTAGCAGAGAAAAATAATACAAAATCAGAATTCTGTAATTTTATATCAGCAGTAGCAAACTCTAGATCAACAAAGTCAAACGTGGTCAACTGTCAAACGAGGTGAAATTGACTTCCAATATGCTTGGTCAATTTCTGGTCAACTAGACCTCGAATAGCCTGAAGAAACAACGCTTGAACAACCCCAAAAACACAGTCAAACTGTTGCTGACTAAAGTCAACTTGCTGCCCAAAACTAGGGCAATCAACGCTGGTCAAGCCTGTGGACAGATTGCCTTGATTTTTGTGCCAAAATCTGTGGCCTGCCTAGGAGAGGCATCCACACCAAAACCGCACCCTTGATGAATCAACGCTTGGTCAACATAGGTCAAAGAGACCTTTAGCAGCTTCTACGTCCTCCTTGCCCTAATGTGTCCTCCTTCTTCCCACGTGTGAGCTGCTCCTTGTATAACCCAAAGCTAAGGAGAGAGAGAAGAATGAGTGAGATGAGATGATGAGAAACTGAATCAACCTCTCTTGTATTTATATGATTCATTGGGTATGTGTGCCACACATTTAACTGTTGGCCGACCTTGATAATTTGTCAAGTAAATACAAATAAATTCATATCTCCATAAATACTTGTCGGAATCGGATGATCTTTAGATCAATCCTACACCTCTCGACAAGAGGAATCTAGGAAAAATATCAGCTGCCATAAATGAGGTGACCCACATGGAGTTTGGCCCTAGTTGCCAATTTTAACACTCCCTCTCAACTAGGGAGAACTCCATCTGCAATCCGTCTGACTGTCGCTACTATCCCAACCATCAAATGCACTGCCCTGCACTGCTTGGCCTTGCTTTGCTCTGCTCTGCTCGAACTATGAAGAAGAAGAAATGATCGAGGATGTATGATACCATCCTCCATTAACTCGAAGTCAGTCTCAGAGTGTGTCATACCACTCTCACTGTTCCCAAATCAATGGAGGTCATCCTAGCATAGGGAGTACGGTAGATACAACGATGCGTCCATCGATAGTACTGCTAATGGTCCCTAACCCCATTTCCCTACTCATTGATCAGATGAGAGGTACTTCCCATGAGTCCCAGACTGCATGGGTAGGATGCCTCGACAGGAGAACTAATCATCCTGTCACTGGAGAACGAATCATGCTGTCCAACAGTCGCCACAGGAGAACTAATCATCATGTTCCATAGTCACCACGAAGAATTAATCATCCTGGCCCACAGGAGAACTAATCATCCTGTTCCACAGTCACCATAGAGAACTAATCATCCTGGCCCACAAGAGAACTAATCATCCTGGCCTACAGTTGCTACGGGGTGTCATAGGGGAAGATTGAACCTTTCACCCTGTACATAGTGCACCACGAGGGGATGGTGAGTCGCCCTGTGGTCGCATGTCGCTCCAAGAAGTACCCTGCGCCCCCCCTGGAGCTCTCAGAGCTCAATGCATCATACTTGACCCTCATAAGAGGGTCTCTAAACGACACCAAGTCGTTCTCGGAAAGTCAAGAATTTGACCTTTCCCAAGGGCTTCATCAAAATGTCGGCGACTTGTTCATCTATACCGATATGTTGGAGCCTTATTGCTCCCCGCTGCACCATATCCCGATATAGTGGTACTCTGATAAACGAATCCCGCTCATGAAATACGAGGTTCTCTGATAAACGAATCCCGCTCTGGTTGTCACATAGGATCACGGTTGTATCCAATGTAAATCCAAACAACTCACTGAAGAGCTTTCGCAACCCGACCGCCTCACAGGAGGCCATACTAGCAACAATGTACTCTGCCTCAGTGGTGCTCAAAGCCACCGAATTCTGCTTCCTGCTCATCCAGGTTATCGAGGTAGATCCCAAAGAGAAACAACACCCGAAAGTGCTCTTTCGGTCCACCACACTGCTTGCCCAATTAGCATCGGTAGATCCAAGTAGTCTCACATCTTCGACAGTGTATCTCAACTCATGAGTGATTGTGCCACGAAGATATCTCAACAGATTCTTGGCACCAATCCAATGTGTGTGGTGATGCTCAACCATATGTTGACTCAACATGTTGACTGCAAAGCATATATCCGAACGAGAGTTCACCAAGAACATCAATGCTCCGACGAGTTGACAATACTCAGTAGCATTTCGTAAAACAGGTCTGGCAGCACTATCGCTTAACTTCTTGAAGTCAAGCTCCATCGGGGTAGTTACGGGCTTGCAGTCCACCATACCGAATCTCTCCAATATCTTCACCACATATTTTCCTTGAGATAGGAAAATCTCCCCTGGCTTCTACCAGACTTCTAGTCCTAGGAAATAGTGCATTAGTCTTAGGTCCTTCATCTCAAACTCAGAAGCCAACTCCCTCTTACATTTGTGAATGAGAGGGTTTGCCCCTGTTAGAAAGAGGTCGTCAACGTACAACACCAGTATGAGAGGATTGTCATCTTCAACCTTAAAGTAAAGGTTAGGGTCGGCTTCACTCCTAGTGAATCCTAGCTTCATCAAGTAGCTATCGATCCTCTCATACCACACTCGGGGTGCTTGCTTCAGCCCATAGAGGGCCTTCTTCAACCTGCACACATGAGATTCTCGATCATGAATCTCAAATCCTTCGGGTTTCTCCACATAGACCTCCATGCAAGAACGCAGTCTTGACATCCATCTGATGTAGGTTCCATCCTTGCGAATCAGCAAGGGCTATGATCGAGCGGATGGTGGTATATCGGGCAACATGTGCAAACATCTCGTCATAGTCTATACCTTCCTTATGAGAGAAGCCACGAGCGACAAAACGAGCCTTATACTTTTCCGCACTTCCATCAACTGCATGCTTTATCTTGTAAAGCCATTTTGAGGTGACAACTGCTTTGTACCGAGGTTTGGGGACCACATCCCAGACATCGTTTTTCATGATGGACTCATATTCCTCAGTCATAGCATCCTTCCATACTTGATGCTTGACAGCTTCTACGAATGACGAAGGTTCATTTTGGATGATCGTGCTCATGATGGTCAAGTGTCCCTGATACCTGGTCGGCTTCTTACTTTCTCGGAAGGTTCCCCTGGGTGCAACGTGCCCTTCAGCATCATCAAGTGTCCCACTAAACCATGAAGGCCTCTTCCTAAAAGAGGAAGGCTCTTGCAGAGGGGAATCAATAGGATCCATAAGTTCTTCCACATCGGGCATCGTCTCATTTTCCTTTTCCTTTGGTTCCCTGGTATCAGCTTCTTTAGATCCCCTTTGAGTAGGAAGATTGTCAACTTTGCTAAGAGCCATATCTTCGTCAAAGGTGACATCATGGCTAATCTCGATTTCCCTTTGACCAGCCACATATATTCTATAGCCTTTATTGTTTTTGCTATAGCCCACGAAGATTCCTTTCTTTCCAAATGCACCCAATTATTCCTCTTCTCCTTCGGCACATGAAAGTATACCAGACTTCCAAAAATTCGAAAATGAGATACGTCAGGTTTCTTACTTGTGAACATCTCTTTGGGAGTTTTGTAACCCAATGCCTGATGAGGGCATCAGTTTTTCACATATACGGCGGTATTCGCAGCTTCGGCCCATAGAAACTTCGAAAGTCTTTGATCGTGAAGCATAGCACAGACAACTTCCACAATCGTACGATTCTTCCTTTCCGCCACACCATTCTGCTCAGGAGTATATGGTGTTGTAGTCTCCCTCTTAATGCCAGCTTCTTTGCAAAAGTCATGGAACTCATTGGATTCATACTCAGTCCCATTATCAATCCTTAAGATCTTGATTTTATTTTCGGTTTGATTCTCGATCAAGGCTTTGAAGTGATGAAACCAAGTGAATACTTCATCCTTCTTTTTCAAGAAGTATATCCAAGTCTTGCGAGAATAGTCATCTATAAAAGTGAGGTAATATAAATATCCTCCCAAGGAGTTCACAGGCATCATACCAGATATGTCTGAGTGAACCAACTGCAATATATCGGAGGTCTTGTTTAGGCTCGAGGGGAATGGTCCCCCTTTGAGCTTCCCTTCGGCACATCCCAGACATACACCTTCTTGCTCTATTCGGAACTCGGGCATCGTTGTCATCATTTGTCTTGCATTGGGTAGATCTTTATAATGAAGGTGAGCAAACCTCCGATGCCATAGTTCAGACTGAAGTGATGTGTCACAAGACATGACACCCAGTGGACTTCCTCCGACCTGATATAATGAATCGACTCGAAACCCAAGAGTGAAAGCTTCTTTAAAATTCTTTTTCCATACACGTACTTTGCCCACGATGAAGGTTACCTTGTAGCCTTTGTCTTCCATTGCCGAAATGGACACAAAGTTCTTTTTGAGATCAAGTACATATAGGACTTTTTGCAAATGGATTGTATTACCTTGATTCAATTGAAGAGTGACATTCCTTACGCCTTTCACGGGATATTTTGTGTTGTCCCCAAGAACAATTTCCAGGTTGGTCTCCTTCTTTATCAGATTAGAGAGAGCTTCTTTGAAACTAGTGAAGTGCCTTGAGGCACCACTATCAATAAGCCAATTTCCCAGCGTGTCCGGGGGAGCAGTAGTAAAGAGGGTCGCTGGTAGACAATATTCATATTGCTTATTGTTAACAACGTTAGATTCATACCTGGAGTTTCTTGCCTTCTTGAAGGGTTGTCCTCTTCCTTAATTTCCGAAATTTCTTTTACCTCTGCCATTGGACCTGCCATTCCTTTGATTGCCTTGAGAGTGATCATCGTCATGGTGTGAGTCCCTTTTATCAGGGCACTCCCTCGCAGAGTGGCCCGTTTTGTTGCAATTGTAACATTGACCTTTTCTTCCATCCTTCGGTCCAGCCTTTCCTTTTGATTTAGCCCCAGAATTGTTTCTTCTTTTAGCACGAGAAGAAAAAGAAGAGAGATGGCCTTTAAGTGCGGGCATTTCTTGCTCTTTCATCCTTGTTTCTTCTTGAATGCATCTTGCCATCATTTCCTCAAATCCAGGAATTACATTATTGTTGAGAAGAGTAGTCCTGAATATATACCATTCAGGTGGCAGTCCTCCAAGAGTTGTGAGTGTCATTTCCCTGTCATGAACTACTTCCCCAATAGATAGGAGATGATTCTTGATCTCGGTGATCCTTAAGAAACATGCTTGCATACTCTCATCTTTGCCCTTCTTAATTTTCTTCAGCTTATTTCTAAGGAACAAAACTTGATTTGCATCATTAAGTTTAAATAAACTCACTAGTCTATCGTAGATTTCCCTGGAGGTGGTTAGCTCGAAAACATAGGCGACCAGGCGATTGTTGATAGAGTCCTGGATGATCTTCCTTGCTTTGATTTCTCCCTTGGTCCACGTGCTTCTACTAGCAGCGGATACACTTGATGGAGGCGCAACAATATTGCCTCTCACATGGTCCAACACTTCTTGCTCTTCCAATGTTAGATCAAGAGACATCTTCCCTCCGTGATAGTCAGACTTCTCACGGAGTTTGTCTTAGGCAGGGAAGAGTGTTTAGGACCCTATGCAGTTTTTAGGATAACCTTGCCAACCTTCTCTTCGGTGATTGCTCTTGCTCTTGCTTGGGCTTTGTCTTCACCTCACCTCTGATACCATGTTAAATTATGGTATGTTCTATGCTTAGAGTAGTTTACTTTTTTTTTTCTTATTAACCACAGATTAGCAACCACATATACATTAAGTAAAGTGCATATTGAACATTAAACGATCAACAGAAAAGAAGCCAAGACAAGAGACACAAGATGTAGCGGCTAGCCAAGGACAAACCCCAATGTGGGGAAACCCTTTGATCAAATCTTATTTTATCTTCAATAGTTTAGCAAAGAGAAATAATACAAAATTAGAATTCTGTAATTTTATATCGGAAACAGCAAACCCTAGATCAGCAAAGTCAAACTTGGTCAAACGAGTTGAAATTGACCTCCAATATGCTTGGCCAATTTCTGGTCAACTAGCCCTCGAACAGCCTAAAGAAACAGCGCTTGAACAGCCCCAAAAACATTGTCAAACTGCTGTTGACTAATGTCAACTTGCTGCCCAAAACTAGGGCAATCAACGCTGGTCAAACCTGTGTACGGATTGCCTCGATTTTTGTGCCAAAATCTGCGGCCTGCCTAGGAGAGGTAACGGCACCAAAACCGCACCCTTGATGAGTCAACACTTGGTCAACGAGGTCAAAGAGACATTCAATAGCTTCTGCGTCCTCCTTTCAGTGTCGTCCTTGCCCTAATGTGTCCTTCCCACGTGTGAGCCGCTCCTTGTATAACCCAAAGCTAAGGAGAGAGAGAGAAGATGAGTGAGATAGATGATGAGAAAGTGAATCAACCTCTCTTGCATTTATATGATTCACTGGGCATGTGTGCCACACATTTAACTGTTGGCCGACCTTGACAATTTGTCAAGTAAATACAAATAAATTCATATCTCCATAAATACTTGTCAATATCGGATGATCTTTAGATCAATCCTACACCTCTCGACAAGAGGAATCTAGGAAAAATATTAGCTGCCATAAATGAGGTGACCCACATGAAGTTTGGCTCTAGATGTCAATTCTAACACTTCTTCAAGAAGTTAGAGGAAATATCCATAAGCTGCGGGACTCACATTTAATGTAGTTGGTGAAAGGTGGTTGGAATTATTACAGTGTTCCAATACTCCCCCTTAATTCCAACCTTATGAAAAACACACAAAATACTCCATAGCACAATACATAAGACACAAACATACTCTTAATTGACATGCCTATTGGTCTAAGTCTTAGCTAGGTTTACAACATAATTTGGATTTTCTACAACATATAACTTACTTCTACAAATCTCAAATTTAGCCTTCCCGAGAGGCTTAGTGAATATGTTAGCCACATTCTCATTTGTATTACAATAGATTGAGTCAATTTCCTTTGATTGGAATTTTTCCCTTACAAAATGATGTTGTGTGTCTATATGCTTTGACCTTGCATGACATACATGATTGTTCGCCAATTTGGTGGTGCTTTGATTATCACATTTGATCACTGTAGGTTTTTGTCGTGCTTCTCCAACATCTTCAAGTATCCTTCTGAGCCATATTGCTTCGCAAGTAGCACTACATAATGTTTATACTATGCTTCAATTGTTGATAAGGAAACAATTGGTTATTTCCTACTGCTCCATGATATGGCTCCTGATCCTATATTGAACACGTATCCAGTGGTGGATTTCCTGTCATCTGGATTTCCGATCTAGTCAAAATCAAATTTCCCTGTCAATTCAACATTACAATCATTAGTATGTTCAATACCAAAATTGATGGTTCCCTTTAAATATCGAAGGACCATTTTTGCAGTTGTCCAATGGCTTTCATGAGGCTTAGCCATGAATTGACTAAGTATGCTTACTGCATAAGCAATGTCTGGTCTAGTTGTAGTGAGATAATTTAGGCTTCCCACTAATTGTCGATACAATGTTCCATTCACCTCATTTGTTCCACCATCATTTCTCAATTTGATATTTTGTTCCAATGGACTACTCATTGCTTTACATCCATTCATATAAAATCTCTTTAGTACCTCGTTTGTATATTTGCTGTGTGATTAAAGTCCTTCCATTATCTCTCCATACTTCAAGACCTAGACAATAGTGCATCTGTCCAAGATCCTTCATCTCAAATTCCTGTGATAACTTCTTGTTTATATCTTTAATCAATTTAACAACACTACTTGTTATTATTAGATCAACATATGTAGAGATTAATACTATATCTCCATTTCTATCTTTCTTGATATACAAATTAGGATCACTTCTACTTTTGTTAAATCCTTGTTGAAAGAAGAATTTATCGATTTTCTCATAGCAAGATCTGGGTCCCTGTTTTAGTCCATATAAGGCCTTTTTTAACTTGCATACAAGATGTTCATGTCCCTTATTTACAAATCCTTTGTGGTTGAACAAGATAAATCTCCTCTTTTAAGTCCCCATTTAGAAACGCTGACTTCACATCTAATTGATGTAGCTTCCAATCATATTTAGTGGCCAATGCTATCATTATTCTCATTGTGTTCATTTTTGCAACCACAACAAAGGTATCTTCATAATCTATACCTTCCTTTTGTGAATAACCTTTTGCAACCAATCTTGTCTTATACTTGTCTATGTTACCATCTGCATTAAATTTTGTCTTGTACAACCATTTTGATCCTATAAATTCCCAAGTTTCATTTTTCATTATGGAGTCATATTCTTCTTTAATAGCTTCCATCCATTCTTTATGATTTTTAACTTGTAATATAAAGGCTAAAAAATAGTCATTACTTGAGACATTAAAGCATAATCTTTATACCTAATAGGGGTTTGAATTTGTCGTGTTGACTTTTTTAGAGGTTCATTACACTGTGGAATACCTTATCCTCTTCTTCTTCTCTGTGGAGTGCCTTCATCACTTCTTTGTGGACTTTGACTTCTTGAAATGTCTTCTGGAATGCCCATGCTTTCTTGAGCTTGAGATGATTCCACAACTTCTTCTTCTTTTAATGTTGTCATAAGGAGGATGCCATACATTATGTTCATCTTCTATTTGTTTATCTGCATTTTCATGGAATATAACATCTCTACTTGCAAAGACCTTGTGAGTGCTTGGATCATACTTTTTATATGCTTTTTGATTAGTGCAATATCCAATAAAAATGCATTTGATGGCTTTGGCATCTAATTTTCTCCTATCCTCTTTAGGGATATGAGCAAAGGCCTTACATCCAAATATCTCTAAATGACTAATTTTAGTTTTAAAACCATAAAATGCTTCAAATGGTGTTTTGTGCTCAAGATATTTTGTAGGAATTCTAATTTTGAAATATACAACTGTATTAATGGCTTCTGCCCAAAAACTATTTGAAAGTCCTTTAGTTTTTAACATACTACGAGCACATTCAACTAATGTTCTATTCTTTTTCCTGGATACCCCATTTTGTTGAGGTGTATGTGGTACTGTAAATTGTTGCACAATTCCATTTTGCTTGCAGTATTTGATAAAAGCTCCTGAAGTGTACTAACCACCTTTATTTGATCGAAGAATTTTAATGCTCTTTCTTGTTTTCTTGTCAACCATATTCTTGAATTCTTTAAAGTATTCAAACACACACTTTTATTTCTTATAAAGTACACCCAGGTATATCTAGTGCTATCATCAATAAATATAAGATAGTATGCTCCACCAAGTGACCTAGTTTGCATAGGACCACATACATCAGTGTGCACTAGTTCAAGTATTTCACATTTACTTCTAACGTCATGTGTAGGAAATTCTTCCCTAGGTTGTTTTCCTAGTGCACAACCGTCACATTCAAAGTGTTCACTCTTAATATTTGGAAGGCCTTCTACCATCTATTTCTTTTGTAGTAGCATTAGGTCATTATGATGCCCGTTCTTCATTATTTCCAACATGTATAATCCTCCAACTCTTATTCCTTTTGCAACCTTGTAGTTGTCCTGCATATCCTTTACCAAACAATGTGATTTCACAAATTCAACTTTTAAATGTTGATCTATAATTGTAGAGACAAAAATTAAGTTCTTCTTTAATCTTGAAACATACACCACATTTTGAATTTGTTTGTTTTGTCCATTAGGCATCGTAACACTTATATCACCATATCCTTTAATTTCATGTGATCTATTATCTCCTAAATAGATGTGTGCACCATTATTAACTTCATGATAAGTATCAAACCAATCTCTTTTTCATGACATGTGGATTGATGCACTAGAATCTATAAACCAAGCATTATCATCATCAGTTTCTGTTGATAAAGCAAAATTGGACACAAATAATTTAAGATTTCTAAAATCATGATTGATTTCGTTATCTCTATCAACATAATTTCCTATATGCCTTATTTGTTTAAATTGATTAGACCTTCTTTTCATGCAATTCTTAGCAAAATGTGTTGAGAAATCTAGGGTATCAAGTATTAGGTGATTTCTCTGAGAGATAACTGCTTTTGAATGCTTTTTATCATTTAGATTAGATTCTTCTCTTTAGATTATTATTATGTTTTTCTTTCATCAAACAATTACCAATGCATAAACAATAAAGAGACAAAAGATAGAATGTAGGCTATTCGCTAAGGCCAAAACCTCTCCCACTTGAGAGGAAAACCTGCAAAAATTCTGCTTCTTATAAAAACTTCAATTGACGAATACCAAGACCCTTGACCTATTTGCCACTCCAAGACCAAGGCACAAATCCTCCTTGATGAGATTCTTCCTGCAGTGATCAAATCTCCGCTTCTTCCTTCTTCACAGCTACTCTTCAGAATTTCGGTCCCTTGGTTCAATATTGTACTTCTTGGTTCTAGTTCAAAAACCCTTAGCGCATGAGCTTGACCAACTTTGACCTTGTATCTTCTTCGCTCTGGAAGGAGACTTCTTCTTAACACTTCGACTTTGTCTTTTACCATAAATCCTCTCTCACTGTTACCATAATACCTCGACCTTCTTTCTGCAATACACAGGTCTATGATCTCACACGTGTGGAGGTAAGTTGGCCCAAAAACAATCCCAAAACATTACTAGAGACTCCATTGCTCCTTTCCTTCTGCCTCGCTGGTTATTAGGCTCCCTTGATGACCTTCACACTTCTTCCTAGCTTCAGATCTTGACTGAATTACTTCTCTGAATTTCTACTCTGAAATGGAATCCGAACTACCTTATTTATAGTTGTTTGCCCATGCCAGTGTTACTTGGGAGCGGGAGCGAAAATGGGTACAGGAGCGACATTTTCAGAAACTCCCGGTTTGGGAGCGAATTGCGGAGTGTTTTTTATATAATATATATATATATATATATATATATATATATATATATTTATATTTTGATACATATATGTCAACAAAAACATGTAGAATGATGAATTAGATATAAAAAAACATAGATTGAACCATATAACAACAATCATCTAGAAGTTATGATCCTCATCAACCACGTCCACAAGTTAGTAACATAGTAACATACAACATATTGAGTCTCATGATTCATCAATCTTAAAGTTTCAAGCTTTCAAAATTCAGTATATAACATTTATCATCATTGATCACCAAAGTTGTACTTGTAAGCTAAGTGTAACCATTACAACAAATAATATCTAACATGAAATGAAATGAAATGAAACAGCTTTCAACTTTCATGAAGCATCATATTCATAATTCATTACTAATGAGTTATAATTGCCAACTTCAAACTTAAACTGTCATATATTGTTTAAAAAAATACCATAATAAAGATGAAACAGTCAATAGTTATAAAAACTACTAGAAACTAGAAAAAACAAGTAAATCTATTATCTATTGCTTATGCTTGGGCCTCTTGCCACCACGAGAAATGTCTAATTTTTTAGTCTTGTTGGAAAATCAAGATTTTTCATTAATATCACCCTCTAAACATTAATATCTAGAGGTATCTTTGTCATTACCTCTGTATCTGTATAAGGATCTTTGTCATGAATATCACCCTCTAAGCATTAACATAAGATAGAAAAAGCATAGCATGTCAAGTCAAGATTTTGTTTGAGTGATGCGTACATTTTTAGGAAGGTCATGATAGAGGAGTTCGACAACCAATGCCACTAACATCAAGGTACATAGAGGGATTGGTGCTCTTGATTAAATACGAGTTCCGTACCCTAATACATGACAAAATTGAATGGAAACATTGCAATCCCCCAATCCTGAGTCATTTCATGGTAATGTTAAAAATTTAAGTAAAAGGATGAAAATGAAGATTAAGGAGAATGTCACTTTTACATTAAGAATTTAACATTACCATGAATCACATATCAATACTAGGGCCATAGGCTTGATCGTTAAGCTGCCCCACTCAAAACGTTATTGTTTCTTTGAAAAAAAATTGCATTTGGAACATTACTGCAAAAAAGAAATTGCAAAAAAGGCTAAATGCTCTTGAAAAGGCAGGGAGCGTGCTCTCGAGCAGCTCCGAAGCCACTCGTGCTTGGAACGCAAATTGGGAGTGGAAGCGAGAGGGGGGGGGTGCCGCTCCCTGCAACCTTGGCCCATGTATATAAGCCGACATGAGATGATTGTAAGCTGACATGTCTATTTGAGAGTATATTATTCTTTTGAATCCGACTTGAAGGAGGTGACTTTGTCTTGGTCTTTGAGGGCCTTCTTATACTTTTTATGATACGTACAAAAATGTAACGTGCCCAAGAAGGGTCCTTCATACATGACATCGACTCAAATTGACTTTTATGACTAGATGACAAATCCTAAAGGTTCACAATGGGAGCCATTACTAAAAAAAATTCCTTGCTCATGAAACCCATGAGACAAGCATTACAATAATAATTTAATTTTTCTTCTTTTCATCAATTACATGTATAGACACCCTCATCATTGTCTCTCTCGGAACATACCCCACTTGGGTTCTCAGGGTGTGTTCCACCAGGACTATTCTTATCTTGGATTCGCAGTCCTCAAAGAATATTGGTCCTCTACAACTACTCTTATCTTGAATGCCCTAACTCATCCTCAAAGAGCATAGGATGTCAGATGTTTACTCAATCGTCCATTTTGTCTTACCAAGTGAAGACAACAATGATGCTTCTATCTCTCCCTCTTAATTGGGGAGGACATACCCATTCCGCTGAAGGAATATACCCATTCCTATAAAAGGAATGTACCCAAGCTCCCTCTTGACCAAGGACTTGCTTCCAGCAACTATCTAGGTGGAGATCATGGGACAACCAACTGCTTGTAGAACTTCTCCCTCACGATGTCATGAACTTCTTTTTGTTATTCGAGAGTCTTTATGTTTGGGACTTCTTCATAAGGCATTGACCATCCATCACTTTCGTCCATGAGTCGGCCATGTCATCATCGAAAAGTGATCCATCAGTTCATATATGGCCTTCCTTCATGCCATGTTTCGTTAAGGATCTTTCATCCTACTACATGTGCATCGATGGGGGAAGACATCCATAGATCTTCCCTCAACAACCTTGCATAAACCAATCCAGATATTTGTTCAAAAATAAAGGAATGAACATTAAAATCAACATTACCTTTGTGATGATCTTTCATCGTGACATCTTTTAGTTTGCATCAACATTCTGCATAGATATCGACACATCTCCCAAAGATATATATTGTCAAGGGTCTCTTTCTTTTTCAGAGTCCATTAGAGCCTTCATATCTTCCATGGAGATATCTTAGTTAAATTTTCTTGGTCTTTCGAAGGTTGATTGTCTTTTTCCATGGTTCCATATTCCACGATCTTTTCCTTTCTTCACACATTTCATTCCCAGGAATTTCCAATTAGAATTCCTCAATTATAGTCAACCATCTCATATTACATATGAGGACATATTATGTTGATTTTAGTGAATGTGTGACTCATGCATTTCTGCATTCCTTCGAAGGAGGAGATCCTTCCTTTGATTATGCTCTCAAGATAGAGCATTGATCCATGTTACGTGCAACCATATGACATGACTCTTCAATATAGACTGTAAGCATAAATACCTCATTTTCCTTTGGGTCATCTGGACTTCTTGCAACAAATTCCTTGATTGAAAGAGCTTTAATCCCTTGATTTGCTTCTCCTTTTATGTCATCATACCATCATTCCATGAATTTCACAAGTTTGGAATTTTTGATGAAACACTTGCTACCCCTCATGATCGGTGAACCTTTCAATGAAGATTCCATTAGAGAATCTCGAGGATCTAAAGTATCCCCGTTAGCAGATGTTTCCTTTTGACAGATGTATGATGAACCTCATACTAGATGACATTGCCACTTATGTTTTCAATGAGATTCCTAAGAGCTATATCCTTGACTTCCATAGATTCTAACAATCTTTCATGCTTCTCTATGATGTCCCAAGCTCTTGCTTTCAATGCTTCCATGATGCCTTGTTGCATCCCATTATTTTACTTCGTGAATCATGATAGCCATATCTTACAACAAAAGACTTAGGAACTTGAAAAGAACTTATGTGAGGAAGACTCTCTCGATAGTGGAGATCCATTACTTCTCCTTGTTGGACTTCTTTTCAACTTCCTCCACTCCCTTGGTGATGTGTACTTCTTCTCTTCCTCTTTTGTTATTGTCCCTCTTGAGCTTAGGACAATCTCTCCTATAATGCCCATATTCTCGACACCCATAGCATGGTGTTTTAGCCATATTCTTTTTCTTTTCTTGAGGACCAAAATTTCCAAAATTTCCCTTTCTTTTTGTCATAGCAACATATGCTTGATTTTTCTCATCTGCTCCCACATCAGATTTGGCTTTTAGTCTAAATTCTTCAATTTTGTCTAGTGACCATAGATCCTAGAATGGAGTAGCTTCTTTCTTCCCATAAATACTTGAAGTAAAGTTACCCTACTCATCCGATAGTGCATTTAATACAACTGTAGTCATTTCTCTATCAGACATGATTTCTCCTAGATCTTGTAGTTGACCTCGGATTTCAAATATCCTCATAAAGTATGAGGCTATTCCATCTTCCCTTGAATACGACTCTACTAGTGCTTACGGAATACAACTCTACTAGTTTGTGATAGATTTCTTTTGAAGTTTCGAGTTTGGATACATATGGGATGAAGGGATCCTAGATAGATTCTATGTGAATCCTTTGAACCCTAACTCCCCCTTTCATATACTTTGCAAGAGCTTGAGCATCTTTTCTTTCTTGGTTTAGTGATAGATCCTTTGACATGTTCCATAACCTCATTTTCAATGAGATTCAAATATGTCCTTTTCTTTCATGCAAGATAGTTTGAAGACCCAACCAATTTCTTGTTTTCCTTGCAAAAATACATTTTGACAGATTCAAATGTGGACATAAATATACATACTTGATAGGATGCTCCTTCTTGCTATTTCCTTGATATTGCTGATGATATAAGAATAGAAAACTTCTCCTTGATGAAGATAGTTTCCTTCAATAATGATCCTTGATCTCACAGAGAGGGAGATCCATTTTGATGGTGAAGTCTTGTTGATGAAGATCAATGATGACTTCTTGATGATGTATTCAATGGTAGGAATATTGTTTCAATGAGAGAGAGTATCGCCTTAGAGTCTTGATGACAACGCCTTTTTATCTAGCTTCCTTTGAATGAATAGTCTTCAAGATACTTTAACTTTAAAATGATATTTGCTTTGATGCCTTCCTCGAAATTTGATCCTTGAGTGTCCCTTGATAATATGCCTTTCCTCGACTTAGTCACCTTAGCTCTAATACCATGTTGAGAAAAATCTAGGCATCAAGTATTTGGTGTTTTCTCTGAGAGATAATTGCTTGTGAATGCTTTTTATCTTTTAGATTAGATTCTTCTCTTTAGATTATTATTGTGTTTTTCTTTCATCAAACAGTTACCAATGCATAAACAATAAAGAGACAAAAGACACATAATGTAGGCTATTTGCCAAAGCCAAAACCTCTCCCACTTGAGAGGAAAACCTGCACAAATTCTTCTTCTTATAGAGACTTCAATTGACGAATACCAAGACCAAGACCCTTGACCTATTTTCCACTCCAAGACCAAGAAACAAATCCTCCTTGATGAGATTCTTCCTGCAATGATCAAAACTATGCTTCTTTCGTCTTCACGGCTACTCTTGAGAATTTCAGTCTGTTGGTTCATTACTGTACTTCTTGGTTCTAGTTTAGAAACCCTTAGCACATGAGCTTGACCAACTTTGACCTTATATCTTCTTCGCTCTAGAAGGAGACTTCTTGACACTTAGACTTTGTCTTTCACTCTAAATCCTTTCTCAATGTTACTGTAATACCTCAACCTTCTTTCTACAATACACAGGTCTGCAATCTCGCATGCGTGGAGGTAAATTGGCCCAAAAACAATCCCAAAACAACACTAGAGACCTCGTCGTTCCTTTCCTTCTTCCTTGTTGGTTATTAAGCTCCCTTGATGACCTTCGCAATTCTTCTTAGCGTCATATCTTGATCGAATTACTTCTCTGAAATTCTACTTCGAAATGGAATCCGAACTACCTTATTTATAGTCGTTTGCCCATGTATATAAGCAGACACGAGATGATTGTGAGCCGACATGTCTATTTGAGAGATTATATTATTCTTTTGAAGCCAACTTGAAAGGGGTGACTTTGTCTTGGTCTTGGAGGGCCTTCTTATACTTTTTATGATGCTCAAAAACTATCTTTACATCAACTTCGCCATTCAGATTACAAAAAGGCCCAATATTGGCCAAGATATGCTCAAAAAGACCTATGATAGGCATAAATATCAATAATTACACAAACCCACTATATAACTCCCTCCAAGGGCACAGTGGCAAATCTTTTTATAGGCCCATAGGAGGTCCCGAGGTCAAACTCACGGGCCTCCTGGGATTGGCTTTGCATTCGGTGCAATTACAATAATACATATGGTTTCACATATTAAAACTTCGCGCAACTGTTATAACAAATGTTTTTATATAGTTCAAAGGCCTGATGTGATATAATAATCAACCCTGTGGCATTTGGTTATAACCAAAGTATTAACATTATTCGGGCGGATATGTTTGTTGACTCCACGCGTTATTATTAACATATGGTTATTAAACAATAGTTTTAACATAGTATAACAACCCCGTGCCATACGTATCAACTCCACGTGGCATATATAAACTATAGTTTATAACCTTCTGCTGGCGATGATCCACATGGCACATATTAACAATGGTATATAGTTTTCGTTGTAACAACTCCGCCACATGTTTGGAGGCACTGTTATAACTTTAGAGCGTCGATAATAATATCCATGGGTTTGGTGGGGCCGCCAGATGTGGCGAGCTCCGCCAACCCTTACCCCCACATTGCCAACAACTTAACATTAAATATAAATTTGCGGCTTGATATATCAAATGCAATGTTGTGATGCATTGGTAAGATTTTGTGATTAGAGTTCGGAGGTCATAGGTTCAACCCCGACCCTTGCAGTTTGACCTTTCTACCTAGTTAACTTTGACTTGTGCGTTCACTGTCACGTGTCCTGCTGAGAGATTGCCACTTGGCCTGCAAAGGCCCATTTTTTCCCCTGTTGGAGAATAACTTCAGTGTTAGACTCTCTCATAAAACAATAATAAATCCATTAATTAATTAAATATTCCAAGTTAGCAATTTGTGCCTAACTCTTGGGTTGTTCCTCTAAGATAGGAGTTAGTTTAGGTAACTCCTATATTGGTGTGTCTGGTGAGAAATTATCTCAACCAAAGGAGAAATTATCTCAACCAAAGATGTCCAAGATAGCACGCACTTTAGAACACATTTTCTCCCTCACACAGAGGCCATTTTAGAAACCGAATATACTACTGGAATCAGCGTGACGAGCTCTTCGATTGGGCGCTAGTTTCATGAGCATTTGAGACTTTTGAACTTTGAGCATTATGAGGATCCTCCTAGATCACTCTCTCCTCCCTTTTATAATTTATAAAAAAAATTATTCCAAAATCACAAACAAAGCATGATTTCACCATAAGGCCCATCAATCTTTGAAGAGTCTTCTAAAATGAAAAGGCCAATTTAAAAAAAAAATGAGGAAGCCAATCACTAATCAACATCATAAACCACTTTTCACTTAGTTGGAAACTTCCATGAACTTAAGAGCCCAATCTCAAAACAACAACCACAAACTTATTTTTAGCTCAAACTTAGGGCTATGCTTTAATAAAGATGTCAAAATACATAAACTTATTTTTATGGTAAATAACCCCAATATGTAAATCCCACTTTAAAAAAAAACTTACTTTTGTTTTTTTTTTCAAATACTAAATTTGTCACAAAGTATGGTATTAGCACTGCTGATTTATAAAGTCATTCACAGTGTATGTTTTGCAAAAGTATGGTATTAGTACCAAATCAGAGTATGTTTTACCTGTAAAATAAAATAGTACGTGCCCTTTATTCGCACAACAATGTTCCTTTGAGCTTCAAACTGAGACAGACAGTGGTTCGGACAAAACGCAATGACTTTGTCTCAAAGTGACTGTAGTCAAGATCTACAAGAACTCTCTCCTCCTCTCGTGGCTTGAACACCTCAATCACACTCAGTAGTCTCTAGAGTCTACGCAACAACAAAACTCTTCATACACATCAATGCAACAGTGTCAACCTTCGACCAATATGCCCTTAATCAGAGCCTTTACACGTGTCAAACAAACTTCTCAATGCACCTTCAGTGAGTTTGCGCCACACCCTCAGTTATTTGTCACACTAGCTGCACACGGGAAAATAACTCACACTCTAAATCGGTCAACGTCAAGGCTTTGATACCAAATCAGAGTAAGTGAACTGAACACTGAAGAACTTGAACTTTCCATTGCCAAAGAAGGATTTTTATACATGATGAGGAAGCTTTTGGACTGTATGCATTGTCGGTGGTGATAGCTTCTTCAAGAAGCTAGAGGAAACATCTAGAAGCCGTGGGACTCACATTTAGTAGTTGGTGAAAGGTGGTTGGAATTATTACAATGTTCCAACAGTTGTGAGCGGCAAGAGTTGGGTGAGTGTTGCGAGTAGTGATGATGATGATGAGCTACTTCCTAGTCTTGGAAGTACCTCCCTCGCTAAGGAGTGTTGATTTTTGATAGCTTGGGAGGTACTCCAAGCCCTAGGGTTTAGGGTTTGGAGGTTGGAGCACCACAATAGGGCATTGTGGGCTTGGAACCCAAGGTGTGGGCTTTGCACCCAAGCGTGTGGTGTGAATCACTGAGGGCTACTAGACATGTGATGATTTGAGGTGATAGAGCATCTTAGGAGCATCGAAAATCACTCAAATTCGAGTTGTCTATGATGAGATATGAATTTTTTAATGTTTTTGTGGGTTAATGTGGCACCTAATTGAGGTTGGCTTGTTGTTTTAGAGTGCCACAAGTTATGTTTTGACACCACATGAGTTAATATATAAAGGAGTGACATTGGAGGTCATTCCTCACTCATCCCATGTGCATTCAAGCATAGAAAACATACCTATATGAGACAACGAAGCTATAGGAGTGAGAGGACAAGAGTTTGGGATTGTTTTGTGGTTATTTATCTCCCTTATAGGTTCGAGCCTAGAACAGAAGGTTGTCGCTTTGCATGAGGGCTGATTTAATATTGTGTTGGGCATGATCCTTCTAGTAAATCTCTCCTAGAAGCAAGTTGTACTTGATTGGGACACTTACAACCAGACCCCGTGCCTTGAGTATCCTGTTCAGGAGGCCGAGAAGCTACAGCTGGGAGGCCGCAGTGTATTATTCTTGAACAAGAGGTTGTATGGTTCACTTTTGAAGCCTAAAAGAAGGCTAGAAGACAACAAATTGTTGGAGGGACTCTTTGAAGGGAGGTCATAGTCAATAGAGGGTTTGATGGGTGTGAATAGGGTGTTGTTGCAGATTGTGCTTGTGTCCTAACCAGTGACCAAAATTGCAGAGAAGAAGACTCCAACCCTTAGAGCATGCAAAGGTATGTAATGTGGTATATTTGTGTTGTTTGGATGCTAGGTGGATGTAGTTCCTAGTGTGGACATAAGTATCGGGTACCTTGGGATTGTTGGAGGGCAACGTGTAGGTGACCCAAGAGTAACCCTTGATCAGCAGTCATAAAGGAGTCTAACAGCTAAAGGTGGGTGAAGTGATTGAACCTATGAGTAGCTCCTTGATGGACAATAGAGGCTACTAGAGGAGGTAGTTTAGAGCTCAAGGATTGGCCAACTAGAGGAGCAGATTTGACAACCCGTGTTTATCATTGGAGAAGCGACATGTGATGGTGATAGGTGGCAGCCCTCCTGCCCTATGTTAGGCTTCATATAGTAGCAATGGAAAGCTATAGTGGGAAGAAGACCCTGAGTAGCTGAGGAGCAGTAATGGGTAGAGGGAGTTGTTCACAAATCACTCAAACGAAGTCTAGATGTGTAGATGGACTTATGAACAACATGAGTGTAGGTGGATTCGTGTTCAATGGCCAGATGGACTTGGTTTATTGGTAGAGGTAGAGTTGTGATTGTTGCAGATTGGGAGCAAAGGACTGGCAGGACGAGATACGACATAAAGGCTGTGATTGTGCACTAGATCAACGAGATTGTCATTGTATCTTTATCTTGTATCTTGTACTAGTGATGTATGAGGGCTATTATCCCTAGTACGTGAGCCCTAGATAGTTGTATTATATGTTGATAATATAATGACGCTGGGTTACATATATTGTTCTTATTATGCACATGATTGATTTACTGCATTATATTGTTCCACTGTGCAAAGTAGCTTCGTTGTGATTCTTGGTTTGGTACCATCAATGATCTAAGATTCTATCCTGGACACCAGGATCATGGAAAAACAACACTCCACATGTCCATCTGTTGCATGCTTGATATTGTATACCCAACACGATCCAACAACCGATTTGCCATCTGGTCTTGGCACTATCTCCCAAACATCATTCCGCATGACAGGAGAGTACTCTTCCACCATAGCACACACCAAACCTATTGAGAAGTTGCCTCCTTGTAACAGGAAGGCTCTAATTCTATCACCTCAGTCTTAAATGCCATGTACCCCGTATATCTCTATGGTTGTTTACTTTGTCGGAATGTGGTACTGGGAGGTCCAACTCTCCCCTAATCCTCCTCAAACAACTCGTTTTCCCACTTGGCTCAAAATCTCCCTGTGCTGGGAGCAGTGTGGAAAAAGTCTGCAAAAAATCGCGATTTAATCCTAAAAATGCGATTTTTTCAACTAAACGATTTAATCCCCCAACTTTTTGGCGACTTTTTCAGAAAGGAAAAAATCGCGATTTAATCGTTATAATCCCGATTTAATCGAGAGTCGACCCAAAAAGTTGGCCTCCCCCCCAGGCCGCAGATAGGACAGAGGCCACCTCAAAAAGTCGGCAAAAGTGTTTTTTTGCTGACATAGTGTTTTTTCTACAATTTTAAGGTGTTTGGATGTTAGTATGATCCACCAGTGTGGTAGGGGAATGTTGAGGCATGAAAGAAATTTTGTGACTTTGTCAGGGGCATCCCTGATAGGTTGGAGGATTTCCAGATATTCTGTCCTTGTTTTCGTAAATTAAATACTTTTTATATTAACATACAACAGTGTGCATTGTCACAGTCTGGCTTCATTGCCTCAAAATTAAAGTTTCTTTGTTTGATGATAAAGCCAAAAAAAGCTTTGCTTGACAACATCAGTCCCAATCCTTGTCCATACTAGCTAGACTCTGCCTTACCATGCTTGATCATATCATAGATTCAATTTTAGGATTTGATATTTACTGATTACAGAGTAGAATAAAATAAAAAAAATTTCAAAACTCTGAAAGGACTACTGGGCATACCCATAGAGCCCACTATAATCTTTAAACTAGCAAACTAATCATCAAATTGAATCCTATATATATGTTTTCGTAAGAAAAGTTTAAGGCTATCCCAAATTAAACAGCTAAAAGAAATATCAGAATGCTTAACTAAGTTGGCAACATTTTCGTCCAACAAACATAGGGAATGTGTTGCTTGATTGGTTGCTTTGAACTGTTGCAAAGCCCTGATTCCATCTTCCAAATCAGTTGGTCCTTATCACTTGGAGCAGGTAGTTCAGGTAATTATTTGTCTCCAGAGCATGCTTCTGCTATCAACTTTTTCTCTAGGAAGCGCACATGTGTTTCCAAAGTTGGCAGGTATCCTTCAGAGAATGGAAGCATTCATTGATGGCAATCTTGATGCAAAGTCTTTAGGTTGTTGTTTGTTACGTCAAGAATCCCATGAGGACATACTTTACCATCCATTGGGAATCTATAGGCACCTTGAAGACATTTTGATTTCCTGGAATATTTTTTGGGTTGTCTGGTGAGAATCAGAAGGGTTCCTCATCTCTTCTTTAGTCTGTTGTTCCTTCATAATTCTGCTGGCATGCTGCCAAGTGTAAATTTGAGGTGTTGGATGGCAAATTCTAAATGCCTGTTCATGTCTTCCCACTAGATCTTCATACTTGAAGAGTGGATGACAGATGACCTCAATTCTTCCCACTAGGATGCGTGTCAGTGGCCTCAAAACCGCCACCGTGGAGTTTATCTTGTGCTCAAAACATTTAGAGGAGGTGACACCATCTAGGATGGGCAGCAGCAACATAGGACAAAGGCCACCTCTTCCATTGGCTTCTAGAGGACGATTAAGTCCATTTGTATCCCCAATGGCAGGGCCTTCTTCCTCTAGAGGAAAAGGCAAAGCCATTCCCTATTCCCATAAAAGGGGAAGAGGATCTCAGTGACTGATTGCTTTATGACTTTTAGATGACTCATGATGTACATTTATTATATTTTTTGTTGATATTTTGACTCTTGAGAGTTGAGACTCAGACATGACTCAAGATTTAGGAGTTGATTCACTGTTTTGATATGTGATGGAGCACTAGACTTCATAAACATATTATATATTAGTTTTCTTTACATGTTTATGTGGAAATGCAGTTATTTGATGTTGTGGATACTCTAGATGTTAAAAAAATAAAAAATAAATGAATAATTGTGTTTTTTAATTTTGCTGACTTTTTCAAAAAACTCCCGACTTTAAAGAGATTTTCAACTTTTGGAACTTTGCCGAATTAATCTTGACTTCGACTTTTTCCACATTGGCTGGGAGCAGTGTTGATAATATCATCGAGATATCGGCGATATTCGGAAATATCGCGATATTTTCGCGAGCCGATATATCGCTGACAAAATATCGCGATATTTTCGGCTTTTGAAAATATCGCGCGATTTCCGAAATATCGCCGATATTTCGGAAAATATCGCTCGACAATCGAAAATATCGCCCGGTGACTAAAAAATTTCTGCACGGCCTCTAAAAATCCGATTTTGGTTTTTTTTCATATCATTTTCATTTCTGATTGCTGGAGAAGGAAGGGGAGAGCTATGTGGTCGCTGCCAAGGAGGGTTTGAGCGTTCTAGGCCCTAGTATTGATATGCTATCCATGGTAATGTTAAATTCTTAAAATAAAAGTGACATTCTCCTTAATCTTCATTTTCATCCTTTTACTTAAATTTTTTAACATTACCATGAAATGACTCGGGATGTTTGAGAGTGGTTCCGACCTCATTGGATTTCATATGGAGAAATTAGAATTTTAGATTTCATTCAAAATGCAGTAGACTTATCAGTTTTTTAGGATTTCAGGATTGGGAGATTGTAATGTTTCCAGGTGACACCACCTGCCCGGGCTACCCCTGCCACCAGTAGAGGACGTGGTCTACCTCCTATAGCTCCTACTTCTAGTTCTTCAGCTTCTAGAGAATAGCAAACTCCACTGCCAACTCCACCAGCACCAGCATCTACATCTAGAGGGAAAGGGAAAGCTGTGGCATTTTCTCGCAAGAGGGGCAGAGGAAATCAATAGGATTAGACTTTAGTTATTTTCTTATGTGCTTGTAAGTTGTACATGAACAATGAACATTGAATATTCAAGAATCAAGACCAAGCATATCACATTCTAATTTCTAAATAGTAAATTTTGATTCTATTTATTTTTTTAAAGTGAACTATGAACTTTGAGAAGTAATTATATTTTAATTTGATTAGATAAGCTGCAACCTGCAATTTAATATGGATAAAAAACTATATTTTGGTATATATATATATATATATATATATATATATATAAAACGTGTCCCCCGTGTCTTGTTTCCAGGTCATTGTGTTTCGTATTGAATACTCGTATTTATGTGTCCTCCGTGTCTCGTGTCCTTTTGTCATGTGACTTAGCTTAGACAATATTGATGTATTGTCTCCGTGGAGGGTGGAGTCTGAGGAGCCCCTCTTGGAGGAGTCACCTTCATGGTTAGAGCCAGTGGCAGATGATCTATTAGAGTAGGGGCAGCAAGAGGAGGACTTGGAGTCAGAGGAGCAGCAATACTCAGAGGAGTAGCAGGAGGAGGAGGCGGACACTGCGGGAGCATCAGCATCAACACCATCTGCTATAGATATAGGAGAGCATAGCCCCATACCTAGCACTCATTATTTGACATTAGGTGCAGAGGCAGGGTCAGGGCCTCCTACTACTAGGGGCAGGCCTGGCAAACAGCCCATCATGTTTTCCCGTAAAAGGGGGAGAGGGCAGTGATTTCAGATAGATAGTTGCTAGTTTTACTTGTTGTGCTACATATAACTCATGATGATGAGATACTTTTATATATGTGATGTTATTTTGTATTGGTTCTCCACATTTGAGTCCTTGAATGGACAATTATCAAGGATCAGCAGGATTTGGTATCGCCTTTGATGTATCATTTCTATTTGACATCATATATATCAGTGTTTTCTTCATATTTATGTGCCAATGTGTTTATTTCATGTTGTTATTGCTTTATATGTTTAAAAATCTGAAAAAAATGAATATATTATGCATTTTTTATGCTTGCCGATAAGATATTTTCTGGACCCTCGCCGATATTTTCCCGATACCGATATTATCAACACTGGCTGGGAGTCACTAAATGGTTGCCTCCACTCGTCTTGGTCTCTCCTCCTGAGCGGCCCTCTTGTCACCTGACTAAGACTCAATCTGTGAAACTCACTGAGGCTACTACTTGGGAGCGAGTAGCTCCTCCTCAGGTACTCCAACTTGCTCTCACTCTACTCCCTCAAAGCTCTGCTCTCCTCAATTCTCATGTTTCTACTCTGCGTACTCCTTGCCTTGCTACTTAAGGGTGTGCCTATCTCAACCTGCATCCTGTACATATTCTTCGTCTTCGCACCTATTTGGTTCACACATACAGAAGCTAACTGCTTGAGGTAAGCCTTACCTCTACTAAAGATGACATCATAACCCTTGTCCTCCAGAATAGCCACTGAAACATGATTCTTCTTTAGGCCTGGAACACAGAGGACATCTCTGAGATGGAGAGAGCTACCTGACTCCCTCTCAAAACTTATAGGGTTAAGAGTTCGGTCTTGTTGTTTCATCTACATAGATTGTCTAATATTTTGTAAAATGAACTTTTCTGTCTTAATGTTTTTTTTTGGCAATGTTTCTAGGTCATATCTATGTTATTTTGCTGTTAATGGTGTGTGAATTGACTGAAATAATCTTATCTAGATATTGTATAATCCTAGGATTATGTTTTGGCTTTCGGAATTGAGTAAAATTGTTACTATTTTTGTTTTGCTTCTCACAGGGTGTTCTTGCGCTTTGTGGAATGAACGATGAACAAGCCAAGCCTGTTTTGCTTTGTTCTTGCAATGATAACACTGTGCGTCTTTATGACCTGCCATCGTAAGTATAATATGCACTCAAGTTCATGGTATTCGTTTTGAGCATTTTCCGAATAGTTCTGCAGTTTTCTTCTGTAGTTTTAATCATTCATAGATGCAAATTCCTACATGTCTGCAACAGTGAAAATCTGCGTTTTTCCTAAATGGGTAATCCAAAAATGATGAAATGAGGAAATTGGAAACAAGTTAAAAGTAGACATTAAAGATCAGTTAAAACTTGAAAGTAGTGTTACATGGGGACATGCTTTTGTGGGTGGGTGTTGTGTTTGACACACTTACTATGTTTTTGGGAGAAGGAAACTCATCGGGGGACATTTCTCTTTTGGGGAGGACTTTTGGACATCCCCTTTCAAAAGAGGAGGGTTGCCTGTGCACCCCCCATGATTTTTCCCAGCGGCCTTAGAAAATGTCAATTTTGTTTTAACACAAAAGAAAAATACCAAGTCATTAATATTTATTTTAGGCTTTCATTGTTTTTGTTTGTGACTTGTAATTGTTTCTAATATTTTTAATTTTTTTAGGATTTCATACATTTCAAGGACTTGAACATTTCCCTTGACATTTTTTAAAATTTGGGGGGTGTCTCCACACATTCCTCAGACATGTTTCTTCTTCACATTTTCTCTGATTATAAATACTCGGTAGAACATTGAAAGAAAGATTGATGAAGAAGATATGGTATTAATTACGTTTTAAGCTCATCGCCTTTGTATGAAAACTTTGTTGAAACCTTAAATTATTAAATATATCATTTGGAAATTTGGATTTGACATTTGAGCAGTCACTGGCTACAATAATCAACTCATCTTCACGTCACTTTATAAAGATTGGGTTTTCGTGAGTTACATCACTACTTCCATCTCTTCTACTATATTATACATTCCTTTCTGTGTGTGTATGCTTGTATCTCTTCTACTATATTATGCATTGGTATTGATCATTTTACTCAAATTACCTATATCTTGTCTCTTTGTACCAATCAAAATGATAAGAACTGGTGTTCTTTTAAGTGCGTATTGATCATTTTACTCAAATGACCTGTATCTTGTCTCTTTGTACCAATCAAAATTATGAGAACTGGTGTTCTTTTAAGTGCTTGCAGGAAACTTTTTACTCGCTGTTTTCGTTATTCTTTCTCTCTCAAATTAATCTAAATGGAATTGCAATGTCTATAGGTATGGATTTCCAACTAGTATGAAATGGATAGGCCTTCACATTTGTGTATGGATTTCTTTATATTTTCTTTTAATCTTCACTCGTGGTAACTTCATTCTCTGATATATTGGAAACTCAACATGCTTCATTGGAGGGCATTTCATACCAATAGGAATTCAATATCATGTGAAGTCTCTTGAGAAATCTAGGGGCAGCTAGATTAGGTGATTTCTCTTAAATTGATCACTGCTTGTGATGTCTTATTACTTATCTTGATTAGCTTCTTCAACTTGATTATTATTGTGTTATTATCATCAAACAACTACCAAACAATAAAGAACAATGAGACAAGAGGACACAAGATATAGGCTATCAGACAAGGCAAAAACCTCTCCTCTTGAGAGGAAAACTCCCAAGAACTCCTCTTCTTATAGAATTTCAATTGACGAATTCCAAGACTAATAACCCTTGATCAAGACCCTTCCAAGACCAAGTCAACCTTCATTCTTGATGAACTTTCCTTACACAGCTTCCAGAAACAAACTTTGACCCCCAACAACAATTTCTGCAACTTCAACCTAGTAGATTCACAGCGTCAACCTTTCACAACTTCGACCTAGCTGCATCTTCACAGCTTTGACCTAGATGCAACTTCAGAATTTTGTCTTGCCCTGTGACTGTAGAAACCCTAACACAAGAGAGAGAGGCCCAAAAATTCAATCTTGTTCTTGTTCTTTTTCGTCTTTTTCCAACTTCTATCTTGAGGAGATCGAACTTGCTTGAGAGTGTCCAAATGAGGTCGAGTTCTTATATATAGGCTTTTGAGGGGTACAAATTGCTATTTTTAGGCTGGCTTGATCTTTGCGCCATGACGAGGTCTTGGAGGGTCTTTTGACTCTACTTTTACTTAAATAAATTTTCTTTACAATATGTAACATGCCCAAATGGTTTTCCATACATGACAATGACTCAATTGACTTTATGTCAAACCTAAAAGCGCTCAATGGGTGCTTGACCTAAAATAAATTTTCCTTGAGCATGAAACCCATGCCTCAAGAACAACAATAATAAATTTATTTTCTCTTTTAATTAAATACATAAAATCATGATTACATATGTCATTATGAAGATCGAACCTAGTTACATATTTCAACAAAGTCTTTGAAGTCACTATAGATATTTGGATTTTAACACAACCAAGAACAAGGATTTGTGCTAATACAAGAGGGGCATTAAATATTGCACATCAAAAGGATGTTGGACCTTCTACAATTGCACCAGATTGCCTTGTTCACAATGTCTGGTGAAGGTTGGCTTTTATTTCATTTTAAAATACAAGGCCTTTGTAGTATGATATGGTTTAGAGGATGCCACTATACCATGGAAACTAGGCTGGTTGCTACCGTTGAATTAAATGCTTTGTGCAAAAATGTAATGGGGACATGTAGCTAACTATTATCTATCATCTTCCTCAATGACTTATATAATCTTTCTTCTCTGCCCTAAGTCAAATTAGTACTTCATTTGGTTAAGTATTGCATGGATAATTTTTTGTTTTCATTTCTTTCCATAGAATATCTAAGCAGAATAAAAATAGTGATATGCATTAACTATGCCACCACATTAAGCAGGTTGCCATTCACTGTAGTGAATGATAATCTGTTTACTTTGATTCAATAGCAGCCTTATTCATGGTATTTTTGTCCTCCCGTAGTCTTCCAAATCTTGACGTAGTCTTCCAAATCTTGACATACACGCTGCATCACCTATGGACTTTGATCAATGACAGTCTTGTGGTATTTTCATCCTGTCATTGTCTTCCATAAATCTTGTCAAATGATCTGATGGAGGAAGCTTGCACCATCAAAGAGAATATGATACAGCAGACACATAACCTCCCTTTTATTAGTAACTGTCTAGCAGGCCACTGACATTTGCCGCACATGAAAAGCTCCCAAACTTGTGAAGGCAAACTTAGCTACTTTCATATTCAAAACAAACAAGCGAAAAACCCCTTGTGAAGATGGTGGCCTTCAATATATATGAAATAATTTAAATGCGAAAAAAGTAAAAGACATCTTTTTATGCAATCTTGAATTCGTAATGGTAATAAACTTGTTTAGATAACCGACCCTACTGTGAAGAAAGAAACAAATGGATGAAGAATAGGAACGAATCTTAATCCTTGAATATCCTTGAATATGTTTTCCTTTTAATTCTCTTTATTTATGGTTAAGGTTTGTGCAAAATTTCAATGTTTTACACGTTATTGGCCTCGTCAACATCTGATAAATGTGGAAAATCACACACTAAAATACTGGATAATGGCTGGGAAAAGCCATTCTGTTTTTGGAAGAATGCCAGAAGATTAAATTCTGGAATGTTCCGATTCCGTTTAAAATATATTTCAGGCACTGATTTTTTATCACAATGTTAGCTTTGCATTTGGTATGTAGAGATTATCAATCATGCTGTGCTTGAATGTTCTCGTAATGGCTTTTGTTGGCATGTTAACATTTATGGGTTTTGTCTCAGGTTCAGCGAACGAGGTAGAATATTCTCAAGAAACGAGGTTCGAACATTCCAGATTGCACCTGGTGGATTATTTTTCACCGGTGATGCAACAGGTGAACTTAAAGTTTGGAACTGGGCAACCCAGACATCCTGATGCAACTTACAAAAATTTCTGTTGCAATCAGGGCACTCTGCTTGAAATGCAAATCTCTCTGGGAACTCCTTCACATGGCAGAAAGGTGCAGAGTCTGGAGAAGTTGAAATTTCACGTCCTGTATACTCACTCAAGCAACTCTAGTATGAAGAGCTAAAGTATATCAAAGCTATATAAGTGGGTAATATTAACACTGAATAGCTGCGAGTGATGCAGGCTTGATTTCCGTCAAGGAAATCAGAATTTTAAACTTTTATAGAGTAAACGACTATCAATATTTCTATTTAATTCTCCCTGCTGCATATAACGCCAAACATCAGCACTATTTCCAGCGCTACTCATCCTAGTGCTCCAGGATGAGCACACTTCTATGTTGAGTTTTGTTTGATACATGCTTTTCATTTAGATATGCTCTCCGAATTGGAGAACAAAGAGAGATTGATGTTTGTGAAAATTTGCACTTGGGTTTGTGTATTCCCACTATACTGGATTCTCACTGGTATTTACTGCAAGAGCAAATAATCAAATTTGCCCGAAGCAAACATTTTCTTGAGAAATTTGTAAATTGTTCAGTTCGTTGTTATTAATATATTTAACTGTTTTCCGAATGTACCATCTTCGTTCCATTTTTCTGATGCCTGTAAGATATATCGGAATCCACATCAATGTTCATTGTTTAGTCATTTGGAAAGTCTTTACATGATAAATTTCCGAGATAGAATCACAGTTACAGGGAAAAAATTGCCTCATTTAAACAAGGATGCTTTGACATATCTATGAACTCCATGTCTCCACAATGTTTTCCGACGGCGTCCATGTCCCCATGTCTTGTTCCTGCAGCTCTACCAGTAGCGTCCGTATGTAGCATGATGTGCTTTTGTTGACTGGTGTTTACCAGGGACTTCAGTCCTCCCGTCTAGGGTTCTAATCTTGTGCAGGGGTCTATGAGTTAGTTGGGGTCCCAATTAGGGACGATGCCACTTACAGTTTGACCAGTCTGATGAAACATGCCTCTGTTTACCTGGACAGGACGCTACCCAATGCCCAAAAATTTTAACTAAGGGAAAATATATTGGAAATGTTTGCACGATTAATAATTGGTTCTCTTCTTTTATAATCACAAAGCTCCAGTACAGTATCTTTGTAGTTATATAATATAAGGGATTATTGAGATTTTTTTCAATGCTACTAAAACCAGGTAGCAAAGGTATTCATGGTACTTGATGACCAGTGGAAGGCATGATAGTGATGTTCATTTTTTATTACCGCATAATAATTTTCAGAATTTAATTTTTCTGATGACATATTGTTACTATATATGGCAGTTGTCTATAACGCGACTTTTTGAAAGACTTTCCGGCGGTTTTTCTGGTCGAAATCCGGCAGGAATTTATTGGAATCGCAAGTTTGATAGCTAGTTTCTGCACAATGAAAGCGTCCCAAGTGTTTTTCAGGTTGCTGAATCCAAATATGGAGTTAAAAAACCATTTTAACTGCAACAAATCAAGATTTAACCTCAATTTCTTCCGACGGATTCCGTCACCGAATCTCCAAAAAGTCGCATTATAGACAACTCCCTATATATGTGCACGGGCATCATGTGATCTACGCAAATAAGGACCAAACATAGTACATCTAGCATCGTGTGATCTACGCAAATAAGGACCAAACATAGTACATCTAAAATATGATGTACCATGTTTGAAATATGAGGGGAATACGATAAAAAACAGATGTGATATGCCTGAAATACAATTGGTCAATGACGGGTTTCCGGTATATAGGACCTTGTCTTTCTGTCGGATATCTGTATATAAAGGCAAGACATTGATATATACGTTAATGAGGATGTGAATCAATGTTTCTTTTGCAGGATGTCATGAAGGCGAAGACCAGATATGAGACGAGAAATACGGAGTACAAATTATAATAATCTCCAAATTTGTTTCACGACCCCAAACAAGCACAGTATTTGAATATTTGAAGATTTGTGGTGAGCATAGTCAGTGATGCTGACCTGGTGTTTGTATTTCAAATTGGAACGTTTTACCTCCTCGATGTTCACACTCGTCGGTCTCCGGCCACCTCTGCCACCTCTTCTTTGCTGTTGGACCCGTACTGTTTACATTGGCGTCCACCATAGTCGTTTCTCACTGTTTGTTGGCCTCCACTCCCTCCGTTTATCCCCTGTTTCTTATCGATGTACTAATTTGATGCCATCCATCCATTTGTAACGCTATGTATCTATGGGGTCTATGAATCCATACGATTTGAAATTTGAAATTTGAATGAGATAAAGAGGCAGGTTTTGAAATTTAAATTTGGTAAAGATATGGTTCCATTCGAGATAGAATTTACCAAACACGGATAGAAGCAAAGTGCAGGTCCATGGATGTGCTTTTGTCTCAAACTCTTCGATGAGCAGAAACAAAGCACAAGTCTAGGGATAATGGATTTGCTATCATCAGAATGCAGAGGGTAGGTGTGAGCAATATAGCCTGTCACGTGGCTTTTCACGAAGAGGATTCCACAAGAACAAGGATTAATATCCTCGAGAATATAATGGACATCGTTGTGGAGGCTCTCAAGCCAAATATGCAAGAATTGGGTCCCTTAACTCTCTGATTATGTATCTTATTAGCAAGTTCTTGCTCTTGATTCTGTATCTTATTAGCAAGTTCTTGCTCTTGTTCTACAAGAATGTAATGAGATATAGATTGATCATAGATACAAATGTGGTGAGAAAACAGGGCTATGTTTCTATCGAATGAAAAAAGCCATCGTCATCGATCTAAAGATAAATTGTATATTTATGTTCTTAGATGCATACTCTAAAAACCTTTTGTTTTCTTTATTTTCAGATCTTAACTTGCTAGAGTGAGAAGTCTCTGCACGAAAGACTTGTATTCTGTTTTCTTTATTTTCAGATCTTAACCTGCGAGGGTGAGAAGGCTGTGCACGAAAGACTTCAATAAGGAAAAGAATGATGGAATCCCTTAGTTTTGGGAGGTGTAGATGATTTATTTCGAATATTTTCATTTCAATTTTTTTTAATAATTGAATATTGATTGTAACAAGATTAACGTGATTTGCTTCTTTAAGGATTAATTTGGGTGGCTTCACTAAAATAGATTGCTAAGTAACAGGAACAAGGTATATTTTTAGCTGCATAATGAAAACCTTAAATTGCTATGGCACTTACAATTTAAGTGTATGAAAATTATTATCTATAATCCTTGCAAGTTATATATATATATATAAAGAGCATTTAACCGTTTGTGCAATTCACAGTTAATAAATCCAATTTACATTTGTTGAATAATATATTAATATTATAAAGTTAAAAATAAATAAAAATAAAAAATTAGGGAGCAAATGGGAAAGAAGGGATTTTGGTTTTATTTTCGGAAATAGTATCATCTATTTAAAATGATAAAATACTAGTATGCTATAAAATTTAGCATATTGTTTTTTCATTCAAAATTAATTTTAGAATAAGTTAATTGAGCAATCATTATTAAAAATAAAATTTAGTATATTGTTTTGTCATGGAAAGTTAATGAAAACCCTAAATTGCTATGGCACTTACAATTTAAGTGTTTGAAAATTATTATCTATAATCCTTGCGAGTTATATATATATATATATATATATATAAATAAATAAATAAATAAAGAGCAGTTAACCGTTTGTGCAATTCACGGTTAATATTCTGGGGCTAGAACGACACAGTTATATTATTTCGGTAGGATAATAGCAATAGCTGGACGTAATGACTAGAACGCCATAATGATATGATTTTTCACCCTTTTCCTAGAATATATTCTTCTCAAATTTCTCTGCGAGCGCGGACAATGCATGACAGTCCTTTGCATGGTGAGTTTTTACCCCGCAAAAGTCACAATGTACTACCACTGCAGTGCTGCATACTTCTACAATAGCGAGCAATGATGGGGATCATGTCTTCACAGTTAATATATATATATAAAGAGCAGTTAATCGTTTGTGCAATTCACAGTTAATAAATCCAATCTACCTGTGTTGAATAATATATTAATATTATAAAGTTAAAATAAATAAAAATAAAAAAATAGGAAGCAAATGCGAAAGAAGGGTTTTTGGTTTTATTTTCGAACATATATTAGTACCATCTATTTAAGATGATAAAATATAAGTATACTATAGAATTTAAAATTTAGCATATTGTTTTTTAATTCAAAATTAATTTTAGAATAAGTTAATTGAGTAATCATTATTGAAAATAAAATTTAGTATATTGTTTTCTCATGCAAAGTTAATTTTAAATTAAGTTAATTAAATAACTAATTAATTATTAAAAATAAAATAAAATTATATCTATAATAAAATTTGAAAGGATTTGTTTATTTTTATTTTTTAATAAGGTGTATGAGTTTTGAAAATAACTTTTTTAAAAGAGTTATCACCTTATAATCACTGGGATTTGCCCATCGAGCTACACCCTATGGGTTTAAAGATAATTATAAATGAAATTAATTATTATCAATATTGTGAAATAGTTAGTTGATTTTGTATTAGCAAGTGTCTAATTTAAGCTTTTTAAATTAATTATTAATTAAATTATTAGAGATACAATTTAGGAATAAAAAGAACTATCCCATGAATTTTATCATAAAATTTTATTTGGAAAATATATAAATATAATCTTACATATATAATTAGAAAAATTCTTAATATATAAAAAAATGTTAAAAATAAAGTGTTATTGGGTAAACATCAATGTAATAAATTTTTTTTTGGAACAATGCAATATTAAAATAAGACACATTTGTGATGCACCATAAGATAACAAAAACTTAATAAATAATAGGGGGCATCATACTAATTTTGAAGGATGGAATCAATAAACCCTAGTAAGATTTTCTTGTTTGGTTTCTCTTATAAATTTTTTTGTAGATTCAACAACTCAAGTAATTTTCTAAAACACAAGACAAGAATCTACTATACTATCAACAACAAAAACCAATAATGATCGATGAAAATAATCATCAGCAAGAGGAAGAATATCCATTGCACATAATACAATATTTCTTTGTGGAAAGCCACTACTCAAAATCCTCACTATCTAAATTGCATTAACCAAAAGATCTGAGAAGAAAATACAATGCTTGTTCCTCCTGAACAATTCTTGCACAAGTATAATTGAACTCTTTGCTCACAAGCTAGCTCAAGCCAACACTTAGCCTATTTTGTTTCCTTCCAAGCCCCTACTTTTTTGCACAATTTCTAGAGGAAATAGCCTTTATTTAATGAAGAAATCCTTCTTCCATAACTGCACAATCCAAACTTAGGTCCTCAACTGATTGCATGCACCATCTGTACAACTCGGAAATTTATACAACTGATAGTACATTGTCCTTGCACTCTAGTCTCAACTGGGTCTTGCTTTGAATTGACATGCATGAGTTATTCTTGAGTGAATTTTTAGCTAGTTGGTGTGGCACTGAGGATGCACTAGTGCACCAACTCACTACTAGACCTCTCTTAGTTCCTTCAACAGTTAGAACTAGTTTAACTGACTATAACTCAGTTGCACTGAGTTATATAATTACAACTCCAATAAACTCAATCTGGACCCCTAAAACTTAGGGATCAAACTTACATGACTCTAGATAGACTTCCAACTTGAAATTTCTAAGTTAATTAAGTCAACTTAACTTCGTTCAACTATTACAAGTTGCTATGAGAAAATAATTACAATTTAATTCTCAATTTAATTCAAGGACAAATTAAATTAGAATTTCTAGATGTTATTTTTAACATTTCTTGTTGTTATTTTCAATAATCCCTCTCAACAAGAAAGGAATTCAACTCTATCCCGATCCTGAACCTTTGGAATGTTTTGCATGCAACACTTCTCTCTAGTGTTGTTGTTACAACAAATCCTGAAATTGAAAAAGCATTCAACCTGAATCAGTATGATGAATCTGTCATCAAAGTCTCTGATTACTACTAGCTCTACTGCGATCGACTGAAAACTTTGCACTTCTGTTGACTCTGCCTTTCTGCACTGTTGTCAACTCTTCTATGCACTCTCCAGTATCTGACTGCTACTAGCCTCTGCCTCTGTCACTATGATATCTAATTGCATCAACCGCCACTGATCTGTCCTACTGCTATGTACTTTGGGCTCTTGTAACAAGGTATGGTCCAAGAGATAAAACCCTTCAATGAACCCTACCTAATTTCTGCCCTCTTGGGATTATCACTTCACATTGCCCCATCTCTCACCTAGAGGTATCGCTGCATGTGCTCCCTCTGCCCACTTGGCTTGAAATTTCCCCCTACTAGAGGTCTCTACATGAGTGTATGCCTCCACTCGGTCTCCTCTTTGCTTCTCCAATTGTGGTTGCTCCACAACTTTTTGATACTACTTTTGAGGCTACTTCTTCTCTGCTTTAGTGGATCTCTCCACTTGGTCTCCTCTCTACTTCTCTAATTGTGGTTGCTCCACAATTTTATGAGACTGCTTTTGAGGATTCTTCTGGGGTTGCATGCTGAGAGATAATTCATTCTCCCTTTCAACCACCAAGTCTCTAACATTTTCCTTGCTCCTCAAGGCTTTGCATGCATCTTGTACCTCAAGAGCATACATGTTCTTGACTCGTACACTGATTTGTTTCCCTTGTCCCGTGGCGATGTGTCTAAGGAAAACCTTTCCCTTACTAAAAATCACATCATAGCAACGATCTTCCAATACCGTAATGGAAACAAGATTCTTCTTTTGTCCTGGAACATACATCACTTTGTGATTCTGAGAGGGAACCCAAACTCCCTCTGAAAGCTAACTGTATCGATCCCGGTAGCGCTATACCTCTTGTCATCTCCAAACTCTATGTTTTGCTTGAGGTCTTTCTCCTCAAAATCACTAAAGAGATCTATGTTCCCCATCATATGGAACGAGGCACCGCTGTCAAGATACCACATGCCTCCCATTACAATGATGTCCATGCATGTAATGAGAGTGAAATCAAGTTTGAATTGTGAAGCTAGAGCTTCACCTGCTGCATCGACTGTAGGCTCCTTCTTGCTTGCTTTCTTATGTGGGCAATTAGTGGCACAGTGCCCGTGAGAGTGAGAGTGAAAACACTTGACTTTCGACAAGTCCATCTTCTTGCCGCCCACCTCGCCTTGGGACTTCTTTCCCTTGGCTTTCTTTACCTTACTCACTAAGGCAAAGTCCTTTTCCACTTCTTTGGAAGAGGTCCCATCTTTGGTGTTCTGTTAAAACTCTTCCTATACCAAATCCGACCACACTCGCTCCCAATCTGGCAGCTTCTCCCTCCCATTGACAGAGTCCTTATAAATGTGCCAACTCTTGGGAAGTCCTAGAAGCGCTAGGCTCACCATCGGCAACAGTAATCCCAACACTTCCAAGCTCATTTCAACAATGAGTGAACTTGGACAAGTATTTCGGAATTGAGTCGCTCTTCTCCATCTTAATCTTTTTGAGTTTGTCCTTCAGTGCCACTTCATATGGTCATTGATATTCTGAAACAGGTCCATCAATGCCTTCCACATAGCATACGGAGTTTCCTTGCCATGGAGACTCGAGACAATGTGATCTCGAACTCCCTCAAGAATAATCTGCCTCGCCTTTGCCACACACTTTCTCCATTCATCCAGATCATTAGCATTTGATGTTGGAGGCTTGGGAATGTCTTGATCAATGAATTCCTTGAGGCCATTGTCTCCAACACTACCTCCATCTTGTCCTTCCATGCTATGTAATTCGAGTTGCCTTCCAGGACATACTCAAGTTGCAACCCGTAGAAAGACATATTGTTGATCTAAAGTATGAACTACAAATGCGGTTTTCACCTGCACAAAAACTCAAAAATCTCATCTTTTATATTGTCTTTGTTGAAAATAGCAACAAGAAAGTCTAAATATAGAAGTGCTAAATTTAGTACTGCTATAAATAGCGTTTCGGGATACCTTCCTATTTTAGTTAGTCCCTGAACTAAAATAGAGAAGTAAAATTCGAATTTGATCTTAGAAGCTATTTGTAAAATAATTAATTAATTCATCTTGAGTTAATTAGTTGTAGAAAATCAAACATGAAGTCTATGTGGGGACATGCAACAATTTCTCCATTGAATGAGGAATTTATCCATCAGTTAAAGAGATAAGAATGAGTTGTAATTAATTGGCTCAATTAACTGAGTCAAGTCCAGTTAGATTAATTCAAATAGTTTGTTGAATTAATTGTGAGTTCAGTTAGTTAATGCATGCATGCATGTAACTGCTGCACTTCAGATAACTGGATATTCTCTCATAAATAACTCATGCACGTCAGTTCAGACAGAGACCCAGTTGAGATCAGATGGAGGGACAATGTACTATCAGTTGTAGGAATATTACATTGTGAATATCTCTTGCATGCAGAAGGAATTCATTCCTTGGAGATTGCGCAGTTACTTCTTGAGTTTAGTGAGTGTGTTGAGGCCAATTCACACATGTGACATCACTGGACCCCAAGAAAAACTGTGAAGGAAATAGGAGACTTGGAGGGATGAGGTACGCATATCTTGTGTCTACTCAGTCTGTGAGCTGTATTGTTTGATTGCAGAGAGAGCATGATATCTTGTGAGCTGATTCTTTTTGTAACTCGAACATATTTCCACTTGTATGATAATACAAAGATTAGGGTTTTAGGCTGAGGCTTTTCCCAGGTTACTTCTTCTGTGTTATGTGTGATTGATTTCTCATTCTCAGTTGTATGTGTTCTCATTGATCTTGTTCAATTCGATTAAGCTTTCAAAAAGTTTGTTGTAGAAGTAGATCTTGTATTTTGTTTCAGTATATTGCATAATCTGTTGATCTAAAGTGGGAATTTCTACAGTTTTCAGCTCTGATACCATGTAGATTTTTTTGTAGATTCAACAACTCATGCAATTTTCTAAAACAAAAGACAGGAATCTACTCTACTCTCAACAGTGGAAACCAATAATGATCGATGAAAACAATAATCAACAAGAGGAAGAATATCAATCACACATAACACAACATTTCTTTGGGGAAAGCCACTGCTCAAAATCTCGACTATCTATATTGTATTAACAAAAATATCTGAGAAGAAAATACAATGCTTGTTCCTCCTGAACAATTCATGCACAAGTATAATATAACTCTTTGCTCACAAGCTAACTGAAGCCAACACTTAGCCTATTTTGTTGCCTTCCAAGCCCCTACTTGTGAAATTCCTAGAGGAATTAACCTCTATTTAATGAGGAAATCCTACTTCTATAACTGCGCAATCCAAACTTAGGTCCTCAACTAATTGCATGCACCATTTGTACAACTCGGAAAATTATACAATTGATAATACATTGTCCCTGCACTCTAGTCTCAACTGGGTCTTCTTCTGAACTGACATGCATGAGTTATTCTTGACTGAATTTTCAGTTAGCTGGTGTGGCACTATGGATGCACTGGTGCACCGACTCACTACTAGACTTCTACTAGTTCCTCCAACAGTTAGAACTAGTTTAACTGACTATAACTCAGTTGAACTAGGTTATCTAATTACAACTCCAATAAAATCAATTTGGACCCCCAAAAACTTAGGGATCACACTTACATGACTCTAAATAGACTTCCAACTCGAAATTCCTAAGTTAACTAAGTCAACTTAACTTAGTTCAACTATTACAAGTTGCTATGAGATAGAATTTCTAGATGTTATTTTTAAAATTTCTTCTTGTTATTTTCAACATCTCTTTCTATGGTTGCATCTACAAGGAGTCAAGGGTGCGACATACATGTGTACTTACATATTTAAGGAAAACATTGAATTCACCAATCTTCAGTGGCCCGCAAGACCAACTATATACCTAACAGTGGGTATTACATGATTTGAAAGTGCGAGGAGTATTGTTAACTACTTTTGAGTTGAACACACTAGTAATATTTCTTTTGACGAGAAAGATCCATTGAGTGCCAAGAAATATCAAATTTGTCTCATTTGATTAAAAGGAAATTAAAAAGGAAAAAGTTATGCATCCATTGGATCTAAAGTCATTTTTTACCTAGGAAATTGGCAAAATGTGAAAATTATTATGTAAAAACAAGAATGCCACAAAAAGACAAGAAGATGACAAGTTTTAAGAAACGGATATGTATTGAAATATTCAAGATTAAATTAGGACATTTGTGCTTGTGTCTTGGGTTTTTCAACTCGTCGGTTGAAAGTGAAACCTATTAAAAATATACTAGCACAACCACATTAGTAAATGCCATAAACGCCGATCGATGCCATTTTAGAAACTTTTAAAAACTAATAGCATAGATCAGTGTATATCAACCACATTTAGTAACGTGGTTGTGCTAGTTGACAATTGACGTGTGTGGGGAGGATTTGTAGAACATGGTTGAGTAAGGTTGACTAATGTGGTCGAGGTATGGTTGAGGCCTGTTTATTATGGTCAATATATAATCGACTATGGGTGACCATTGTTGTCCACATTCAATTATAATTGACTACAATCGATTGTGATTGACTATGATATCATGTGGTTGTCCATCTTGACAATGTGGGACCATGGTCAACCCATTTCGACCATGGTTGACCATAGTTCTCTATGATAGACTATGGTTGACCATGTTAACAATTGGTGGACATGGTTGACCATGGAGACAATGGTTGACCATGTTTAACAACTTTGACCATTGTTGCCCATGCGTAACATGGTCGAGCATGTGGTTGATCATGGCAATTTATGGTTGACTATGGTGACTACAGTTACTAATAACTACCATGGTCGATTAAGGTTTACTTTTGTTGATTATGACGCTCAGTGGTAAACCATGGTTGACTAAGGTTGCCCATGGTTGACGATGATTGACCATGGTTTACTATGGCTGACCACAGTGACCATGTTCTACCATATTGAGCATGTTTAAGCATGGGTTGACCATGAGGACTATGGTTTTCTATGGGTGACCATGATGGCTATGGTTGACTAAAGATAACCGTGGTTGATCATGTTTGAGTTAGGTTGACCATGATTGACTATTGTTGACTAAGGGTGACCATGGTTCACTATGGTTAACAGTGGTTGACTATGGCTAACCTATGTTTAACTATGGCCAACCATGGTGATCGTCGACTATGGTTGACCATGATAAACTATGGATAACCATGGTCAAATACAATCAATCATGGGAAATCATAGTTAACTATAGGAAACAATAGTTTTCTACGATGAAACATTGTCAATTGCAGTCACCATAGTTGACCATGGTTGAACATGCTTGACTATGACCATGGGTGACCATTGATGACCATGGTTGACTAAGGATGACCATGGTTGCCTATAGTTTATCACGGTTGATTGTGCATGGTTTTAAAGTGGTTTTATAAGCATGGTCAAACAATATGTTGACCATAATAAGCCCTAGTTAGTCATAATTTAAAAATATTTAACTTTTTTCAATAATAGTCAGTTTGTCTTAAGAAAATAGACTATCGAAAGTTTCCATGAGGTTGGCCACCTTCGGGAGGATTGTTAGCTTCCTCCTTTGTATTATGTTGCTTTTGAGAGGAGGAAACAATGAGCAAATAAGGTCTCGTCCTTGCTAGACCCTTCTACCTCCAATCCAGGTGCTCTCATTGTCACTATCCCTCCTTTTGACGGTGGTTCAGCTATAGAGGGTTACACGTTAGCTAATTATTTAGGTATGTCACTATCTTCCCTCCCTTTCAGTTCCACTTTTCCCCTTGATGGCAATTCCTCTCTCTCGGTCCCCTCTCTTGTCCTAGTCCCCCTCTAAAATCATCCCTTCACTTTCTTAACCTCACTCCTTCCCCCTCCCCCCCCCCCCAACATCCCTTGGTTCCTAACTCCCTCATCCCCTCACCCTCCATCTCCTATCCTCCTCCTTCCCCCTCCCTCCCTCAGCTCTGTTAGTGTCAGCCTTTGTAGCCTTCCTCCAGTGATCAAATATGCTCTTAAAAAGTGATTTTAAGGTGTCAAGGTCAATTTTGCCATTTCAAAGAGTCTTCAAGCAAAATTTGGTCACTAGGCATTAGGTCTAGGGTTTGCTTTCACTCTTTTCAAAGTTGCCCAAATGTCAGTCTATGTCACCATTCAACTGAGTGTATCATCATGTCAAGTTCCATTGGGTCATTTTACAGCTTATTCATGCTTCAGTTGTGCCTTGATAAGGTCCATTTCCCTCTCCTAGGGTTTTGGAGGTAATTTCTCTTGGATGGTCAAATCATCGGCAAAATTTGTATCCTGATGTTCATACACCTTCCCCTATCATTAATGTACCTTATTAAACACTTCCCATCACTGAGATTCCCCAAATTCCTCATTTTTCCACAAACCCTAGTTTCTTGCCACAACTTGGCAATTTTCTAGGCTAGGCCTGTGTTTTGCCATTTTGGACCCCTTCCCCTCACTCGATCTCTGAGATTCCACTTTCCCCTGCTTCCTAACATCCCTCCCTACTTCCAAAAATTTCCCCAAGAATTTAGAAGCCCCTTATCCCCTTCATTTCGCTTCATTTTGACAAAATCCCTTGTTTCACACATCGGGATAGGTTTCACTCAAATGATGTTTTAGAGCAATAAAAGATGAATTTTGGAAAATTGAGAGAGGTTTTTGTTCACAACATGCCAAGGAAGAAAAACCTCCTTCACTTTTTACATAGGTATAATGGTTTTGGAGAAATGTCAAAAATACAATCGCCTCGGGAGAATTGATGCACCTCTGAAGTGACCTTGGGAAAATCAAATTTTCTCCTATCTTGATTGGCCAAATAACTTTCTTGATGAGTCAAAGGATAACTAGACAAAAATATCTTTCCAATGAGCTATCATGAGCTCAATTTGGAGTTGAAGAAGGCATTCAAAAGTTGACTGCAACAGCACTCTGCCTTGAGGCAGCCTCATTTGGCACATTTTGACCAGTCTTGGGAGATTTGATTTTTGACAAGGCAAATGAACTCCAAATTGAAAAATTACACTTGAGATGGATAGAAGACATCCAGTTCATTCCAACCAGCTATTGTGAGCTTGATTTTGATGTCAAGAAGTTCCCCAAAAATAGGCTGAAAGGTGCGCTACACATAGAGATCGGGGCGCTACGCATAGAGGTTTTTGGTCAAATTTTCATCCTCCAGCTCAAGAATTCGGCCAGTTTTCACCAGTTTCACTTCTTGATGTGATTTTTCACCCAGCTTGATGTAATTTAATGTACATGATGTAAATTTGGTACTTATTTACCTATTCTAGTTGATTCATCCACAAAATAGCAAAAATTTAATGTAATGAATCAGTTTCCTAGCATATAGGAGTTAGTTGTTTGACTACCTAGATTTCAGTTCCTTGTTTAGAATTGGTTGAAACTGCTCCTAGAAGGAGGAGCTCGACCCCTAGAGGTTAGGGAATGGGTTGGCTTGGTCTATATGATGTAATTTTTCAGTCAGTAGCAGGGGTTGGACTCTTGGGAAGATTTTGGCACACTATTGTACATATTTGTCATATTTTGGCTAAGGAAAGATCAGAGGTTTTGCAGCACCTGTTGGGATTCTTGTGGCTTTCATTTCTTGATGGTGTTATCTCTCAGTTATTGTAAGTTTATTCATGTTTAAATGTATGCCATTCCCTTATTATGTTTCTGAAACTAAATGAATGAGTAAATGAGGTTGAATTCATTGTTTACAGTGCTCTTCCTTTAAATTTGTTTAGTTTTACATGTTTTTCGCCATTTTGGAGAGGATCCATGTTCTCCTTTTCCCTCTTCAGCTCCTTGCCATTCTGATCCATCCATACACCTGATTAAAAGCATTAAGACTACTGCCTACCTCGCCCCAACTCGAATTCTGCAAAGATCTGACCTTAATCCCCAGACCTAAAATTAGTTTTCACGTTTCTCCAACAAAAAACTCAAAAATCTAAATCAAACTTTCCTATCTCTTTACTGGCCTAAAATCAGTATTAATTTTAAGTCATCTCAGCCCCTTTGAATACCTTTTGCCGAGATAGACCCGGAGAGAGCCCTCTCCTGTCCTCGTAGGACTAGCTACGAGGCTGAGCTTGGTTTGATGTGGCCTTGAGTTTTGCCTTCCTCAGCCTGAGGCAGATTTGAGCGCTAACAGGCTCCATTAAGGATAAAAAACCATATTCCATTCGCATTCAATCCAAGTCTCTGGAGAAAATTCCTTCTAGTAGATGCCTTGCCTCAAACCCTCTAGTCACAAATCCGGTTGGTCGTAAGCCCAACCTCCATAAATCCAAATAAATGGTGTTAATTGAAATAAACAAGGGAAAACATGTTCCCATATCCAGGGCCCTTAGAGCAGGAAAAGCCCTTGCCTCTCGGTCCAAATGGATATAATATATTTCGGTGCTTGAGGGTTACGGAGTGCCCATAAATTGTTAGCCGTCAAAATATTGGTCACTTCTCCCAAGCCTGACATCATTCTCATTCAAGAAACAATGTGCTTCAGAGACATATAAAGGATATCCCTATAGATGTTCTTAAAGGATTGGTCTTTAAGTCATTTGGATGATACTCGTCATTCAAGAGGTCTCGTATCAAGAAGGGGTCCTAATTACTTTGCAATTTCTTCCTCTCTTTTACCTTTCGTAATTCTTATGAAATTGAAATTTAAAGATCTCTATTATTATATTTCAGTTTTAAATGTGTATGGCCCTACACTGGTTGCACCTTGAGGGATGATATGGTCATGGAAAGTGCCTTCTCAGATCTTGACACAATTTTGGGTGGTGACTAAACTTCACTACTTCTTCTCAAGAAGTTTGGGGTCCAAAACCATGCCAGGATCCCCATAGTGATTTCTTTTAGGATTTTCTTTCTTGTTACAGCTTAATTGAAATCAAGTCTATCAAGTTGATGCAAACATAGAGGAATGGATGATCCGATGGTGGTGAAGTAGCAAAGCATGTCGATCAATTCCTCATCTCTAAGGAGCTATGGAACTTCGGCTATGCACTTAAATATTTTGTTGAATATGGGGAAACATTTGACCACAAGCCCATATTAGTTCATATCAGTCCTAGGGGTAATAACAATTCCTATCCTCTTTGTTACAATCCCACATGGATAGGAGAGGAGGACTATCACACACTTATTCATTGTATGTGGACACACTTGACTCTTGAGGAGGATTCATCATATATGACACAATTCATGGAAAGCCTCCGTGCTCTTAAAATGGTTTCTTGTGCTTGGGCCAACGCTCATCAAGCCAAATTGGTCAAACAACTAGAGGAGGTCGAAGGGGAGATCTCAAATATTCACTATACTCTTGATTTTGGCCCAATCTCTTCGATGTCTCCATTGGAGATTCACTCTATTGAAGAAAGAAGGCATGCCCTAATTCCGTTGGAAGAATGGTGTTGGCATATTCAAAATCGTGCAGTCTGGCATTAGAAAACTTTTGAGGTCTAAAATGGGCCTCCTAAGAAAAATGTACAACCAAAATAAACTTTATAAGAACCAATAGGATTCAAGATGATGATGTCAACCATGCGGGATGATTCACCCTTTTTGGGGTAAAAGAGTAAAAAGATTAAAAAATAATAAAATAATAAAACTATTTTTTCAACTTGTATTTTCAACTTGTCACTCTAAGGTTTTACTCAATTTTTGAGCAAGAGTACTCATTGGATGCAAATTTAATTCCACATCCAAGGAGTACCCATGTTGCATACTTTCCATGGACCCTGCTACACAAAAAATGAGGGTCAGTTGAAAGTATGAAACATGGGTACTCCTTGGATGAAGAATCAAATTATGCATCCAACGAGTGTTCCTACTTGAAATTTGAGTAAACCCATAGGGAAATAAGTTGAAAAAATAGTTTTTCTTTTTTCCCTCTAAAATTTGATGATGTAATCTATTCTTATTTTATTAATTTCCCTATTATTTTATAATTTCCTTAGGAGGCCCATTTTAAACCTCAAAATTCCCCTAATGCTTGAATATGGTGACAACAATACCAAGTTCAGTCATCAATTCAGAAACTATAACAAGAAAAGGAATACCAAACGGGAGATAAAATCGGAGGATGGTTCCATGGTGCACTCCTTCAAGGACAAAGTATAGGCAAGTGCTCAATACTTCCATTCACTCTTTCAAACATCTCCATTATGCCCGATTCCAGACATTCTATAGGTGATTTCTCTTTCCCCCTCACCCGTTAATGAGGAAATGGATGCCTCTCTGACTTGGGAAGTAATTGAATCAGAGATTCCTGCTACTCTGCATTCTATGCAAAAATAAAAATAAAATTCTTAGATAGGATGGGTTTTTGGTAGAATTCTATTTGGGATTCCATGATTTATTAAAAGATGATCTACTCAAGGTCGTTAAGGAATCTAATGAACAAGGCAATGTATTGGGCTCAATAAATGAAACATTCATACGTCTTATCCCTAAGACACGCGAAGGTTCTTCATTAAAAGATTATCACCCAATTTCTTAATGTAATGTACCATGCAAACTTATATCAAAGATCATTGCAGGAAGGCTTAAGCATATCCTAAGCTTGTTTATTTCGCAAGAACAATTTCTTTTTTACAAAATTGGAATATTCTAGATGTTGTCGCTATTGCACGGGAGGTGATACATTTTACAAAATTTTCCAAATCTAGTGTTATCTTTCTTAAGCTAGACCTATCAAAAGCCTTTGATGAGGTGGACTAGACATTCATTAGGCTCCTCATTCAAATGGGCATGTCACTCACCATTGTTAATTGGATCACAAGTTGCATCCAGTTTGTATCCTTTACATCCTTGATGAACGGTGCTCCTAGATTCTTCTCAACAACTAGATGGCTCTGTTAGGGATGCCCTCTCTCTCCACTACTCTTTCTGTTTGTGACTGGAGTTCTCAACAAACTAATGAAGGCATATAATTCTCGAGGTGACATTAAAGGTATAATCTTCTATAAAGTTGTTCAAGTTTCACATCTTTTTGCTGATGATGTGCTCATATGCCTACAAGGCACTCGAAGGAACATTTATGCATTGAAAATTATTCTTGACACCCATAAATCCATTGATATGTTAATTAATGCTAAGAAATTTGCTCTGATTTGCCGCGAAATCTCGGGCTCATCATGGCTCTTTTTTACGCATACATTCCAATTCCCCATTAAATCACTAGAGGAGGTCCTCAAAGATCTTTGGTTCTACCTAAAACCCAATAAATATAGAAAGGTTGACTAGTAATGGCTCATTAAGAAAGGCGGAGCTCGAATTTTAGTTTGGACTCATCATCTCCTTTCTCGTGGTGGTGGCACAATTCTCTTAATGTATGTTTTAGAAAACATTCCTGTCTACCGACTATCTATATTCTATTTTCTTAAGGGCATCCTTAATTGTATTCATTGAATTAGTTACATCTTCCTATGGACAAGAGCTAGACCAAAGCCTAGCATGGCTCTTGTTAAGTCGTCCAAACTTACTGCACCAAAAGAGATAAATGGGTGGGGTCTCAAGAATCCCTTTCTCTTTCCCTAGGCCCTGGCTAGTCGGATATTGTGCAGGATTTTAACAGGTAAATCAATATGGACACAAGTAATTGTAAGTAAATATTTCAACGATCTTTCTATAATAGAATGGATCTGCCTTTAAAACAAATCTTCAAAAGGATTAAATGTATGGAAAGCATTGGTAGCTTCATTTCCATTGATTAGGAAATGGCTGGCTTGGAAAATTGGTAATGGAACACAAATATGAATCGGCAAGGACCTGTGGTATGGAGCCAACAATGACTATTTTCTATCCCCCCTTATTATAAAGGCTAGAGGCAACAAATATTTTCCACATATTTGATGTCGCAATACATTCTCCTCAAGTTTGTGGCATAGCAAGATGGAAATCATCCCAACACTTAAGATTGGAAGGTGGTCTTACAATGGAATGGGATTGATATATACAATTTCTCTACCATAATTTCATCTCTCTCAAGCTAAATATCCTGGATTCACTTTGTTGTTCCAGAAATCCTACGTTTGGCGATTTCACAACTAAACTAGGATACAAGGCATGGATTGGAGATGTTTTTGAGGGTCCTAAACAGTGGTGGTGGAAAGCCATATTGAAACTCAATGCTCCTTTAAAATTTAAAATATCAACAAAGTTAGCAGGGTCCAAGCTAATGTACACTATGCAAATCTCAGATAGAGTCTGCACTTCACCTTTTCCTCAAATGTTCCTTCGTTTCTCATATATATACTTTGATCCATACATAGTTCCCTCCTAAAGCTCATTGGAATTCCCCTTCTCTTGAAGGCAACATTAAAAAAGGGCTCCTAGACAAATCTATGTGCTCTTTGACTAGTTTGCGTTGCTTTCTATTAGATAGTATTTGATGTGCTCGTAATTGTACATTATGCGAAAACAAAGAGATTTATTTTGATATATGTGCCACTAGAATCATTTCATTTGCAAAGGAATTCAAGTTTGATCAGAAAACTACGTCTCAGAGCACTCCACAAATTCAATATCTTGACTATGATATCCCTTGGGGATATTTTTATGGCACGAGTCAAGGAGATCCTCCTCACTGCGGCGTTGGTGTTGTCATTTATTTTAATCAAACACATTTTCTGTACAACACATACTTGCCAGGGAGAGGCTCCAACAGTAACATTGCATCTATTGGGCTTTATCTTTTTCTTGAAATAGAAAACATGAAAAACATCTCTAGTCTTCAAGTTCTTGATGACTCCAGGTTGGTCATCAACTGGGCCAATGGAAGGGCCACTATTCAAAATACAAGATTTGATCACATACAATAGGATATTCAACATTTAGCATCCACTTTTGAGTGGATTACTTTCAACCATATTTTGTGGGAACTAAACATGAAAGCATATGCCCTCTCCAAAGAAGCATTGGAGCTTCCTCCGGGTACATTTGGGATGTATGAATACAACATTGTGAAAGAAATCAATGCTAGGGGGTTCCATTTGTAACCCCTCCACTCAAGTTCCCTTCCTTTCTTGCATTTTGTTGTATGATCTTTTTGTACATGCCCCCATCTTTGACAAAGATTTTAAAGGATGTAAAGAAGATATGAGATAGAACAAAATAGGATGTAAGGAAAAGTAGATTTTTTTAAAGTAGGAATGTAGGTGGAAGGATGAATCTTCTTGCCAAGTCCTCCGAGGATAACAAATTTAATGGACCGAAATGTATATATTATTATATACATGAATATATAAGTTTTTTTCATTGAAAAAAATATTAATTTGTTAAAATTAACATTATATTAAATTGGTTGTAGTTATATATGTATGGTCGACCATTAGAAATCTTTGTGAATCATAATTTAAAGATATTAATCATAATTAATTGAAGTCACCCATTATCAACATATACAAACTAAAAGCAATTTAACTATAAACCATAATTTAAAGATATTAATCATGATTAATTAAAGCCAACCATTATCAACATATATAAACAAAACATAATTTAAACATATTAATCATAAGTAATTAAAGCCAACTATTATCAATATATAAGATAGAAATAATATAACCATAAACTAAAAATATATATAAACTATATTAAAGTCTATGTTATTAATAAATATATTTCGTATTAAAATAGAGTATTAAATTGTACTAAAAATATCTTTGCTATATATATATACACCTCACTTTAGTAATTAAAGCCAACCATTATCAACATACATAAACAAAACATAATTTAAACATATTAATCATAATTAATTAAAGCCAACTGTTATCAATATATAATCATAAACTAAACAATATATAAATTATATTAAGGTCTATTTTATTAATAAATATATTCTGTACTAAAATAGAGTATTAAATTGTACTAAAGATATCTTTGCCATCTTTATATATATATATATATATATATACACCTCACTTTAGTTGTCCATGATAATAATGTATATTCTCAAGTTTTTTTGATGCAACTCATCTATGTTTCTCTTTGTGATAATGAATTTCAAATAAATAGTCACCCTTTGACAAATGTAAGGGAAATTATATATGGTTATGTACATTCCATTGTGTTGTATGTCGAAACCAACCGTTTGAAATATGTATAATTGCTCTTGAATTCGCTCTCCTGTATATAAATTGGCATTTCTCAATAGTTTTCGAATCTGAAACACACTGAGGACATCCATATAGAATAATGACACACTACAAATAGTCTAAAACATGATCAACCCAAGGCAATGAAATGAATAGGATTATGGAGTTGACATATATATTTATATAATGATCGACCCGAGTGCCAATGCAACATTCCTACTTTTATAAAAATAATTATAATACGATCCACCTTAAATCATAATTTTTTTTTTTATAAAAAATGAATGGAATGACTCATATTGAAATAACCCTATTTACAAAGAAAGTTAAACAAGTAAACAAATTCTTTTATTTATTTATTTATTATTATTATTACATTTTTTGTAAAGATAATATTTATGGTCTTTTTGGGGATTATTTTAAATGTGAACTTATAATGTTTTATACATATTTTGTGGAATCATTTTGCAATGATAATTTTTACATTCCGTTAATAGTAGTTTAATTGTTTTTGAAAGGTAATTTTGGTCATACGCTTTTGTTTTAGTACTGGTATTATCTTATAATTCATGTTATCATTTATTCATTGGGATACCAATTGCAAATTTACACAATAAAAAGGTTATCATTTATTCATTGGGATCGATATGGACAAGGGATTACATGAGAAATACCCTGAGGCTAAAAGTCTCCCAGAAGTAGCTAACCTAAAAAATCCCAGAACGTCTGCTATAGCAGAAAAGAAAACAAAGACAAATAATAGATCCTCCACCGTAGGGCAATTGTGTCAAAACATAACCAAATCCACGTCAGAAATCTGCTCATGAAGGAACAAAACAAACATAGCCAGCTAGAAACATGAGACATAGAGCAACAAAAAGCGACAACCCCATCAAACCAAAAATGCTAAGAGCTAGAGACAGGAAACCCAAATAGAAAATGGAGGAAAAAGAATTACTATCATTTGCAAACTTGAATATAGTTAATACTAAATTAAACACAATTCAAATTGAATTTAGCTAATATTAAATTCAAGTTCGCAAATGATATAAGCACAATTCAAATTTGGATTCAGAAATATAGTAATTCATAAATGAAATTCATTGATGTAAATCCAACGTTCCTCATTCTAAAATATAAATAGTACTAAACAAAATAGTAGATATTTTTTAGTATGAAACAATAAATTGGAATTGCTCAAATGTCAAGGCTCAATCTAGTGCCATCAATTTCTAGAGTTAAGACTCAAAAGCTAACACTGAAGATTCACAATGGACAATGAAACAAAATGAGCATCGAGGAGGAGGCCAGTAGCTACTCCTCTACTTCCATGTACTATGTTTAACTTGAACTTTGCATGTGAAACATGAGTTAAAGATAGATTTTAGTCTTTAGAAGACTTTGTGCCTTATTTGTTTTAAGGGCTATAGACAAAAATCATGGTTGGGGGGGGGGGGGGGGTGGGGGTAGGGAAAGCCTATAAGAGCCCGTTTTTGGGAAATGCACTCCACACATTGGAAAAATGTTTCCTTGCATGTTTTCCCATATTTCCTAAAAAACGGGGACATGGAGAAATGCTCCCCTAATCACCACATAGGGGGTGATGAACAAATTGCTAGTGATATCTCCTCTTTGCGTTCTTTGCGTTTTTGTAGCATTTTGAATTATGTCAAAGAAGCTTCAGACTTTGGTGATGAAAAAATTACTATTGATATCTCCTATTGCCATGCTTACCCTTTGTGTAGAATTCATACTTTCAATGCAATAGGATAAAAATATCGAAGGTTCGTTAAAAAATCTACAAGAAGAGATGAGATAATACAAAAAAATGGTGGAATCTTGGGCTTTAAAGAACATGTAGGTCAAATGTCCATGTCCACTGAATGCCAGGAACTTAAAATATTATTATCATTTGGTTTTTATTGATATTGCTACCATTTTGGCTTATACGGAGATATTCTTGGAATGGCCCTTGAAATGGCAGAGGTAAGTTGCATTTCTTCGTCTTTTAAAAGCCCGAGGACAAACAATTTCTCTTCACTGTATACCACAAACTACTTATTTATTTAATGTCACATTACATAGACTAGTCTTTGATTGCTTTATAGATTATCATCTTATTTAAGATTTCCATATCCCCTTCTACTGAAATGGATAGCAACATAGGTCAAACTCAAAAATAAAAGGAAGAAAAGAAAAAGAAAAAAGGCCACAGAAATTTTTTGAAGAAGTTTAGCTCTATCGTCAAAAGGTAGATGTTAAATCTGAAAACGAGAAGAAAATAACCCAAAAAAACAGAAGAATGGCCCCGGCAAAATCCTGTCTCTATGGTCAGAAAATAAATGTTAAATCTGAAGAAAAAAAAAACAACAAAACCAAAAACAAAAACAAAAACCTTTTCCTAAATGTCTCATTTACCTTTTTTCATACGTGCAGCCTAATATTTAATAACCTCTATTTTCAAATCTAGGCTTCCTCACCAAGTTTTATTCAGCCAAATCTCATTATTTTTCAGTAAACCTGGGTTTTATTGGAGGTTGATATCTTAATGAAGACTCTGATATGAATCTGACCTGCAAATAAATTTTGTTGTATCTGAAAAGTTCATTACAAATTTGTTGACAGATCTAACTTAATAATACAGCACTCTGTCAAATTGAAGCATTGTAATTTGTTTCTCATGATGTTGTAGACGTTTCAGGGGTCAAATCGAAGCATTGTTTCTCATGATGATGTAGACGTTTCAGGGGTTTAATCTGAAGCTTGAATTTGCAAACCTAATTTCAAGGGTTCCCTATTTCAAGATCTAAGCGACTAAAGCAAGTATATAAACTAAAAATTACCTGAATAACGATGCAGTCATCTCACATAAATATTTTCATGGATTCACTTAAAAGGAAACAAATCAATAGTCTCTTAAGGGTTCACTTGGATCTCAAGCATAATCACTCCTGCACCTTCATGACAAATTGTTTGGGCTAGTTTCAAACTCAAGCACAATCACTCTTGCACATTCATATCAAATTATTTGGGCCAGTTTCAAAATATAATGACATATGTATGCCAAATCTATAAGTTCACATCATTAACAACGTGTTGGACCTTCTTGTGACAGATGTCAATAATTCTATCGTTGATTTGGAGTTCACTGTATAAAAGCTTCATTAGCATGAAGACAAATTTCTGAACGGATTTCAGGGATTAAACGAACATTTGTTTTCTTGCAACCATTTGAGATACCTTAATTCTCCGAGCACTCAAGTCTGAGATTCACATTGCACACACACACTATATATATATGGTGGTTCTCATGCTCAATACTGCCTCAGCATAAGAATATATTTTCCCAGCATTTTGTTAATTACTTTAAGGTTCTAACTGATGCCTTTTCTTAATTACTTTAAGATTCTCATTGATGCCTGGGAAAGTAACAGCAATCTGCTTGGTGTTTTTCTGGGATGTAACTCCTGACTCGATAATGCATGGATGGTTTCTTTAATGTATCAGAGAACACAATTTATCAGGCTTACAGTTCATTCTTTTCACACGATTGGCACTCCTTAACACTGAATTCCAGGGTATTTCTCTACAGTGGATAGCTTGTGTGCTGTGCATCTAGGATGTCTTGTGGTTAGGGCTTTCTTTATTTAACAAGAGTTTGGGCTAGGACAGGGTGACCAAGGGATTGCACCAAAAAATGGCTGCTACTTGGGAAAAGAAAGAACACCTTATGCCCAAAGTGAACTTAGACACCTTGATTCAGGCTATGGAAGAGCAACTTAGAAGTGGAATGGAGGAAGATGTAAGGTGGAACCTCCACCTTTCACATGAAGGTGGTGTTGATGACGAAAATATTAAATTTAAGGATATTGCTACTAATATTGTTGAAACTATGATTTACAAGATGCTACAGAACCTATTGTTGAAGTTAATTGTCATAGAACCTACTATTGATGGTGTTGCTACAAAGTTCACTGGGATTCCTAAACTCGTTACCACGTTACATGATGACTTATGTAAAGCAAAAGAACAGTCGTGTTTGGAGATCATTTCAGAGAATTTTAAAGAGCAAGTAAACTCCCTCAGTTAGAGAGCTTTAAACTCGTTCTGCCACCGTTACATGATGACTTAAGTAAAGCAAAAAAACAGTTGTGTTTGGAGATCATATCGGAGAATTTTAGAGAGCAAGTAAACTCCCTCAGTTAGAGAGCTTTAACAGTCCGACTTTTGGTCGTGTGGCTCTTTCAATGATGCCTTATCTGAGCACTGACACCATGGAAGACTATTTCCAGAGAGTAATGCAAGTCCGGGACTGTACGGTCCAGCAAGGATTTATTTTGTTCTCATGTTCATGGGATTGTGCCTTCTCACCGGTGTGTACAAAAGGGATCAGGATTCTTCTCAAGGCAGTTTCACATGGAGGATCATTTGAAAAACAAATGAAAGTCACCCAAGCAGTCTCGATGCTACAACTCAATCAGATAAAGTGTGAACACAGGTATGTTGAGATGAGTGCATAAAATATGCAAGGGCTTTTGGTATCTTAAGAAACAGCAATGAAAAGCTTCTGTCACAGATCCTACTCTTTGAATTTGTAAGTAAAGTCCATTCTAGTCTACTTTAATTTTTTTATCTAATGTGAAGTGCTGTTAGCCCGATGATGAAAAAAGTTCCAACGGAGTATAGCTTTGTTAAATATTGACTAAATTTAAATAGGACTGGAGGTCCATGCCATTGAATGTTCACTCTGATTTGTACTAGGTCAGTAGGACATATAATCACATTGCTAATGGAAATGATAGGTTGCAAACTAGAGTGTGTCTCATCAATATATTTCAAGCATTTTACTGGCAGTCTGAAAAGAAAATAAAGGTATGGAGATGTTACCCCATTCTTATAACTGTAAAATGAGAGTCAGGTAACCTAGTAACCACCTCCCTTGGGTTAGAATTGTAAGGGAGTGTGTTACAGGTAACTCCTCATCATAGAAACCAGGCTGCATTACAGATTACATGTAATCCTGATCCTCAACTTCATCACCATTGATGGATGAGAGGGTTAGAAACATTATCCAATCACATTATCCAATCAAATTGCAATTACAATTCAGTTCTCACTGGCACTTGATTCCAGACTGGAGGTTCCAAATGATGGGCCCGCTTGGGGAGGCAACAAGGTACAGACGTTTCTATCCATTGTTGGAATGGCAATGGATCTTTTTGGTCATCGTTGGGACTCTTGTATGACGCTCTCGAATCGACATACATCTTCTTCGTGACCAAGACTCATGCGAGCCCTATTCGACCCCTCCCAGATATTGCAAGTTACCATTGGATCTCAGTTTGCAGGCAAGAGACGAGGAGCTCAGAAAGGGTCAGAGGATCAGGTGGAGTTGCTTGTTTGGCTAGTACCTCACTCCAGAATAGGATATCTTTGGTAGTCGAAGATGAGTTTGCTAGGTTTATGTGGATTCGGATTAGCTATGGAGTCTCTCCTCCGAGGGACATCTACATTGTAGTTTGTTACTTCCCCCCATCCTCTTCACCATTTTTCGTCCATAATGGCTCAAATGGGGACCCCTTTATAGACTTGTACATCGACATCACCTAGTACTCTGTTGTTGGGGAAGTTATCCTCCTAGGTGACTTCAATGCTCGCACTATAGATCTCCAGATCCCTCTTCACGACCGATCAGAGGATGTGTTTTGTACCCAGGGGATAGATACAGATTCAGTAGGGCTTCAACAAATGTCAGATGATTTTTTGGGGCCCACTACAGTTTATGGTAAGCATCTATTACAGTTGGGGGAATCCCAAGAATTTTTTTATTCTAAATGGTCTCCCCTGTTTCCTAGACTCTCGTTTTTTCACAAATCGGCCATATGGCGGGGGTGCGAGTATAGTTGATTATGTACTCGCTAGTCATAACTTACTCCCTTTTATTCACCAGTTGTCAGTCTCCCCCATCCCCTTGGCTAATCATGCACTTCTTTCCTTCTCTCTCTAGTTTGACCCTCCCCTTCGACTCCATCCCTCCCCTCTGGAGACCATGACGTCTTCTCCTCTACCCTACGCAAGATGCTCCCATCGAAGACCCAGTTCTCCTTGCTTGATTTTTCTTCCACTAAATACACCTGTCTTTCATCAGCCATTTGGGAGGCGGCACTCAAATCATTCCCCTGCTCCACTCGTTCCACTTCCATCTCCCCTAAAGTTGAATTTTTCCCCATGAACAGATGGTATGATGACGAATGCAAGACTCTACATCGAGAACTTTGATATGCTTTCACCCACTCTCAACCCTTCTACTCTTACCTCAAAGCTTCTTATCGTCGTCTCCTTCGTCACAAGAAACGACTCTTTGTCTCTCATAGAAGACAGGAACTTTCTACTCTCCTTGCTCGCTCCCCTAAACAATTTTGGCGTACCATCCTTCCCTGACGCTCCCCTCTTCCACCTGACCTCAACCGTACATCCATGTTCTCTCACACTTCCAACCTTTATGATATTCCCAGGCAAGTCCAAATTCATGTTACCTCACCACCCTCTATTACCTATTCTCAAACAGAGATATTAGAGAGGCCATTTGGGTGATGAATAGCAACAAAGCAACCAATGAGGAAGGCTGCCAAGCAGATTTCTTTAAGCATGGTTTCCGTGCTTTGGTTAGCTACTTGGATGATCTCTTCAACCATGTAACACATGAAGGTTTTCCACCGACATGGTCACACCACATCATCCATCCGATCCACAAATCAGGGTCCAGCTGAAATCCCAATAATTACAAAACGACCATGGTGGGCCACACGTTCTTGAAGTTATATGCTACTATTCTACATAGGAATCTCTCTAGTGACCTTGAGCAGAGACAACTCAGAGCTAGGGGACAAGCAGGGTTTCGACCAGCTCATCAGACCATTGACCACATCTTCACCCTTAGCGCCATGATTGAGGAGGCACGACACCGCTCTTCGAAAGTCTATTGTTGTTTCATAGATTTTCGGAAAGCTTTTGACTCTGTTCTAAGGGAAGCCTTGCTCCAGAGAATAAGAGATATTGACATCTCTACAACCCAATTGACCGCTATTATGTGCCTATATGAATCTGTTCTTGGTCGTCTTCACGCGGTCCATGGGATGTCTAGTTTCATCTGAAGCAGGGTTAAACAAGGTTGTCCATTGTCCCCTTCCATGTTTGGGATCTATATTGATGAGTTGGAATCATTTCTACACGAGCATATCCAGGACACTGATGGTTGCCTTCTTCACCAGGTTTTGATATCTATTCTACTCTTTGTTGATGATGTGGTCCTCCTCTCCTCATCCCCAGAAGGATTATAGAGGTAGTTGGATGCCTCAGCTCTATTTTGTGATCATCGATAGTTGACGGTCAACCTAGGTAAAACCAAGGTTATGATCTTCAATGGGATGAAGAAAACCTCATACTTTCACTTTCTATTCAAAGGGGAGGAGATTGACATCACCAACACGTATACTTACTTGGGGGTGCAATTTTTAGGTCCCTGCTTCAGTTTGCGACCAACGCTTCAGCCTCGGATCAACAAAGGATATGGATCCTTAGCCCTTCTTAAGAGACAGTGCTTTCAACATCACTTCTAGGACATCTCATCCAAGATGAGTCTCATGGACACCTTGATCTGTCCCACTGTTCTATATGGCTTAGAGATTTAGGGACTGTCTTTACTTGATTCAGATTGGGCTTCAGCTGAGACAGTCAAGATTCTTCTTCTCTGCCACATCATTGGGTGAAAACTAAGAGTACCATAACACATCATCCTTGTAGAGTTTAGAGCTCATCCCTTTCGGCTTGAGATGGTCTTCAGATTCGTTTCATCTTGCATTGTGTCCGAGGCTTTGCATACTCAATAAAGAGTAGGGACCGATATCCTTACTTGGCATATTGCTCTTATGAGACTGTTGTTCGTTCTACTCCCTCATGTCAAGCCAGATGTTGGTTTATAGGAGTTTCAAATCTCTTAGAGTCCGTGGAAATTCAGTTGGACCGTCTCCCTCCTTTATGATATTCCTTAGATGCTACTAGTCACCTTTTACCTACTAGATAGGAGCTAAAAAAGATCATCAGGGAGGACATCTATAGGTAGTTCGTCTAGGTCACCTGGGTCAATCCTCCGAGAGGGTTGTGCCCAAAGATGGCCTTCTACATTGAGCACTTCTTGGAGTTGAGAGACAGGCTCATTATTCAAACCCAGTATACATTTCACCACTGGATGCATGCTCTTCGCATTCCTCTAGGTCAGTTCAGAGCAGGTTCTCATAGACTTTGGGTAGAGACAGACCAACAGGTGGATAGACCATACAAGCTTTGCCAGGTATATCATTTACAGGAAGTGGAGACAAAGGTGCGCTTCTTTCTTGGATGCCCTGTCTACTACGAGTTTAGAGGAAGGTTTCATTGCTCGTTAAGATATTCTCAGACCCTCGCCGACTTTTTCAGATATCCCGATGAGATATGTTTGGCCCTATATATGCAGGAGGCTCTCAGGTTCTAAGCGCATATTCTTTAGCCTCTCATCAGACCAGGCCCCACAAAGAGGATCATGAAATTTTTCGGGGTACTCCTATAAACAGGGCACCAAGGGATCGATTGATACTAGTATGTATCCAGACTCTAGATTAGTGAAAATCCGTGGGACCTCACCCTGCCACACGAGATCTCAGCAGCAGATCCATCTCAGATCCATTCCTGGGAGACGGACTAGGTCCTCCAGCATTCAGAAGTGCGCAAAGCCGCTAGGAAATGATTTAGTGGACAGTCCACACTTGCTACCAACTCTTCATCAGGCCAACAGACTTTGTTGAGTTTCTTCAGTGTTATTCATTCAACCTTGGATGTTAGGAGAGATGGGTCTGATCCTCAGACCTATTAGCTCCTGGATATTCTCTGTTAGGGCCAGATGTTAATTTATTTAATGCATTGTATCTTTTATAGGAGACTGTTTGATTCTCCCACTTTGTATCGACATCATTGTACTCAACAGTCCCTTTGACCTACTTTGCGGTCACTAGTTGGACATAAATATTATTATCTTATCTTATCTCATGACTAAAAATATTATTGGGATTGGGATTTCTTACGTTTACGTTTAGGTTTGGTCGCATGCATTTCTTTCTATTTTTGTATCTTTTCATCCCATTTTATTTTTGGAATCTTGCAATTTAATTCATGCATTTTTCTTAGTTTTATTGTTATTATTATCATTTTTTTTGTTATATGTAGTTAATAAATTATGCATGTTCATTTTGGAATCAAATTTTCAGAATTTTAATTAAACTATTAATAATTATTAGATAGGTGATGGGGATTCAACCTCCACAGAATATTTTTAATAATATACACAAATCAATGGAAAAATCATTCTATCATCCATCCATTATATTGTGTGAGTGGAGTTCATTTCATACATTTCAACTATAGAATAGGAATGTGTCAAAGGAAAATAAAATTTTATTTGTTGTAATTGACTTGTGCCTAATTAGTGCTTTGTTATTTGCCTTGGATTTAACATTTCATTGCTAGTGTAAACAAAATTTATGGTAGCATCTCCCTGGTAAATTAGTAATTGCTTCCATCATTCAACATGGTTATGATTTTGGTGGATATGCATGGTATGAATTTTTAGGTAGGGCATCCCCGTGAGTTTTTCTGTTTACATCACTGGGGCATTTAAGAAGAATTTGAAACTATATTTAAGGACCTTCACCTAATCTCTTTTGATGAAGAAAAATAGGCTTGGTCCAAGTTGTTCCACCTTATGAGGGTCAATGAATTTGAGCATGATCGGGAATTGTAACTTCATGCTTGAAAACATCTATTCAAGATAGGGGATAGGACTACTATGGTCTATTTTAAGGCCTTGGCAATCAAAATCACTAGAGACAAGATGTATGTCCCTAATAGAAAGAGTGGGAGAGTGATTAAGAAAGAATCAAAATCATGAGAGAGAATATGTATCCTATAGGAGAAAGAATGAGAGGGTGAATTAAAGAGGGGTGATTAAGAAAGAATTTATTGATCATTACAAATTGTTTCTTCAATCTCAATTGCTTATATCGAGTGAGAAGCAATGATGCAACATTTTAAGATGAGGTCTGGAAGAAGGTTATAGAGGAGAAAAGGTGTGATCATGACCATGTATTTTTCTTTATATTGGTCGCTGGTTTCTATGCATGGAATCAATGATTATTGATAATAAAGCCTAAGGGATTTACGAATTCTACTGTAAGTTCTACAAAGCAACATGGAACTTAGTCGGCCCATACTTGTGGGTCTATCAATGACTAGAAAGAACTTAATCACTTGGGGATGGCTTCAATTAGGGTATCATAAAAATAATCCTCGAGGTGGGGAAACCTAAATTGATACCATGCCATACAACAATCACTTCGCTTAGTACATTATGAAAAAATTGGGCCCGCGCATAAAGTTTACATTATAAAGCATACATGACCTAATATAATCATGTTAGAGCATAAATTCTTCTGAAAGGTAGATACCTCCTAGATAATCTTATTGTTATGTGTGAAGTCGTGGAATGGGCTTGTGTTATTGGACTCTATTATATTTTTATAAGATAGGTTTTGAGAAGGCCTGTGACCAACTTGAGTGGTCATTCATCCTTGTATCTATGAAATCCTTGGGGTTTGGCCACTTTTTCATTAGAACAATTGATGGATTGTTTGTTGATGCCTCTCCTTGCTTTTCCATTAACATAAGGTTAATCCCATGAAGACGTGTCATGGGTTTTGGCAAGGATGTGTTAATATATGATGAAATTAGATTCTTAGTCGAGAGCTCGCACACTCTTTTGACATATACTTGAATTCAACACCAGCCCTTCGTCAAAACAAACTAGCAATGAGAGTTTAATACCCAAACTATCTAACTCCAACTTCTCTTCATAGGTTTTGGGGTTTTCCAATTTTGCATGCACCATGGATCTCCAATCCATAAAGGGTTTTGTTTCCTTCATGGAAAAACCTCTATGTTGTTTCTATAAGCTTAACATTGTGGCTCTTCAACTGTTTATTTAGTGCAACTTGGTTTTGATCAAGGAATACTTTTTTGGTTTTTTGTTTCTAGATGGTAGCTATGTTCAATCATAATGTATAGGATCTTTGCCCTACATTGATATGGAAGTTTGGGTATCTTGTTGTACAATCACCCAATGCGCATTATGATTTTTCCCATTGTACTATATTGTTTATATTACACTAATAAAATATAATAGCTTACCAATAAGGAAAAAAATATGACTCGATGCTCTCTTTATATACCTATTCACTCATTGCACATGTGGCCCCTTTATCATGTTGACCACTATTACAAAAAAATGTACACATCCCATGTATATTTAACCCTTATATCATATAATATTCATATTACCCCATATATGCTCCCCTTGGGGTCATATCGTGGTACCGTTCTTCTAAAACTTTTGTCCTCGATGCTTTGAAACTAAAGGTTTTACATGCGATGAAGCCATGTAATATGGTTTTCTTGTTTTCCTTCTTTATTGTTTCCAAAAAAATCACCCAGCCAAAATTTGGAACCCCCTAAATTTTCCCCTAAAATTTTCATTAATGTGCCATAGGAACTAACATCCCCTGCTAATCCAACTAATTAAAATGGGCATTTTGAGAAAATTGGAAATCCCATTAAATTCAAAGCAATGTTTGTAAAATTAAAGACTTGTTCACTTTTTTTTAGTATGCATATTTCAAATTATCTGAAGGTATTATGATAAATAGACCATGCATAATCACCATATATTATAGCAAATTCATAAGTCATCCTTATGTCGATTGCAAATTCTAAAATATTATAGAGATTTGATGGACATGACCAAATTCCATTTGTTGACTTTGCTCATGTCCATGAGATTTTTGGAATGTTCCAACATCTGAAATCGAGTTTCACTCATGCAAATTCATAATTGATTAAGCCCTACAAGTTTCCAATTTTTCATAGTGAAATGGTGCACGAGTTATTCCAAAATAACTTCCAACAATCACAAACAAAATAATGCAAGTCATGGGAATGTGGAAAATGTGCAACTATGCAACTATTTCAAATTATAGAGTAACATCACAAAAGGCAGTGTTGTGAGTAGTCATGTAACTACAATGTACCCAAATACAAGGAGAAAATGGTAGGAAAAGAGGTTCATATGGAAATCCTCCACATATGGACACAAGGATTAAAGGATACTTTCATCAGCACTAGAAGATGTAATTTGGAGCTATGTTATGTTGACACACACTATGAATTATTAATGAGTTGTCTATTTTGAAGGGATACATATAGGGACATTAACACACTCTTTCTACAAGTAGGCGCAAGATCCATATGGTATGAGAAGAATTATAAACAAACATGATAATTATACTTTAAAGGTATTAGTACAAAGAACATTTATATTGCAGATTTTTGTGTGTAAGGAAATTAACCAATACACTTCTTAAGTAAGTTGAACAAGAATACCTTTTGGATCTCTAATTGTGATTGATGGATAGAACTAATGGTTTTCTCAGTATAAAATCGTTGCAAACCTGTGTAGTGGAATTTAGAGTAGCTTTATCTATGAAACAAAACAAGTTTTTTTTTATAACAAATGTTATGGACCAAATATCCAAATAAGAATGAAAAATGCCCAAATTAGTGATCCATGCTTAAATCAAGTGAAATAATGGGTCGATTAGAAGCCTCTTTGAGGGGGCAACCTCTTTTTACATTATACTATATCCGCAAGATAAGATGCTTATTCAAATGAGTTTCCTTGATGTATATTTATAGGATATTGCATGGGTGCACTTCCAAAAAATAATAGCAATCTAACATCCCAAGACCTAGGGGCTTAACATTCCCTACCCATTCAAACAAGCATTGGCCTTTTAATTTCCTCTTTTTAATTTTTCAATCCTTACCCCGTTCTCCTCAAATGTGGGAGCATCCATTGGGACATTTTGTAACATCCTTCTTACACAATAAGGAATGCAAGTGGGAACACTCCATGCTAAAGTAGATGACACCCTTAATACATGGGAATTGAATTCCAAGACTCTCAAATTTACTCTTATACCAAGAGAAACTATTTGATGCTTTACACTACAAAATGTATTCCCCAATCATGACATTGATTTTCTTGCAATCAAAGATTGGATGGAGCACAAAAGAATGTCTACATGGACACAACAAGTATAAGGAAATCTCAAAAACAACATAAATATAAAAGCCCCTGCATATCAACACTATCTCTGCCTTATTGGTCCAAGAGAAGTAATGAACAAGTTCCTTAATGTTGCAGTAAATATAAATTGAACCAAGGGAACATGTGAGCAAATGATGAAGGAATTGAAAATGTGAAATGCATAATGCAAGTTTTATTTCTTAAGCTCTAGACCCATGAGAAGTCGATAGTCAAAACAATCCACTATGAATAACATCCTAGATATGCGACTCTACTACAAAGTGATTCTTTAATATTAGCTTTAGCCTTCTCCTCTCATATCCAACACATGATACCCATGGAAATATTAATTGTCTTATGCCAAATGCATGTTTGCTTGTTTTATCTAGGAAAATACCAAGATGTACACTAATCACATTCAAACTAGAAGATGATAAGTTTAAAGAGCATATGAAAATGTTATGAAATAATTACAAAAGAAATTTGAGTGTTATGCTTCTCTATTTTGTTTTCTTGTTCATTGGTTGACGCTTGTAGATAATATATAATACTAATATATCCATTTTAATGCCAAATGAAGTATGTTTGGTTTCTCTTTCTATGGTTGCATCTACAAGGTGTCAAGGGTGTGCAATACATGTGTACTTACATATTTAAGGAAAACATTGAATTCACCAATCTCCAGTGGTCTGCAAGACCAACTATATACCTAACAGTAGGTATTACATGATTTGACAGTGTGAGGAGTAGTGTTAACTAATTTTGAGTTGAACACATTGGTAATATTTCTTTTCATGAGAAAGATCCATTCAGTGCCAAGAGATATCAAATATGTCTCATTCGATTAAAAGGAAGTTAAAAAGAAAAAAATTAAGCATCCATTGAATCTAAAGTCATTTTTTACTTAGGAAATTGGCCAAATGTGAAAATTATTATGTAAAAACAAGAATGCCACAAAAAGACAAGAAGATGACAAGCTTTAAGAAATGGATATGTATTGAAATATTCGAGATGAAATTAGGACATTTGTGCTTGTGTCTCGAGTTTTTCAACTCGCCAGTTGAAAGTGAAACCTATTAAAAATTTACTAGCACAACCACATTAGTAAATGCCATAAATGTCGAGCGATGTCATTTTAGAAACTTTTAAAAACTATAGTGTATATAAGTGTAAATCAACCACATTTAATAATGTGATTGTGTTAGGTGATCCAAAAATACAGTTTATCATAGGTTATAAAATTAAGATAAAATAATTATTAATTTAAGATATTAAATTAATAATTATTATTCTAGAATGTTTAATCATTTAGAATTGGTATATTGTTCTAACTAGATATGACCGAGTCTCCAAATGTGTCGTATCTTAGGCTCTATTTTAGGAGATTTGTTAGCTAGTTGGTTTGAATAGCATTTAATGTAAATGGACACTTGTTATTTAATAAGTGATCCATAATTAGAGGTAGTTAGGACATGGAGCTTATAAATAGCTCATTGCAAGAGTGTTTGGATGTTCGAGTGTAAACTCTTGCAAAATCAATTATGTAATTATCTTTTTTCTGATTAATAAAATTACGTGTCTGAGGACACTTCTGCCATTAGATTGTGTTAGTTGACGATTGACGTGTGTGGGCAGGATTTGTAGAACATGGTTGAGTAAGGTTAACTAATGTGGTCAAGTTATGGTTGAGACCGGCTTATTATTGTCAACATATAAGCAACTATGGGTGAACATTGTTGTCCACATTCAATTATAATTGACTACAATCGATTGTGATTGACTATAATATCCTATGGTTGTTCATCTTGACAATGTGGGACCATGGTCAACCCATTTTGACCATGGTTGACCATAGTTCTTTATGATAAACTATGATTGAACATGGTAACAATTGATGGGCATGGTTGACCATGTTTAACCACTTTGACCATTGTTGCCCATGCTTAACATGGTCGAGCATGTGGTTGATCATGGAAATTTATGGTTGACTATGGTGACTATGGTTACTAATAACGACCATGGTCGATTAAGGTTTATTTTTGTTGATTCTGGCGCACAGTGGTAAACCATGGTTGACTAAGGCTACCCATGGTTGACTATGATTGACCATGGTTGACTATGGCTGACCACATTGACCATGTTCTACCATCTTGAGCATGGTTGAGCATGGGTTGATCATGAGGGCTATGGTTTTCCATGGGTGACCATGATAGCTATGGTTGACTAAAGATAACCGTGGTTGATCATGTTTGAGTTAGGTTGACCATGATTGACTATCGTTGACTAAGGGTGACCATGGTTCACTATGGTTAACAATGGTTGACTATGGATAATCTATGTTAAACTATGGCCAACCATGGTGATCGTCGACTATGGTTGACCATGATTAACTAGGGATAAGCATGGTCAAATACAATCAATCATGGGAAACCATAGTTAACTATAGGAAACAATAGTTTGCTACGGTGAAACATTTTCAATCGTAGTCACCATAGTTGACCATGGTTGAACATGCTTGACTATGACCATGAGTGTCCATGGTTGACTAAGGACGACCATGGTTGCCTATAGTTTACTACGGTTGATTGTGCATGGTTTTAAAGCAGTTTTATAGGCATGGTCAAACAATATGTTGACCATAATAAGCCCTAGTCAATCATAATTTAAAAATATTAAACTATTTGTAATAATAGTCAGTTTGTCTTAAGAAAATAGACTATCGAAAGTTTCCATGAGGTTGTCCACCTTTGATAGGATTGTTAGCTTCCTCCTCTGCATTATGTTGCTTTTGAGAGGAGGAAACAATGAGAAAATAAGGTCTCCTCCCTCCTAGACCCTTCTACCTCCAATCCAGGTGCTCTCGTTGTCACTATCCCTCCTTTTGATGGTGGTTCAGCTATAGAACGTTATGCGTGAGCAAATTATTTAGGTACATCACTATCTTTCCTCCCCTTCAGTTCCACTTTTCCCCTTGATGGAAATTCCTCTCTCTCAGTCCCCTCCTCTATCCTATTCCCCCTCTAAAATCATCCCTTCCCTTTCCTAACCTCACTCATTCCCCCTCCAAAAGCCACCCCCCCCACCAACATCCCTTGGTCCCTGACTCCCTCATCCCCTTACCCTCCAACTCCTCCCCTCCTTCTACCCTCGCCAACCCTCCCTTGGCTCCATTAAGTATAAAAAACCATATTCCCTTCGCACTCAATCCAAGTATCTAGAGCAAATTCCTTCTAGTAGAGGCCTTTCCTCAAACCTTATAGTCACAAATCCGGTTGGTCGCAAGTCCAACCTACATAAATCTCAAGAAATGGCGTTAATTGAAATAAACAAGGGAAAACATGTTCCCATATCCAGGGCCCTTAGAGTAGGGACAACCCTTGCCTCTCAGTCCAAATGGATATACTATATTTCAATGCTTGAGGGTTAGTGAGTGCCCATAAATTTTTAGCCCTCAAAAGATTGGTCGCTTCTCCCAAGCCCGACGTCATTCTCATTGAGGAAACAATGTGCTTCGGGGACAAAGAAATGATATACCTAGATATGTTCTTGAAGGACTGGTCTTTTATTCATTTGGATGATGACAGTCATTCTAGAAGTCTCATATCAAGAAGGAGTCCTAATTACTCTACTGTTTCTTCCTCTCTTTTACGTTTTGCAATTCTTATGAAATTGAAATTTAAAGATCTCAATTATTATATTTCAATTGAAAATGTATATGGGCCCTACGATGATTGCACCTTGAGGGATGATATGGTCATGGAAAGTGCCTTCTCAGATCTTGACACAATTTTGGGTGGTGACTAAACTTCAATACTTCTTCTCGGGAAGTTTGGGGTCCAAACCCATGCCAGGATCCCCATAGTGCTTTATTTTGGGATTTTATTTCTTGTTACAGCTTAATTGAAATCAAGTCTATCAAGTTGATGCAAACATATATGAATGGATGATCCGATGGTGCTGAAGTAGCAAAGCATGTCGATCGATTCCTCATCTCTAAGAAGTTATGGAACTTCGGCTATGCCCTTAAATATTTTGTTGAATATGGGGAAACATTTGACCATGAGCCCATAATAGTTCATATCAATCCTAGGGGTAATAACAATTCCTATCCTCTTTGTTACAATCCCACATGGATATGACAAGAGGACTATCACACACTTATTCATTGTATGTGGACACAATTGACTCCTCAGGAGGATTCATCATATATGGCACAATTCATGGAAAGCCTCCATGCTCTTAAAATGGTTTCTTGTTCTTGGGCCAATGCTCATCAAGACAAATTGGTCAAACAACTAGAGGAGGTCGAAGTGGAGCTCTCAAATATTCATTATACTCTTGATTTTGGTCCAATCTCTTCGATGTCTCCATAGGAGATTCACTCTATTGAAGAGAGAAGACTTACTCTAATTTCATTGGAAGAATGGTGTTGGAATCTTCAAAGTCATGCAGTTTGGCTTGAATCTGGTGACAACAATACCAAGTTCTTTCATCAGTTCAAAAACTATAATAAGAAAAGGAATACCAAATGTGAGATAAAATCGGAGGATGGTTCCTCGGTGCACTCCTTCAATGACAAAGTATAGGCAGGTGCTCAATACTTCCATTCACTCTCTCAAACATCTCCAATATGCCCAATTCCAGACATTCTATAGGTGATTTCTGTTTCCCCCTCACCCATTAATGAGGAAATGGATGCTTCTTTGACTTAGGAAGTAACAGAATCAAAAGTTCCTACTACTCTGCATTCTATGTAAAAATAAAAAATAAAAAGTCTTAGATAGGATGGGTTTCTGGTAGAATTCTATTTGGGATTCCATGATTTATTAAAGGATGATCTACTCAAGGTTGTTAAGGAATCTAATGAACAAGGCAAGTTATTGGGCTCAATAAATGCAACATTCATATGTCTTATACCTAAGACATGTGAAGGTTCTTCATTAAAAGATTAGCACCCAATAGCTTAATGTAATGCACCATGCAAACTTTTATCAAAGATCATTGCAAGAATGCTTAAGCATATCATGAGATTTCTTATTTCGCAAGAACAATCCTTTTTTTTTACAAAATCGGAATATTCTAGATGTTGTCATTATTGCACGGGAGGTGATACATTTTACAAAACTTTCCAAATCCATTGTTATCTTTCTTAAGCTAGACCTATCAAAATCCTTTGACAGGGTGGACTAGACATCCATTAGGCTCCTCATTCAAATGGGCATGTCACTCATCGTTGTTAATTGGATTACGAGCTATATCCAGTTTGTCTCCTTTGCATTCTTGATGAACGATGCTCCTAGATTCTTCTGAGAAACTAGAGGGTTCTGTCAGGGATGCCCTCTCTCCACTACTCTTTCTGCTTGTCACTAAAGTTCTCAACAAACTAATGGAGGCACATAATTCTTGAGGTGACATTAAAGGTATAATCTTATTTAAAGTTGTTCAAGTTTCACATCTCCTTTTTGTTGATGATGTGCTCATATGCCTACAAGGCACTCGAAGGAACATTTAGGCATTGAAAATTATTCTTGATACCCATCAATCTAGTGGCATGTTAATTACTGCTAAGAAATCCGCGCTAATCTGCCACGAAATCTCGGGCATGTCATGGCTCTTATTTATTCTTATATTCCAATTCCCCATTAAATCGCTAGAGCAGGGCCTCAAAGATCTTTGGTTCTACCTAAAACCCAATAAATACAGAAAGGTTGACTGGGAATGGCTCATTAAGAAAGTTGGAGCTCGAATTTGATTTTGGACTCATTGTCTCCTTTCTCGCAGTGGCGGCACGATTCTCTGAAAGTATGTTTTAGAAAACATTCTTGTCTACCAACTATCTATATCTTATGTTCTTAAAGGTATCCTTAATTGTATTCAGTGAATTAGTTACATCTTCCTATGGAGAAGAGCTAGACCAAAGACTAGCATGGCTCTTGTTAAGTTGTCCAAACTTACTGCACCAAAAAAGATAATTGGGTGGGGTCTCAAGAATCCCTTTCTCTTTGCCAAGCCCCTGGCTAGTAGGATATTGTGCAAGATTTTAACAGGTAAATCAATATGGGCACAAGTAACTGTAAGTAAATATTTCAACGATATTTCTGTAATAGAATGGGTTTGCCTTCGAAACAAATCTTCAAAAGGATTAAATGTTTGGAAAGCATTGGTAGCTTCATTTCCATTGATTGGGAAATGGCTAGCTTGGAAAATTGGCAATGGAACAAAAATCTGAATCGGCAAGGACATGTGGTATGGAGCCAATGACTATTTTCTATCTCCCCCCTAATTTTAAAGGCTGGAAGCAACAAACATTTTCCACATATTTGATGCCGCAATGCAGTATCCTCAAGTTTGTGGCATAGCAAGATGGAAATCAACCCGACACTTCAGATAGGAAGGTGATCTTGTAGTGGAATGGGATCGATATATACAATTGCTCTACCATAATTTCATCTCTCTAAAGCTAAATATCCTAGATTCACTTTGTTCCAGAAATCCTACGTCTACAAATTTTACAACTAAGCTAGGATACAAGGCAGGGATTGAAGATGTTTTTGAGGGTCCTAAACAATGGTGGTGAAAAGCCATATTGAAACTCAATGCTCCAAATATCAACCAAGTTAGCAATCAACAAAAAACTAGTCACTTGGGAAGTACTCACCTCTCATGGATGGCAAGGTCCAAGTTATGATATGCAAATCTCAAATAGAGTATGCACTTCACCTTTTCGTCAAACGTTCCTTTGTTTCTCAGGTATATACTTTGATCCATACATAATTCCCTCCTCAAGCTCATTGGAATTCCCCTTCTCTTGAAGGCAACATTAGAAAAGGGCTCCTAGACAAATCAATTCGCTCTTTGACTAGTTTGTTTTGCTTTCTATTAGATAGTATTTGGTGTGCTCGTAATTCCACACTATTCAAAAACAAAGAGATTTATTTTGATATATGTGCCACTAGAATCATTTCATTTGCAAAGGAATTCAATTCTGATAAGAAAACTTCTTCTCAACGCGCTCCACAAATTCAACATCTTGACTATGATATCCCTTGGGGATATTTTGATGGCACAAGTCAAGGATATCCTCCGCACTGCGGCATTGGTGTTGTCATTTATTTTAATCAAACACATTTTCTATACAACACATACTTGTCAGGTAGAGACTCCAACAATTATGTTGCATCTATTGGGCTTTATCTTCTTCTTGAAATAGAAACCATGAAAAGCATCTCTAGGTTTCAAGTTCTCGATGACTCCAAGTTGGTCATCAACTAGGCCAATGGAAGGGCCACTATTAAAATATAGGATTTAATCACATTCAACAGGATATTCAACATTTAGCATCCACTTTTGAGTGGATTACTGTCAACCATATTTTGTGAGAACTAAACATGGAGGCATATGCCCTCTCCAAAGAAGCACTGGAGCTTCCTCCAGGTACATTTGGGATGTATGAATACAACATTGGGAAAGAAATCAATGCTAAGGGCTTCCATTTGCAACCCCTTCACTCAAGTTCCCTTCCTTATTTGCATTTTGTTGTCTGGCTTTTTTGTACATGTCCCCATCTTTGACAAAGATTTTAGAGGATGTAAAGAAGATATGGGATATAAAAAAATAGGATGTAAAGGTAAAGGAGATTTTTTGAAAATAGGAATGTAGGTGGAAGGATGAATCTTCTTGCCAAGTCCTCCGAGGATAACAAACAAATTTAATGGACTTAAATTTATATATTATTATATACATGAATATATAAGTTTTTTTTTCTTTGAAAAAAATATTAATTTGTTAAAATTAAGGTTATATTAAATTGGTTGTAGTTATATATGTATGGTCGACCATTAGAAAACTTTGTGAATCATAATTTAAAGATATTAATCATAAGTAATTAAAGTCACCCATTATGAACATATACAAACTAAAAACAATTTAACCATAAACGATAATTTAAACATATTAATCATAATTAATTAAAGCCAACCATTATCAACACAAAACATATTAATCATAATTAATTAAAGCCGACTATTATCGGTATATAACCTAGAAATAATATAACCATAAACTAAACAATATATAAATTATATTAAGGCCTATTTTATTAATAAATATATTTTGTATTAAAATAGAGTATTAAATTGAACTAAAAACATCTTTTCCATCTTTATATATATATATATATATACACCTAACTTTAGTTGTCCGTGATAATATTGTATATTTCTCAAGAATTTTTGGATGCAACTCATCTATGTTTCTCTTTGTGATAATGAATTTCAATTAAATAGTCACCCTTTTAGAGATGTAAGGGAAAATATATATGGTTATGTACATCCCTTCGTCTTGTATGCCGAAACCAGTCATTTGAAATATGTATAATTTCTCTTGAATTCGCTCTCCTATATATAAATTGGCATTTCCCAATAATTGTCGAATCTGAGACATATTGAGGACATCCATATAACATAATGACATACCACACAAATAGTCTAAAACATGATCAACCTAAGACAATGAAATGAATAGGCTTATGGAGTTGACATCTATATTTATATAATGATCGACCTTAGTACCAATGCAACATCACTACTTTTATAAAAATAATTATAATACGATCCACCTTAAATCAATAAAAAAATCTTGAATTATAAAAAAGTGAATGGACTGGCTCACATTGAAATAACCCAATTTACAAAGAAAGTTAAACCAGTAAACAAAGTTTATTTATTATTATTATTATTAAACTTTTTGTAAAGATAATATTTATGGTCTTTTTGGGGTTTATTTTAAATGTGAATTTAGGTGTTCTATAAATATTTTGTGCAACGATTTTTGCAATGATAATTTTTGCATTCCATTAATAATAGTTTAATTGTTTTTGAAAGGTAATTTTGGTCACATGCTTTTGTTTCAGTGCTGGTATTAACTTAAAAAAATCCGAGAACATCTGCTGTAGCAGAAAAGAAAACAGAGACAAATAATAGATCCTAAACATTAGGGCAATTGTGTCAAAACTTAACCAACTCCACGTCTGAAATCCGCTCATGAAGGAACAAAGCAAACATAACCAATTGGAAACACAAGACAAAGAGCAACAAAAATAGACAACCCCATCAAACCAAAAACGCTAAGAGCTAGAGACAGGAAACCAGATCCAAAATGGAGCAAAAAGAATTACTATAATTCTGAATCCAAATTTGAATTGTGTTTATATCATTTGCAAACTTGAATTTCATTAGTACTAAATTAAACACAATTCAAATTGAATTTAGTTAATACTAAATTCAAGTTTGCAAATGATATACACACAATTCAAATTTGGATTTAGAAATTTTGTAATTCATAAATGAAATTCATTGATGTAAACCTAACCTTCCTCATTTGAAAATATAAATAGTACTAAGCAAAATAGTAGATATTTAAGTATGAAACAGTAAATTGGAATTACTCAAATGTCAAGACTTGATCTAGTGCCATCATTCTCTAGAGTTAAGACTCAAAAGCTAAAACTGAAAATTCACAACGGACAATGAAACAAAATGAGCATTGAGGAGGCCATTAGCTACTCCTCTACATCCATGTACTACGTTTAGCTTGAACTTTGCATGTGAAACATGAGTTAAAGATAGATTTTAGTCTTTAGAAGGCTTTGTGCCTTCTTTGTTTTAAGGGCTATGGGAAAAAAATCATGGCGCCGGGGGGGGCAGGGAAATCCTATAAGAGACCCTTTTTGGGAAATGCACTCCACACATCGGAAAAATGTTTCCTTGCGTGTTTCTCCATGTTAGACCAGGAGGTAACTCCTCAAATCAAAACTTATCTTATTCATTCAGGTTGTTCATTATTTTATACAAGAGGGAGTGACTGTTCCGTTCATCTCCCGATGACTCTCTATCTTATCTATTATTTATTTACATTAATTACAGTTGTACACCCAATCCCTTTGATTAGGTGTCAACATTCCCCCCCTTAATCTGAAGGGATATTGGTGAGTCCAAGCATCATTCTGAATCTTTCAAGCTTTTCTCTTCCAAGTGTTTTGGTGAAGATGTCTGCAATTTGCTCATTAGTGGAACAATGGCGGAGATGGATTGTTTTGGCCTCAACATGATGTCGAATCAGATGATATTTAGTATTGATGTGCTTTGTTCGTTCATGGAACTTTGGGTTCTTAGCCAACTTTATTGCAGAGGTATTGTCAATAATGAGTGGAGTTGATGGTACCTGTTTTACCTGCAAATCTTCAAGAATTTTCCTGAGCCACACAATTTCTTTTGTTGCCTCAGCTTCTGCCACATATTCTTTCTCTGTTGTGGAATCTTCTGGAACTGATTGTTTGGTGATCTCCAGGGGACAGCTCCTGATCCAAGACTCATAACATAACCTGAAGTAGATACCCCAATTTCTTTGTCTCCATCGAAGTCTGAATCAGAGTATCCAATCAAGCTGAAGTCACCCACTTGTGTATACTTGATTCCAAAGTCTTGAGTTCCCTTCAAGTACTTTAGAACTCTTTTTGCAACAGACCAATGTCCCTCACAAGGCTTTTGCATAAATCTGGAGAGGATTCCAACAACAAATGAAATGTCTGGTCTGGTAGTAGTTAGGTAGTTGAGACTTCCTACAAGCTGTCTATACTTTGTTGCATCCTCAAATTCTTTTCCTTCAATGGACGTGAACTTTAAGTTTTGTTCCATTGGAGTAATCAGATGATTGCATTCAGTCATGCCAAACCTGTTCAACAGATCTCCAATGTACTTCTTTTGAGAAAGGAATATGGAATTCAGATGTTGAGTTACTTCAATACCAAGATAGTAATGAACATAGCCCAAATTAGTCATTTCAAAACCTTTTTTTAATTCCTTCTTTATGGATGCAATGTAGCTTTCATTGTTCCCTGCCATCAAAAGATCATCTACATATACCACAAGATATACAACTGTTTTGCCAACTTTCTTGACAAACAAAGCTTCATCATCAAGATCATAATGTTTGAAATTGAGTTTCAGAAGATGCTCAGTTAGTTTTTCATACCAGGCTCGTGGTGCTTGTTTGAGGCCATACAAGGATTTCATAAGTTTTCATACTTTATGTTCATGTACTTTCACAACAAATCCTTCAGGCTGGGACATAAAAACATTTTCTTTTAGATCTCCATTCAAGAAAGCAATTTTTACATCCATTTGATGGAATTTCCAACCGTTCTGAGCTGCTATGGCAAAGAGTGTTCGGATGGTAGCCCATTTTGTTGTGGGGGCAAAAGTCTCCTCATAATCGACCCCTTCCTTCTGTGCAAAACCTTTTGCCACAAACCTGAATTTGTGCTTGTCAAGTGAGCCATCAAGTTTATACTTGTTCTTGTAGACCCACTTGCAGCCAATTGGTTTGGTTCCCAATGGAGGATCAACCAGCTTCCAAGTGCCATTCTTTATCAGAGCATCATACTCCTTTTGCATTGCTTCTCTCCATTCATCATGAGAAGCAGCTTCTTTGAAGGAAGTTGGTTCAAAATCTGTAGACAAATTGAATTCACAATCATAAGAAACATCCATATCAACAGGTGAATCAGAGTCATCTACATTACCTCCATTTTTCTGGTTTGAATTTCTAGTTCCTGTCTTTCCAACCTCATCAGGATGAACGCTTTCAAGTGTCTTTGTTAGCCACTTTGGGGGACCTTTCTCAGATGGTCCACGCTGCTCCGTTGATTGGGTTGGCACTGAATCAAGTTTGAGTCTCCAATTCTATCAATCACATCACTCAAAGTATCATCCGTTGTTGGAGTTTCATGCAGGGGAGAGAGTGCTTCAGAAGAAGATTCCACATGTTGATCTAGTATAGGAATCCCCCCTTCAAGATGTGGAATCTGATTATCAAATTCTTGAAATGATTTTGCATTTGTGAATCTATCTAAGCAATCAAGTTTCCTTTCAACAACATTGTCAGTTTTGGATGATTGAAGAAAGATTACATCTCTAGATACAACAAACTTTTTGTTGACTTCATCATAGAGATGATATGCTTTGGAGGTGTTTGAATACCCCAGGAAGATACACTTACAACTTCTTGCACCAAGTTTGTTTCTATGTACCTTTGGTATCAAGGCATAACAGGTAGAACCAAAGACCCTGAGATGCTTTACCGAAGGAATGTGCCCATACCACATTTTATAAGGAGTCTTGTTTCTATTAGCATTAGATGGACATCTATTATTTATATATACAACACATAGAACTGCATCAGCCCAAAACATTATTTTTACATTTTTGAAGAACATCATGGAGCGTACCATATTTAAGATTGTCCTATTCATTCTTTCAGCTACACCGTTCTGTTGGGATTATAAGGCACAATTATTTGATGTTTGATCCCCTGTTGGCGAAGATAATTTTCAAATTCATTTGAAGTGTATTCTTGTCCATTATCAGTGCGAATAGAGCCAATATGATATTGTGCATCATTTTCAATCCATGTATGAAAGTTCTTGAATGTTTGAAAAGCATCAGATTTGTTCTTGAATAAATAAACCCAACACATTCTGGTGTAGTCATCAATAAATGTCATCATATATTTATTTCCATTTGCAGAAGGAATAGGAATTGGACCACATAAATCTCAATGAATGAGTTCAAGTTTTCTATGTGCTCTGTAGTGTGAATCATGAAAGCACTGTTTGCTTTTCTTTCCTAGAATGCAAGCATCACATTGCTTAAGCTTTCTAGGAATTGTAGGCAAACCAATAACACCATTTTTCTTCAACAAGCAGAGGTTGTCATAGTTCAAGTGTCCAAATCTAGCATGCCATAATAAACTTGATGGAAATGTACCTTCTTCATAATGAGAGTTGTATGAGAAATGTTGTGCACGAGCAGAGGTACCCTGCAGCTTAAGAAGCCTTTCTTCTTCTATCCCTGTCATGACAAGTGAGTGGTCAGATACTTTTCTCACCTCAAGCTTGCCATCAAACATATGATGGAGTGACCTTGCTGGTGGATGTGGACCAAGGACAACAAGTTTCTCCTCAATTGTGGGAGATATAGAACATGATGTAGAGGAAAGTCTGGAAGACTAGGCAATTTAAGCCTGATTGTGCCAAGCCCTGATGGCTTGAGTTTTGATTGGTCTGCAAATTATATTGCTCCATCAACATTGTCAGTAAATTCTTCAAAAAAATCTTTTCTATGAGTCATGTGGCAAGTTGCTCCTGAATCAAGCAACCAATCATTTTTCCAAGAAGCAAGTGAAGCATTAAATAAGTCTTCATTTACTCCAATATTACATTGTGCCACAACATAATGAGTGGATTCAGGTGCTTTACCTTTGTCTGTGTCATTAGTTTTACCTTTGGGTTGGTTTCTTTGCTGCTCAATTTTGTCCCAAGGTAACTTGCATGTGGAGGCATCATGTGATCCATTTCTTTTGCAGCGTATGTAGTGCAAATCTGACTTTTCTCCTTGAGAGTGTCTGCCCCCCCTGCCTCTGAAATATATTCCTCTTCCTCTTCGACCACCTCTTCCTCTGGAAGAATCTTGGGCAAGATTCTTTTATTTATGAGCAAGGCACACAACCTCTTCAGAAGATTCAGGGGTTGTCTTCTTTCCAAAAGCTTTCTCTCTTTCAGCAAATTTTTTCACAAGGGAGTCAAAGGTAATATCTTTGAGATTTCCATTTGCTTGCAATGAATCAAGATAATTGGAGTAAGTAGGATAAAGTGCCTTGAGAAAAGTGATAAGAGGAATATCCAGTTCAACCTTAGTGACTTTGATATCATGCATTATAGATTTTACTTCGAATGCAAGAGCAAGAGGATCATTATTTTGTAATTCAAGGGTGAAGAGTTTAATCATAAGTTGAACAACTTCAAGTGCAGAGTGTGAGTCATAGAGTTCTTTTAGCTTTTGTAAGGCTTCGAATGCATTTGAAAATGGTGAAATGTGTCGACTCACCTCTTCACTCACTGATGCTTCAAGCAATGCATAGGCTTTGTTGTTCTTATTTTCCCAATTGGCGAGCTCCTTGTCTGAGATAGGCTGGACTGGGACTTCGTCTCCTTCTCCAACACACACTCCTTTCCATAGCTCATTAAAAATGAGAGTGTGTTGGATTTCCACGACCATTCAGGATAATTCTCCTTTCCATTGAGAACTACTCCCACAATAGATATAATTGAATGCATATTGTTATATCAACAACGTTATACCAACAACGTTCAACTTAACAACATTCAATGTTCACCCGAATATCAGAGTCTGACTGTAGTTGTAGTTATTTTTTTGCATTGTATGGCAGAGATGAACGACGGAGATGAGTGAAGGAGATGAACGAAGGAGGGCCGTCGATGGTAAGTGATCAACAGTTATCACAAGCAAAACAATTCAGGGCGATAACCACGACTAAAGGCGGATTTCGGGTTACAAGCGAGATTTCAGGCGGATAAAAACGGTAAGTGGTATTGAGAGGGGAGCGCCCGATTCCACTAAGCGATGGACAAGTAGCGACTAGGGGAGAGAGAAAAACCGCTCGTATCGGGCGGGTAACTCTCGTGCAACTAATGCACTCGAAATCACTATAAACAATCAGATTGGGAGGTGATGATCAATAGTGGAGATTAAAAGGCACTTTTCGAGTGGGTAACTGCCGTGCAAGTGGTCACCCGGAATCAATGTCAGCCGTTGGATCTTGAGATTGAGATCAATGGTGGAGAACGAGCTCAATAAAGTGAAACCTCGGGAATTGTGTCCGAGCGGGTTACGTCATCACCATTGGTAGTTTATACGAAAAAGGATATGCGGTGAATAAGAAAATGTATGCGGAGCTTCAAATACGAAAGGGTTAATGAAGGGTATGATTGCATCGCAAACATGCAACGGTATTGATTGGGGCAAAGAGAGTAACAATATGCGATTAAACACAAACCCAACGATATTTATATATGCGGGTTCATGACATTTAAGATCCAGCCCAAGGGAGGAAATCCAAGTTACTACAACACCTTCAGCTTCAATGCGCCATTCGACGCAACAACAATGAATGAGATTTCTCAGGGTTTTGACAGAGATGTTGGCCTGCAAAAGATGCATAACAAAGGCAAAACAGAATAGGAGTTACAAATTAAAAGAGGAAGCCAAAAAATGGTGTTGCTCTAATATCATGTCAGACCAGGAGGTAACTCCTAAAATCAAAACTTATCTTATTCATTCAGGTTGTTCATTATTATATACAAGAGGGAGTGACTGTTTGGTTCATCTCCCGATGACTCTCTCTATCTTCTCTATTATTTATTTACATTAATTATAGTTGTACACCCAATCCCTCTGATTAGGTGTCAACACCCCATGTTTCTTAAAAAATGGGGACATGGAGAAATGCTTCCCTAACCGCCACAAGTCCCTAGATCATGGGAGGCACATGGGTGCCCTAGGCCCTAGCGGCATCGTCCACATGAAACACATAAAAAATTCCCTAGTGATGAACAAATTGCTAGTGATATCTCCTCTTTGTGTTCTTTGCGTTCTTTGTATTTTTGTAGCTTTTTCAATTATATCGAAGAAGCTTTAGACTTTGGTGGGAAAAATTACTAATGATATCTCCTATTGGCATGCTTACCTTTTGTGTAGAATTCATACTTTCAATACAATATATGTTAAAAATATTGAAGGCTCGTTAAAAAATCTACAAGAAGAGATGAGATAATACATAAAAATGGCGAAATCTTGGGCTTTAGAGAACATGTAGGTCAAATGTCCATGTCCACTGAATGCGATGAGCTTAAATTGAACAACACTATGCCAATTGGACAGTAACTATGAGGATAAAATGAACAATTATGCCAAAGGGAAAGTAGCTATGTATTGTAAAATTTTAAATTAAATTTACAAGTGTCCAATAATTAAAGGCCATAACTCTAAAAAAGCTCCCTAAAAACACTTGATAAAGAAATGGAGTCGAAGAAATCAATTCATGTTAAAGGTTGGAAGGATGCCATGGTAATAAAGCAATCCTTTTAAATTTAATCGAACTAACTACCAACAAGTTTTTAAAAGCACATGCATCTTCATGACTCATTAAAGATAATGAACTCTAGTAAGGTTAGCGAGGAGATGTTATAAGTAGATGCATTGGATTCTAGAGATTTATTAAGGAAAAATAAAAGCCTTGATCCTCATAAAAGACTACACAAAAAAAACATAGAAAAGGGAATAAAACGACAACAAAGATAATTCCATGAAAATTTTTGTTTTGTGAGAATAGCCAACGTAAGTGCTTTGAAAATACCAGCACTTAGGTCTCAAGTATTTAGGAGAATATATGGTCTCCATCTAGTTCCAACATGTAGATTTATTATCTTGGCATTACAAATTTGCAAGGGGTCGCGGGAGCTCAGCATTAACTGATTGACTGTTGAAATTGGATAAAACAAACTTCAACATTAGCATATTCATTGTTGAAATTGAATAAAACAAATTTCAACATTAGCAAATTGAATGTTGAAACTGCATAGAAAATATTTGGTTTTTTCTACAAGATACGTGTTGGTGAGTCATGTGGGCTATATTAGTGCCTCGATTTCACATCAAGAGCAATGTTTTGTTCATCAAGTGTGTCTCAAAGGTGGAGAGCTCCTTTGGATATCACTTATTTACCATGTGGGCTATATTAGTGCCTCGATTTCACATCAAGAGCAATGTTTTGTTCATCAAGTGTGTCTCAAAGGTGGAGAGCTCCTTTGGATATCACTTATTTACCTTTACTTGGTGTGCGCGAAAAAGGTTTGGACCCACACTAGACTTTCTTCCAGGCACTAATTTCAAACAGAAAGAGCTAACCAGCCATATATTGGGTATTTAATGCCCTCAGAGCAGCACGAGACTTAACGCGATAACACGGGAGCGGGCAAATTCGGCATTAAATAATATTTACCCGCTCCCGTGTTATCGGGCTAAGTGGCGTGCTGCTCTGAAGGCATTAAATACCCAATATATGGCTGGTTAGCTCCAGCCATTTCAAACACCCCAATCACTTTGCTCATGGGCATTCATGACATGGAATTCTCTCTTGCGAGTATGTGTACTACACAATAAAGGGCTTCTCAAGTGACTTTTTCTGGAAAAACCAAGTCGATTGATTCATAGTGGGAAATTGAACCATGTTGTTCGATTCACAATGCAATCCTTGAATACATTAAAAAGCAAGAAACGAAGGTTTCTGTACATAAAACGGGTCACAACCACAACAATGTTGTTTGATTCACAATGCAATCCTTGAAATCATTAAAAAGCGAGAAACGAAGGTTTCTGTACATAAAACGGGTCACAACCACAACAATATAGCATTGGAAAACGTTTTATGAGTGTAAAGAATGATATTTGTATTCTCTCTCTTGACGAGTTTCAAGAACTAGATAGAGTTTGCCTTAAAAGACAATAAGTCGGCTTCATAGTAGATCTCCTCAACAGCCCACGAAGCACCAAGACACAGTAAATTTCTTGAATTTTTTTTGTAGCGTCTTCTATTGAGACTTCTACAATGACGAGAGTTTTCTTGCTTAATGGAACATTTTACAAAGGCAGACATATACATTGTCGACCTATACCACCTTTGACGTGCATATCAAACCTGGGTTTAGTTGGGTGTAAGCCATTGCACTACCATTCAACTCACCCAATTCACGGTTCAATCCACCTAGTGCTCTGTCAAGATTCAATGAATGCAGCATTACACAACGGAGCTTTCCCACCACCCAGGCCACCATCACTTAGGTTGTTTCTCTCGGGGCAATAAAACCTTCACATCCCGTTCTAATTTAAGGTGCCATTTAACTGTGTTAATTATAAAAATAAATAGTAAGTTGGCCTGGAACCTAGATAAGATGAGTAATGAGATCTATCACTTGTGTATATAGGAAAATGAGTGGTGAATATTATTACCATTGGGTTTTATTGATATTGCTACCATTTGGGCTTATACGGAGATATTCTTCGAATGCCTCTTGAAATTGCAGAGGTAAGTTGCCTTTCTTAGTCTTTTAAAAGCTCGAGGACTAACAATTTCTCTTCATTGCATACCCAGAGAAACAAACTACATATTTTTTCAATGTCACATTACATGGGCTCGTCTTTGATAATCATTGCTTTATAGATTATCATCTTATTTAAGATTTCCATATCCCTTTCTACTGAAATGGATAGCAACGTAGGTCAACCTCAAAATAGAAGGAAGAAAAGAAGAAAATGGATAGCAACATAGGTCAACCTCAAAATAGAAGGAAGAAAAGCAGAAAATGGATAGCAACATAGGTCAACCTCAAAATAGAAGGAAGAAAAGCAAAAAAGAAAGGTGCCAAAAAATTATTGAAGAAGTTTAGCTCTATCGTCAGAAAGTAGAAAGTAGATGTTAAATCTGAAAACAAGGATAAAATAACAAAAAAAAAAAACTGATTTTAGGTTTTCCTTTCTTTCCTAGATGTCTCATTTACCTTTTGTCATACATGCAACCTAATATTTAAAAACCTCTACTTTCAAATCTAGGCTTCCTTGCCAAGTTTTATTGAGCCAAATCTCATTATTTCTCAGTAACCCTGGGTTTTATTGGAGGTTGATATCTTAATGAACACTCTGATATGAATCTGACCTGCAAATAAATTTTGTTGTATCTGAAAAGCTCATTACAAATTTGTTGACAGATCTAACTTAATAATACAACACTCCGTCAAATCAAAGCATTGTTTCTCATGATGTTGCAGACATTTCAGGGGTCAAATCGAAGCATTGTTTCTCATGAGGCTATAGACATTTCAGGGGTTTAATCTGAAGCTTGAATTTGCAAACCTAATTTCAGGGTTCCCTATTTCAAGATCTAATCTACTAAAGCAAACATAAAAACTTAAATTACCTGAATAACCATGCAGTCATCTCACATAAATATTTTCATGGATTCACTTAAAGGGAAACAAAATCAATAGTCACTTAAGGTTTCACTTGGATCTCAAGCATAATCACTCCTGCACTTTCATAACAAGTTGTTTGGGCTAGTTTCAAACTCAAGCACAATCACTCTTGCACATTCATATCAAATTCTTTGGGCTAGTTTCAAGATATAATGACATATGTATGCCAAATCGATAAGTTCACATCATTAACGACGTGCTGGGCCTTCTTGTGACGGGTGGCAATAATTCTATCGCTTAATTTGCAGTTCAATGTATAAAAGGTTCATTAGCATGAAGACAAATTTCTGAACAGATTTCAGGGATTAGATAAACACTTGTTTTCTTGCAACCATTTGAGATACTTAATTCTCCGAGCACTCAAGTCTGGGGATTCACATTGCGCGCGCGCGCACACACTATATATATATGATGGTTCTCATGCTCAATACTGCCTCAGCATAAGAATATATTTTCCCAGCATTTTGCTAATTACTTTAAGGTTCTCATTGATGCCTGGGAAAGTAACAGCCCTCTGCTTGGTGTTTTTATGAGAATTAACTCCGAATGCAAAGGTTAAAATATATGACCCGATAATGCAGGGATGGTTTCTTTAATGTATCACAGGACACAATTTATGAAATCCGAAGTCACAGGCTTACAATTCATTCTTTTCACATGATTGGCACTCCTTGACACTGAATTCCAAGGTATTTCTCTACAATGGATAGTGTTGAGATTTTCTGTTTTGGAGCAAAATAGGAAAAATCTCAGCTGATGACAACAATAGAAATTCAGTTCCTAGATTAGCTGGAGGTTGTTGGGAGGGAGTTAATGCCTCCTATATTTGATGTGAGTGAGTTAATGAGGCTGTTAGATTCTCTATGCTATATAACAGGCAACCATTCGAATGGTCTGCTGAGAGGGTGAGAGTTTTGTGAGGATTTCATTATGTAATCTCCAGTTTGAATAATAAAATTGCCGATACCTATGTTGTGTGGACGTAGCCCAGATTGGTTGGGTGAACCACGTTAAAAGCTGTGTTTACTGTGCATGATTAATTCTGCTGTGTTATTTGTTGTTTAATTTAGCTGTGCATCACTCCAACAATTGGTATCAGAGCATGTTGGAGGCGCTGTTGGTTGCTGGAGGCCGAGAACTGAGGCGTGCGTGTAAGTGATCTGCATAACGTGGAGCGCTGGCTACATTAAAACCGATCTGGTGGTGCTGGTGCGTGGAGCGTTGACGTGCGTGGTTTAACAGCGTGGAGTTGGTTGCTGTTGCGTGGAGACAGTGCGGGTATGATGTAACTATTCTGTCTTTTCCTACTCAATGGTATTGTAACCAGAATCCGGCAAATAAAATCGCTGTTATATTTGGTATGACATACAAATTATTTGCTGCATCATCGGTGATATCCGCGTTGGAAAAAAGTTTAACATGGGTTTAATACGTTGATATATATTAAAACGACATTGATATATATTTAAAGCAGCGTGGATATGGTGTTTTAAAACAGCGTGGATTTGTTATAACCTGCGTAGCAATGAATTATGTATTTACAAAACAGCGTGGATATGATTTTTTGGAACAACGTGGATATATAATTTAAAAACTGGCATAGTTAAATTTTAAAACTCAAATATATGCGCTGTGTTTTTTAAATTTATGCGCTGTGTATCCTTGGAGTAGTAACGCTCAAAACAGGCCAGGAAATTAAAGACTTAACAGATGAAATATACAGCTGGTGCGTTTGGGTGATATACCTGGTGTGTGCATATTTATGTGCTGGGATATTGAGTTTTTTTTTTTTTAAAGGACGTATATCACATTTTTTTTTGAGAAGTGCATATGGCAGAAAGTTTTTTTTTAATATAAGTGCAAAGGGCAGTTTTTTGTTTTAAAGGCAAAGGCAGAAAGGCATAGGCAGTTTTTTTTTTTGCTGGTTAGTTTTGGAGATTACTGTGTTTTTTGCTGATATCAAATGGCGAAAACTCAAAGTGCCCGTTTTGAAATTGAGAAATTTAATGGCAAGAATAATTTTGAGATCTCGAAGGTAAAGATGCACGATCTGCTGGTTCAACAAGGTGTGGCGAAAGCACTGTTGGGAAAAAACAAAAGGCCTCCTTCCATGACGGAGGATGAATGGGATGAGATGGACGATAGAGCTCTGAGCGCAATTCGGTTATGTCTGGCGGACGATGTTCTGTTCAACATTGTGTCAGAGAAAACCGCCGCAGGCTTGTGGTCGAAGCTTGAGAAGCTCTATATGACGAAATCTTTGACAAATCGGATTCTCCTGAAACGACAGCTTTACGGTTTGCGGATGAAAGAAGGTACCTCAATTGCTGATCACCTGAATGTTTTTAATACCTTACTGGTGCAATTAGACAGTCTAGATGTGAAATTTGATTCAGAGGATAAGGCAATAACTCTATTATGTTCATTGCCTGAATCCTGGGATCACTTTGTTACTTCCATAAGCTTTAGTACATCAGACATCCTTGAGTTTGACGATGTTGTTGGAGCCTTGTTGGCTGAGGAGACGAGGAAGAGGTCAAATGTAGACACCTCTACATCAGAGGTAATGATGGCCAGAGGTCGCTCAAGAGAGAGACACTCCGGGGGAAAGCATAGCGACTCTCGTTCAAAGTCCAAAGGAAAGAAGACAAATGTGAAGTGCTGGCATTGTAGCAAGGCTGGACATCTGAAAAAGGATTGCTGGAAGCGAAAACAAGCTGCTAAAGAAGGCTCTTCGACAGAAAAGAAGGAAGCCAACACCACAGATACAGGTTCAGTATCTGGTTCAGGTATGAGTGATGAGTTATTGTCTGTTAATGTTTCAAAACATGATCAACATTGGTTGTTAGATTCCGGGGCATCTAACCACATGTGTATTCATAAAGATTGGTTTAAAACATATAAATCAATTGATAATGGTGTTGTGTACATGGGTAATGATGTAACATGTAATATTGTGGGAATTGGGAGCATACAACTGCAAATGTTTGATGGGACAACAAAAATATTAACTGATGTGAGGCATGTACCAGATTTAAGGAAAAATTTGATTTCATTAGGAGCACTTGATTCAAATGGATATAAAACTGTAATTCAAGGTGGAGTTATGAAAATCTATAAAGGTATCTTACTAGTGATGAAGGCTAAGAAGATAGGAAATCTTTTTCAATTAGAAGGTAGAACTGGGTCAGATCATGTGTCTGTGTCTGAACAGGACAGTAGTTCCATTCGCCTATGGCATCAAAGATTGGGTCATATGAGTGAAAGAGGATTGAAAATTTTGGCTGACCGAAAGTTACTTCCTAATCTAAGATCTGGAAAATTGGATTTCTGTAAACATTGTCTGTTTGGTAAACAAAGTAAACAAAAGTTTAAAACAGGCAAACATACTAGTAAAGGCATACTTGATTATATCCATTCAGATGTTTGGGGTCCAGCCCCTACAGTGTCATATGGTGGCTCGTCATATTTTGTATCATTTATTGATGACTTTTCTAGAAAAGTGTGGGTCTACAAGTTGAAACAGAAGTCTGATGTTTTTACAGTTTTCAAGCAGTTTAGAGCATTGGTAGAAAACAACACTGGTAGAACTATAAAATGTTTAAGAACTGACAATGGTGGTGAGTTTTCCTCCAAGGAGTTTGACAGCTATTGCAAGGATGCAGGGATCGAGAGGCATAAGACCACGGTTTATACTCCTCAGCAAAATGGAGTTGCTGAACGCATGAACAGGACTCTTCTAGAGAGAGCAAGGTGTATGCTGAGTAACGCCGGGTTGCAAAAGGAGTTGTGGACGGAAGCAGTGGCAACAGCTTGTTATGTGATAAACCGATCTCCATCAACGACAATAGGCTGCAAGATTCCGCAAGAGGTATGGAAAGGACACCCTTGTGACTATTCTAAACTCAAAGTGTTTGGTTGTGATGCATATGCTCTAGTGCCTAAACATCAGCGAACTAAATTAGATCCGAAATCAAAAAGGTATGTCTTTGTTGGGTATGGTGATGGAACAAAGGGATTTAGATTGTGGGATCCTACTACCTGCAAAATCATCATCAACAGAGATGTAAAGTTTGATGAATCCTCTCTTGTACAGTTAGATGTAAATAGTAGATTGAAACAGGATGATGTATCTGATTTCCAGCATATTCAGTTTGACAGCATTTCTAATGATAGTCATAACGACCATAGTTCAGATTCTAGTCATGAACAGGTTTCAGAATCAGATTTTGAACAGGGTTCAGATGGAGGTCATGAACAGGTCTCAGATGGCGATCATGAAGAAGTTCCTACAGATGATAGACAGCCAATTGTGGAAGCACCAGAAACATTCTTAAGGAGGTCTACAAAGATCAAACGCCCTCCGAGAAGGTATGATGATCATGTTACTTCAGTTGCTTTGATCGCTAATGATGATGAACCTTTGTGTTATCAGGAAGCTGTAAAAGGTTCAAATAGTGACAAGTGGAAAGCAGCCATGAAGGACGAAATGATGGCCTTAAGTAAGAATGGTACATGGGATCTGGTTGAGCTTCCGAAAGGCAGGAAAACTGTGGGGTGTAAATGGGTTTTCAAGCTGAAATGGGGTGTGAATGATACGGAAGACAGGTACAAAGCTCGGCTGGTTGCAAAAAGGTTTTCTTAGAAAGCCGGTATTGACTTTCATGAGATTTTTTCACCAGTGGTTAAAATTGTTTCAATTAGACTTGTGTTAGCATTAGTGGCTTTGCTTGATTTAGAGTTGCAGCAGTTAGATGTTAAGACTGCATTTCTACATGGTGATTTAGATGAGGAAATATATATGGAACAACCGGAAGGGTTTGTTCACCATCGCAATGAGAAATTTGTCTGCAGGCTCAAGAAGTCATTATATGGCCTGAAGCAGTCGCCTCGACAGTGGTATAAGAAGTTTGATTCTTTCATGTTGAGTCAGAAATATGTAAGAAGTGAATATGATCATTGTGTTTACTTTAAGCAGTTAAATAATGGCATGTTCATTATCTTGGTGTTGTATGTTGATGCTATGCTTTTAGCAAGCAAAAGCATTGAAGAAATCAACAGGTTGAAGACTCAGATGGCAAGGACGTTTGATATGAAAGATCTAGGAGCGGCAAGACAGATTTTGGGCATGGAGATTTTCAGAGACAGGAGTAATGGTAAGCTGTGGCTTTCACAACAGAAGTATGTTGAGAAAATACTTGTGAGGTTTGGTATGAACAATGTGAAGCCTGTATCAATCCCTTTAGCTTCCCATTTTAAGCTTTCTTCGAGTTTATGTCCTAATACAGATGAAGAAAAGGATTATATGTCTCGAATTCCATATGCCAATATAGTAGGATGTTTAATGTATGCGATGGTTTGTACTCGACCAGATATTTCACATGCAGTTGGGGTTGTCAGCAGGTACATGGAAAATCCGGGTAAAGAACACTGGTCAGCAGTGAAATGGGTGCTTCGGTACTTGAGAGGCACAAGTAGTTATTGTATTTCTTACAATAAGAGTAGTGAATTTGTTTGCGGATATGTTGATTCCGATTTTGCAGGTGATTTGGATAAGAGAAGATCAACTTCAGGGTACGTCTTTACTCTTGCAGGTGGAGCTATAAGCTGGATGTCAAAGCTACAAAATATTGTTGCTTTATCCACTACTGAAGCAGAATACATTGCTGCTTCTCATGCTTGCAAAGAGGCGGTTTGGTTGAAAGGTTTGCTTGGTGAGTTTGGTAGGTTACAGGACAACATCAGGTTACTTTGTGATAGTCAAAGTGCAATACATTTGGCTAAGAATCCGGCCTATCATAGTAAATCAAAGCATATTCCAATTAAGTACCATTTTGTAAGACAGGTTATCACTGAAAGGGGAGTCTCTCTTGAAAAGGTGCATACAAAGGAGAACTGTGCAGACATGTTCACGAAAACAGTTTTGTTGGAGAAGCTACGCTGGTGTTTGGCTTCTCTTGGCTTGCAGAAAAGATAAAATAATAATAACAGGGCATCAGGCTAATTGTTGTCAAGGTGGAGATTGTTGAGATTTTCTGTTTTGGAGCAAAATAGGAAAAATCTCAGCTGATGACAACAATAGAAATTCAGTTCCTAGATTAGCTCCAGGTTGTTGGGAGGGAGTTAATGCCTCCTATATTTGATGTGAGTGAGTTAATGAGGTTGTTAGATTCTCTATGCTATATAACAGGCAACCATTCGGATGGTTTGCTGAGAGGGTGAGAGTTTTGTGAGGATTTCATTATGTAATCTCCAGTTTGAATAATAAAATTGCCGATGCCTATGTTGTGTGGACGTAGCCCAGATTGGTTGGGTGAACCACGTTAAAAGCTGTGTTTACTGTGCATGATTAATTCTGCTGTGTTATTTGTTGTTTAATTTAGCTGTGCATCACTCCAACAGATAGCTTGTGTGCTGTGCATTTAGGATGTCTTGTGGTTAGGGCTTTCTTTATTTAACAAGAGTTTGGGCTAGGACAGGGTGACCAAGGGATTGCACCAAAAATTGGCTGCTACTTGGGAAAAGAAAGAACACCTTGGGTTCTCTACAGTGGATAGCTTGTGTGCTGTGCATCTAGGATGTCTTGTGGTTAGGGCTTTCTTTATTTAACAAGAGTTTGGGCTAGGACAGGGTGACCAAGGGATTGTACCAAAAATTGGCTGCTACTTGGGAAAAGGAATAACACCTTATGCCCAAAGTGAACTTAGACAAGGCTATGGAAGAGCAACTTAGAAGTGGAATGGAGGAAGATGTAAGGTGGAACCTCCACCTTTCACATGAAGGTGGTGTTGATGACGAGAATATTGAATTTAAGGATATTTCTCCCAATGTTGTTGAAATTATGATTTCCAAGATGCTACAGAACCTATTGTTTATTGTTGAAGTTAATATAGAACCTACTATTGATGGTGTTGCTACAAAGTTCACTGGGATTCCTAAACTCGTTCTACCACCGTTACATGATGACTTAAGTAAAGCAAAATAACAGTCGTGTTTGGATATCATTTCAGAGAATTTTAAAGAGCAAGTAAACTGTTAGGATATTCCGACACATAGGATATAGTTAAGTTCAACTTGGTCTAGTATAGAGTTAGGTTAGAGTTAGGTAAAGTGTGTTTCTTTACCGTTGTACATTTTGTAACTTACAATCCGACGGTCACGATATGTAGTGATCCGACAGTTCACTCTCACCTCGGTATTACCGACACTTGATCCGTGGCTTGACACCCGATTGGTCCATGAGTTCTATTTAAAGCGCATGGAGGGTCATTGTTCGGGTAATCCGTGCATGAGAGAAGCTTATGTAAATTTTCATTCTTTGATTAATAAATTGCCTGTAGTACCCACGTTGGGACAGGCCGTGGACTGTTTCCCTCCTTGCACTTTGAGGGTTTTAACCACGTCAAAAATACTGGTGTATTGATTTGAGATCTGGTTGTGAGCGGTGTCCTTTTGGTATTCTTTCTGAGGAACTTACCCTGTAAATTCCTACATGGTATCAGAGCTATTTGAGGGCCGCATCCGTTGGTGATCCAAATCTGAAGCCGGTAGAACTGCATGCGGCTGTCGTTTCCTAGATCTGCTGTTTCTGACTGCTTTCGGGCCGAGAGGACTGCTCTGTTGCGTTCGGAGCATCTGGTCCAGTGAGGAACCCCTTTCGTTTCACGCGAAAAGGTTTCCGGTAGCCCTAGCTGCGTCATTTTTCAGATCGGGAGGTATACAGTGTTTTTTTTGCAGTTTACTGTTATTTTCTCTCTGCTTATTTCGGTTTCGGTTTATTTAGCCTTTTTTTTAACCGGATCTATACCTTTCATTTCTGCGTATGCTCTTTGCCCTGCGACTCTGTGCGATCTGGGCAAATCAGAAACAGAAAGGAAGGATTTTTCTCATGCGTATGCTCTTTTCCCTGCACCTTAGTGTGATCTCGGAAAATCAGAAACATTGAGAAAAATATTTAGTTTTTCGGCTAAAGCTAACTTTGAGATTTTTTTATATAAAATTTCTAGTTTTTTGGCTAAAGCTAACTTCGAGCCACAAGGTTCGTTTTTCTTTGCATATTCGTGTTGGGTTTTGTGTTTTGTGTTTTGTAGGGAAAAAGAGGTTTCTCAAGGCAAGCACGCAAACCAAGGCCCCCCCCCCTCTCTCTCTCTTTCTCTCTCTCTCTCAAATTTTTTGTATAGATCAATTGGTTCAAAGCTATTTTAAGAGAGTAGAGGTCTTGGGTTCAAGTCTCCATTTTGTGGGGGCGGATTTTTTTTTCATTCCCGCACATTCGCGCACTTTGCCGGCAACTTCAACAATTATTTTTCAAAAAGCCATAACTTCTTCATCCGGAAGCCTTTTTCAGAGCCGTTTTTTTTTAAACCGCCTATTTTTTCGAGATCTATCCATTGGAACACCTACTTTCAGCATCTTCAGCTTCAGTTTTTTTAAAAAATGGAAAGCCCATGCCAAGTCATTCTTGACAGCACTAACTACTTCCAATGGGTAGCCTACATCGAAGATTTACTTAGAAGTAAAGGTCTCTTCAGAATAGCCACAGACCAAGAGAAGAAACCAAAAGATGAAGACAAGGCGGCAAAATGGGAAAATAGACAAGATCAAGCACGTGGTTTGATAGGGATGTCTATTTCTCCTGATCTTAGATTCCACATTGCAGAACTTGAGACTCCTCATGAAGCATTAGAAAAACTTGCTAAAATTTTTGGGATTAAAAATGAAATTAGAGCCCATCAACTTGAAAATGAGCTGCTTACTTTGGATCCTAATAATTTTTCTTGCATTGAAGATTTCTTGTCCAAATTCAAGAACCTTAGATATCTCCTGGAAGGTGTTAAAGTTAAGAAAGACGATGGTAACCTTATTTATTCCATCCTTACTAAGTTGGGACCAGCCTACTCTGTATTTGTTTCCACTTTCCATTCTACAAGAGAAGCTTTCATTTGTCAAGGACAAGACTACAAGGCCCCTTCCTTTGACTCCTTTTGTGATTCCTTAATAAGAGAACAAGAAAAACTCTTACACCTTGGTCTTCTTAATCTTGGAAACTCTTCCACGAAAGCGTTAGCCGCCCAGCAGCAACCAAATTCAAAGAATCCTAAGAAGTCATATCCTCAAAAGAATGGTCCTAAACCATCTCAGCCTCAAAATGAAAGATCATTTCAGCAAACTGATAAGACCAATAGAAACAAATGGAAGAAGACTGATAGACATTGTAACTTTTGTAATCGAGATGGCCACTTAGAATCTAAATGCTTTAAGAAGATGGAAGCCTTGGAAGCTGCAATGAAGAAACATAACATCCATGTGGAGCCTACTTCAACTTCAACTTCCGGAATGGCACTTTCTGCATGTCATTATCAATCATCTCAGTCTGGTTATGCATTAAATGTATCTTCTTCTTCTTCTCATTCTCATGAGTGGCTCATTGATTCTGGAGCCTCTTGTCACATGGCCAAAAACCAAGCCATGTTTTCTTCTTTAAATGATTGTAACACCAAAAATATATACATTGGTGATGATAGATCTCTTAATGTTGTAGGGACTGGAACTGTTCATCTAGACAATGGTCAGTTTAATGATGTATTATGTGTTCCAACCTTATCCTGCAACCTTCTATCTGTCTATCAGATAACTCATTCAGGTGAAGGTAAAATTGTTGAATTTTCACCTCATGATGTTTTAATCAAGGATCTAAAAGATCCTAAACAGATTCTAGCTACTGGTCTTGCTGATGATTCCAAAAGGTTGTATAAGTTTCACAACTTTGGGTCATCAAATCTTCCCTCAGTATTTGTTGCTCATAATGATGAAGTGAGCAAACTTTGGCATGAGCGATTTGGTCACTTAAACTATCGCTCCCTTCAACATCTATGTAAAGAAAATATGGTGACAGGTCTTCCTATGGTATCTTGCAGAGATGGTGTTTGTTCTGGATGTGTACTCGGAAAACATCATCGGGACAGTTTTGACAAACGTGCCTCTTGGCACGCCTTAGCCCCTTTACAGCTTGTGCACAGTGATTTATGTGGTCCTCTTCCTGTTGCTTCATTCTCTGGCTGCAAGTACTTCTTAACTTTCATTGATGATTTCTCCAGACGCACTTGGGTATACTTCTTAAAACTCAAGAGCGAAGTATTTAACACTTTTTTGGCCTTCAAAGCCTTTGTTGAAAAACAATCTGGACATCAAATTCTTAAGCTAAGAACTGATAATGGTGGAGAATATGTTAAAAACACATTCATCAACTTTTGCACCGAAAATGGAATTCAAATGCAACATACTGTTCCATACACTCCACAACAAAATGGTGTAGCTGAAAGGAAAAATCGCACCTTAAAGGAAATGGCTAATTGTATGCTGCAATCTAAAGGACTCAGTCTTAGTTTTTGGGCCGAAGCAATTAATTGTGCAAATTATATAATCAATCGCACTCCTACTAAGGTTCTAGAGAATATCACTCCAGAAGAAGCTTGGAGTTCCATTAAACCAGATGTAAGTCACTTTCGTGTGTTTGGAAGTGAAGCATGGGCCCATATTCCAGATGAAAAGCATAAAGCTTTAGAACCTAAGAGTGAGAAATGTACTTTTGTTGGATATTCTGAAGATGTAAAAGGTTATAGACTTATTCCATTTAAGTCCAAAAATGTTATCATTAGAAGAGATGTAAAGTTTGATGAAAATAAATCGGCCTGCGAGCCTAGTCCGGCGGATGTGCCACCTCTTCCTATCTCTTCTACTTTTGAAAACATTTCTTCTTCAGATGATGAAAGCGAGGATGATAATCCTCCCCCACCTTCTCAGGATCCTCAACTTCCACGATGGGTCCGTGCTACTCGGGATGCAGCAGGTGATCTTGCCGGAGATCCTACAGATCAGCGACGTACACGTTCTCAGTTTGAAAGAGCCTCTTCTTTACTGGCTCAAGCTCCAGTAAATCATGATCCTGACACTTTTGCAGAAGCTTCAGGCCATCCACATTGGGAAGCAGCTATGAATGAAGAATATCATTCATTGATGACAAATGATACATGGGATCTTGTTCCTCTACCAAAGGGACGCAAACTTGTTAGATGTAAATGGGTTTACAGAACCAAGTATGGACCAGATGGGAAAGTTGATAAACATAAAGCTCGTCTCGTTGCTAAGGGCTTTTCACAGGTTGAAGGCATTGACTACACTGAAACCTTCTCCCCTGTTGCCAAAATGAACTCTATCCGCCTTGTTCTTTCCCTTGCTGCCTCTTTAAAATGGGAAGTCCATCAGATGGATGTTAAATCTGCCTTCTTGCATGGGGAATTGCAGGAAGAAATCTATATGGAACAACCCATTGGCTTCATACAAACAGACTCCAGCCTTGTTTGTCGACTTAAGAAATCCCTTTATGGCCTCAAGCAAGCTCCTGGGGCTTGGTATGCCAAAATGGATAGCTTTCTTTTAGAATCTGGCTTTTCTAGGTGTCATTCTGACAATACTGTCTACACCAAGAAAGTGGGCAACTCTCTTATCATCCTTGTTCTTTATGTTGATGATCTTATTCTTACTGGTAGTGATCCCAACCTCATAAACCATGTGAAGACCAGCCTTAAAAAGAAATTTGAAATGACAGACTTAGGACACTTACACTATTTTCTCGGTCTTCAAGTCTTGCAATCCCAGGAGGGTATTTTCCTTTCCCAGTCCAAGTATGCTTGTGATATTCTTCGTCATTTTCACATGGAAGACTGTAAGCCAGCCCCTTCTCCCTTTCAGTCTGGAGTCAAACTTTCAGTCTCTTGTACTTCTCCTGAAGTTGATGCTACCTTATACCGTCAACTTGTCGGAAAACTCTTGTATTTAACCCATACTCGTCCTGATCTTTCCTTTGCTGTTGGCCTTGTTGCTCGTTTTATGTAAAACCCCCGTGAAAGTCATTGGAAAGCAGCTAAAAGAATACTTCGTTATGTTCGAGGTACAGTACAGTTTGGGATTCATTACAGTGCCAAAGCAGCTCCTCTGTTAGTTGGTTTCACTGATTCTGATTGGGCTGGTGACCCTGATGATCGGAAGTCTACTGCCGGTTATGTCTTCACTCTTGGTTCAGGACCTATTACATGGGCTTGTAAGAAACAGGCTGCCATTTCTCTTTCATCAGCAGAAGCAGAGTATCGTGGTGCCGTGGAAGCTAGTAAGGAAGCCTTGTGGCTTCGTCAGATCCTATCAGAGTTTGGCTTTGAGCAGCAGCATCCAACCACACTTTGGTGTGATAATCAAAGTGCCATTCAGCTATGCAAAGATCCAGTTCAGCATCAGCGCAGCAAACACATTGAACTACACATGCACTTCATCAGAAAGCTCATTCATGACCATGTTCTTGAAGTGCAATATTGTCCAACAGATGATCAGGTTGCAGACATCTTCACAAAGGCTCTCACAGAGGCGAAGTTCACTAAACTTCGATATATGCTTGGAGTTCAGGAAGTTGTCACTAAGGGGGGATAGGCTCTAGTGCCTCCTTCCTTCTCCTATTGTGTCATATTTGTAAATCCTTCAATCCTATCCCAAGTTGTTCTTAAGGGGGGATGTTAGGATATTCCGACACATAGGATATAGTTAAGTTCAACTTGGTCTAGTATAGAGTTAGGTTAGAGTTAGGTAAAGTGTGTTTCTTTACCGTTGTACATTTTGTAACTTACAATCCGACGGTCACGATATGTAGTGATCCGACGGTTCACTCTCACCTCGGTATTACCGACACTTGATCCGTGGCTTGACACCCGATTGGTCCATGAGTTCTATTTAAAGCGCATGGAGGGTCATTGTTCGGGTAATCCGTGCATGAGAGAAGCTTATGTAAATTTTCATTCTTTGATTAATAAATTGCCTGTAGTACCCACGTTGGGACAGGCCGTGGACTGTTTCCCTCCTTGCACTTTGAGGGTTTTAACCACGTCAAAAATACTGGTGTATTGATTTGAGATCTGGTTGTGAGCGGTGTCCTTTTGGTATTCTTTCTGAGGAACTTACCCTGTAAATTCCTACATAAACTCCCTCAGTTAGAGAGCTTTAAAATCATTCTACCACTGTTACATGATGACTTACGTACAACAAAAGAACATATGTGTTTGGAGATCATTCCATAAAACTTTAGAGAGCAAGTAAACTCCCTCAGTTAGAGAGCTTTAACAGTCCGATATTTGGTCATGTGGCTCTTTCAATGATGCCTTATCTGAGCACTGAGCCATGGAAGACTGTTTCCAGAGAGTAATGCAAGTCCTCAACTGTACGGTCCAGCAAGGATTTGTTTTGTCCTCATGTTCATCTCTTGTTGAAATGGTATTGTGCCTTCTCACAAGTGTGTACAAAAGGGATCAGGATTCTTCTCAAGGCAGTTTTGCATGGAGGATCCTTTGAAAAACAAATGAAAGTCACCCAAGCAGTCTCGATGGTACAACTCAATCAGATAAAGTGTGAACACAGGTATGTTGAGATGAGTGCATAAAATATGCAAGGGCATTTGGTATCTTAATAAACAGCAATGAAAAGCTCTTGTCACAGATCTTATGTTGAGATTTTTCTGTTAATTAATTTTGGAAAAAATCTCATGTATGTGACAACAATAGGATTTGTTGCTAAGTTAGCTCCAGTTATTCCTGAGGAGGAGTTATTGTTTCCTATATTTGTTGTGAGAGAATTTATGATTCAGTTTTCTACTCCCAGCTATAAAATGTAAGCCCGTAAAGGTTGTTTGAGCTGAGAGGGTGTGAGGGATTAATGTGTTGTAATCTTCTGTTGAATAATAAGATTGCCGATGCCTCTTTTTGGTGGATGTAGCTCAGATTGGTTGGGTGAACCACGTTAAATTAATTGTGTCATGATTTCTGCTATGTGTATGATTTATTTTGTTTCTGCTATGCATACTCTGACAATTGGTATCAGAGCCTGAGAGGCCAAGTCTGCTGAAAGACTACACAATACCGTGGCGTTTGTTGCCCGTCTGCTGCGCAAAGACCAGAGCGTTGAAACTGCGTATGACAGAGACCAGAGCGTTGGAGCTCAGAGACCAGAGCGTTGAACAGGCGTTGAAACTGCGAACGTGTGACAGAGACCAGAGCGTTGGAACTACGTGGCATGAGGTTGCAATTGCGCTCAGTACGGTGGACTGGAGATTCATAAAAGGAGACCAAACAGGCTTGCACAAACGCCCATTTATGCATATAAATGTGTAAAGAATACGCTACGCTGATCTCGACCACTGAAAACAGCGTGTAAAGCGAAACAATTCTACATAGGTGTTGGGTAACTACTTTTCAATTTCGATATATTTTAGTGGAATAACATGCCGTGGAACTGTTGACATAAGTTGGAACCTTTTTTGTTTTGAAATTGGTCTTTAAAAAAGACAAAAAGGTTTGTCAAATTGTGGCCTTTTGGATTTGAAGTCTTTTATAAAGTTGTTATGAAATGTTTTTGTTTTTTTACAAAACAAAAGAAACGATTTGGATGGGTTGTATTATATATGATATTATTTTTATATCATATTTTGGTTTTTTAAAATTGTAATATGCCATGACATGGTACGGCAAAGACATTATAGTATAAGGCGAAGGTAGTTTTGTAAATAAAAAATTTCATTTATTACAAATTTCAATTGGAGATTTTGTGTGACACAACATGGCAAAAACTCAAAGTGCTCGATTTGAGATCGAGAAGTTCAATGGCAAAAACAATTTCGAAATCTGGAAAGTGAAGATGTATGATCTACTCGTGCAACAAGGCGTGACGAAGGCATTATTGGGAAAAGCCAAACAGCGTTACACCATGACAGATGATGAATGGAGTGACTTGGATGAAAGAGCACTGAGCGGCATTCGACTGTGTTGTGCGGATGCTGTTTTGTTTAACATCGTGTCAGAGAAAACTGCTGCTGGTTTGTGGACAAAGCTTGAAAAGTTGTACATGACGAAATCCTTAACCAATAGGATTCTTCTGAAGCGACAGTTGTAGAGTTTGCGCATGAAGGAAGGTACATCTATTATTGATCATTTGAATACCTTTAATACTCTCCTGGTGCAGTTAGAAAGTATAGAAGTAAAATTTGAATCAGAAGATAAAGCTATAACTTTATTATGCTCGTTGCCCGAGTCATGGGATCATTTTGTTACTTCTATAAGTCTTAGTTCATCAGAAACCCTTGAATTTGATGATGTTGTTGGAGCTTTGTTGTCCGAAGAAACAAGGAAGAGGTCAAATTCAGAAACTTCTACATCAGAAGCAATGATGGTCAGAGGTCGTTCTAAAGAAAGACGCTTCAGTAAGCACAACAACTCGCGTTCAAAATCGAAAGGGAAGAAGAGTAAGGTAAAATGCTGGTTTTGTGGCAAATCGGGACATTTGAAGAAGGACTGTTGGAAGAGACAGCAAACATCCAAAGAAGACTCTTCGACATAGAAGAAAGAAGCAAACACGACAGATACAGGTTTGACATCCATTTCAGGTATGAGTGATGAAGTGTTATCAGTTAATTTGTCTAATCATGATCAACATTGGCTGTTAGATTCTGGTGCATCAAATCACATGTGCATTCATAAAGAATGGTTTAAAACTTATAAATCAATCAATGATGGAGTAGTTTACATGGGAAATGATGTCACATGTAACATTGTGGGAATTGGAAGCATCCAGCTTAAAATGTTTGATGGGACAAATAAAATTCTAACTGATGTAAGACATGTACCTGAACTAAGAAAAAACCTCATTTCACTAGGCGTACTAGACACTAATGGATATAAAACTTTTATTCAAAGTGGAGTAATGAAAGTTTATAAAGGAATTTTACTAGTAATGAAAGCAAAGAAAGTTGGAAATCTTTTTCAGTTAGAAGGAAGAACAGAGTCAAATCATGCTTCTACAGTATCTGAAAGCGACAATAATTCTATTCATTTATGGCATCAAAGGTTGGGCCATATGACAACAATAGGATTTGTTGCTAAGTTAGCTCCAATTATTCCCGAGGAGGAGTTATTGCTTCCTATATTTGTTGTGAGAGAATTTATGATTCAGTTTTCTACTCCCAGCTATAAAATTTCACTAAACAAAACATCATCCACCAAACACAGTCGAATGCACATGTGATTTGATGCACCAGAATCTAACAACCAATGTTGATCATGATTAGACAAATTAACTGATAACACTTCATCACTCATACCTGAAATGGATGCCGAACTTATATCTGTCGTGTTTGCTTCTATCTTCTCTGTCGAAGAGTCTTCTTTGGATGTTTGCTGTCTATTCCAACAGTCCTTCTTCAAATGTCCCGATTTGCCAAAAAACCAGCATTTTACCTTACTCTTCTTCCCTTTCGATTTTGAACTTGAGTTGTTGTGCTTACTGAAGCGTCTTTCTTTAGAACGACCTCTGACCATCATTGCTTCGGATGTAGAAGTTTCTGAATTTGACCTCTTCCTTATTTTTTCGGACAACAAAGCTCCAACAACATCATCAAATTCAAGGGTTTCTGATGAACTAAGACTTATAGAAGTAACAAAATGATCCCATGACTCAGGAAACGAGCATAATAAAGTTATAGCTTTATCTTCTGATTCAAATTTTACTTCTATACTTTCTAACTGCACCAGGAGAGTATTAAAGGTATTCAAATGATCAGTAATAGATGTACCTTCCTTCATGCGCAAACTGTATAACTGTCGCTTCAGAAGAATCCTATTGGTTAAGGATTTTGTCATGTACAGTTTTTCAAGCTTTGTCCACAAACCAGCAGGAGTTTTCTCTGACACGATGTTAAACAAAACATCATCCGCCAAACACAGTCGAATGCTGCTCAGTGCTCTTTCATCCAAGTCACTCCATTCATCATCTGTCATGGTGTAAGGCTGTTTGGCTTTTCCCAACAATGCCTTCGCCACGCCTTGTTGCACGAGTAGATCATACATCTTCACTTTCCAGATCTCGAAATTGTTTTTTCCATTGAACTTCTCGATCTCAAATCGAGCACTTTGAGTTTTTTCCATGTTGTGTCACACAAAATCTCCAATTGAAACTTTTAATAAATGAAATTTTTTATTTACTAAATTGCCTTCGCCTTATACTATAATGTCTCTGCCATACCATGTCATGGCATATTACAATTTCAAAAAACCAAAATATGATATAAATCTAACATCATATATAATACAACCCATCCAAATCGTTTCTTTTGTTTTGTAAAAAACAAAAACATTTCATAACAACTTTATAAAAGACTTCAAATCGACCTTTTAATTTCATGTACAAAAGGCCACAATTTGACAAACGTTTTTTGTCCTTTTTAAAGACCAATTTCAAAACAAAAAAGGTTCCAACTTATGTCAACAGTTCCACGGCATGTTATTCCACTAAAATATATTGAAATTGAAAAGTAGTAACCCAACACCTATGTAGAATTGTTCGGCTTTACACGCTGTTTTCAGTGGTCGAGATCAACGTAGCGTATTCTTTACACATTTATATACATAAATGGGCGTTCGCGCAAGCCTGTTTGGTCTCCTTTTATGAATCTCCAGTCCACCGTACTGAGCGCAATTGCAACCTCCAGCAATTGCCGTGCCATGCAGTTCCAACGCTCTAGTCTCTGTCACACGTAGTTCCAACGCTCTGGTCTCTGTCACACGCAGGCAGTTTCAACGCTTGTTCAATGCTCTGGTCTCTGTCACATGCAGCTCCAAAGCTCTGGTCTCTGTCACACGCAGCTCCAACGCTCTGGTCTCTGTCATACGCAATTTCAACGCTCTGGTCTTTCCGCAACAAACGGGCAACAAACGCCACGGTATTGTGTAGTCGCTCAGTAGACTTGGCCTCTCAGGCTCTAATACCAATTGCCAGAGTATGCACAACATAAACAAAATAAATCATACACACATCAGAAATCATTACACAACTAATTTAACGTGGTTCACCCAACCAATCTGGGCTACATCCACCAAACAGAGGTATCGACAATCTTATTATTCAACAGGAGATTACAACACATTAATTCCTCACACCCTCTCAGCTCAAACAACCTCTACGGGCTTACATTTTATAGCTGGGAGTAGAAAACTGAATCATAAATTCTCTCACAACAAATATAGGAAGCAATAACTCCTCCTCAGGAATAACTGGAGCTAAATTAGCAACAAATCCTATTGTTGTCACATACATGAGCGAAAGAGGTTTAAAGATTTTATCTGATTGTAAGTTACTTCCTAATTTAAAGTCTGTTAAATTAGATTTCTGCAAACATTGTCTATTTGGGAAACAAAGCAAGCAGAAGTTTAAAACTGGAAAACATACTAGTAAGGGAATCCTTGATTATATCCATTCTAATGTTTGGTGTCCATCTCCTACAACCTCATATGGAGGATCGTCATATTTTGTATATTTTATTGATGATTTTTCTAGAAAAGTGTGGGTCTACATGTTAAAGAAGAAGTCTGATGTATTCACAGTTTTCAAACAGTTTAGAGCATTAGTTGAAAACATCATTGGAAGAACCATTAAATGTTTAAGAACTGACAATGGTGGTGAGTTTACTTCAAAGGAATTTGATAATTATTGCAAGGACGCTAGGATTGAAAGACATAAAACCACCTTATATACTCCTCAATAAATGGAGTTGTTGAACGCATGAACATGACTCTTTTAGAGAGAGCAAGAAGTATGCTTAGTAATGCCAATTTGCAGAAGGAATTGTGGACAGAAGCGGTTTCTACAGCTTGCTATTTGATAAATCGATCACCATCAACTGCAATAGGATGCAAAATTCCTCAAGAGGTATGGAAAGGTCATCCTTGTGATTATTCTAAACTAAAAGTTTTTGGTTGTGATGCATATGCTCTAGTTCCGAAACATCAGCGTTCTAAATTAGATCCTAAATCAAAAAGATATATCTTTGTTGGATATGGTGATGGGACTAAGGGATACAGATTGTGGGATCCTACTACTCACAAGATCATCATTAACAGAGATGTTAAATTTAATGAATCTTCACTTGAAAATCCAGATGTAGATGATAAATTGAAACATGATAATGTATCTAAGCTTCAACACATTCAGTTTGAAACTAGTTCAAATACTGATGATAGTCAAGATGAACAAGTTTCAGATGCAGATCATGAACAAGTTTCAGATGTAGATCATGAACATGTTTCAGATGTAGATCATGAAGAAGTTCCTACAGATAATAATCAGCAAATTGTGGAAGTACCAGAAACATCTTTAAGGAGGTCCACAAGAATGAAACGTCCTCCTAAAAGGTATGATGATTATGTTACTTCAGTTGCTTTAACCGCTAATGATGATGAACCTTTGTGCTATTAGGAAGCTGTAGAAGGTTCTAAAAGTGAAAAGTGGAAAGAAGCTATGAAGGACGAGATGATGGCATTAGTCAAGAATGGCACATGGGATCTGGTAGAACTTCCTAAAGACAGAAAAACTGTGGGATGTAAATGGGTTTACAAATTGAAAAGGGGTGTTGATGATACAGAGGACAGGTACAAAGCAAGGCTAGTCGCAAAAGGTTTTTCTCAGAAAGCAGGCATTGATTTTCATGAGATATTTTCACCAGTTGTAAAAATTGTTTCAATTCGAATTGTATTAGCATTAGTTGCTTTACTTGATTTAGAATTACAACAACTAGATGTTAAAACTGCATTTTTACATGGAGATTTAGATGAGGAGATTTACATGGAACAACCGGAAGGGTTTGTTCAAAATCGCAACAAGAAATTTGTCTGCAGGCTCAAGAAATCATTGTATGGTCTGAAGCAGTCGCCTCGACAATGGTACAAGAAATTTGATTCTTTCATGATGAGTCAAAATCATATAAGAAGTGAATATGATCATTGTGTTTACTTTAAGAAATTAAGTAATGGCATGTTCATTATCTTAGTGTTATATGTTGACGAAGTGCTTTTAGCAAGCAAAAGCATAATAAAGATCAACAGGTTAAAGGCTCAGATGGCTAGGAAGTTTGATATGAAAGATCTAGGAGCAGCAAGACAGATTTTGGGCATGGAGATTTTCAGAGACAGGAGCAATGGTAAGATATGGCTATCACAACAGAAGTATATTGAGAAAATACTCTTGAGGTTTGGTATGAACAATGTGAAGCCTGGTTCAGTCCCTTTAGCTTCCCATTTTAAGCTTTCTTCTAGTTTATGTCCTAATACAAATGAAGAAGAAGAATATATGTCTCGAATTCCATATGCCAATGTAGTAAGTTGTTTGATGTATGCGATGGTTTGTACTCGACCAGATATTTCACATGCAGTTGGGGTTGTTAGCAGGTATATGGCAAATCCAGGAAAATAACACTGGTCAACAGTGAAATGGGTGCTTCGGTATTTGAGAGGCACAAGTGATTATTGTATCACTTATAACAGGAGTAGTGAATTTGTTTGCGGATATGTTGATTCAGATTTTGCAGGTGATTTGGATAAGAGAAGGCCAACTTCAGGGTATGTCTTTACTCTTGCAGGTGGAGCTATTAGTTGGATGTCAAAGCTACAGAACATTGTTGATTTATCCACTACTGAAGCAAAATACATAGCTGCTTCCCATGCTTGCAAAGAAGCAATTTGGTTGAAAGGTTTGTTTGGTGAGTTTGGTAGGTTACATGACAACATCAAGTTATTTTTTGATAGTCAAAGTGCAATTCATTTGGCTAAGAATCCGGCCTATCATAGTAAATCAAAGCATATACTTATCAAGTACCATTTTGTAAGACAGGTTATCACTGAAAGGGGAGTCTCTCTTGAAAGAGTGCATACAAAGGAAAACTGTGCAGACATGTTCATGAAACCCGTTTTGTTAGAGAAGCTACGTTGGTGTTTGGCTTCTCTCAGCTTGCAGAAAAGATAAAATAATAAAGGAACAGGGTATCAGGCTAATTGTTGTCAAGGTGGAGATTGTTGAGATTTTTCCGTTAATTAATTTTGGAAAAAATCTCATGTATGTGACAACAATAGGATTTGTTGCTAAGTTAGGTCCAGTTATGCCTGAGGAGGAGTTATTGCTTCCTATATTTGTTGTGAGAGAATTTATGATTCAGTTTTCTACTCCTAGCTATAAAATGTAAACCCGTAGAGGTTGTTTGAGCTGAGAGGGTGTGAGGAATTAATGTGTTGTAATCTCCTATTGAATAATAAGATTGCCGATGCCTCTGTTTGGTGGATGTAGCCCAGATTGGTTGGGGGAACCACGTTAAATTAGTTGTGTCATGATTTCTGCTGTGTGTATGATTTATTTTGTTTTTGCTGTGCATACTCTGACATCCTACTCTTTGAATTTGTAAGTACAGTCCATTCTAGTCTACTTTAACATTTTTATCTAATGTGAAGTGCTGTTAGCCCGATTATGAAAAATGTTCCAACGGAGTCTAGCTTTATTAAAGATTGACTAAATTTAAATAGGACTGGAGGTCCATGCCATTGAATGTTCACTCTATGATTTGTACTAGGTCAGTAAGGCATATAATCACATGTTTACTCTATGATTTGTACTAGGTCAGTAGGACATATAATCACATTGCTAACAGAAATGATAGGTTGCAAACTAGAGCATGTCTCATCAAATATATTTCAAGCATTTTACTGGCAGTCTGAAAAAAAAATAAAGGTATGGAGATGTTACCCCATTCTTGTAACTGTAAAATGAGAGTAGGGTAACTAGTAACCACCTCCCTTGGGTTAGAATGGTAAGGGAGTGTATTACAGGTGACTCCTCATCAAAGCTAACAGGCTGCATTACGGAGTACATATAATCCTTATCCTCAACTTCATCATCTTTGATGGATGACAGGATTAGAAACATTATCCAATCACATTGATATGTGGTGCCTCTTCTACATTTTTCTTTTGCTTATAACTTTTCTACACATTTCAGAGATTCTTTGTACACTCCTTTAGTTTGTCATGAGAGGATATGCAAGGTAATTTTAATAGTTAAATATATTAGACTGAATAGCCAAGCATCAGCAACAATTTCTTGTTTGAAAGAAGACCGGATTCAGTACAAACACACACAACTCAAATTGCAATTATAATTCAGTTCTCACTGCCACTTGATTCCATAAACTCTTAGCTTACTTCTACAACTCATATTTTTCATCTAACCGGCATCCCCAATTTTAGCCTAAAACCAAGGCCATATAGGCTCCACCCCTTGCTGAACAATGCTTGTACGCATGCCAAGGATGAATGTTTGTTTGTGTAATAGTGAGCAAAAATCGATGCAGCCTAGGCACCATCTAATGAGTGAGAATAGATGTAAGTTTGCACAACGTATACTTATTAGATCACCAAAGTTATTGAAACATTTTGCACCGGGTGCATTTTGAAAATACAAGTTTCCAGTTGCAACTGAGAAGAAGACAAGATATTTGCATACCCAAATTATTCAAACAGTTTCCACTAGGAACATTTAGGAAATATAAGTTTACTCTTGAAATTGAGAAGAAGATGAGATATTCATACTCAATGCTAATCAGTAATAGTATATTCAACCAGTCCTGTATCTTAATCAACACCATACCAATGGGGAAAAAATAATCAAATCAAGTCCAACAATGAGAGAATCAAATATTTCTTGATTCAGAAATGGGATAACTGTGGCACAGTCTAATCAGCCTCACCAACAAGTATCTTATAACCAAGTATGTTACATCTAAACCTTTCGAACAACATCCAAAGTACATAGGACGTGCCATTATTTTTGCATCTACTAGGCTTTGCTTTGCAAGAAGGGAATGGCTGCAATACTGCCTTTGATTTTGGAGACTGCAAAGTAGATTTGTGGTGCCAACCAAAGATTATTGACGCAGCCGCACCAAAAGGATATCCTAAACTAACAAAGCCCACAACTTGTGGAACTTGGTCAACAACGGAGCAGCTCCAGCAATAACCACCTGCAAAATAAATGCCCTTCAAAATATGCAGATAAATGACAATACAATCATGAAAGTCTACTCTAATGAGAATATATCATCAAATCTCAAAAAATGCATTACCACATTTTGTAAAAAGTATAAATGGATCGATTCTGAAAAGAAACAACAGGCATAGAAAGCTTTGATAAGACCATAAATTGATAAATATCGTCCCAAAGATCGTGGATGGAAAAAAATCCAGTTTGCATCTCACGCACATTTTATGAGACGGAAAGTGTCATAGCCCACCTGCAAAATAAATATGTCCCTCAAAACATGCAGATAAATGACAACACAACAATGAGAGTCTAGTCTCAGGAGAATATATCATCTAATTCCAAAAATCCATTACAAAAATTCATAAAAAATTATAAATGGATCTGAAATGAAATTGAAGGTATTGGAAGATCTGATAGCACCAAAAATTGATAAATATGGTCCCAAACCTTACTGAAGGCTAGTAAATGACTGTGGGAGGAAAGAAAATCAGTTTGCACAATGCAAATATGATGAGATGGAAAAATATCATAACCCACCTGCAAAAGAAATGTGTTTCTCAAAATATGCAGATAAATGACAATACAATTATGAAAGTCTACTCTCGGAGAAATATGCCATCAACTTCTAAAAGTGCATTACCACATTTCATAAAAAGTATAAATGGATCTGAAATGAAACTAAAAGTATACAAAACTTTGATAAGACCATAAATTGATAAATGTGGTCCCAAATCTTACCAAAAGCCAGTATATGATTGTGGGTGGAAACAAAATTAGTTTGTACGTGATGCACATCTGATGGGATGGAAAATGTCCTCCACTTCTCTGTCAACAAATAATGTTATAGAAAAAATTAAAATGGAGAAAACTATAACTTTTGGACACTTACAACTACAGTAAACAGAAGATGCCATACATATAACTAGATTTTACTTAATAAAGCAAAACACATGACACAGGTGATTACAGAAAGAAAGCAGGAGACTTACTTGTGTTTCAGTGAAAGGCATATGATTAGCGACAAAAACCAGGGAATGAATTTGTGCCTAGGGCCACCTAAAGATACCTCTGTCAATGTGAGTTTATTCCACATACCAATAGGATCATAGCGGCGTGGATGTAGTTAGAGTATGCCAAGTGAAAAGAGTACAGGAGGAGCTTCACATGTGGGAGATATGAACAAGGGTCACTTTTATAAGGAGTGACCACAGTAGCATTTCAACTGGAGACTGTTAATTACAAAAAAACTTTTATAGGTTGTCTCAGCCTCTCATAGAGTCCGGGTATATCATTTCCATACTTTAAGTCCCCCCTCTCCATCACCAGTGAAAAATAATCCACCAGATCCAAGCTGGAATACTCGCACCTCATTTCTTGAGAACAGTCTACATCATTCTTTAAACCTGAGACAAAACCCGTAAATGTTATTTTACCAAAAAGCAAACAATATGAGCACATTCATGTAACTCCATAAATGAGCACATGAACAATTTCCTAGTCCATTAAATATTTTTAAAACAAGGACAAAATGACCCTGAAATAGCCCAAAGGCATTCCAAAGCCCAACTTGTTTTCATTCTCAGAATGATCAGAAATGCTTTTCCGTTTTCCAATATTTTAGTATAATGAACTTGAGAGCAGCTATACTTACAATGGCAAGTCGTAGAGGCGCACACTGTTATCGTTGCAGTAACAAAGCAAGACAGGCTTGGATTGTTCGTCATTCATTCCACATAGTGCAAGAACACCTTGTGAGAAGCAAAACCAAAATAAATTAACTCAACTCAATTCTGACAAAAGAAACATAAACCTTGCAATATCTAGTGACTTAATAGGATTGTTTGACTCGATTCTTACACCATACAAAAAAAAAAGTTTACTTACATGCAAGGCCTTGCTGCATTAAAATAGCAATGATAATAATAAAACAGACAAGTTCAAGTTTGCAAAATATCAGAGGTTTTGTGTAGTAAGTGTAGTTGATTTTCCAATAAATACATTAAAAGCTCCCAACCTGGATGTTTAAATTTGAAAGAAGTTAAGAAACCATGAAAGGAACACATCATAGATTTTCTCGTGGTATTTGATTTTACTGTGGTATCTAGTTTCTGATACACACATGTCTTGCCTTTGGGCCTTAGGGTCCTTCAACTACCAAGACTTTTAAATCATAAAACCCACTAAATAATTTCTGATGCACAAATGTCTTGCCCTTAGGCCTTGGGGTCCTTCAACAACTGAGACTTATAAACCATAAAACTAACTAAAGAATTGCAGCAGAAGAAAACATGTCTGATTAAAATAATTAATAAATAATCTAGAAGTTACTTTGGCTTTAAAAAAATAAAGAGGTCACGCCATCCCCACGGACTGGTTACCCCTCTCTGATTTCAGATCTTAGGACCACCATGCCAAATAGAAGCACGTTGCAATGCAACTTGGAAGAAGACAAATTTTACAGAAAATAGCATTGCACTGAAACTAAGTGAATAGGTTGTTGCATGGATAAAAATCTAATTTTAAAATGTACGCAATTGTTATAGGTAGAGAGGATTAGATAACATACATTTTTTTCAATGTGAGTGTAAGTCACTTCCAAGGGTCCACTTGATGTAGCGGTCTATACCTGCGTTGCATTTGATGAGTTAGAAATTCCAATGAAGTTTGTGCACCATTTTATTTCCTGAATGACACATGGACATGATGAAATCTTCCTTACCTTCACTGTGTTGTCTAATGAGCACGACAAGAGATAGTCATCCCAACAGAGAAGAGACGTTACAACTGACTTGTGATCCCTCAAGGTCTGTATACATTGAAAACTTTCCACATCCCAAACCTGTGAATTTGTTTACAACTGTCACATATAAACTCATCTGGAATTGGGTACATAATTCATTTTCTAAAACCGTAAGTGAATGAAAAACATCACGGCTTGCAAGGAAAACAATGTTTATTTGTGCTTATATTAACCAATTGAGCCCACATTTTTTTTTATCTTACCATGTAAACAAATACAAATAAAAGTAGTGGACGAGAAGCAAAGAAACATACCCTTATTGTGTGGTCCATGGAAGCAGAGTAGAGTCTGTCTGTCCCTAAGACCAATGAGACAACAGGCAGGGTATGCCCTACGAGGGAAACTGCAAGTTCAAAGGCATTGGCTGGAGAATTAAATTTCCATGCAAAAATAATGCCATCCTGTAATAGGGTAAGTCAATGTAATCAGCCGGGCTATATAATGTAATAAAGTCACAACGAATGTTATCGGAACCAAATTGGTGAACCGAGAACCAGTTGAAACCGGACCAGGACCACTAAAAAACCGGACCAGAAAATTGGTCGACCAAAAATACATGCATTCAAATTTTAAAGAAAAACATATATAGTCATGTGCATTCATATGAATCCAAAGCATTTATACACAGACAAGCAAAACTTCTCATTTATATAGCATGTAAGGGTGCACATAACCAAAATAGCATCGAGTGCAATTCATCTCTGAAACATAAATACATCAACAAATAAGCTCTAGATGGCGGTCTATAGCATTAAAAAAAAGAGAATCATGCTACGAAAAATACATACATATCATCATAATCATTGCCTTTGTTGGGATCTTCATCATCAATATCACACTCTAAGCATTAAAATAAGATAGAAAAAATGTAGCATGTCAAGTCAAGGTTTTGTTTGAGTGATGGGTACATTTTTTATAGGGTCATGAGGAGTTTGACAATCAATGCCTCTAACATCAGGGTACATAGAGGGTTTGGTGATCTTGATTAATTACTAGTTCCATACCCTTGTACATGACAAAATCCAATGGAAACATTGCAATTCCCCCAACCGTGAACCCTGAGAAACTGTAAAGTCTACTAGATTTTGAGTGAGCTCTAAAAATTTGCTTTCTCCATGTTAAATCCAATGAAGTTGGAACCACTCTCAAACATCCTCAATTATTTCATGTTAACGTTAAAAATTTAAGTAAAAGGATGAAAATAAAAAAAATAAAGGAGAACATTACCATAAATTGGATAAGGATTCAAGAGCCGTCGGCTTGAAAATTATACTGCCCCACTAAAAAATTCTTGTTTTTTTATTTTTATTTTTTTTTTTTTTTTAATTACATTTGGAATGTCTTTGGTCAAATTGTATAGAATCATTCAGTTTGGTACAGAACCGGCCACTTCCGGTTCCAGGCCTTGAAACAGACTAGTTCGATCCCCAACCCAATTGGGTTGGTTGGTTCCACCGTTTCCGAACATGCTAGTCATGACCTAGATTTTAGCTAATAAAAGAAAACACACTACAAATGTGATAATCCCCCCTACGTATTTCCTTCATGGATTTTAAATAATGTAAGTATTTGACCAAAAAAGAGAGAGAACTAGGTCATGGGACATATATTCCAAGGTCGAAGGGGGATTATTGCTTGGAGGACTTGTGGTTGTCATGGACCAAAGGAGGCTGATAGGTGGCATGCAAAGAGAAAAGAACCAAGTGGCACAAGATCATTGGCCAACAAGACTCTCTGGGGAGTGATAAGGCCAACAACCTTAAAGAATCTAAAACTAAACATTAACTGGGTAGTATATAATTGGCTGAAAAAAAAATAAAATCTTGGGCCTGTTATCACTTAGATTTTCCCTTAGAAGTTATCAAAAGAAGGGACACTCCGTGGTAACCACAAACCAATATTTTAAGTATAGGTTCTAGCCAACCTACACTCAGAGAGGGCTCTCTCTTTATAATTTAGCTTTGTTTTGTAAGATATTATGCTAGTTATGAAAGCTTTTAAGGGATTTTTGGTTGGGTGGTGGAATTCTGGGAACAGATGGACAGAGCAAGGCCTTCAAGCCATTGGGCTATGGAGTCAATTGAGTGATGGCTTAACTGGATCAGATCAATTACTAAAGGGAAACTCACAGGGCAAGGTAGTAAAACAAAAGGCAAATGCTAGGTTCAAATGGGTGAAATGGTCTTAACCAGGGAGAAAGGGCAATGAAGAATCCTTTAACCAGGGTCAAAATGAGGAACGAAAGAGGCCTATCAACAAAGGGAAATTAAGAATTCTTTGTCTAATTGGGCAATATGGATAAACTACGAAGTAAGGGAGCATTTAAGAATTCCCTAACTATGATAGTCTAGCAGAAAATATTGAGAAGATAAACAATTTAAAACAGAGTGCAGTAAAGAAATTTCTGAAAAATCATTACTCGTTTATCATTTAGGTTTCATGAAAACACATATGATTATTAATAAACATAAGAAAAACAATAATACACATGAGATATACAATACTTATTTGATTTCTGTTTGACACAAGTATCTCGTGAACAGTCTTTACTTTATTCCTTGATCCAACAAGCCATACAAGTCTTGGTACAATAACACTTCAATTCTAGAAGAAAATGTCTATAGAAATGTCTTTGAATCCACCTCAAATACTTCGAATATAGAAGTATTTATACAAAATTTACATCAAAATATCTCATAACGAAATGAGATTTATTCTAGAAATATAGAAGATCTTTATACACAAATATAGAGACAAATGGTCTTGAATATAGAAACAAATAGTGAATTGAGTGTTGTTGTCCCTGTTTTTGTTGAAGGAGCTGGAGGCATGCTCTACGAATGTGCATCTTGCTGTTGCTCTAGTAACTCTGTGCTGGACATCTGTTTTGAACTTTTTAACTGATACTCTTTCACCTGTAACTGATACTTTTTACCTGTTCACCAGCATTCATCCTTTTTACCAAAATTAGTTGTGGTAAATATTTCTATTTACCTCACTTTTTACCATGGTAATTTATAGGATGTCAGTCATGTTGGTCCACCAATCATCCTTTGGTATTCTTGTCCTTATCAGCTTCCTGTAAATTTCATCTGCCTCTCTATACTTCACAAAATTGGGTTGTCCCAGTGCTTTGCTTCATGTTCAATGAAAAAGAGGTTCTTTAAACCATCGTACAACACTTTTCCTGTTGGTAATGCCTTGGATGAAGATGAACTAGCCTAACTGTCAGCCTGCTGATGTAATTTATTAATGTAATCAATCTGAACCATTAACTTATCATTGATGACTAAAGGACTTGGGAGTCCTTTAATTCTTAAGATGTAAAATTTCTTCATGAACTCATCTATATCTTCCTACATACTTTGAGATCTACGTTCCAAGCCTTGCATCAAATTCCTTTTGGTCAATACTTTCTTTATTTCGAGGATGGTAGCAGTCCTATCCTCAATATCTAATTGCTCCAACTGTTGCTTGCTTTTACTGTTTAGAAAGTTGATTAATCTGATAGCTTCCTCAGGTTTTCTACCCAGCTCTTCTCTAGTTTTCTCAATTTCTCCAAGAGCAAGCTTTACTAAATCAATCTGTTACTAATTTGAATGGATGAGCAAATCAATGATATTGGTCCACAATATCTTTCTAAAGTATGTCAAAGGCTTTTCAAATGTAAGGTCCTTCTCCAATGCTTTAATTTGTTGGGCCAAGCCTTTGTTTTTCCTCATCTCTTCTGCATAATTGATTTTTGATATATCATATTTTTGCTCCAAAGTAGTGAATTTCTCTTTCACTTTCTGCAGCTCTGTGACTTGGAGCTTCATCTCCTCCATGGACTTAATTAAGTCCTCTATACTTTGAGTTGATGTTCCTGCCTGTGCTGTACCTGTTGCTTCCACTGAGGTGGCTGTTGTCGAAGGAATGCTTGGTGCTAAAGATGCTACCATTGTGGAAGGGACTGCTGTTGAAACTACAGGCACTACAGTCTGGGGCTGGGTGGTCGACTCACTCTGCCCTGACTGTTATGCTTTTTCCAATTCATGCTCTATTTCCTTCAATTGCTCATTCAACTTAAGGACCAAGTCCATAAGTTCTTCTTCATTTTTCTTCTCAATAACTTCTGCAGTCTAAAGGTGAATGAGTGGTGGAAACTTCAACTGTTTTCTAAGTGCAGCTATGTCTTCATTCTTTTTCTTGATTAAGCTTTTTGCTGCCTTAACATCTTTTGGGTCATGACCCAACTCAATTACTAAGTCTTCCAATGATTTTATCCTATTGTCTTTTGCCTGTGAGGAGGCTTTCTCCAGCTGTAATTGGGCTGTAGTATTGCTCAATGAATTTTGCAATCTCTGAGCCATCATTGCTTTGCTGGTCAATGTTGAATAAACCATCTCACCCATTTGTTTGTGTAGTTCAATTTGGTCGATAGGGTGGATGTCTTTAGCTAAGACCTCAAAATCTGTTTTGAGATAATATGCCAAGGATTTTGGTTGCTGCACTGTGGGCTTTAAGAAGCTGATTTGCGTTTTGCCTTCTTTGATGTCAAAGGCTGACATCAATCTGGTCTGGTTTGTAGGGGCCATATTTAAGTATTGAGCATAGGCTTAGGCCTTTAGCTGCTCATTCTTCATCTTGATCTCCTTAAACTTCCCCTTTATATCTATAATATTCTCAGAGAAGACCTGAAGGATGAAACTTCTGTACTGGGTTGTCTTTAAAGCTCTTGCCTCTATGAACTTGAGGGTGTCCCACCTGTTGGGAATGTTTTTAAACTGTCTATCCCTTCCTTCCTCATGCTCTCTGTAGTCTCCCTAGTGAATTCCTCTTCTGAATATGGATTCATCCTTTGCTCTTAGCAAAGGGTTGATCTGTGGGTATGCTAGAGGGGGTAGCTACTTCCCTATCTCCTTTTAAGTTCTTTTCCTCATTCAGAGGAGTCTGCAAAACTGGAGGATTTCCCATATTAGTTTGAGCTGGATGTGGCTGTGGTGGAGCTAGCTCTATAGAGATTTCAGGCTGTTTTGATCTCTGTGGCTCTTCTGATGCTTGTGGTTGCCCTGATGTAGGGGCGCTTGTTTCCTGTGTTTGTCTATGAGATGGTCCGGCTATAGGAGCACTGGGTTCCTGTGTTGGCCTTTGAGAAGACTCTGCAGGCACCTGTACAAAAGAGTCCAGGTCAAGTCTCTTCTCCAAATCTTTCATCACATTTTCAACTTCAACTTTATCACTATCTTGTTCTACCAATGTCCCTTCCCTCCATTCATTCAAATTGGCATATTGTTCTATTTCATGGATTCTATGATGGATGTAAGTTGACAACTTATGTTTTATTCTCCTATCACAGATGAATCCATGAGGTCATAAGCCCAAACAAAACTTTTCTTTAAATGCATCTTTGTCTCTATGATTTCTTCTGCTTCCTGCCCTGCATTTCTGTTGTTGCACAAATGGGCCTAAGTGGTCTTTGATCCTCAACTGTGCTTTCTTCTTTGCTTTCATAAAATGGATTTGGTCAGAGTTGATTATTTGCCTGTAGTACTCCAGGGAAAACAATCTCATGGGGACATACTTGGGTAACTTATAGGGAGGGAGTTCACATCCATAAATTCTGATCTCAATGTGATTCTGGTACAAGTACCAGTCACCTATCTTATATTGCTTAGACAACTGAAGGATTCTCTTAATGTCATCACTGATCCTTGGAGGAGGGCTTCCTGTCAGCATGGTAGTTATTGGATGAACAAATTGATGAATGGAATATATATATGAATAGGGAGAAGAGGGTGAGTAGTGAAAGATAGAGGTCCAAAAAAATACTGAGCTAGGGTTACCTTTGGTATCAAGCTTCGGCACAGAGAATGGGAATTTTTCGGTTTGGTAGTAAAGGAAAAGGTGGTACAGGACTGTAGAATACTTGAACACTCTCTCATTCTCTAATCTCATGAATTGGTCATGGATTTTGTCTGCAATGAAGGTGGAAAAATCATATTTGGCTACAAGAGGCTGACCAGGGGTGTAAATAGCCATAAAAGCTAGGGTCAATTCATCTACATACTCACTGGTATTGAAACCCATGATGCAAACAACCATATTAACAATATCTTTGCCTATATCTGAGAAAAAACATGTTAGATAGGGAGGGGGATCTTTGGGTATATGATCCTAATCAAGGAAAGTATGACAAATACAACTGAGTTCAAATTTAGACATTTTGGTGGACTTTTCCAGTAATTCTGCAACGGAAATGGGGGTGAGGTTTTGGCCGGGCTAAAGCTGCAACATTTCATTAATTGAATCAGCGGTAATTGTAAACAGGACTGACTAGTCGGGGGACATTACGGCTCTGAGGTTAGGATTATAATTGGCATGACATTGATGGACAATGTCCGGGAAAATATGCACAATAGGGAATAAGTACTTTGGGAGATTTGATTCCCAAAGTCCTATGGTATCAAAATTGTTCAGGTAATTGTCTCGACATCGGCAATATACTTTCAGGGGATAATTATTTGGTTGAAGGTCCTTTATTTGGAAGTATTTATCTGCTAAGGGAAGGTAGTCCAAGTCCCTGTGAGGAGTAGTTATTGGAGCTACATTGAGGGCCACAGGGGTTTACATCCCTGGTTCTTGTGTATTCAAGGAAAAAACTGGGGTTTTCATTGAGATTGTTCAAAATAGAGGTGCCTGGGAAGTTCTGGACTGAGCTAGCAACTCAATTATACTGAAACTTTGGGTTTTAAAGCAATTTTCAGAGGAATTTTCAGTATATAACATGGTTTCTGGGAGTAAATATGGTAAATACCTGTTATTGGGAAACGACTATGGTGTTCACGTTCGCAGGATGCACACAGTGGACTGGAGTAGTGTTGAAATGACAACTTTTGAGGTAGTTGACAGTTTGAGGATGAGCTGGTTGATTTTCGACGTACTGTGTGCATGCATGAATTGTTTAGGATAAAGGACGAGAAATGGATTACAATTATTTTTTATGCAAAGTCAATGTTTTGGCGGGTTTCGCGACAAGGACAGGTGGCGTCAACTTGACGATGGAATGTTCTTTGTTGTTTATGGGAGGCGGTAAGTGGGTTTCATCACACCGCTTATGGGAGGTTGGCAGTATTGAGGGAGGGTCGCGCGATTCCACTTATCGAGTGACATGTAGCATCGACATTATTTGGAAAACCGCTCATATTGTGCGTTTAATGTCCGATCAAAGGGCCGACGCGATATGCGCGATAGCCATCGGATCTGAGAGATCTGATTGGACGGTGGTCGGGGGTGTGGAAGTGACTGGTGGTTATTGGAGGGGGGCTCAATGTTAATTAAAAATTTTAATTACATCGGGGGCGATGCGATTGGTCGAAAGTTATTAATTAATCCTGATGATTAATTAATCCTTTATTTAGCATGGCGGGGGTCGGGGTTCTTAATTAGTCACATGTTGACTAATTAGTCCCATTAATCAATTTATTTAAGGTTATTTCGCAACCAAGAGGCAGGATATATATTTATTGGGATTTTAATAGTAATATGGGTAATGGGTGATTTTCGGGTTTTAAATAATAATACGCATTAGTGGTTAATATGAATTTATAGAATATGAAATATGTGCTAAGTTTAAAATGTTTCCGAAAGCGTTCATCATATAACATTCATAACTTAGGCTTATATGAGGGTTTTGATATTTCCCTAAGTAAAATAAGATTTTACTTAGGAAAAGCTTTATCAAGGGGATGAATGATTTTATGGAGGGGTAAATGGTAATGTAGGAGACTTAAGTACTTTAGGTATTTCAAGTTATTGGGCCGAGGGCCCGGTCCCTCCAAAAGTCGGAGAAATGCTTTGAGCCCCTCTAACTTTGTAAGTGCCTTTAGTACTTAAGGGGAATTAGTGAAACTTTAGGGGAAAATGGATAAGGAAGTTAATTAGTTTGACTTTGTTTCTTGATGTGTCTTCCATGTGAATTATGCTTTGTCCAAGTGATGAAAGCAAAATATTTAAGCATTAAACTTAACCATTCACCACACATTTATTTTGTAACCATCATCTACTTACCCTACCTATTTTATTCTAGCATTTTCACTCCTTTATTAGGGTGCACTTAGACTGACAAACCCTTTTCAAACCTTATTTTCTTTTACATAGTGGTATCTATCTAATCTAACCTTATTACATCCAAGGGCTTAGATTAAACTATTGAGCTCCTTTTATTTACTCTACCTATCTACTTATCTGCCAAGATTACATTGTTTGGTCAGATTTTATTCTCTATCTCTAAACATGAAATTGAAAATATGAACTAGTCAAGCTTGAACTGTTTGACTATTCATGGATTGTGGCATAAGTGACTAGTTGCACACAATCGTTATTGTACAAAAAGTAAAATAGTAAGGGAATTTGGTCTTTCCCACTTTCATGGTCTTTTTATTTTTCTTGGGGTTCATTTTCTTTCATTTTTTCTGACCTTTTCATTATTCTTTTTGCCCTTTGATTTTTCTTTTAGTGCATACCCTCATTACATCTTTTAATTTTTTATTTTTCACAAATATGGAAGACATTTGAAACAAGCAAAGGTATGAACATATTTCAGAGCTAAACCAAGTCAATCATGATATATTACACCTATTGGTATAGGGGCATAATAGTGGCTCCACTTCGGGATGGCTTTCCCTGGTGGAAAGTCAAGAACAATAGATCAGTGGCCTTTGAAAAACTTTGATCATGCTCTACAATCTTCCTCTTGCCTGATGCATTATTTGTATGTATGATAGTAGTTCTTCTGGAGCTTAGGGCCTTCTCTTCGGGCTTCAACTTCACAAGTTTACCATCCAATCAACACTGAACATTATAAAGGATATAGTATGTACAGTTAGAAATGTGGTGAGTTTAGTAACTAGGATCAAAGTAATGCTTCAACATCCGACCATTGACTGGTCCTCCTTCAATTTTAGTACCATCCAACTTTTAAGAAAATATGCATTATTGCCTCTGAAAGCATATATTATGTATGGTCCTTTCCACAGGAAGTCAAACTTCCCATGATTTCCTTTGTCCTCTCTTCTGGAATGCCACTTTAATACTTTGTCTCCCAGATAGAAGTCTTCTGCTTTGGTCCTTCTGTCAAAAATTTTCTTGAGTTTTTCTTGTAGTACTTGGGATCTTTGGTACACCTCCTCCCTAGTTCGCTGTAAATGAATGGTCTGGTTTATTCTCCTTTGTATATCATTTGGTTCCACTTTAGATTCTTGAAGTAGTTTCATGACAGGAACCCCTAAAGATGAGGGAAAAACTGCCTCCATGCCATATACTAGTTCATAAAGACCGGTCCCAATTGATTTCTTAGTTGTAAGCCTGTCTGCCCACAAAGCATTGGTCATTTTTTTTTCCAAGTTTTCTTATTTTCTTCCAATAATTTTTTGATAATATTAATTAGGCTTTTGTTGGAAGATTCTGCAAGTCCATTCCCTTGAGGGTAGTAGGCTGTGGAATGACCTAATGTGATATGATACTTATGAAAGAAATTGATCATTTTCTTTGACTTGAAGGCTGCAGCATTGTCTGTGATAATTTTATTGGGACAACCAAACCTGGACAGAATATTGGCCTCTAGAAATCCTATGATGACAGAGTCAGTGGCTTGTCTAGAAGGAACGACTTTTATCCATTTAGTAAAGTAGTCAGTTGCAGTGAGTATCCATTTATGTTGATCAGAAGAGGGTGGATGAATTTCCCCAGTGAAGTCAAGACCCCATTGTTGAAAACGTTTCTCTGTGGAAATAGGTTTCAATGGTAAAGGTAACAAATTTCTTTTTCCTTCAAAGATTTGGCATTTATGGCAGGAAGTTACAAATTTCTTCACATCTGCAAACAAGGTTGGCCAATAAAATCCAGCTCTTAGAATTTGATCAGCAGTTGAATTCCAATAGAGATGTCCACCACAGTCCCCTACATGAAATTCTTGGAGGGCCTTGTCAGCTTCTTCTTTCAATAAACAACTTAACAAAATTCCTTCATGATGTTTCCAAAACAAAGAATTATCTAAGATGCAAAATTTTGAAGTTTTCATTTTCAAAAACCTATTCTTGGTTCTGGATAACCTAGAGGAGCCTGCAGGTTTTGTAACGCATATATAATATCAACATACCAAGGTGAGTCTGAAAAGTACTAGTTGATCTGTGGAGTCGCCATCTCCTGTTCGTTATCCAGCTCTGCAATAAGATTTATGTCTAGGGCTTGGCAATTAGTTTCTGCCATGAGTTTGGCCAATCCCTGACCTTTAATTAGCTTGGTAGGTTTTATCTCTATATCATATTCTAAAATAGTAGCTATCCATTTTCCTCTTTTGCCATCAACTCCATCCTGAGTTAGGATGTCTTTGACTACTGCATTAGGAACATAAGCTATTACATGAGAATACAAAATATAGACCCTGAAATCTTTAATAGCTTTTACCAATGCAAAAGCTTGTTTCTCCATTATTTTGTATTTTAATGATGCATCTCTAAGAGCTTTACTAAAAAAGGCTATGGGTTTTTCACATCCTTGATCATATTTTTGTAGTAAAACTGTAGCTATGGTGTGTTCTGATGCAAAAGAAAAAATGATGAAGTCTCTGTCAAACTATGGGCTTGTGAGGACAGGTGTTCTTGTTAATGCCATTTTAATTTCTTCAAATGATTGTTTTGCCTCTATTGTCCAATTAATGGTCGAATCCTTCTTCAACATGTTATTTAATGATCTAATGAGTTCAACTAAATTAGAGATGAATCTCCTTAAAAAATTAATTTTTCCTAAAAATGCCTGCAACTCTTTAATGTTTCTGGGATAGGGAATTTGTAAAATAGCTTCAATCCTGGAGGGGTCAATTCGGATGCCATCTTTAGAAATGATGTGACTTAATAGTTTTCCTTCCTCCAAACCAAATAAAGATTTCTTTGGATTCAAGGAAATACCATATTTTTTGCATTTCAGAAAAACTTGCCTGAGGTGTTCCAAGTGTTGTTGATCTGATTTATAAAAAACAATGAGATCATCAAGATATATAACAAGAAAATCATGAATCTCTTTTGCAAAGGCAATGTCCATTACTCTTTGAAAAGTTTCTCCTGCATTTTTAGTCCAAAGAGCATTTTAATGTACATGAAGGTACCCCATGGTGTTGTGAATGCAGTTTTCTCTTGGTCATCAGGATGAACTAAGATTTGGTTATAACCTGAAAACCCATCTAAAAGTGAAATTCTAGAAGAACCCACTACCCTTTGCAGTGTATGGTCCATTTTGGGTAAAGGATAGTTATCTTTAAGAGTGACTTTGTTCACATTTTTTAGGTCAACACATAATCTTATTTCCCCCGTTTTCTTCCTAGTAGGTACTAGGTTAGACACCCATTCTGAAAATCTAATAGGGGCAATAATTTATGCTTCATACATGCGTTTGATTTCTTTCTCAATTGATGGTAATAACACAAGATTGATTCTTCTGAGTTTTTGCTTAAAGGGCTTTTGATTTTCTTTCAAAGGGATAGTGTGCTGAATGATAGAGGTGTCATAGGATTTCAAATATTCGTACCTCCAGGCAAATACATCCTAGAATTCCCTCATAAGTTCAACATACTTTAGCTTTTGATCAGGAGGTAAAGATTTTGAAAATTTTATTAATTTGGGGTTATCCTATGTTCCTAAGTTATACTCTTCAATGTTGTTGGGTATACGACCAAAGTCCCACATTGGAAGAAGTGGGAGGTAGCCATGGAAGAAGAGATGGACTCCTTAATGCATAACCAGACTTGGGACTTAGTCAGGTTGCCTGCAGTAAAAACTACATTAAAGAATAAATGGGTTTACAGGCTGAAGGAAGAAGATGGAGGAAAACAGAGGTACAAAGCTAGACTTGTGGTGAAGGGGTTTGCACAGAAGAAAGGTATTGATTTTGATGAAATATTTTCTCCTGTTGTTAAAATGACTTCAATCAGAACTATTTTAATTCTAGTAGCAGCTGAAGATTTGCATCTTGAGAAGTTAGATGTAAAGACAACCTTTCTCCATGGGGATTTGGAAGAAGAGATATATATGCAGCAGCCACAAGGATATGAGGTGAAAGGGAAGGAGAAACTAGTGTGTAGGTTGAAGAAGAGCTTGTATGGCTTAAAACAGGCTCCAAGGCAGTGGTATCTAAAATTTGACAAGTTTATGTATGAACAAGGTTATACTAGATGTCACTCTGATCATTGTGTTTATCTGAAAAAGCAAAATGATGGAAGCTATATTATATTGTTATTGTATGTAGATGACATGCTTGTTGCAGGATCTAACATGCAGGAAATAAATGTGCTCAAAAGAAAATTGGAAAATTCATTTGCAATGAAGGATTTGGGAGCTGCAAAACAAATCCTTGGTATGAGAATAACTAGAGACAGGAAAAATCGCAAATTAACATTGTCACAGAATGAGTACATACAAAAGGTGTTGAAAAGATGTAACATGCACAATGGAAAACCAGTGAGTACACCTTTTGCTAGCCATTTCAAACTTAGTAAGGAAATGTGCCCAAAGACCCAAGAAGACATGGATTATATGTCTAAAGTTCCATATGCATCAACAGTTGGAAGCTTAATGTATGCAATGGTCTGCATAAGGCCTGATATTGCACATGCAGTGGGTGTTGTAAGCAGGTACATGAACAATCCAGGAAAGGAACATTGGATGGCAGTGAAATGGATTCTCAAATATTTGAAAGGTACCACAAATCAAGCATTATGCTTTGGTGGTTCAAACATTTCCCTACAGGGATATGTTGATGCAGATATGGCAGGTGACAGAGATAACAGGAGGAGCACTACAGGATATGTATTTGCTGTTGGTGGAATAGCTGTCAGTTGGGTTTCAAAAATCCAAAGTGTTGTTGCACTTTCAACAACAGAAGCAGAGTATATTGCTGCTATAGAGGCTAGTAAAGAAATGATTTGGTTACAAAGGTTTATGGGTGAATTGGGTAAGGAGCATGATATGGGCATGTTATACAGTGATAGCCAAAGTGCCATTCATCTTGCGAAAAACTCAACATTTCATTATAGGACTAAACACATACAACGCAAGTACCATTTCATACGATTAGTGTTGGAAGATGGAGAGTTGAAGCTGGAAAAGATACACACTAGCCAGAATCCTGCAGATATGCTAACAAAAGTTGTAACCAGGGAGAAACTGAGAACATGCTCAGTTTTAATCGGTCTTCAAGGATGACGATGAAGATGAGAAACATCCAGGTCTAAAGAGGAGTCATTGTCCAGCAAATGAAGCAGCGGTGGAGTTGCTACAATCATTCTCCAAGTGGGAGATTGTTTTGTGTGGAGCATGATTGTTTAGAGGTCTTTGTTTCAGCTGGATGTACACCCTAGGAAGTTTGTACACCCCTCCACGCGGGGGGGTGTGGGGGGGCTGATCCCCCTCAGCTGGGGGGTCCAGGGGCCAGCGGTCCCTCGGCGGGGGCTTGGGGGCAACGCCCCCGAAGCTAAAAATAGATGTAAAATTGCCTTGTAAAAGTATAGTAATTTCTAGTCAATCTGGGCCGTTCATTAGGCGGATGATCTGACGGTAGAAACTATGTTTAGTTTAGGGTTTTTTTCCCTAGAAGGCAACCCCTCTCTTTGTATGAGGGTATTGTATTTAAGGCTGTGATATATATGTGTATTCTCTGAGCGAGAAACAGAGAGGCGAGACTGTGAGAGAAAACAGAGGATATTACAGCGGATTTGCTGTAGGTTGTGTCTCTCATTTTGCTGGATAATAGAAAGGAAGGACTGGCTGTTTGGGGTGGACATAGCCCAAACTGGGTGAACCACATATATCTGTGTCTCTCTTGTTTTATGCGTTTTCTATGTTTATATTTCTGCAATATTTTATGTGTTCCATTGCTCTGTAATATATAATTTTCTAACAAGTGGTATCAGAGCCATGCCCCGAAGTTAGCCAAGTGGATGAATCCTCGGAATGCCGAACGAAGGTGGTGGGCCCTGGTAATATCATGATGGGATCCATGGATGAGCTCGGTTACACAGGCGGTGTGCTCCAGATTCTTCATGGACGTGTCCTGGTCCCAACACGGTGAAGAGGAGTTGACCTGGGATAGAGCAAGCTCTCAAGGAAGGTGGTGCTTCATGTAAGGCGTGTGCTTCCAACGCATTGGAGTAGAGAATCCTGGTTGGTAGAGAGTGGACAGATGGATAATCATTTGAGGGGAGGCTCGATGGTCCTTTGTTCGAGGGGAGGATTGTTGGGTATACGACCAAAGTCCCACATTGACTAGAAGTGGGGAGGATCATGGGTATATAAGGATGGACAAATATCTCCATTGGTATGAGGCCTTTTGGGGGCAAGTCCAAAAGAAAATCCATGAGGGATTAGGCCCAAAGTGGACAATATCATACCATTGTGGAGATATGTGGTGTCCAGAGTCCTTACAAATGTCTGCTTTTAAAGGCTCCATTTTAGGTTTCTTCGGAATGTCATTAGAGTCAAACAAATCCTCCAAAGGAGTCAATCCCTTTGGGTAAATGATTATCCTTTAGGTTTATAACCTCTGTTTCTTCTTCAATTATCTCATCTAGGTCCATTTGTTTCAGGTCTTGAATTTCTGTTTGTGAGAATTTGGTAGGGTGAAGCATATTTATTGAATTCTCTTCCAAATTGTTAATATCTAACTCATTCATCTAATTAGAACTAGTAATTGCATCAACATCTATATTAAGGTTAGAAAATTCCTTATCTAAAGTTAAAAATTATTAATTTGCTTATCACTATCAAAAACCTGCTAGTTCTTAAGATTATCAGGGATGGCTGGCCTATGCCTAATCTCAGCAGTGTACTAATGATTAGGTAGAAAAGGCAATTTGCAGGTGCTGGAAAACATGGCCAGGCTGTGGGATTGGATATTATGTTTTCTAGGAATAGTTGCAAGCTAGGTTTCTAAAAAAGTGTTAAGGATTTCTATGACTGTCCCTCTGTAATATCCTAATCTAGGATCTCTGGTTATGTAAGTACCCTTGATCTGCTTCACTATCAGTTCTGAGTCTCCCATTATTGACACTCTTATGGCTCCTAATCTTTTAACTAACTTGAGGGCTAGCTGGAGGGCTTCATACTCTGCCATGTTATTGGTGCATCTAAAATTTAATCTATAGGCATGGCCTTCAACATGATCATTTTCTAAGCTGTACACCCAAACTCCTGCTCCTGCCCCTAGTTTGTTAACTGATCCATCAAACTCTAAGTGCCATAGTATTTCATGTTCATAATTTGTATCTGGGGTAGTGTAGTCTTTCTTAGCTAAGGTATTTGGATATTCTTTATCATTTGATTTTTCTTTGTCATCTGATATTTCTTGAATTTGTATAGTTGATCTTTCTTTTCCAATTTCTTTTGGTTCTGCTGCTACTAAATTTTTTAAATTTCTAATTTCTTTTGGTTCTTCTACTAAAACATTTAAAGTATTTGATGGACTGGTTTCTGCATTGTAAAGAATGAAAGAATCCATATCAGAGTGTACTGAGTAGATAGGGAAATTTTGGGGTCTTTCCTAACTACTTACTACATATTTCATTAATGTTTCTCTGTATAATTTCTTGGGTTGTCCAAAAACCGATATAGTGGCATATGACATATCTAGTTGAAGAGACCCCTGAAGCTTAGCACCCTAGGACCTTGACAATAGCATGCCATATTTGGGTGGTATATCAGCTACCACTATGTCCATTAATATTGTTTTTGCAGGATATTGAACCAATGAAACACACAAATCTTTTATTAATCCTAAACATCTCACTTGGCTGGAATTGAAGGAAAACAAATCTTTGTATGGTCTAGTGATGTCTAGGTCTAGCTTTTCCATGACAGATTTGGGCATAAGATTATGAGATGCACTAGAGTCAAACATGGCATTATGTAGAATCTTATCATGTATATTTAGGCTAACATAGAAGGGAGGAATTACTCCTTCCAATGGTTTCCCATTCACTTCAAGGCCAAAGATTAACTCAGGTTGATCATCAAAAAGATTAGACTCAGTTCCAATAATTTTTAGTGATCTATTGATTTGAGTTCGGTACACATCATGTTTAGCTAATTCAGATAATGGAACATAAATTTTCAACTTGCCTACTTCTGCTTCCAGATTAAAGGGCTTTTCTATTTGGGCTTTTGGGTTTTGAGAAACAGCATTTTCTATGTCTTTTTCTCTTTCAGGATTAGGGTCATGATTTGTTGATTTTCCTAAATCAATCTTTGGAGGTTCTTCCACTGTTTTCTTGGAAGGAAGGGAAGTGGAAGGTTGTTCATTGTTTGGTTGATTGTCAGAGATATCTTCAATTATGGGGCTAGGAGGATTAGTGTTTGGTTTAGAAAGAATTTGTAGGGGTTTGGTTACTGCCTTACCTTTTTTGGGCTGATTTGGGACTGTCTTCTTGTTTGGTTCAGGGGCATCAGGGATCTTCCTACCTCTTAGATTGTATTGCTTGTGTACCTCAAAAATGGCTGAGTCATATCCCTGTCTAAAGTCGAATGATTCCCCTGATTGAGTTTGGAATTGTTGAAGTATGTGGGCTTCCTAGTCATCCTGGCTTAAGAAAACCTCTTCTTCATCATCAAGTCCCATTAGATTGATTTGAGTATCCTCTTAAGGGTCTTCAGAATGTGAAGCTTCTGCATAGTTCTCCTGGAAAGGGGGCCTAATATTTTGGTCAGGGCCATTCTTTCTAGTGTTTTGGTTTTGATTTTTCCTAAAATTAGGATTTCTCCCTGTGTTAGCTGGTTGATTATCCCAAGGAGATTTCCTTTCAATAGCTTCTAACTTGCTTCCCAATCCTCTCATTTATTTAATTAATTCAGTAATTTTTAGATTAGATGGAGCAGTTTCTTCTTTTAATGGTATCCTTCCTTCACTCCTAGCTTTGGATCTTTTGGAGAGTAGGTTAGCTTCGACACTTACTGCTATGCTTGGCATATCTTCCAAAGTAGGGGGGTTTCATTCTCTCAGCTGGAAAGCCATATCAGAATCAAATCCATTAGGGAATTTGATTAAGTCTAAACCAGGTGGAGGCCTAAGATCAAGTGGAATGGCACTATACACATTGTTAAATCTAGTGCAATAGTCCTGGACAGTTTCTTGTGGTCCCCTCCTTAGGTTTTCATATTCAGATAAAATCTGAAGGGGGTCTTTTCTTTTATCCCATCTGTTCAGGAACTGTTGGTAAAGGGTTCTTAGAATGTCTATACTTTGAGGGGCTAATTCTCTAAACCAAGTTCTAACATCTCCAGTAAGGCTTTGCACGAAAATTCTCATTTGCACATCAGTAGTGTCTATTTCATACATTTCGAAATAATCAGTCATTTTCCTAGTATGTTGCTAGGCTGTGTAGGCTCCAGTGCCATCAAAGGATGTGATCTTACTCTGATAGTTAGGAGGCATTGCACCTAGATTAGCTAGCAGCGCAAGAGGAGTATATCTATTAGCCATTGCTGTAGGTGGTGTTGAAACAAAGACTGGAGTTGGGGTAATAGTGGATGTTTGAGGTGTGGATGGAGAACTAGGGGTTACAGTCAGATGTGGAGTGATTTGGCTTTGAGAGATATGATGGATAGATGAGCTAGCGGAAAAAGAAGTAACTATAGAAGGATTAGGGGTTCCTTCAGTGGTAAGATCAGATTGAGGTGAGTTCTGTAAGTGTCTATCAATTAACAAATTAGCTCTTTGGGTTTCGATTTCCCTAATGAACTCTGGGTCTTGGACTAGGTCTATTAATTCAGAGTTGGATGAAGTCTAAAACAAAGAGGTCTCAAAGTACTCGTCAAAGGGAAGGTCTTCTAGGAAAAGCCACTCAATAGGACATGAACGAGATCTGTATATGGGTCGAGGGCTAGCAGAACTTTCTTGCCTTCTGAGGATTCTGGGGATCAAATTGGGATTCTCAAACATAGGTGGTGGATTAGGATCAGGATTAGCCCTAGTGTAACGAGTCCTTTCTGAAGCCAGATTTCAAATTTTTATGAATTTTCTTATATAAACTTTTTCAAAATAACTTCTAAAATCCTATAAGATGCTTTTAATCAAACTTTTTCAGTTTCTTAAAGGTTTATTTCAATTGAGGAATTGTTCATTCCCCAGTATGGTCGCCACTACGTTATCACTCAGATTTTCCCTTAGAAGTTATCAAAATAAGGGACACTCCGAGGTAACCATAAACCAATCTTTTAAGTATAGGTTCTAGCCATCCTACACTCAGAGAGGGCTCTCTCTTTATAATTTAGCTTTGTTTTGTAAGATATTATGCTAGTTATGAAAGCTTTTAAGGGATTTTTGGTCGGGTGATGGAATTCTGGGAGCAAATGGGCAGAGCAAGGCCTTCAAGCCATTGGGCTATGGAGTCAATTGAGTGATGGCTTAACTGGATCAGATCAATTACTAAAGGGAAACTCACAGGGCAAGGTAGTAAAACAAAAGGCAAATGCTAGGTTCAGATGGGTGAAATGGTCTTAACCAGGGAGAAAGGGCAATGAAGAATCCTTTAACCGGGGTCAAAATGAGGAATGGAAGAGGCCTATCAACAAAGGGCAATTAAGAATTCTTTGTTTAAATGGGCAATAGGGATAAACTATGAAGTAAGGGAGCATTTAAGAATTCCCTAACTATGATAGTCTAGCAGAAAACATTAAGAAGATAAACAATTTAAAACAGAGTGCAGTAAAGCAATTTCTGAAAAATCATTACTCGTTTATCATTTAGGTTTCATGAAAACACATATGATTATTAATAAATAGAAGAAAAACAGTAATACAAATGAGATATAGAATACTTATTTGATTTATGTTTGACACAAGTATCCCGTGAACAGTCTTTACTTTATTCCTTGATCTAACAAGCCATACAAGTCTTGGTACAATAGCACTTCAATTCTACAAGAAAATGTCTATAGAAATGTCTTTGAATCCACCTCTAAAACTTCGAATATAGAAGTATTTATACAAAATTTACATCAAAATATCTCATAACAAAATGAGATTTATTCTAGGAATATAGAAGATCTTTACACACAAATATAGAGACAGATGGTCTTGAATATAGAAACAAATAGTGAATTGAGTGTTGTTGTCCCTGTTTTTGTTGAAGGAGCTGGAGGCATCCTCTAAGAATGTGCATCTTACTGTTGCTGTAGTAACTCTGTGCTGGACATCTGATTTGAACTTTTTAACTGATACTCTTTCACCTGTAACTGATACTCTTTCACCTGTAACTGATACTTTTTACCTGTTCACCAACATTCATCCTTTTTACCAAAATTTACTGTGGTAAATATTTCTATTTACCTCACTTTTTACCATGGTAATTTATAGGATGTCAGTCATGTTGGTCCACCAATCATCCTTTGGTATTCTTGTCCTTATCAGCTTCCTGTAAATTTCATTTGCCTCTGTATACTTCACAAAACTGGGTGTAGAAATTTTGAATAATATAACACTTATTCACAGAGATTATCTTGATTACACACTATTGCGGAATGCATGCATAATACATAACCTCCTCTACGTAGATCATCAATTTTGTGGAATTAAAAACAATGAAACATCAATCGCATGCACACATTAACACAGTATGTAACCCGGGGAAAGCATACAGTTGAAAACCCCACACTATCTGTATATTATAATGATTGAGAACATGTAACAATACATAGTACAATACTCCTCACAAGTACTCAGTGCTATCTCCACCTGTTACACACAAACTAGCTCAGATCTGAATCAATCACAGGTTCAAATCTCCTCCACTGTTTGCCTGCCTCCACTGTGCAATCCTACATGAGAATAGATGAGAATGGCTGATCCAAACTCGTATTTCCCTTGGCTGAACCACGCAATCCTCATTGGAAATACTCAATCCCCTGATTGTGCAAATCTGATGCACAACTATAGTCACAACTGACAACTGTCTTGCCCTTTCACTCACCTCTAACACTTGTCTCCACTGAACTGTCCATGCACTGAGTTAACTGATGTATCCTTTAGTTGATTTATGAGTTAATAATTAGTGAATTAATTAATAATTAATTCACATCACTCATCACTAGTGTATTCTGCAGTTAGACTAAATACAACTAGTTCAACCAAGTCAAACTGAACACAACTCCATCAACTCCTCAATCAACTCCACCAAACTCAATCACTTGAGTTCTAACTGAAGTCCATCATGCAATAGCTCAACTGACCCATAAGAAAAGCATATTTCCTTCTGACAGCTGCATGTGCCACATCCATAGCTCGAACTGAAGTGCTCCAAGAGGATAAGATAATGTTGATAGTCCAAATATTATTAAGAGCTAATAATATTCGATTGTTCTATTTTTAGCCTGGCAGTCTAAAAATAGACTCTGCCCATATGTCTAAAAATAGAAGTCCATCTATGTTTACCAACATGACCAATCATCCACAAATAGCATCCTGCAACTCATAGAGCATGATCCATATGTCTAAAAATAGACATAGTCTAAAAATAGACTTTGCGCCAAAAATAGCCTGCGGGCCCACTTAGTGAAGGTGACTCCTTTCCACTAAGCTCCATCATCTTGTTGCATTTTCAACACTCCCTCTCAACAAGATATGGATTATCTGCAACCCCTATACTACAACTCTGGAATGTTCTGCATGCAACACATTTGCCCGGTCCACTTGCTCCAACAACACTTGGAACAAAAACATTCCCAACTGACCACTCTGTTGGGCTAGGAACATACTCTGATGCTGAAGCTCTACCTACTGCTGACAAGTGCTCCCTCTCTGACATCTACGCTACTGCAACATCTCCATGCATCTCGCACCATTTCACACCTCTCTGTGCCACCTAGCACTGTGCAAAACACTTGTGCCTCTCGCATTGTTGCAGCTTGCTAGCTATGCGTTGTCTTGGGATACCCTACACTGTCGCTCTCTCTGCTGCTCCATCTGCATCTGTCTATACCCAATCAGTCAGTTCCTGCTACTCCACATCGAGGCTCCCGTAGCAAGGTCTCATCCAAGAGGTTGGGTACCTCGAGTATCCTGCCCCTCTTCCTTGGGACAATCAATCCACATCACCCCACCTCCTACCTGGAGGTATGGTTGCATGTGATCCCTCAGCCCACCTGGCTCGAAGTTTCCCCCTACTGGAGGTCTCTGCATGAGTAGATGTATCTACTCAATCTCCTCTTAGCTTCCCTTGTTGTGGCTGCTCCACGACCTCCTGAAGCTGTTGCACTAATCGTGGCTCCTCCACAATCGTCTGAGACTTCTTCTGGCTCTGCATGTTGAGAGGTAATATACGCTCCCTCTCAACCACCAAGTCTCCATCAGTTGCCTCGCTGCTCAAGGCTTTGCATGCATCTTAAACCTCAAGAGAATACAGGTTCTTGACCCGTGAACCAATCTGCTTCACCTGTCTAGTGATGATGTGTCTAAGGAAAACTTTTCCCTTACTGAAGACTACATCACAGCCTCTGTCTTCCAGCATCGCGATCGACACCAAGTTTCTCTTCAGTCTTGGTACATACTTGACATTGGTCAAGGTAAGGCGAGCTACATGCTCCCTCTGAAAAATAACCGTGCCTATACCTGAGACACTATACTTCTCATCATTACCCATCGCTATGAGTATATGGAGATCTTTCTCCTCCAAAGTACTGAATAAACTCTTGTCACCGGTCATGTGGAAAGAAGCTCCCCTGTCAAGAAACCAACCACTTCCCACCATGGATGAAACCATGCATGCAAAGAGTGTGAAATCCAACTCAAATTGTGAAGCAGGTGCCTCACCTTCAGATCCTTCCCTGGATCTCTTCTTGGATTTCCTTCGTGGACAATTTGTAGCATAATGGCCCACCTCATGACAACGAAAGCATCGCACTTTTGATTTGTCAACCTTCTTCCCATCATTGGAAGAACTGGATTCGGAAAGAGAACCCTTCTCCTTCCCCTTCTTCACCTTACTCACTAAGGCATATTTCTCCTCATCATGCATGGATGAAGAACTGCCTCTGGTGCTCCGTCTGATCTCCTCTTGCACAAGATTCGACCAAAGTCTCTCCCATCCTGGCAATTTCTCCCGACCAATGATAGAGTCCTGATAGGAATGCCAACTCTTCGAAATACCAAGGAGAGCCAAGCTCACCAAGTCCTCATCATTGACAGTCACCCCCACACTTCCCAGCTCATCCCGGCATTGGGTGAACTTCGTGAGATACTTGGGCATACTGTCTCCTTTCCCACACTTAATGTTTCTGAGTTTAACCTTGAGCGCCAACTTCCTCTGGTCGCTCTTGCTTTGGAATAGATCTGTCAACGCTTTCCACATCAAATATGGAGAAGCCTTTCCATGCAGGCTGGACACAATGTGATCCTTCACGCCCTCCAACAGAATCCTTCGACACTTTGCTGTCTTCTTTTGCCAAGCCACAACTTCAGCAACATCAGTAGGCTTTGGGACCTCAGCCTCTATGAAATCCTTCAACCCATTGTCATCTAACACCGCCTCCATCCTGTCTTTCCATGCAATATAATTCGAGCTGCCTTCAAGAGCATACTCCAATTGCAATCCATTGAAAGACATTTCAACTTTGACACCAAGAAAACATTGCTGCAAATTCGAATTCCACCAGCTCAAAACTCAACCGCTTCTGATCTAAAATTCGCAAGAACAAAGTATTTCTCGTACAGAGATTGACTGTATGGTCTTTTACCGGATATCTCACCTTCCAAAAGAAGGATGAATCCAGAGGCTACCTGGCCCGATTACAGACTCTGCCTGAAGAAATAAAATGTAAACACTTTCTGAATAATAGATCTGATGATCAACTCTGCTCCGATACCATGTAGAAATTTTAAATAATATGACACTTATTCACAGAGATTATCCTGGTTAGACACTATTGTGGAATGCATGCATAATACATAACCTCCTCTACGTTGATCATCAATTTTGCGGAATTAAAAACAATGAAACATCAACCGCATGCACACATTAACACAGTATGTAACCCGGGGAAAGCATACAGTTGAAAACCCCACACTATCTGTATATTATAATGATCGAGAACATGTAACAATACATAGTACAATACTCCTCACAAGTTCTTAGTACTATCTCCACCTGTTACACACAAACTAGCTCAGATATGAATCAATCATAGGTTCAAATCTCCTCCACTGTTTGCCTGCCTCCACTGCGAAATCCTACATGAGAATAGATGAGAATGGCTGATCCAAACTCGTATTTCCCTTGGCTGAACCACACAATCCTCATTGGCAATACTCAATCAATTGATTGTGCAAATCTGATGCACAACTATAGTTACAACTGATAGCTGTCTTGCCCTTTCACTCACCTCTAACACCTGTCTCCACTGAACTGTCCATGCACTGAGTTAACTGATGTATTCTTTAGTTGATTTATGAGTCAATAATTAGTGAATTAATTAATAATTAATTCACATCACTCATCACTAGTGTATTCTACAGTTAGACTAAATACAACTAGTTGAACCAAGTCAAACTGAACACAACTCCATCAACTCCTCAATCAACTCCACCAAACTCAATTACTTGAGTTCTAACTGAAGTCCATCATGCAATAGCTCAACTGACCCATAAGAAAAGTGTATTTCCTTCTGACAGCTGCATGTGCCACATCCATAGCTCGAACTAAAGTGCTCCAAGAGGATAAGATAATGTTTATAGTCCAAATATTATTAAGAGCTAATAATATTCGACTGTTCTATTTTTAGCCCAGCAGTCTAAAAATAGACTCCGCCCATATGTCTAAAAATAGAAGTCCATCTATGTTTACCAACATTACCAATCATCCACAAATACCATCCTGCAACTCATAGACCATGATCCATATGTCTAAAAATAGACATAGTCTAAAAATAGACTTTGCGCCAAAAATAACCTGCGGGCCCACTTAGTGAAGGCGACTCCTTTCCACTAAGCTCCATCATCTTGTTGCATTTTCAACGATCCCTCTCAACAAGATATGGATTATCTACAACCCCTATCCTGCAACTCTGGAATGTTCTGCATGCAAAACATTTGCTCGGTCCACTTGCTCCAACAACACTTGGAACAAAAACATTCCCAACTGACCACTCTGTTGGGCTAGGAACATACTCTGATGCTGAAGCTCTACCTACTGCTGACAAGTGCTCCCTCTCTGACATCTGCGCTACTGCAACATCTCCATGCATCTCACACCATTGAACACCTCTCTGTGCCACCTAGCACTGTGCAAAACACTTGTGCCTCTCGCATTGTTGCGGCATGCTAGCTATGCGCTGTCTTGGGATTCCCTACACTGTTGCTTTCTCTGCTGCTCCATCCGCATCTGTCTCTACACAATCAGTCAGTTCCTGCTACTCCACATCGGGGCTCCCATAGCAAGGTCTCGTCCAAGAGGTTGGGTACCTCAAGGATCCTGCCCCTCCTCCTTGGGATAATCAATCCACATCACCCCACCTCCTACCTGGAGGTATGGCTACATGTGATCCCTCAGCCCACCTGGCTCGAAGTTTCCCCCTACTGGAGGTCTCTGCATGAGTAGATGTCTCTACTCGATCTCCTCTCAGCTTCCCTTGTTGTGGCTGCTCCACAACCTCCTGAAGTTGCTGCACCAATCGTGGCTCCTCCACAATCGTCTAAGACTTCTTCTAGCTCTGCATGTTGAGAGGTAATATACGCTCCCTCTCAACCACTAAGTCTCCATCAGTTTCCTCGCTGCTCAAGGCTTTGCATGCAACTTGAACCTCAAGAGCATACAGGTTCTTGCCCCGTGAACCAATCTGCTTCACCTGTCTAGTGATGATGTGTCTAAGGAAAACCTTTCCCTTACTAAAGACTACATCACAGCCTCTGTCTTCCAGCATCGCGATCGACAACAAGTTTCTCATCAGTCCTGGTACATACTTGACATCGGTCAAGGTAAGGCGAGCTCCATGCTCCCTCTGAAAAATAACCATGCCTACACCTGAGACACTATACTTCTCATCGTTACCCATCGCTATGAGTATATGGAGATCTTTCTCCTCCAAAGTACTGAACAAACTCTTGTCACCGGTCATGTGGAAAGAAGCTCCACTGTCAAGAAACCAACCACTTCCCACCATGGATGAAACCATGCATGCAAAGAGTGTGAAATCCAACTCAAACTTTGAAGCAAGTGCCTCACCTTCAGATCCTTCCCTGGATCCCTTCTTGGATTTCCTCCGTGGACAATTTGTAGCATAATGGCCCACCTCATGACAACGAAAGCATCACACTTTCAATTTTTCAACCTTCTTCCCATCATTGGAAGAACTGGATTCGGAAAGAGAACCCTTCTCCTTCCCCTTCTTCACCTTACTTGCTAAGGCACAATTCGCCTCATCATGCATGGATGAAGAACTGCCTCTAGTGCTCCGTCTAATCTCCTCTTGCACAAGATCCGACCAAAGTCTCTCCTATCCTGGCAATTTCTCCCGACCATTGATAGAGTCCTGATAGGAATGCCAACTCTTTGGAAGACCAAGGAGAGCCAAGCTCACCAAGTCCTCATCATAGACAGTCACCCCCACACTTCCCAGCTCATGCCAGCATTGGGTGAACTTCGTGAGATACCTGGGCATACTGTCTCCTTTCTCACATTTAATGTTTCTGAGTTTATCCTTGAGTGCCAACTTCCTCTGGTCGCTTTTGCTTTGGAATAGATTTGTCAACACTTTCCACATCAAATATGGAGAAGCCTTTCCATGCAGGCTGGACACAATGTGATCCTTCACGCCCCCTAACAGAATCCTTCGACACTTTGTTGTCTTCTTTTGCCAAGCCACAGCTTCAGCAGCATCAGTAGGCTTTGGGACCTCAGCCTCTATGAAATCCTTCAACCCATTGTCATCTAACACCGCCTCCATCCTGTCTTTCCATGCAATATAATTCGAGCTGCCTTCAAGAGCATACTCCAATCGCAATCCGTTGAAAGACATTTCAAGTTTGACACCAAGAAAACACTTTTGCAAATTCGAATTCCACCAGCTCAAAACTCAAACGCTTCTGATCTAAAATTCGTGAGAACAAAGTGTTTCTCGTACAGAGATTGACTGTATGGGATTTTACCGGATATCTCACCTTCCAAAAGAAGGATGAATCCAGAGGCTACCTGGCCCGATTATAGACTCTGCCTAAAGAAATAAAATGTAAACACTTTATGAATAATAGATCTGATGATCAACTCTGCTCCGATACCATGTAGAAATTTTGAATAATATGACACTTATTCACAAAGATTATCCTGATTATACACTATTGCGGAATGCATGCATAATACATAACCTCCTCTACGTTGATCATCAATTTTGTGGAATTAAAAACAATGAAACATCAATCGCATGCACACATTAACACAGTATGTAACCCCGGGAAAGCATACAATTGAAAACCCCACACTATCTGTATATTATAATGATTGAGAACATGTAACAATACATCGTACAATACTCCTCACAAGTACTCAGTACTATCTCCACTTGTTACACACAAACTAGCTCAGATCTGAATCAATCACAAGTTCAAATCTCCTCCATTGTTTGCCTGCCTCCACTGCGCAATCCTGCATGAGAATAGATGAGAATGGCTGATCCAAAATCGTATTTCCCTTGGCTGAACCACACAATCCTCATTGGCAATACTCAATCCACTGATTGTGCAAATCTCATGCACAACTAGTCACAACTAACAGCTGTCTTGCCCTTCCACTCACCTCTAACACCTGTCTCCACTGAACTGTCCATGCACTGAGTTAACTAATGTATTCTTTAGTTGATTTATGAGTTAATAATTAGTGAAGTAATTCATAATTAATTCACATCACTCATCACTTGTGTATTCTACAGTTAGACTAAATACAACCAGTTCAACCAAGTCAAACTGAACACAACTCCATCAACTCCTCAATCAACTCCACCAAACTCAATCACTTGAGTTCTAACTGAAGTCCATCATGCAATAGCTCAAATGACCCATAAAAAAGTGTATTTCCTTCTGACAGCTGCATGTGCCACATCCATAGCTCGAACTGAAGTGCTCCAAGAGGATAAGATAATGTTTATAGTCCAAATGTTATTAAGAGCTAATAATATTCGACTGTTCTATTTTTAGCCTGGCAGTCTAAAAATAGACTCCGCCCATATGTCTAAAAATAGAAGTCCGTCTATTTTTACCAACATGACCAATCATCCACAAATAGCATCCTGCAACTCATAGACCATGATCCATATGTCTAAAAATAGACATAGTTTGAATATAGACTTTGCGCCAAAAATAGCCTGCGGGCCCACTTAGTGAAGGTGACTCCTTTCCACTAAGCTCCATCATCTTGTTGCATTTTCAACATTGGGCTATACTGGGAATAAGTGCTTTACTTCATGTTCTATGAAAAAGAGGTTCTTTAAACCATCATACAACACTTTTCCTGTTGGTAATGCCTTGGCTGAAGATGAACTAGCCTAACTGTCAACCTGCTGATGTAATTTATTAATGTAATCAATCTGAACCATTAACTTATCATTGATGACTAAAGGACTTGGGAGTCCTTTAATTCTTAAGATGTCAAATTTCTTCATGAACTCATCTATATCTTCCTGCATACTTTAGTCTTTGACATCTACGTTCCAGGCCTTGCATCAAATTCCTTTTGGTCAATACTTTCTTTATTTTGAGGATGGTAGCAATCCTATCCTCAATATCTAATTGTTCCAACTGTTGCCTGCTTTTACTGCTTAGAAAGTTGATTAATCTGATAGCTTCCTCAGGTTTTCTACCCAGCTTTTCTCTAGTTTTCTCAATTTCTTCAAGAGAAAGCTTTACTAAATCAATCTGTTCAAAAATAATTTGAATGGATGACCAAATATCATTGATGGAATCAATGATATTGATCTGCAATATCTTTCTAAAGTCTGTCAAAGGCTTTTCAAATGTAAGGTCCTTCTCCAATGCTTTAATATGTTGGGCCAAGCCTTTGTTTTTCCTCATCTCTTCTGCATAATCGATTTTTGATATATCATATTTTTGCTGCAAAGTAGTGAATTTCTCTTTCACTTTCTGCAGCTCTGTGACTTGGAGCTTCATCTCCTCCGTGGACTTAATTAAGTCCTCTGTACTTTGAGTTGATGTTCCTGCCTGTGCTGTACGTGTTGCTTCCACTAAGGTGGTTGTTGTCAAAGGAATGCTTGGTGCTAAAGCTGCTGCCATTGTGGAAGGGATTGCTGTTGAAACTACGGGCACTACAGTCTTGGGCCAGGTGGTTGACTCACTCTGCCCTGACTGCAATGCTTTTTCCATTTCATGCTCTGTTTCCTTCAATTGCTCATTCAACTTAGGACCAAGTCCATAAGTTCTTCTTCATTTTTCTTCTCAATAACTTCTGCAGTCTGAGGGTGAATGAGTGGTGGCAACTTCAACTGTTTTCTAAGTGCAGCTATGTCTTCATTCTTTTTCTTGATTAAGCTTTCTGCTGCCTTAACATCTTTTGGGTCATGAACCAACTCAATTACTAAGTCTTCCAATGATTTTATCCTATTGTCTTTTGCCTGTGAGGAGGCTTTCTCCAGCTGTAATTGGGCTGTAGTATTTCTCAATGAATTTTACAATCTCTGAGCCATCATTGCTTTGCTGGTCAATGTTGAATAAACCATCTCACCCATTTGTTTGTGTAGTTCAATCTGGTCGATAGGGTGGATGTCTTTAGCTAAGGCCTCAAAATCTGTTTTGAGATAATATGCCAAGGATTTTGGCTGCTGCACTGTGGGCTTTAGGAAGCTCATTTGCGTTTTGCCTTCTTTGATGTCAAAGGCTGACATCAATATGGTCTGGTTTGTAGGGGCCATCTTTAAGTATTGAGCATAGGTTTGGGCCTTTAGCTGCTCATTCTTCGTCTTGATCTCCTTAAACTTCCCCTTTATATCTATAATCTTCTCAGAAGAAGAACTAAAGGATGAAACTTCTATACTGGGTTGTCTTTCAAGTTCTTGCCTCTGTGAACTTGAGGGTGTCCCACCTATTGGGAATGTTTTTAAACTATCTGTCCCTTCCTTCCTCATGCTCTTTGTAGTCTCCCCAATGAATTCCTCTTTTGAATATGGATTCATCCTTTGCTTGTTAGCAAAGGGTTGATTTGTGGGTATGCTAGAGGGGGTAGCTACTTCCCTATATTTTTTTAAGTTCTTTTCCTCATTCAGAGGAGTCTGCAAAATTGGAGGATTTCCCATATTAGTTTGAGCTGGATGTGGCTGTGGTGGAGTTAGCTCTACAAAGATTTCAAGCTGTTCTGATCTCTCTGGCTCTTCTAATGCTTGTGGTTGCCCTGATGTAGGGGCGCTTGTTTCCTATGTTTGTCTCTTAGATGGTCCGGCTGTAGGAGCATTGGGTTCCTTTGTTGGCCATTGAGAAGACTCTGTAGGCACCTGTACAAAGGAGTATAGGTCAAGTCTCTTCTCCAAATCTTTCATCACATTTTCAAATTCAACTTTATCACTATCTTGATCTACCAATGTCCCTTCCCTCCATTCATTCAAATTGGAATATTGTTCTATTTCAGGGATTCTGTGATGGATGTAAGGTGACAACTTATGTTTTATTCTCCTATCACAGATGAATCCATGAGGGTCATAAGCCCAAACAAAAATTTTCTTTAAATGCATCTTTGTCTCTATGATTTCTTCTGCTTCCTGCCCTGCATTTCTGTTGTTGCACACAAATGGGCCTAAGTGGTCTTTGATCCTCATCTGTGCTTTCTTCTTTGCTTTCATAAAATGGATTTGGTCAAAGTTGCTTATTTGCCTGTAGTACTCCAGGGAAAACAATCTCATGGGGACATACTTGGGCAACTTATAGGGAGGGAGTTCACATCCATAAATTCTAATCTCAGTGTGATTCTGGTACAAGTACCAGTCACCTATCTTATATTGCTTAGACCACTGGAGGATTCTCTTAATGTCATCACTGATCCTTGGAGGAGGGCTTCTTGTCATCATGGTAGTTATTGGATGAACAAATTGATGAATGAAATCTATATATGAATAGGGAGAAAAGTGTGAGTAGTGAAAGATAGATGTCTAGAAAATGACTGACCTAGGGTTACCTTTGGGCACGGGGGCCAGTGGACTTCCATTTTCTCTCCTTTATTAGGGTGCACTTAGACTGGCAAACCCTTTTCAAACCTTCTTATCTTTTACATAGTGGTATCTATCTAAATCTAACCTTATTACATCCAAGGGCTCAGATTAAACTGTTGAGCTCCTTTTATTTACTCTACCTATCTACTCATCTGCCAAGATTACACTGTTTGGTCAGATTTTATTCTCTATCTCTAAACATGAAATTGAAAATATGAACTAGTCAAGCTTGAATTGTTTGACTATTCATTGATTGTGGCATAAGTGACCAGTTACACACAATCATTATTGTACAAAAAGTAAAATAGTAGTGGCATTTGGTCTTGCCCACTTTCATGGTCTTTTTATTTTTCTTGGGGTTCATTTTCTTTCATTTTTTTAGACCTTTTCATTATTCTTTTTTCCCTTTGATTTTTCTTTTAGGGCATACCCTCTTTACATCTTTTAATTTTTTTATTTTTCACAAATATGGAAGACATTTGCAACAAGCAAAGGTGTGAACATTTTTCAGAGCTAAACCAAGTCAATCATGATATATGACACCTATTGGTATAGGGGCATAATACGGCCAACAAGGGAAAACAAACCAATGAACCTCCCCTCATGATCTGGCAGAATGCAATTTACCTACGTGAAGGGAGGGATTCAAGGAAGGGAGGAAGCGGTTACATTTTGGTAGGAGGGGGTGTCCTGGGGATATTTTTTAGGGGGGAGATGGATTTGAGAACATAGGGAGAGACAAGGGCTTAAGGGAGAAGAGAATTGGTTTTTGGGAGGAGAAAGGAAAGGGGACTCCTGATATTACTAAGTAGAGAATGTCTGCACCCACAAGCTGAGTTGTAACTCAAAACTGAACCTGATGAATGAAGTCCAAAAATACCAAGTTATAAGACTTCTGAAAAATAAGAGAGAAGTATGGGATGAACAAAATCCAAGCATATTGATGGCAGGAGATATGGAAAGCGTGCGGGACAGAAAGGCAGGAGGATAGATTTGCTTATCATGGAAATCACAACAACAAAGGTGAGTTTGAACTATTCGAATTCACACTTGATATTTACCAATCTATTAAAATTAGAGGGCGTTTTGACTAATACCTGAAACCAGTGTTGAAAATATCGGTATCGGCAAAATATCGGCAAGGGTCCAGAAAATATCTTATCGGCAATATCGGCAAAAATATCGGCAAAATATCGGCAAATATCGGCAAGCATAAAAAATAATTTTTTCAAATTTTTAAATATAGCCGATATTTTGCCGATATTTTCAAAATATCGCGATATTTTGCCGATATTTTCCGATATTTGCCGATATTTTGAAAATATCGCGATATTTTCAAAACAGAAAATATCGCGATATTTTCTCAGCGATATATCGTTTTGCCGAAAATATCGCGATATTTTCGAATATCGCCGATATATCGCCAATATTATCAACAGTGCCTGAAACCCTATCTAGGGATCGTTTTCTTTGCTCCTTATATACATGCATGATGCATTTCCTCTTCTCCTTGTGTGTTAATTGATTCTTTGATGAATGAGTTATCACATATTTTAGCATGCTACTGTTTCGTTGGTGATTATTTTTCCTAAGGCAAAGAGGTAGCAACCATTCCATTGGCTAGTTACTGCTAATGGGAAAAATGTGAGAATTTCGGGGATAATTCTCTTTCTCCATAACACTACAAATGACTTGGAATCCTCTTGTCTTCCATTAAGCATAGTTATTGTTTGGATATCTAGGGTTCTTAACTGCACCGAGGGTGGAGGATCATACTCTGGAGTCCCTTGTCATCTAATGGGTGGAGGCCTACACGAGTTTCCCTTGTTCAATAATTAAAATTGGTGTTCTCTGGATTGCCAATATAGGGTGGAGGTACTACAATTGCAAAAATTTAGTGGTTGGTGGGTGGAGGATGATTTCCTCTACAATCCTGATATAAGCCACATACATAGGCAAAGTGGAGGCAGAAAAGCACTTATGGAATCCCTGGTTTGCTCCCAAGCTAGGGGGTGGCAACTGCTCTATGGGCAGACTGTCAAAGGACGACATGAGAATTAGGGACCTTATGCTTATACCAATCTAGACAATACTGTAAATGCTTTCCTACTAGGTACAGTAGGGGAGTGGGTGGTAGCTGTTAGGATTCCAAGAAACTCTCCTAGGTTGTAGCTCGTAGATGCCTGGTAACATATAAATTCAACTATTGTTGCAAGGTTTAATGGAAGGAATGATGGTTTAGTTCAAGCCAGATAACCACTTCTACTTTGTTTCACTCCAGACATGCATGAACACCCTCAAACTACAAGGCTTTAGAGAACCAATGCTCACAGTTTAGATATTAGGTGAATATGGAGAATACTAACCACACCAGCAGATACACAAGACCATGTGATGACCGACTGCAACTAGTATAGAAGCCTGCAAATCTAATCTATTAATGCAAAGACAGGATGACAACACTCCTGCATTAGATAGAAAGAAACCTGAGCAACCTATTCACTGATGCATTCGTGATTCTAACACAGAGATAAGATGACAATTATCTAGTGCTAAACATCAAGAGATCAAGAACACAACATGTCAGGCACAAGCTTAGAACAAAGGAAAATGGACAATGAGTAGTTAATAGAAAAAGAAGCTTGTATTTGCTGAAAATGAAGATGAAACGCTGCAAGTGACAAAATGTCTACAGTCTCTAGAAGTTGAACCTTACATCAAATGCCAACCTTGATTACATATTGCTTCTGGATATTTATAAGTTTACATTACAATGGCGCTTGGCCGTTTAGGTATGGAGGGGTCATAATTGACCACTAATTGCATTTAACTGCCTGATGGAGTCTCTGAATGAAGTTGCTTGTTTCAGTGGGTGAATCCGATCTGCTCAGGTGCTATGCTATCCTTTAGGCGGTTGGAGTGCTCATACCAGTGGAGTCCATGACTAATAAATTCAGTTATAGGGTCGTGCTGTGTCATTTTCCCCTTTGGCCATGTTTTATATTAAATATGGTTGTTGGGGATATTACGGTAACTGATGCTAACAGAGCTGGTCATCTCCTTATTTGGGCAACAGAATGGTCAAGGACATGGGATGCATGGGTACACAGACAGTTGGGATGAGAGAGAAGGATGACCGTCAGATCGGAGGAATGAATGGCGGAGATGGCTCGAAGGAGGCTATCGACCGAGGTGGGAGCGGGGTGTGTTAGGGCCATTGGATCCTCAACGGATAGATCAGATAGTCATCGAGCGATGAAGTTGCATGAGCGAGGGCGGTTTGGTCGGGTGGTAACGGTTTTCATCGCACTGTTTTCGGGCGCTAAGTGGTAAATGCCCGGGGCCAAGTGATTCCATTCAATGATCGACACGTAGCAGTGGATGAGAGAGAAAAACCGCTCTCATTGGCGCGACGAATGCGAAGACTGTCAGATTTTGGCAGAGGTGATCTTACGGTGGAGAGTGGTAGAGCGGGTCGCATTTATCGGGTGCGACGGGAGCCATTGGATCGGTGGAGGTGATCAACGGCAGGGATGCGGCGTGACGAGTTACGAACACGCGAAGGCATATGGTAGGGTTTTATGGGGGATTTGTGGTTTTGCGCTTGGGGCTGAGGTCAAGGGAGTTTTGTTGGGTTTTAGAAGGTTTGTTTAGGAAACAAGGAAGATTGAAGGTGAGAGGGGTGAGGAAAAAGGGAAAGTGACCAATGTAAGCTCCCTTTTGGACACAACCAAACAAACCAGATCTCCTTTCTGACCTTAGAAAGTTAGCGCTTCATAGCAGAGCTAACATTGGCTCCTTCTGTGGATGAAAGCCTCCCTGTGAGGTTTTAAGAACTGCAGACCACTGCCTTCCATACAAAAACAAAATCAATGATATTTCCTGGTGTTCCATTGGGCATGGAGTCTAATTAAGCCTATACTAAAACTTGTAAAAAGGACGTATTTTTAATGCTGAGGCCTAAAGGCCTTAATTAACATAGACTTTCAAAAACCGCCCATTGACTAGGCCATAAAAAATTGTTTCTCCTTCCATACTTTGCAGCATGAAAGTGTTGTTCCCCTGGACCTGAGTAATGACAAAAGGTCCAGTCCATAGAGCATTGAACTTCCCATGATTGCCTTTCTTTTCCTTCAGAGCATCCCATTTAAGAACCAAGTCTCTAATTTGAAAATTGTCCATCTTTGCCTTTCTATCAAAGGCTTCCTTGATTCTCTTTTAATGTGCTGTAGATTTTTCAATCAATTGATCTCCGATTTGATGCACTTTAGCTAAATCACTAATCCTCTTTGCCATGTCATTTTCCTCATTCTGCTCTTCCTGCAAGAACTTGGCCACAGGGAGGGTCAACTGGATTGGGAATACAGCCTCAATGACATATACCAGCTTGAACGAAGAATTCCCTGTGGATTTCTTAGCGGTGACCCTATTAGCCCACAACACAAACTTCAGTTTGGAATCCTAGTTCCTTTTGTTGTCTTCCAGTAGCTTTTTGATTATTCTTATCAGGCTCTTATTGGATGATTCTGCTAGATCATTACCTTGAGAGTAATATGAGGTGGAATGTACTAGCTTAATGCCCATTGAGTCACACATGTCCACCAACTCTTTTTCCCTGAAAGCTGCTGCATTGTCTGTAACTAATTTGTGTGGACAGCCAAACCTGGTGAAAATGTTTTCTGTCAAGAACTTCATGACAACATGGTGATCAACTTTCGTAGTAGGGATGGCTTCAATCCATTTAGTGAGGTAATCAGTGGCTACTAAGATCCATTTGTGCTGGCCACTAGAATGTGGATTAATTTCTCCTATGAAATCCAAGCCCCACTGTTGGAAAGGGTCACTGGCATGTATTGGCTTCAAGGGTAAGGATTTCAATTGCTGTTTTCCTTCAAACCTCTGGCACCTGTCACAAGATCTTACAAATGAGAAGACATCAGAAAACATAGTGGGCCAATAATACCCAACTCTGAGGATCTTGTGGGCTGTGGTTTTCCAATAGTGATGTCCTCCACAGATGCTGGAATGAAACTGATGCATGACCTCCACAGATTGTTCTTTGTCTAGACATCTTAAAAGGATTCCAGATGGATCCCTCCAATAAAGCAAGTTTTCATGAATACAGAATTTGACTGCTCTGAGCTTAATAGTCCTAGCTTGGCTTGAACTAAGGCCTGGAGGAACTTCTAGCTTCAGCAAAAATTTAGCTATTGTAGAATACCATTCACAAGAAGCTAGATTTTCAGCCAACAACCAGTCATGTCCTTGTCCTACTATTGCTTCTTCTGTCTGTCCATCCTCTGAATTTGTACCCATGCAGTTTATGTCAAGAATTTTGCAATTTTCCTCAGCCATCAGCTGAGCAAGGCCCTGGCCCTTGACAAGCTTGGTGGGCTTCAATTCTATGTTGAATTCAATAAGCTTTGCAATCCATTAAGCCCTTCTTCCATCAACAATTGGCTGTGTTAGGACATCCTTTACTGAAGCAGAGGGAACATATGCAATTACCTTGGAGTGCAAAATGTAGATCCAGAAAGATTTTAAAGATTTGATAAGAGCATAAGCCTGTTTTTGGATAATATCATACCTTAGTTCAACATCCCTTAAGGTTTTATTGAAAAATTCCACTGGATGCTCTGAATCCCCATCATCTTTCTGCAATAAGACTGCTGCAAGGGTGTCACTGGAAGCAAAGGAGAAGATATGGAACTCCTTGATATAGTCTGGGCTGATCAGAGTGGGAGCCTCCATGATAGCTCTTTTGATGGCTTCAAAATATTTTCTTGCTGCATCCGTCCATTTGACCTCTAATCCCTTTTTCAGCATAGAGGTGATGTATTTTACCAACTCTGCAAAATTAGGAATAGACCTTCTTACAAAATTTATTTTTCCTAGAAAAGATTGGATGTCCTTTTTTGATCTTGGGATAGACAAGGTTTGTATCACTTTCACTCTCTCTAGGTCAATCTTGACACCTGCAGTAGAAACAATGTGTCCTAGGAGATTGCCCTCTTTTAAAGCAAATTGTGATTTCTTAGGATTCACTAATATCCCAAACCTTCTGCACTTCAGAAACACTTTCTTCAAATGCTACAAATGATCTTGATGGCTGTTGGAGTATACTGTTATATCATCTAGGTAGACAAGGACAAACTTATCCTTCTCTCCTACAAATGCTATATCCATGGCTCTTTGAAAGGTAGCCCCAACATTCATCAGCCCAAAGGGCATCTTAGAGTACATAAAAGTGCCCCAAGGAGTGGTGAAAGTAGTTTTTTCTTGGTCATCTCGATGTACAACAACTTGGTTATACCCTGAAAATCCATCCAAGAAAGACAACTTTGGCTCCTGAGACTTTCTGTAGCAAATGTTCCATCTTTGGCAGGGGATAGTTTTCTTTCTTAGAGCATTTGTTCAAGTTCCTAAAATCAACACACAACCTAATTTCTCCACTTTTCTTCCTCAACACTACCAAGTTGGCTACCCACTTTGAATATCTCAGAGGAACTATGATTTTGGCAGCCAACAACTTCTTGATTTCTTTTTCAATCAGAAGGAGGAGCAAAGGATTTATGGGTCTCAGCTTCTGCTTGAAAGGAATGGTGTCTTTCTCCAATGGGATCTTATGCTGGATGATATTTTTGTCATAAGTTTTAAGGTCACTGTATTCCCAGGGAAAGACATCAAAAAATTGCTTCATTAAGGTGCAGTACTTAGAACTTTGGGTAGTAGACAAATGGGTGGACAGATTTATATACTTTGGATGATTTGAACTCCCTATGTTATGCCTATGGATAGCAGACTGATTTTCTTTTTGGGCAGCCTTATGAGGCACATCGTTATGGTCAAACAACTTCTCTAGAGGCACTAGTCCTTTAGGTATATGATTGCTAGGCAACTAAACAATGCTGTCTTGGCCAATTCTGTTCCTTAGCTAGGGTTGGGGAAATTCCTCCAAGGTTTCATTCTCTTGATCAATTTGCATTTCAGAGAATTCATCAATGAATTACAGAAACCTCTTTAGTTCATCATCATCCTCAAAAACTTTCCAATGCTGAATGTTATCAGGCAAGGATGGTCTATATTTTACCTGGACTTGATAAGCCAATCTAGGGGGCATGGGAGGGATGAACATGCTAGCAGACACAGTAAGGGAATCAGCAAGTTGATTTTTTACTCTAGGAATATATGAGATACAAAAGCTATCAAAAGCATCTTTGAGTCTCCATACCTCATCTTTGTATGCTTTCAGCCTTGGGTGCCTTGCTTGGAACGTTTTGTTCACTTGTTGAATGATGAGATCAGCATCTCCAAACACCTTGATGTCTCTGATTCCCATGTCTTTGACAGTGTTTAAGCCCAATACCAGAGCCTCATACTCTGCTATATTGTTGGTGACCTGAAAAGTCAGTTTAAAAGACAAATGCGTGCTTTCTTGTTTTGAAGACACCATCACCACTCCTGCTCCTGCAGTTTCCTTTGAACAGGCTCCATCAAATAACATATCCCAAGCCTGTGTCCCTTCTTCTTCCATGACCTGGCATACTGGTTTCTTGAGCTACACTGAGGCCCTATGGGATTCTTCAATTTGGAGAATACATGCTCCAAAATCAGTGTCCACAGCGTAAATGGGATGATTAGTGGGATTCTTCTCATCACTAATGATATAGGCCAGCTGGGCTTCCCTGTATAGTCTTCTGCTTTCTCCTCCAAAAACTGGGACAGTGGCATAAGACAAGTCATTTTGCAATGTCCCACCCAACCTCTTAATCCACCCTCTGGAAAGTAGCATACCAAACTTAGGGGGGACATCTACTACCACAATATCCATCATCATGCTCTTCATGGGTACCTGAGTTAGGGTGATAACTAAGTCTTTGATTATCCCCAGACATTTCACTTTCCTTGAATCAAAGGAGAAAAAGTCATGATAAGGTCAGGTAATATCAAGGCCTGACTCTTCCATAATAGCTTTGGGCATCAGATTATGGCTGGCACCTGTGTCCAGCAAACAGTTGTGAACTAAGTCACCTGACACGGGGATTCGGGACACGTAGGATTCGGGATTCGTGGTGTCGGATTCGGGACACGCTGACCCCCGGAACAAGACACGTTAGGACACGTTATATATTATTTTATTAAAAATATATATATATATATATATATATTTAAAATATATATATATATATATATATATATATATATATATATATATATATATATATATATATATATATATATATATCTTAAAAATTAGTTATTAGCATATTTCTTACACAAATTTTAATTAATGATACAAATTTATTGATTTCAAACATAGATCTTCATCTATAGCTATTAGCATGCATAGTACATACAAAATTCAAATAAATGTCAGTGGTACTAGTCACATAAATGATAAATGATAAATCTATTAAAAATTTAAATCATGATTCATAATTCATAACTGAAAGACAACTTACAACTACAAGATAGTAAGATAAACACACTGACAACTGTAGTTTTCTCATTAAGTCATCAAATCAAAATTTGTTACATAGGTAGTGTTGGTGCAATGGCAATGGCAAATAGAAATAGAAAATATAAAACAACTATAGGTATACAAGCCTCAGGCCCTCAAGGCATCAATCAGCATCAGAATCAGCATCACTGTCCCCATCATCATGGTCCCCACTGCTCTCCTCTGCATCCTCCTCCTCCCCTGTATCCATAGTCGCCTCTGCATCTGCTGGTATGGAGGTTGAGTCATCAAAACTAATAGGGTCTAGCACTGGATCACCGAGATCCATGTTGTCCAATGCCAACTCAACAGTGGTGTCCAGACCCATATCTTCAGGAAAGACATCCCACATCTTTGTCTTTCCCCTCAACCACTCTTCCCTCTGCCTGTAAATAAGACGAAGGTTGGTGTGCACATACACCATTGTCTCTGCCCTGGACTACTCAAGCCTGTTCTTCTTCACAGTATGCAAATTCCCATATGTGCTCCAATTCCTCTCGCAACAAGAGGATGAAGTCACCTGAGAGAGGAGCCTCATGGCTAACTGCTGAAGAGGATGGCTTGTTGCCCCATGATTTGCCCACCAAGAGTAGGGCTTCTTAAGCCCCCTGTCTCTAATCACATCATAACCTCCAAACCGACCAGTGCCAGTGGAAAACTCTACAAAGGAATCCTCCACCTCAGCAAGCAATGCACTATCCTGATAAATCCGCTGAAGCGCCTCTTTCCTCCCCTGTGAGATTTCACCATCCATGTGAGGAGGGAATCTGCGGGAAGGTCCACCATTCAGCCACTCATGGCTGTAGTATTTGGGGTTCAATGAGTGAGCCAAACAATGTAAAGGTGTACAATTCTTGTCCCATCCGCGGAGAAGAATATCATGTATGGTATCGCAGAAGGCCTCTGGTGATGTCTCATACGGGGGGCACTCACTCTGTAGAATAATGCTCCTCACAGACTCAATCATGGAATCCCATCCCTCATAAACCTCTCCTAGGATGGGTTTGTCTGTATCTGCAACTCGAAGCAAAGAGATGATAGGGTCCATGATCCGAATAATTAGATCTACCCTCTCCCACCAAGCATCATCTAGTACCGTGTCCTTCACTCTTTTAGAGGCTGCCTGATCTGTCTTTCTCCAAAAAGACCAAAACTCAGAAATAACCATGGACCCAAGAGCAGTCTTGACCTCCCTCAACCTCTTCAACATCATGAATGAAGATGCAAACCGTGTATCAGCAATCTTCAACAATGATAGATTGCTGTACTCCTTGTAGATAGTGAGGGCATTTGTATGATTTTGCACAAAGTTACGGATATGTCTTGCATCCTCAATAATGCTTCCAATCCAAAGCACATCAGAAGCAATGGATTTCAGTGCTAAGTTCAATGAATGGACAATGCAAGGTGTCCAAAACACTTGTGGATATTTAGCTTCCACAATCATGCCAGCCGCCTTGCAAACAGGTGCATTATCTGTAATGATTTGCACACAAGAATCAACACCTACCTCTTCAATAACTCTAATAAATAACTCACCCATAAATTGTGCATCCTTGTATTCGCCAAGTGTATCCACTGCTTTCAGGAAAACTGGACCATTCAAGGAAGACACCATGAAGTTGATGATTGGGTGTCGTGCTGGATCTGTCCATCCATCAGAAACAATGCTAACCCCAGATGTTGGCCATGATGCCTTAATAGGCTCGAGCATTTTTTGCACCTCTTTTTTTGCCTTCGTCAACAATGTGGTTCTCAGCTTCTCTGACCCAGGAGGCACATACCCTGCTGGAGCCCCTTGAGTTAGAGCTCGGCACATCTCAACAAATAAAGGTGAACGTGCAACATTAAATGATATGAAGTTTTGATAGAAAAAGAAGGCAATGGTGAGATCAAGCTCGTCCCGTCTCTCTTTTTGGAAAATCCTGTCCATTGGACCAAGTGATCTTCTTTTTAATGCGTGTCCCCCAGTAGAAGTAGAACTCTCAAATGGAATTTTGGAGGTGGCTTTCCTCAAAAATGGAAGGGGGTCTTCATTCTTGCCCTTGGGTGCTTTTGATTTTGAAGCCAGTGCCACATGTTCCATACCAACATGGGCCTCCTTTTCCAATTCTTTTCTCTTTTGTTTAGGAATATCTTTACAAGCTACAATCCCCTTACCAGGTATAGCCAACAAATGTGCTCTCACACGGTGATATGTGCTTGTGAAAGAAATGTTACAAAAGCTGCATTTCCATTGCACATTGCCTCCTCCCTTTCCCTTGCTGTTTGACCCATCCTCTCTTGCGACATATTTCCACAATGGATATTTTTCATTGTCTTTAACTCCTCTTCCCTCAAGATTACTTGCAGCAGACTCTGATGATATTGGGGGAGGAAGAGCATCTCTACCCATGAAATTCTTTCCCTTCCTTGCTGCCCCTGCCGTTGATTGAGCCATGTTACCTCAACCTGTAAAAAAAATGAACAAACAGTCAAACTGCTGTAAAATTTTTAAAATGCAAACAGCAAAAGAAATGAACAAGAATCAAGTTCATTTTATAGGCTAGCAGTGGCTCACTGCCAACTGGCTGTATAATGTATTCTATGTTGCTGTATAAAAAATTAAAGACAGTGTTGTAAACTTCTACACTGCCAGGACAGGCCAAGGTCTGAGTGTTATAAAAGACAGTGTTCTCAGCAGCCCTAAATATGTTGAATTTGTGGCACTTCTGAGTACTCTAGGCCTATGCACAATGGGCTATCTTTATCAGCTATACGCACAGCCACTAAGAGGAAGACTTCAGCTCTTTCCAACTCATGCCAATGTGGAGAAACCCGGCCCAGAATTCAATAATACGCAGAGGATGACCCCACACTTACTCCGTTTAGCATTTCAATCACATTATGGAGGCTAAACTATGCCCAGAAATGTACAACGAACTCATTCTTGACTCTGATTTATAGGTTAATGGCCTGTTCTAACATGGATCTTCACTGCAGAACTAAATTATGATGTTTTTGTATATATCGATAGCCGTAAGTTGAACATTACGCAAGCATTTTCTACTTTAAAGCTGTGGCCATGAGATACATATTTCAGACAAAGCCAAGTGTGTCCATTCTGCCAACTGAATAGTGAATACCATACTCCGTTTATAAAAATATCCAAACCCAACACTCTTATTACACACGCTTCTGCTCACTCATTCCATCATCAAGGTAATAAACAAGATGCACAGACTCAGTTCTTGTCATTGCAGCTCTGAAATATTACATATGTAACCTTTATTATAAAACACAGTGGGCCGTGGCGTATACCTTTGTTCTGTCTATTTATTAATTTAACTATGGTTCATATATGTATCATGGTCATTGGTGGCCCGCATCTATCTATAGCTCACACAGAAATGGATCGCACAGTGATAATATAACACTGGCGACTCGTTCATGATTTCAAAGGCTCGTTCTTAACGACTGGAGCATTGTTAGATTTCAGTGGCTCAGATTATATGGCGTTGCTCCATACGTTGTGGTGACTGGTTCTATATACCCGTAACCCAACATTACAGTGGTTCAAGGGTTTTGTGTCACGCAATTTATGCAAACTGATCACTGATAAGGCGTGAATCGTGATACATATTAAGTTTTAACAGCTCAGCAAACTAACCTTAAACCTGCAAATTGCAATGCGGTCCGCCGCTCCAAATCGCTGTTACTCGCTCCAAATCGATGTTAAGGTTGCAAATGCGGTCAAATGGGAATGAGAACAGCGAACTTAAACCTACAGCAGCCCGAAAAACGAATCCGAAACCAGGATTCGATTCCAAAATCGTGACACGTTCTTCATTTTTTTGACTCGCTCATGACACGACGTACCCGGATATGACACGACGAGTCATTGAAACATGACACGTGTCAGGACAGAATCGTGTCCGATTCGTCCGATTCGGGATTCGTCCAGGGGTTTGGACGAATCCGGTTTCATAGGTTGTGAAGCATTTTGTCATGGATGTTCAAGGAGACATAAAATGACGGGGAATTGTCACCAGCAGGTTTAGTCATTGGGCTAAGCACAACTGCAGGTTTATCATCTTGTAAATTCACATAGTCATTGGATGTTTGTGTGGCTTTCAGCTCAAGGGCATCAAGGATGGGCTTCTTAAAGACCTCACTCTTTACAAGTTCTATCAGAGGTACAGATATTTTTAACTTCTGGACTTCTGATTCAAAATTGAAAGGGAAAGGGGACTTGTCAGGGCCTCTTACCTCTTGAGCCGGTGTTTTGAGGATGATGGGATCAACCGTCGGTCGCTTCTCCTTGCTGATCCGCTGCTTTATGGGGACAAAAACTCTTTCGGCAGGATTCTCTTTGACATTACTTGTTCTTGACCTCAAGTTATATCTTTGCTGGTCTTCAGTCTGTAGAACAACTTCTCTGTCCCACTTTTGACTGGTCTGGTCCCTGAATAATGACTCCTCATAGGCAGCTAATGTCAAAAAGGCAGCACTACCCTTGTCTTCCATGCAGTGAATCTCATCCTCTTCATCAAACTGCTCCTCCTCCATGACTACGTTCTAGAAAGGAGTCTTAACCCTTTGTTCTTCATTGGCCTCTTTGCCCCTCTGAATGATCTGCAATTGTTCATTTGCTCTTCTGAATGGATTTGGATTTTTAGGAGCAAATGTATTAGGAAGCCTTGCTTTCCCAGAACTCTGCTCAACCTTCAGTTTGGATATTTCAGTAACCAATGACTCTATCATTTTAGTCACTTTGTCTATTTTGGGTTCTGAAGATGAGGAGGAAGAGGAAGACTCACCTCTCTGCCTCCTTCTATCAACATGTTCTTTGAGTTTCTCTGCAGCCAAGCTATTGGATTCTACCCCCAAGGCTGCATCTTGCATTTCAGCTAGGGAGGCACACCTTCTCTCTCTTAACAACAGGCAGAAATCATAATCAAAGGCATTGGCATAGGTGAGTTTGGCAGAGGTGGGGGTAGGCTTCACTTCGGCTGGTATCTTGCTATATATACGATTGAATCTTTTATTAAAGTCAGACAATGACTCCCTATTTTCCCTTTTCAGGTTTCCAAACTCAAAATGGTAGTATAGTAGGTCTTGCTTATCTCCCCAATGCTTTAAAAACACATCATCTAATGCTTCAATGTCTGCTATAGACCTAGGGGTCAGTTCTCTGAACCACTTTCTAGCCTCTCCATCAAGGCTTTGGACAAATACTCTCATCCACACATCATCTTCACTGATATCTAGGTTATCAACATAGCTATAAAAAGACTCAAGGTGTTCTTCAGCTATTACTCCCTCTGTCCCAGTGAACTTAGGCATGCATTTCTGATATTCTCTTGCAGGCATGGCATTCAAAGGAATAGGCAGGACCAGGGGTCCATAACAAGCAGCTATGATTCTTTCCATTTTGGTGGGTGCTTGTGGACCTGCCATGACTGGGGTGGATGGAAGGGTGCTAGTAGTCTGAAAGGTAGGGAGCTGAGAAATGACTGACAGGGCTAAAGGAATATGATAGACTGGAAGGGAGGTTTCCTTTGGACTGAGATCCAAAGTGGAACTTATTGAACAAGGAGCTTTATGAATCTCTGAGAGTATTTATTTACTAATAGTGCTATGCTCTATGTTTTCAACATGTGCATGCTCAGTTACAAGCCTTTCTTGCAAAGATACATAAGATTGTTTATGCTTACCTGATCCTGATGCTCCCTTTTGTGATGTCTTTCTCTACTTGACAATCTTCTCAGGGTCAGGTACTAGGTCAGCTAGAGATTTCTGAGGATTTCCCCAAGTATGTCTCACAAATTGAGCCAGAACTGTGATGTGGAGTCGCCAAAAGGTTAGTCCTCCAGTAGAGTTGCCAGATAGATGATTACAACAAAAATTGTGTCCAGACTTTGTTAATCATAAAAGCTGGATCTGTGTTGTTCTCCCAGGGAAGCTGAGCTTCAATCTCCTCTCCCCGGCAACGACGCCAATAATGTTAGGATTCCAAGAAACTCTCCTAGGTTGTAGCTCGGAGATGCCTGGTAACATATAAATTCAACTATTTTTGCAAGGTTTAATGGAAGGAATGATGGTTTGGTTCAAGCCAGATAACCACTTCTACTTTGTTTCACTCCAGACATGCATGAACACCCTCAAACTACAAGGCTTTAGACCACCAATTCTCACAGTTTAGATATTAGGTGAATATGGAGAATGCTAACCACACTAGCAGATACACAAGACCATGTGATGGCCAGCTGAAACTAGTACAGAAGCCTGTAAATCTAATCTATTAATGCAAAGACAGGATGACAGCTCTCCTACATTAGATAGAAAGAAACCTGAGCAACCTATTCAGTGATGCATTCGTGATTCTAACACAGAGATAAGATGACAGTTATCTAGTTCTAAACATCAAGAGATCAAGAACATAGCATATCAGGCACAAGCTTAGAACAGAGGAAAATGGATAGTGAGTAGTTAACAGAAAAAGAAGCTTGTATTTGCTGAAAATGAAGATGAGACGCAGCAAGTGACAAAATGTCTACAGTCTCCAGAAGTTGAAACTTACATCAAATGCCAACCTTGATTACATCTTGCTTTTGGATATTTATAAGTTTACATTACAATGGTGCATGGCCGTTTAGGTATGGAGGGGTCATAATTGACCACCAAATGCATTTAACTGCTTGATGGAGTCTCTGAACGAAGTTGCTTGTTTCAGTGGGTGAATCCGATCTGTTCAGGTGCTGTGTTGTCCTTTAGGCAGTTGGAGTGCTCATATCGGTGGAGTCCATGACTGATAAATTTAGTTACAGGGTCGTGCTACGTCATTTTCCCCTTTGGCCATGCTTTATGTTAAATATGGTTGTTGGGGATATTACGGTAACTGATGCTGACAAAGCTGGTCATCTGCTTATTTGGGCAACAGAATGGTCAAGGACGTGGGATGCATGGGTACATAGACAGTTGAGATGAGAGAGAAGGATGACCGTCGGATCAGAGGAATGAACGATGGAGATGGCTTGATGGAGGCTATCGGATGAGGTGGGAGCGGGGTATGTTAGGGCCGTTGGATCTTCAGCGGACAGATCAGACGGTCATCGGGCGATGAAGTTGCACGGGCAAGGGAAATTTGGTCACGCAGTAACGATTTTCATCGCACCACTTTCAGGCGCTAAGTGGTAAATGCTCGGGGCCGAGCGATTCCATTCAATGATCGACACGTAGTAGCCGATGAGAGAGAAAAACCGCTCTCATCGCGCGCTATCGCTCGATCAAGTTTTCGGCGCAACGAATGCAAAGACCGTCAGATTTTGGCGGAGGTGATCTAACAATGGAGAGTGGTAGAGCGGGTCACCTTTATCGGGTGCAACGGGAGCCGTTGGATCGGCGGGGATGCGGTGTGACGAGTTACGAACGCGCGAAGGCATATGGTATGGTTTTATGGGGGCTTTGTATTTTTGCGCTTGGTGCTGAGGTCAAGGGAATTTTGTCGGGTTTTAGAAGGTTTGTTTAGGAAATGAGGAAGATTAAAGGTGAGAGGGGTGAGGAAAAAGGGAAAGTGACCAATGTAAGCTCCCTTTTGGACACATCTAAACAGACCAGATCTCCTTTATGACCTTAGAAAGTCAGCGCTGCATAGCAGAGCTAACAGTAGCCCTTTCGTAACATGACAAGTGCTTTTGATTAGGTTTCAGTGCTCTTCAGTCTGTTCAGTCCATCTTGTTGCCTCACTTTTGTTTGATGTTCAAACTTCAAAGCTCTTCCTTTTGTTCAATCTTTATATGTGTTCAAAATCAATACCAAGGTATGCTAAAGTGCATAGTAGATTTTAGTTTTCTATTGGTTATAGAGTCCAAGTGTTTTAATATTTTCTCTTCAAGAAGACATGGTAAACCTAGATAAACATCAACAAATAGATTCTGCCATAGGCAATAATTGGAATCATGAATTGAAATTAATAGAGAAGTGTTAAAATTGGCAACTAGGGCCAATCTCCATGTGGGTAATCTTATTTATGGTAGCTGATATTTTTCTTAGATCCCTCTCATCGAGAGGTGTAGGATTGATCTAAAGATCATCCCATTCCGACAAGTGTTCATGGAGATATGAATTTATTTGTGTTATGGGACAATTCGTCAAGGTTGGCCAACAACCAAATTGCCCCCACTTGTGCTCAACGTCTTAGTATAAATAGAGGTGCTTTGAAGGTCATTTGTACACACACTTCTTGTGATCTATTCCCCTCCACTTGTCTTGGGTTTTGGTAGGAGGAGAGATCCTAAGAAGACAATGCTGCCCTAATGGAGAAGATGCCCTAAAATGCAGTAATGAAGATGATGCCCTAAAACGCAGTCATGGAGAGGATGCCCTAGCTCAACGATGTCATGGAGAAGGCATGCCCTGAATCTGAATGCTGCCATGAGAAGAAAGAGTCTTGGATGTGCCCTAGCCGCAGCCAAGAGGGGTAGTAAAAGTGTAAGCCCTCAACGAAGCCAAGAAAATGGTCTTCTGTCTAAGGGAGTTTCAACACTATCCAAGGAGCCCTAGAGGAAGCCCGAGCCACAGAAATTAGGAGGATGTTTGTAGCCCTATGGATGTTGTTAAGAGGGATATGCCATGCCCTCATCCACTATGCTAAAAGAATCAAGGACGCAGTCAACGGAGGTCTTAACTTGTAAGAGACTTTGCTGTCATGAGGAAGCCCTACTGCCTAAACTACTGATCTAAATTAAGGAAACCCTAAATGCTGTCTTTAAAAGATTTTCTAGCCACAGTAGGAGGAGAGTCCTAGCAGCCATTAAGGGAGAGGTATAGCTGCTGCGAAAGGAAGCTCTGATTGCAGTCATAGGAGCCTATTTCAGCAGTCAAAAGAACCTCAACCACAGCAAGAAAGAGACTGATCAACGTGTACATTTGAGAGCTGTTTCAGGGGTCAAATTAAAGGGCTGAACTGCTTGCTAGTAGGAGGTTTGAGTGATCTCTTGCTGGAAGGATATCAACCACCCTATAGGCTGTCATAATCAAGTTCTAAGGACTGTTGTATGCCACTTGAATGCAACTATAATGAGAAGTGAGCATAGACATAGTTCAGTCATTGTTTAGGGCTTGAAGGCTACTCTAAATTGTAAAGGAAATGATATTTCCTTGGAGATCAATTGCAGTCAAATCTGGGCAGATTTTAAGGACTGTTAGGAGACTGCACCTTGGACCTGTTAAAGGAGTCTCGCTGCTCTGCTAGGCTGTAAGCCATAGCAAGTAGCTAAGACTGGTGAGTGCAATGGCATGATGGATGCAGCGTGATGGGTGTAGCTCAGTGATGGGAGCAGCACTATGATGAGAGCAGCTCAGTGATTGAGTGCAACACAGTGACAAGTGCATCATGATGATAAGGTGCAACATTATGATGTGTGCAGCATGGTAATGAGGTCCGTGATGATTGAGTGCAACACAGTGAGGTGCAGCAAAGTGAGGAGCAGCATGGTGATGGAGTCACCTTGGATCAGTGGAACCAGTATGCCTTCTACTCAGCTCATATCAGCTCCCTCATATGCTATCTTCTTAGAGAAGATCTCTACTCTTATTTAGATAAGTCAATATGTTGACTTCTGATGTATATGTGCTATCTCTCTCTACTGAACTATTAAAGAACATATAAGAAGAATTGATCAAGGTTTTCCCCACATTGGGGTTTGTCTTTGGCTAGCACCACATCTTGTGTCCTCTTGTCTTGGCTTGTCTTCTGAGATTTATGTTTATGTTCTATCTGCAGTTTACTTTAATGCTGATGTGAAGATATTGAGCTAACTATGAAAATTGAAATAAATTGCTCTAAGCATAGAATATACCTAAATTTAACAAGAATTAATACTGAAGGAGACATAAGCTAGAAGGAAATAGAGATGATGGAGCTGACAGCTATACTGGGTGATTTTTTTTTCACTTTCCTGTTGAATGCAAAGTTTCTCCCAAACGATCATAGTTTTCCTTACATAATTCCATGTTCCTTCTACATGAACGCATAATAGACGCGTGATTGTATGCCCTTACGATAATCCTCTTCCTGTAACATTAAATGGTTGCACGCTATTTTGTTCGTTTGGCTAGATTTTTAATTTGGCTGTGAAATTCCAAACAATTTGGAGTAAAAAAAAAAATACCCTTTCCATGGAATTGATAGCATGATAATAATAATCTCACTACTAAAAGTTTACGCTGAGGTCTTAAATTTCTGAGTTCAAAATCTAGATATCAAAATATTGTATAGGTGCTGCCCAGTAAGGGAAAAGACAACATGATAGAACGGTTGCCTTGCTGAAAATTGTGCATTGATATACCCAATTCTAGCTGACAGAATGTCTTAAATTTCCGAGTTCAAAATCTAGGTGTCAAAATATTGTATAGGCGCTGCCTAGTAAGGGAAAAGACAGCGTGACAGAAAAGGTTGCCTTGCTCAAAATTGTACATTGATATATCCAATTCTAGCTGACAGGATGTCTTAAATTTCTGAGTTAAAAATCTAGGTGTCATAATAGTATGATAGCATGGTTGTCTTGCTGAAATTGTACATTAAACTCTAGGTCCAATTCTAGTTCAAACACTGAATCTGCTGGTCCAAACATTAATGTTTGCACTAAATTGTGACCTCCATAGTAGAAACCAAGCAACTCCACCAATTTATCCTCGTCACTGTCAAAGTTAAAAAGATAAGGTAAGGTTTACGAATGAAAGAGGACCTTGCTGTATGCAACTCACGGGGTTTGATTCTATGGTAGATCTTAGTTGTTTTTATCCTTGTGCAATTCTTGAATTGCTTAAGATGATTTGACATGGTAGACTAGTGAAAGGGGAAATCTTCCTATAGGTGCTAAGTTTCATGATTAACAAGAACTTCTTCGTGAAGACTTTACAAAGCTCTTATATGAGCAGATATACATTATGGTTCAGCGAGACTTAAGCATGCAACCTAATCTACGGGGGGTTAGCCTAAATGTCACTTTAGCCTTCCTTGGAGTAAGCCTGTAGATTGCACCATCATATTGGTGGGTATTTAATGACAAATTAAGCTTTCAGGTGTCTATTCTTGCCAAGCTAGAACACCGAGAACAGATTGGCCAGTACATGGGCCTCGTCCACTCCTCAATTGTAAAAACGAGGCATAATAATGAATACAGATGGAGAGGTCAAGGATTGGGTTTGAGCTGAAGGACCGTCCTCCTCTTAATCATTTTGGTTACCATAATATATACAAATAGTGCACTTTCAGTATACAATAGAAGATGCTGCATATGCTAATTTTATAAATAAATGGTGACATCCACATGCGTTTGTCTGTCATTATCAGTAGGCATTTCTCATTAAACAATGTCAAAATTCTGATTCCTTTGGCTAGTGTGTATTTTTGTAGAGAATTCAGATATCTTTGGCCATGTCAGGATATGCGGTGGTGTCAAGAAGTCTCATGAGTTAGGAATTGTCGGGTCAGCTGGTGTAGTCTGTACATAGGAAAGAAATTCGTTTTGGAATTATGTATTTAAAAAAAATAAAAAAATCATGTCAACACCAGGAGAGTCAAGTAACCCAGTGACCATGTCTCCTTAGTTCAGGGAGTTTGTCACAACAAATATGACTACATAAGCCAAAGCAGTTTAGGAGACTCACTTCTGTTCCAGCAAAACGCATTTGCATTTGATTAACGACACCAAGGGCATGAACTTGTCCCGTAGGGCCATCTAAAGATTGTTCTGTGGACGGAGAGTATTCCAACCCTGAAATATAAATCCAATGTGTCAGCAACCTGAAGAAAATCACACTGACAAACAATTCTAATACTAAGGTTAATCTCGTTAAATTACCTTGACAGCGTTAGGATTTAACATTTCATTGCTTTGTTATTTGCCTTGGATTTAACATTTCATTGCTAGTGTAAACAAAATTTATGATAGCATCTCCCTCGTGAATTAGTAATTGCTTCCATCTTTCACCATGGTTATGATTTTGGTGGATATGCACGGTATGAATTTTTAGGTAGGGCATCCCCATGAGTTTTTTTGTTTACATCACCAAGGCATTTAAGAAGAATTTGAAACTATGTCTAAGGACTTTCACCTAATCTCTTTTGATGAAGAAAAATAGGCTTGGTCCAAGTTGTTCCACCTTATGAGGGTCAATGAATTTGAGCATGATCGAGAATCATAACTTCATGCTTGAAAACATTTGTTCAAGATTGGGGATAGGACTACTATGGTCTTTTTTAAGGCCTTGGCAATCAAAATCACTAGTGACAAGATGTATGTCCCTAATAGAAAGAGTGGGAGACTGATTAAAAAATGGATGATTAAGAAAGAATCAAAAGCACGAGAGAGAAGGTGTCTGCTCTAGGAGAAAGAATGAGAGGGTGAATTAAAGAGGGGTGATTAGAAATAATTTAATGATCATTACAAATTGTTTCGTTAGTCTCAATTGCTTATATCGAGTGAGAAGCAGTGATGCAACATTTTAAGATGAGGTCTAGAAGAAGGTTATGCGGGAGAAAAGGTGTGATCATGACCATGAATTTTTCTTTATATTGGTTAATTGTTTCTATGCATGGAATCGATGATTTTTTTTTTCTAAATATGTCTAAAGTCTATTACTGTAACAAAATGATACATGGAGGCACTAGCCTCTGCAGTTCTTAGCCAAGGTTCATGACATATTGCAACCAAAACAAAATGAAGACTGCCCAGAAGAGGGAAACCAGTCCAATCCAAAATAGGTTCGTTGCCCTGCAAGGGAAACCAGCGTGTGAACATAGAGTGATATTCTATTGAAAACAACTTCAAAACTAACTATTTTGCTCAAAAATGCAAAAATAAACCCATAGGACTGGGTGCCGGGAACCTGAAACCTGAAGACACATGTTGGTTTAGTTGTCATTTGGTGTTGACGGGTGTTCTTCAAGAATTGGACACCTGTATGCATTGAGGTCATCCTCGTCTTTTGGCAGTTCACCCGTGTCTTCCTTCTCCAGATTTTCTCAGTTCTGCTCTTCTGCAGAAAGATTGCCTTGAGCAATATCATTCTTCTCCATTGTGCGAGTGGGATGTCCTTCAGCGATGGAGGGCTCCTCCTGAAATGTGATTGTTATGGTGGCCTTGATAACAGGTCGATCCAGAGAGCATTGGTATGTGAATTGAGCTACGTAATTGGAGTGCTGAGAGCTGGAAGGGAGAGTAGAATCTGATGGACAGGTTTGCGTAGACTGGGAGCAAACAACGCTAGTGCGACCTCTCCCATTGCATGTATTAGGATAATGAGCCGAGAAGTGATTTGACGAGGGGGAGGAGGAGTTAGAGATCGTTGAGGGTGAAGAATGGAGCATTCTGCCTCTGCTGCTGCCCCTCCTGCAACACATTGTTGGCACAGCCGAGGCATAATTTCATAGGGAGAAAGGGACTGACTGTGAGGAGTAGGCACAAAGTAGAAAGGGTCACTTTGGATGGCGTTATTAGAGGCAGAAGGCTCAGAAGTGAGGGTCAGGTTACATAGCAGGCTCTGCGAATAGTAGTTGCCCTTCCCAAACTCTATACAACAGAGAATATTGCATCTCCTGCTTGTTGTCATGCGAGTGCTTGGCTCCACGACAGCTAGGGGGCACTTTCATTTCAGAGGCAGAGGAGCATGAACAGACGAGGATGTGGGCCGAAGAGTGCCTGAGGTTTCCATAATGAAGAGCCGAGGCGGGATGGCGTTGGTAAGTTGGTGTGAGTGCCACATTGAATTGCATTTATGAAGGCTATAAACCAGTTTTATTGCGTTGTGTGCGAGCTTACGGGTGGCCATGTGGCTATGCCACTTGCCGTCCCTTATCTCAGCCATCACATCATTCTTTGTGAACACCCACATCTAGGAGTTTTTCTTCTTTGTGCACCAGGGCAGTGCATTCCTGTAATTGAGTGATGTCATTAAGGATGGTGAGGGATCCTGATCTAAGTACTTGATCGTTGTCTACCCTTGTATTTGCCAAAAGATCAACAACCTTGTTGCCTTCCCTCTTGACATGATTGAAGGTGATAGCTCTTCTATTTTTTAACCATTGCTCAATGAGTTCTAAACGAGCCGCAAGTCTCCAACTAGTAGCCACTTTAGAAGCCGGGGTTCCCAGTTGAATATGATTAGCCATGTTGATGAGGATTTGGGAATCCCCTTCGATCACAACAGGGTGAAAATTGTGTTGATGAGCCAAACAAAGTCCCTACCATAGACCTTCCAGTTCTGCTGAGTTATTCGTATCCCAGCCAATTGATCCAAAATAAATTAAAAGAGGGGTGCCTTCATGATTCCTGAATATACCTCCATATCCTGCCTTGCTCAGGTTGTGTTTTGAGGCACCATCAAAGTTTAACTTGATCATACCCGTTGGAGGGGGATTCCATTGAGTGAAGGGCTAGAAGTGGTAGGAGAGATGTTGACACCATCCTGAACCGGCAGAATCAGGGTATTCCAATTCTCCCAAATATTCCGTTCCTGTGCTTGAGTGGGAAGATCATCTGCATGCCATTTCTGGAAAGCCAAGGTTTCTTGAATATTCTGGCATAAATTTCTCCAAATGATGTCCAGGGGAGTGCATTGATTCTTAAAGATTCGCTTATTTCTTTCCTTCCAAATTGTCCAAAGAAGCAGACCCAAAAGGATTTGCCATAGAGAATTTAGTAGCTTGCTGTTGTAGGGAGTGGAGGCCCAGTTACAGATGGTGCTAATAATGTCCCCTAAAATTTTGCAGGTTCTTTGACACATGAAGCTGAGTTTTTCCCATAATTTGTTGGCTAAGTTGCATGAATCCATGAGGTGCTGAATGGTTTCGTTTTGTTGATCGCAATTGGGGCAGTATGAGGGTTCGTGGAATCCTATTTTAATGAGATTATCCCATGTGAGAATTATTTTGTGACAAAGCAACCATATGAAAGAAGATACTTTGGGCCGTATTCCAGGGGTCCATATACGTTCCCAGATTGGGTCCACGAGTTACTGAGTTTGAATCATCAAACCATATGCCTCCTTAGTTGAAAAAATTCCCGCGGGGTGTATCCCCATCTTAAAATGTCCTTTTTATCTGAATATCTGATTTTCCTATTGTTGAGCTCTGTGTCCATTGCTTTGTAGAAGTCCTCCATTTCTTGATGACTGATCTGTTTTGCCTTTTTCCATTGCCTGTATCCCTGGTTGATGTGTTGAGTCCAGTGCTGAGAGACTTTGTCATTCTAATGAATAGCCTGTTCTTCAAGATTTTTGGGATGGATGGCTTCTAATAATTTGGGTTGTTGTTGCCATGAGTCAACCAAAAATCTAGTAGTGCCACTGTCTCTAATCTCCCAAAAACTGTGCTGTTGTATCATTGCCTTGTGCTATTTTGCTGCATTCCAAATTAGAGAGCCTGCATCATTATTTGTGAGTCTGATAAGCTCTTCCGACGGTCGATTATTTGCATATTTTGCAGCCCATAATTTGGCCCATGGTGTGTGTGGGGCTGATAACCATTGCCACCATAGTCTCGCCCCCATCATTGCGTTACTATGCTGAGGATCCCGCAATCCAAGGCCTCCCTGCTTTTTTGGTGTGCAAACTGTCGACCATTTCACTAGGACCCATTTGCGATTTTTCCCTGAGGATCCCCATATAAAGTTGCATTGTATGTCCTTGATCTTTTTGAGCACCCACTTCGGCGCTGCGAGAACAAAGAAAAGGTATAGAGGCATAGTTTTTAGTACCGTTTTGACAAGAACGAGCCGACTTTCCATATTGAGGGCTCTATAAGTCCATGAAGATAGGCGGCCTTCAAGTTATTTTAGGAGTAGATGCCAGGATGCATGCTTTATATCAGATTCGATCAATGGTTTTCCCAAGTATTTGGATGGAATATTGGTGACAGGAAAACCCATGATTCTAGCTATATTTCTTTGTGTTACTGAGGAAGTATGAAAGAAGAAGATTTGAGACTTAACAATGTTAATAGTAGCTCCTGAAGCCTCAGAGAAAGTATCTAACAAGGATTTGAGTGTATAAGCTTCTTAGACTGAAGGGTGCCCAAACAACATATTATCATCCATGAATTGTTGATGAGTGATGGCAGAGGATTCGTGGACAGAAATGCCTCTAAGGTTTTGAGAATGAAGAGCATGCTTTATAAGACGACTTAATCCTTCTGCCATGAGGACAAAAAGAAAAGAGGAGAGGGGATCGCCTTGACGTGTGCCTCTAGAGGGGGAGAAGGGGCGAGAGGGGATGCCATTTACTAAGATGGAGAAAAAGGTGGATGAAATGAGATTCATAACCCATCTGACCCAGGTTGGGCTGAAGCCAAAGGCTGTAAGCATTTGTTTTATGTATGTCCAGCTTAATTTGTCAAATGCTTTAGATAAGTCAATTTTGAGAAGCATACCTGCCTGTTTGTTGTGCTTTAGGTAGTGAATGATCTCATGTGTCAGAATTATGCCATCTAGGATTTGCCGTCCCTCCACATATCGTGATTGTTCCTGCGAGATAAGCATAGGGAGCAACGGCTTGAGTCTGTTGGTGATGACTTCCGAGATGATTTTGTATATAACATTGTAGAGTGCTATGGGTCTAAACTTCTTAGGAGTATTTGGCTGATCTTCTTTGGGAATGAGAGCTATGAAGGTTGCATTTAGAGACGTAAGAAGCCAGTGCATAGTATGAGATTCTTTCACAACTTTCCAAACCTCTAGGTTGATGAGATCCTAGAAGTGATGGAAAAAGTTGGAGGTAAATCCATCAGACCTAGGGGCTTTCCCATCTTTCAATTGAACTATTGCTGATTTGACTTCCAGAAGAGTGACCGGTCGAAGTAATAGCTAATTGTGCTCTTCTGTTATAATTTTTAGCACATGCTGAAGAATTTTCGGTTGCCTGTTTACTTGAGGCTCTTGATGTATAGATTTAAAGTGGGTGAGGAGTTCTCTCTCAATGTCATCATGTTCCTCCATTCTTTCTCCCTGCTAATTCTGAAGTTGTTCAATGTTATTATGCATTCGTCTCTGTATGGTGGTGTGATGAAAGAATTTGGTATTCCTTTCCCCCTCTTTTAACCATCTGATTCTTGATTTTTGTTTCCAAAGTACCTCCTCTTGTTTCCTTCTGTCTTCTAGCTGAGTAAGAAGGTCTTGTTCTTGATTTTCTAGTGTTTCGGTTCTCCCTTCCTCGATAATTCTCTACTGAAGCTCCATCATGCTTTGCTCAAGTGTTTTTTGAGCTTGAAAAATATTTCCAAAGGTGGAATGATTCCATTGCTTGATTTGCCATTTGAGATTCTTTAGTCGTTGTTGGAATTGATATATGATTGATCCTTCAGGAGGAGTGAAATTTTCCCAAGCTGTTTTGACTATATTTTTGAAGTTTGGATGAGAGAGCCAGAAAGCTTCAAATTGGAAAGGCCTTCTGGTAGAGTCTCCCGGTCTTTGCCATTGAAGTGAAATGGGAAAATGGTCCGAGCCTGACATAGGCAAGATTGAGGGTGTGATGTCTCTTCCCAGGTGAATGGCATTGTTTGAAATGAGAAATCTATCCAGCCAAGATGCAATTTGTTAGGATCCTGATCTTTTGTTGTTCCAAGTATAGATTCCATTATTGAATGGTAAATTTATTAGCTAGTTGTTTTGTATATAGCCTCTGAAGCGACTACTTTCATTGTCCAGTTTGACTCTGCCTCTTTTTTTCTCTTCTAGTTTAGTAATCATGTTGAAATCCCCACCTGTTATCCACAGTGGGTGTGTTCTGGTGGAATTAAGAGCTTCCAATGTGTTTAGCAGCGCAATCTTTTGCATGAGTCCTGAGGAAAATATACATTTGACAGATGACCATGTATATTAGTTCCTATAATGTGGAAAGTGGCCTGTATGAGATGATGCGAGGCATGAAAGTCTGTGAGTAAGATAGCTTGCGTATTCCATGCGATGGCGAGTCCTCCCGAGGTGCCAGAAGCATCCACTGCTATTGAGTGACATCTTGGCCAAGCTCTAGATAGAACGGAACCCAATGTATTATTGTTGCATTTTGTTTCTTGCATAAAAAATATTTGTGGTTTTTCATGCTGTATCATGTTTTTTATCATTCTGTATTTCCCAGGGTTGTTGAGTCCTCTTAAATTCCATGAGATGAGCTTCATGGCTGACCAGTGGGTAACGACCTATAGTACTTAGTTAACTTGGAATATCTTCCTAACTCCACCAACATTTCCCCAATGATGATGGTTCTTTGCAGATCTATCTTTCTTCCCCTTTTCTTGCTATCTTTGTGGATATTTTTCCCGTCCCAGTTGCTGCCTGGTTGTATGCCTAAGGTTCTCTGTTGATGCACTCTTGAGAGGATTACTTCCAAATTTTCAAGCTGCATATCCGGAATTTTGTCAAACTCTTTCTTTCTGCAAGCTTAATCAAGACTGCAGATGTCTAGGTCTCTGAGGTCAAAGCTCTCTGGTTCCTCATCCATGTTGTCGGCTGCTCTCAGGCATTGAGTCAGTTGTCCTGGTAGGATCTAATAAAAAGCTATCAATGTCCATTCCTTTTGCCTGCCATAGGACTATATCTGTTTCCTGGTTGGGGATGTATGGAGAGGCTGCTATCTTTTGATCAATTTTCGGATCATGCAAAGGTATAATAGAATCAATAATTTGAGTTGAGGTAGATGGAATGGTGGATGGTTCAATAGGTTTGGACGGATCTGCTTTAGGCATGGAATGTTGTGACAAAATATCAAAGCTATTACTAGTGGAGGGTGCAGAGGAAGTGGGAAGGGTTGGGGGTAGGTGGGGGCTTTTTGGCATGCTTCTTTCGATTGGTAACCTTGGTGAATCCTTCGGAGACAGACTTCTCCGAGTTATCATTGGTTTTGGGGGAAGAATTTAATGGATAGTCACGGAATAGATTGCCATGAGCATGGTATCTTCTACATCTGAAGGGCACATGTTCATAATCTATGGGCTGAATCCATTCAAAATCATCATGAAGTAGGCTTACTGAATTTGTGAGGGCTTTGCCTAGTTGCATGTAGACGCAGATGCGAGCATACGAGGTATACCTTCGGAGCTTTGTTTCCTCTATAATCTTTATGAATTCTCCTAGTCCATTGCCAATGGATTTTAGCGATTCTTCATCCCAATATTCCAGAGGCAGAGAGTACATTCAAATCCAAACTGGCGCCCAGCTGAAGTCCTCTTTGTCTGGATTAAATCTTTCAATGCAATCCCTTAAATACAGATCCGTTGCATTAAAGAAATAAGGGCCTCCGTCTAAGATTCTATTCCTATCTTTGATGCAGTTGAATATAGCATTGAAGAAACCTTTTGGCCCTAGTTGTAGGGTAACATGTCCTTTTGGTTTCCATTTTGAAGCAATCCATCCCTGCAAGGCTTTCTCTGTTGGTCAGAAACCAATGAATTTACCTATAAGCGTATGATCCTTCATAAACTGTATTTGGGCGTTGATTCGATGGCTTGGTAAGTCGATCTTGGGGCATTCTGCTGCTATGGGCTTGCAGGTGGACGATGTCGCCTTCATGGGTTCTGCATTTTCTGTGGAGGTTTCTGTTGCCCTTTGTTCGAAGCTTTCGCCTCCTGCTACTGGGCGGATTGATTCTGCGGCTATACCGCTGTTCCGGACGATGGCTTTTCATTTTCATTGGTATTCAAGTTGGGATTTCGGCTCTCATTGTTACCTATGGGGGGAGGCCCCGTGGCCTCCCCCATATGAATATTCCTTACGTAGACTCTGTCAGTGCGTTTGAACCAGCGCCTTAGAGACTACGTCGCTGCAATGGAGGCTTTCTGCACTTGTACTCCTACCGTGGTAGGGTTTTTCAGAATCCCTATACTGCCATGGTTCACGAGCTCCTGCACAATTAATGGAAACAGTTGAACGAATGAGGGTAGTCACTTGACCAAGAAGGCTAACACGTGGTTATTGCAGGTTTTTGGAAAAATTTTGGACCAAAGCAAATCATTTATGAGCCAGATAATAGCCAAGCATGAAGGAACAAGGGTGAGGATTCGTAGGAAGGGTGTCTCGTGCACTAAATGGCCCCTTCCTCGTTAAAAGAGCAAAAGAGCTCAACTACTTTGGGGATAAATTGCAACCTTTGATTTGTGATTATTCCTAAGAATATTCTAATATTTATTGGAGATTAAATCCCTATCATCCACCAAAAACTTGTTGATAATTAAATTAAAAATTTGATAACCTTATGCCAAAATAAAGAATCCTATCAATGTAACGAAAATAACATTTATTGTTTTTTAAGAATAAGTAAAAGGGATATATTAAATATTTTTCAAAATGTCATTTATTTTTTAAAATCTAATTAAAATAATTTGAAATTGATAATTTAAGTTTAGGTTTCACAACTTTTTGATGGCATTAAATTTATTTATACATTTAAAAATATACTTTGAGAGAAATATAAAATTAAACACTTATCAAAACCCATATTAAATAATTTTGATGAAAAAAAAATAACAAATAAAACATTTAAATTCCCTTTAATAGAAATGAATATACCACGGAAGAGTAATTTATAATATCAATCCAATCAAAAATAAATAAATCAATGAGGTACAATTTCTAATGTGTATGAAGATATTGAACTACATTATAATATATGAATATCTAAGGATGAAAAAAATGTTTAAGTTACTGAATGTAGGGGTTCCATGATATCCCATCCTAGATTGAGCTCCAGATTATATTTTTCAAACCTGAAAAACAATAAATATATATATATATATATATATATATATATATATATATATATATATAAATAAAACCTAAGGGGTTTACGAATTCTACTGTAAGTTCTACAAAGCAACATGGAACTTGGTCAACTTATATTTGCAGGTCTATCAACGACTAGTAAGAACTTAATCACTTCGGGATGTCTTCAATTAGGGTATCATAAAATTCATCCTCGAGGTGGGGAAACCTAACTTGATACCATGCCATACAACAATCACTTCGCTTAGTACATCATGAACAATTTGGGCCTGGGCTTAAAGTTTGCATTATAAAGCATACACTACCTAATATAATCAGGTTAGAGCATAAATGCTTCATATGAGGTAGATACATCCTAGATGATCTTATTGGTATGTGTGAAGGTGTGGAATGGGCTTGTGTTATTGGACTTGATTCTATTTTTATAAGATAGGTTTTGAGAGGGACTGTGACGAACTGGAGAGACCATTCATCCTTGTATCTATGAAATCCTTGGGGTTTGGCCCCTTTTTCATTAGAACAATTGATGCATTGTTTGTTGATGCCTCTCCTTGCTTTTCCATTAACATAAGATTAATCCCATGAAGACGTGTCATGGGTTTTGGCAAGGATGTGTGAATATGTGATGAAATTAGATTCTCAGTCGAGATCTCGTATACTCTATTGACATATACTTGAATTCAACACCAACCCTTGGTCAAAACAAACTCGCGATGAGAGCTTAAGACCCAAACTATCTAACTCCAACTTCTCTTCATAGGTTTTGGGGTTTTCCAAATTTTGTATGCACCATGGATCACCAATCCATAGAGGGTTTTGTTTCCTTCATGGGATGTGTTGTTTCTATAAGCTTAAGATTGTGAATCTTCAACTATTTATTTAGTGTTACTTGGTTTTCCTCAAGGAAGACTTTTTTGGTTTTTTGTTTCTAGATGGTAGTTATGTTCAATCATAATGTATGGGATATTTGACCCACATTCATATGGAAGTTTGGATATCTTGTTGTACAATCACCCAATGCTCATTATGATTTTCCCATTGTACTGTATTGTTTATATTACATTAATAAAATAAAATAGCTTACCAATAAGGAAAAAAATTATGACTAAATGCTCTCTCTATACATCTATTCACACATTGCACATGCGGCCCCTTTATCATGTTGAACATTATTACATATAAATGTACGTGTCCCATGTACATTTAACCCCATATATTCCCCCCTGTATCATATCATATTCATATAAATCCATATATGTTCCCCTTGGGGCCATACCATGGTACCATCCTTCATAAAGCTTTGTCCTCGATGCTTTGCAACTGAAGGTTTTACATGTGATGAAGCCATGTAATATGGTTTTCTTGTTTTCCTTCTTTATTCTTTCCAAAACATTCACCTAGCCAAAATTTGAAACCACCTAATTTTTCCCCTAAAATCTTCATTGGTGTGCCATAGGACCTAACATCCCCCTCTAATCCAACTAATTAAAATGGGCATTTTGAGAAAATTAGAAATCCCATTAAATTCAAAATAGTGTTTGGAAAATTAAACATTGGTTCACTTTTTTTAGTATGCATATTTCAAATTGTTTGAAGGTGTGATAAACAGACCATGCATAATCACCATATATTATAGCAAATCCATAAGCCATCCTTATGTCGATTTCAAATTCTAAAATATTATAGAAATCCGATGGACATGACCGAAGTCCATTGATTGACTTTGCTCATGTCCATGAGATTTTCGAAATGTTCCAACATCTGAAATCGGGTTGCACTCATGCAAATTCATAATTGACTAAGCCCTGCAAGTTTCCAAGTTTGCGTAGTGAAATGGTGCATGAGTTATTCCAAAATATCTTCCAACAATCAAAAACAAAATAATGCAAGTCATGGGAATGTGGAAAATGTGTAACTATGCAATTATTTCAAATTATAGAGTAACATCACAAAAAGCAGTGTTGTGAGTAGTCATGTAACCACAATGTACCCAAATACATTGAATACCATAGCCATCTTGAGCCATTCACTAAAAACACCTAAAGCAATATGATAAATCCACAAAAGGCACGGAGAAAATGATAGGAAAAGAGGTTCATATGGAAATCCTCCAGATATGGACATAGGGATTAAGGGATACTTTCATCAGCACTAGAAGATGTAATTTGGACCTGTGTTACGTTGACACACACTATGAATTATTAATGAGTTGTCTATTTTGAAGGGGTGTATAGAGGGACATTAACACACTCTTTCTACAAGTAGGCGCAAGATCCATATGGTATGATAAGAATTATAAACAAACATGATAATTATACTTTAAAGGTACAAGTACAAAGAACATGTATCTTGTAGATTTTTGTGTGTAAGGAAAATAATCAATACACTTCTTAAGTAAGTTGAACAAGAATACCTTTTGGATATCTAATTGTGATTGATTGGTCTGAAATGAGGGCTTAACATCTTGTCATACTTACAAGAACCTCTCACTCCAAAGCTTAACAATTATTTGATCTAGCTTATGTTGACAATTGCGGAATTAAGTACTTGAAATAGGTGTATGTATTTGTATGTTTTTAACTGTTTAAGTGCTTTAAGTTGATTTGTTTATGCTGATACTAGACAACATAACAACCATATAATGCAGCAAAAAACATCAATGCATAACAACAAATTTAATCTAGGAGTTCACCCGAATATCGTGGGCTACGTCTCCTCGAGCTTCTGTCAATTTGACTTGGCTCTTTGGGATTATGGCTTCAATTCTTTTACAAGTTTCACACTCAAATCCAATGGTTATTGAATGAACCAATGGGCTTAGAAAATCATCTGAATCCCTGTCATGGCTGTCATCATTCTGCAAACAGATCTAAGATCCCTTAGACTTGATTCCTTCAAACGGTGCCCTGAGATTCTTAATGGCACTAACTCCTTCAGAATTATTCAACTGTCTATGAAACCTCTTCTACTGTCTCCAACTCATATCAGACATCAACAATAGACTGTTCATTTGTTCAAAATGAGCACTGCATCCCCGATCTAAGCCTTCCTCCATGGATGGCACTGGGCTGCCTCAAACTTCCCTGTAGCATCTCGGCCTTTAGAAGTCTTCAGATGCTTCTATAAATCCTTGCAACGGATTCATAAGGCTCATTACAGTCAGGAATTATTGTTGGCTCGCTAAGAATGGATACTGGTAGCTCCTACAACTACCTCCAACCCCTGGTGGCCTTGAGCTCCAAAATCTCCCTGGATGAAAATCTCCTTGAAGATGGCTTCTTCAACTTCTCTGGATTGCTCCATTGGCTTTAAAAGGCCTTAATTAGCCTAGCCAGCCTCTTGGTTCACTCTCTTAGGTCGAAAATAACTTCTGGAGTGCATTTAATCAGTAACTCCTAGTAATCCTCCACTAAATTTGGCTAACTATAGTTATTTTGGCAAATTCCGCCTTTTTTGGTGCTCTGCCAAGCTTGACTGCCAGGCTAAGCGTTAGCTTAACCGTTGGGCACACATGTGATGGGTAGAATCGGCGGTTAGGGAGGAGGCTGTTGTGCTGGCGGTTACCGTTACCTCTGGCGTGCATGTGACCGGTATTACCGCCGACGGTTAGGGATAAGGTTGGCGGTTAATTAACGTCTAACGGTTTGGAGAGGCGCTAACACTGGTGGTTACATTGTGGCATGTGAACAAGGTTATGGGGATTGCTGGCGGGTAAGACCGCTGGTGATCCTGACCCCTAAACCGCCGACTGTTACAGTTTAAATACAACATTTTACCATAGATTGTTAAGAACCACTGTAGCGGAGTTGGTCGCGCGTGTTTTGGTCATGCCAAAGGTCACGGGTTCGATCCCCCTGGACCCCAACATAATTTTACATGACCATTCTAGGGCCATGTGGCAGCCTCCTAGCTTGCCACATGTCAGCTCTTGATTGGTCGACCAAAAGGAATATTCTGGGGAATATTCCTTGTAATATTCTTTTTCTAATATTTTACAAAAAACATTTAATCTTTGGAAATTGCAGTTTACTGGACTTTTTCAAATGGCGATAACTTCTTCATATGGTGTCAGTTTTTCGAACCGTTCATGGCACCGAAATCAGGAAGATGAGATCTATCTGGTCATTCAGGTTCGACACTCTTTCGAACACTTTGAAATTTGAGCTATCATTAAAGTCCTGGATCAATATCTGATCACTCCTCCCCATTGGGAATCTTTTGGACCCCAAAAGACTGATATACTGATCTGAACAGTAGATGACAGTACAATACCCTCTTCTTTCAGCCTTCATACACTTTCCTACATGGCAGGTGCCTTTGAACCAAAACTTGAAGGTAGTCGATGCTTCCCTTCTTGGATGCGCTTGTCCTCCTGTTAAGAATTGTCTTGCTTGAACTCATTCAGAATTTACAGAAGGTAGTCGAACATCGCTTCCAAACTACTTTCATGGTGACCTTTGCTGCTGCAAATCAATATCAACATGTGGATCATCCTGAAACACATCGATTATGGAAACTTCCTTTCCATTCTTACCATACTCTTTCTCTACTTTCTTCAAATTTCGTGGAAGCATTGTTGGATTCAGAGTCCAACACCTTTCAACAATATGTCCTTGCTTATGGCAATAAGTACAACACATGTTCATCTTCTTGATAGCATAATTTGCCTTGTCCAATGGACCTTTGGTTTCTTGCCTTCTTTCCTTCAAAAGTTTCCTGTATGTGGCCATTCTCTTCCAACATCTAGAAACACTATGGTTAACCAAACCACAAAAAGAACATGCAATTAATTTCCAATGCTTATGTGGAAATTTATCATGCTTAACATAATCAAAATAAGTGTGATGGAAATTAGGTTTATACCTTTCTCTTTCACCTTCATTACCTTCATGAGGAGGTGAATCAAATGAAGAAGTAGCTCCCTTTGGAACACCATCAATCCCTTCAATGGTTTTAGAGCTTTCACAACTTTCTGGTTCAAGTGTATGCTTATGTACACCTTCTTCTTGCAAATGATATTTCAAACAATTGCATTCCCCAATAATACAATCTTTACAAACTTGACGTAGGGAACCTGAATTGAAACTCCTTCTAGGAATTGTTTCAATTGCCTTCATGACTGCTTTGAAACTTTCTCCATAAGGTTGTCCATAGCCAAGACCCAAATACTTAGGCCTTTATTCAATCATTATTGGCTCAAAAATGCCTTGTGCATGTTTTCCCAATCCTTTTCCTTCATAGTCCATTTTGGACATTAACTTGGACACTATGCCTCTTGTATGTTTTTCAAAAGAACCAACATAAACATTTTTAGAGGAAATTGAAGTCAAACTAGAATTGTTTATCTCTTCTTCAAGCTGATACTTGACTAAGGCTTCTTTGGTAGCAAGGATCTGTGTCTCCAACTCATGCATCTTTTCTAGATCCATATTTACAATATGAAGTTGTCTCTCCAGTTCCTGCAATTTGTCAAAAAGCAACCGCTTCTCTTCCTTCATGGAATTCAACTGCTCTTGGAGTTCGGTACTCATTTCTCTCACCATATCCATCATGATGAAAAAATATTTCTTGATGTATTTATCAAAGAATCTTGTGAAAGAGGAGGATTTGGAAAACTCACTTGTAGGAGTTGTCATTATGAAAATGAACAAAAGAACTTCAACAAAATTCACAAAGCTTTCAAAGAACTAATGACAAATCTCTGAACTAAATTGCAGTAGAATGAAATTCTTATTCAAACAACCTTTTGCAAACAAACCCTCTTATGCTTCAAGGATTGTCTTGAGGTCCTTGGGGTAAGGAGAATGCCTTCAACCCTTCTTCCTTCTTGTCCTCTCATGGACTTAGCTTTTTAGTATCTTTCCCCTCACCTTTGCAAACTCAAACAATAATCAGTTTACAAACAATCAAACAGTAAAATCCTTTGTACTGTTTAAACACCTATAAAGTCAAACAAGCAAATATATTGCTTTGCCAATCAAGCATCCTACTCTAATACCACCTGATCTGAAATGAGGCTTTAAAATCTTGTCATACTTACAGAACCTCTCACTCCAAAGCTTAACAATTATTTGATCTAGCTTATGTTTACAATTGCGAAATTAAGTACTTGAAACAGGTGTATGTCTTTGTATGTTTTTAACTGTTTAAGTGCTTTAAGTTGATTTGTTTATGTTGATATTAGACACACATAAAAACCATGTAATGCAGCAAATAAACATCAACACATAACAACAAATTTAATCTAGGAGTTCACCCGAATATCGTGGGCTACGTCTCCTCGAGCTTCTGTCAATTTGACTTGGCTCTTTGGGATTATGGCTTCAATTCTTTTACAAGTTCCACACTCCAATGGTTATTGACTGAACCAATGGGCTTAGAAAACCATCTGAATCCTTGTCATGGCTATCATCATTCTGCAAACAATTCTAAGATCCCTTAGAATTTATTCCTTCAATCGGTGCCTTGAGATTCTTGATGGCACTAACTACTTCAAAATTCTTCAACTATCTTTGAAACCTTTTCTACTATCTCCAACTCATATTAGACATCAACAATAGACTGTTCATTTTCTCAAAATGAGCACTGCAACCCCGATCTAAGCCTTCCTCCACGGATGACACTAGATTGCCTCAAACTTCCCTGTAGCATCTCGGCCTTTAGAAGTCTTCAGATGCTTCTGTAAACCCTTGCAATGGATTCAGAAGGCTCATTAGAGTCAGGAATTTCTGTTGGTTCGTTGAGAACGGATGCTGGTAGCTCCTGCAACTACCTCCAACCCCTAGTGGCCTTGACCTCCAAAATCTCCCTGGATGAGAATCTCCTTGAAGATGGCTTCTTCAACTTCTCTGGATAGCTCAATTGGCTTCAGAAGGCCTCAATTAACCTAGCCAACCTCTTGGTTCAGTCTCTTAGGTCGAAAATCACTTCTGGAGTGCATTTAATCAGTAACTCCTAGTAATCCTCCACTAAATTTGGCAAACTGCAGTTAACTATGACTAATTTTGGCAAATTCTGCCTTTTTTGGCACTTTTCCAAGCTTGACCATCAAGCTGACCATTAGCTTAACCGTCAGGCATGCATGTGATGGGTAGAACCGATGGTTCGGGAGGAGACTGTTGTGTTGGCGGTTACCGTTATCGCTGGCACACATGTGATCGGTATTACCGCCGGCGGTTAGGGATAAGGTTGGCGGTTAATTAACGTTCAACCGTGTGGAGAGGCGCTAACACCGATAGTTACATCGCGGCATGTGAACAAGGTTATAGGGACCGTTGACGGGTAAGACCGCTGGTGGTCTTAACACCCAAACTGCCGACCGTTACAGTTTAAATACAACATTTGACCATAGATTGTTAAGAACCACCGTAGTGGAGTTGGTAGTGCACGTTCAGGTCCTGCCAGAGGTCATGGATTCGATCCCCCCGGACCCCAACATAATTTTACATGACCATTCCAGGGCCACAGGGCAGCCTCTGGGCTTGCCATGTGTTAGCTCCTAATTGGTCGTCCAAAAGGAATATTCCAAGGAATATTCCAAGGAATATTCCAAGGAATATTCCTTGGAATATTCTTTTTCTAATATTTTCCAAAAATCATTTAATCCTTGGAAATTGCAGTTTACTGGACTTTTTCAAATGGCGATTACTTCTTCATACGGTGTCAGTTTTTCGATCTGTTCACGGTGCCGAAATCAGGAAGACGAGATCTATCTAGTCATTCAGGTTCGACACTCTTTCAAACACTTTGAAATTTGAGCTATCATTAAAGTCCTAGATCAATATTTGATCATTGATGGATAGAACTAATGGTTTTCTCAGTATAAAAGCTTTACAAACCTGTGTAGCAAAATTTAGAGTAGTTTTATCTATGAAACAAAACAAGTTTTTTTTATAACAAACGTTATGGACCAAATATCTAAATATGCATGAAAAAATGCCCAAATTAGTAATCCATGCTTAAACAAGTGAAATAATGGGTCGATTAGAAGCGTCTTTGTGGGGGCAACCTCTTTTTACAATATACTAAATCCGCAAGATAAGATGCTTATTCAAATTATTTTCCTTGATGTATATTTATAGGATACTGCATGGGTACACTTACAAAAATAATATGAATCTAACATCCCAAGACCTAGGGGCTTAACATTGCATGCCCATTCAAACAAGCACTGGCCTTTTAATTTCCTCTTCTTCTTTTTTTTCAATCCTTACCCTGTTCTCCTCATATGTGGGAACATCCATTGGGACATTTTGTAACATCCTTCGTACACAATAAGGGGTGCAAGTGGGAACATTCCATGCTAAAGTAGATGACACCCTTAATACATGGCAATCGCATTCCAAGACTCCCAAATTTACTCTTACACCAAGAGAAACTATTGGATGCTTTACACTACAAAATATATTCCCCGATCATGACATTTATTTTCTTGCAATGAAAGGTTGGGTTGGAGCACAAAAGGAATGTCTACATGGACACAACAAGTATAAGGAAATGTTCAAAAACAACATAAACATAAAAGCTTCTAGCTATCAACACTATCTCTGCCCGATTGGTCTAAGAGAAGTAATGAACAAGTTCCTTAATGTTGTAGTAAATATAAATTGAACCAAGGGAACATGTGAGCAAATGATGAAGGAATTGGAAGTGTGAAAGGCATATTGCAAGTTCTATTTATTAAGCTCTAGACCCGTGAGAAGTTGATAATAAAAACCAAGCCATTGTGAATAACATCCTAGATATGTGACTCTACTACAAAGTGATTCTTTAATATTAGTTTTAGCCTTCTCCTCTCATATCCAACACATGATACCCATGGAAATATTAATCGTCTTATGCCAAATGCATGTTTTCTTGTTTTATTTGGTAAAATGGCAAGATGTACACCAATCACATTCAAACAAGAAGATGGCAATTTTAAAGAGCATAAGAAAATGTTATGAGATAATTACAAAAGAAATTTGATTGTTATGCTTCTCTATTTGGTTTTCTTGTTCATTGGTTGAAGCTTGTAGATAATATATAATACCAACATATATCCATCTTAATTCCAAATGAAGTGTTTTTGGTTTCTCTTTCTATGGTTTCATCTACAAGGTGTCAAGGGTGCGACATACATGTGTACTTACATATTTAAGGAAAACATTGAATTCACCAATCTTCAGTGGCCTGCAAGACCAACTATATACCTAACACTAGGTATTACATGATTTGACAATGAGAGGAGTAGTGTTAACTAGTTTTGAGTTGAACACACTCGTAATATTTCTTTTGACGAGAAAGATCCATTGAGTGCCAAGAGATATCAAATATGTCTCATTTGATTATAAGGAAATTAAAAAGAAAAAGTTATGCATCCATTGAATCTAAAGTCATTTTTTGCCTAGGAAATTGGCAAAATGTGAAAATTATTATGTAAAAACAAGAATGCCACAAAAAGACAAGAAGATGACAAGTTTTAAGAAATGGATATGTATTGAAATATTGGAGATGAAATTAGGACATTTGTGCTTGTGTCTTGGGTTTTTCAACTCGTTGGTTGAAAGTGAAACTTATTAAAAATATAGTAGCACAACCACATTGGTAAATGCCATATACTTCAATCAAAGCCATTTTAGAAACTTTTAAAATCTAATAGAGTAGATCAATGTATATCAACCACATTCAGTAACATGGTTGTGATAGTTGACAATTGACGTGTGTGGGGAGGATTTTTAGAACATGGTTGAGTAAGGTTGACTAATGTGGTCAAGTTATGGTTGAGGCCGGTTTATTATGGTCAACATATAATCGACTATGGGTGACCATTGTTGTCCACATTCAATTACAATTGACTACAATCAATTTTTATTGACTATGATATCCTGTGGTTGTCCATGTTGACAATGTTGGACCATGGTCAACCCATTTTGACCATGGTTGACCATAGTTATCTATGATAGGCTATGGTTGACCATGTTAACAATTGATGGACATGGTTGACCATGGAGACAATGGTTGACCACGTTTAACAACTTTAACCATTGTTTCCCATGTTTAACATGGTCGAGCATGGGGTTGATCATGGCAATTTATGGTTGACTAGGGTGACTATGGTTACTAATAACGACCATGGTCGATTAAGGTTTATTTTTGTTGATTATAGCGCACAGTGGTAAACCATGGCTGGCTAAGTGTTGTGGGGAAAAATGCCTATGCAGGACGATCCTATCCACCTAAGGTGTGACAGTGCCTTAGCAACAAAAAGAGACAGCTATTCTAGTATTCTTCCTTTATGAATTAAGAATGAAGAGAGATGGATGGACTAACCAGTGTCTTCCGTTTGTCCCTCGATCCGGTTTCTCTTCTCTTTGAGGGTTCCCAGCTACTTGCCTTCTCGCTCGCCCAGCTTCAATAGGTTTTTGCAAGATCACAAGAAGAGAACACTACACAAAGACATAGATTCATATTCATAACTAGTTCAGGATTAGAAATAAACTAAATACACTAATGCAATCATACATCAAAGATACATTAGTATATAGGAGAAACCAAGATAGCTTTATTGATGAATAACAAGGTTCAGGAAGAGATACAACCCAGAGGGCTCCAATCCAGCATCTCCTTCCCAGCAAATGAAATTCCTATCTTCACCTTCCTTCAAAGCATTAAGCACCTAATGAATCCAATCTCAAACCAACAGCAATTCTTTGCAATAACAAAATTCCTGCCTCTAGATCTCATGGAGGAGAGATCCATATATAGATGTTTGGAGAGAGGATGAGTCAGCTTGAGATCTGACTAGTGTCCTCTCCCTCTGTCAGTTCTTGATTCCACTTGGAGGTTCTTGCTTCCACTTGGAGATTTGGAACCTCTTACTCATCACCAGTCGAATTCCCTGAGGCAAGTGTCATTTTGGAAGCTTCCTGGGTTTTGACACCTTGAGAAATGAGCTTGCCACATGTCCACTCTCGTTCAGCGTAGGTAGCTAGTGTTCCCTTTGACATTCAACGCAGGTAGCCAGTGTTGGCTTTGACATTCAGCGCAAACAGCTAGTGTAGCCACTGAAATGATCCTGAATTGACTTGTTTTTGAGCAGTTTCTGGTGGAGAACTTCTGTGAATTGCTGTGGTTTGTTAGCCTTGTTCCTCTAGGGGTAGGAACAACATGTTTAGGGACTTTGGATCCCTTAGATTATGGAAATTTCATGCTCAATGCTGTAAGGCACAAAAATGTCTATAACAGTTGCCCCCTAAAGTATGAGGCCGTTTATCGGGTGAAATGCTTTATCAGGGGGATCCGAAGTTCATCCAATGCTGGGAGGAGACCTGTAATACAATACAATACAATACATTATTTTTCATACTGCTTTCATGATCTAGCTGAGGCGGGCATTCCCATGCTCAGCTTTATAAATTCATTTTTCTGTACATAGAACAGACAATCGTCTGATGGTAGACTGATAATTTTGATGAAATTATCATCCTTTGAGTAGGATGATTATCTGCTGCAATGATGTACATGACAATGTCTTTATTTTTCCTGAATATATATCGCAGCCCGGATGGATGAAACTAGATCCGAGGTCTTCAAACTCGTTCGATATTCACTCTAAGTACAAGTCGATCCATGTGAGAAATGTTCTGAAGTCGAACATGGAAAGACATCGCTTGATTACCGGTCAATGATGTAAACCGTTAACAAGCGCGAGAGGAATCACCGATAATGATAATGACCCTCAAGGTACTGCAGTACAATTCATGTGGTGTGAATAAAGGACTTGGCGTCGAACACCACGCAAAATATTTCGGTCGAAGGTCATTAATGTATACCTGTCGCCGGAAGTGAGAAACTTGCCATTGAGGCATGCAAGCTTCAAAGTACTGAAGGGGTTGTTCCTAGATCAACTTCTTGGATAATGAGCTGATGTCGACAAGAAGCGATCCGTCAAAGGAGGGCCTTAATGAATCCCACATCAGTGACACGGAATGGAGCTAATGATTTTAATGGAGGTGAAAACGATCTGTGACATATGATTCAGGGTGGCGGTCATGAAAGGATGAAGGATAATGTATGGCAGTGGATGGGACACGGTTGACTTTTCTGAACGACTTCTCTTGAACATATGGCGACATTGATGCGATGGATTGGTAGCATTACCCCAAATATGGATGGTATGGCGAGACCATGGATGTGACCGGTGAATGAAGCAACCCAACCCGATTGTGGTACGGAGGAAAAGTGTCATGTTCAAGAGCGACTTGCTACCATCAAAGTTTTCTTTAGTTTCTCCCAATTTTTCCCCAGTCATTGCTGACCAGTACCTCTTTATTTTTGTCAAGCTTGAGGAGGATAACATATGCTTGTTCTATAACCTGCCCTTCGGGCAAGCCCATCGCTATGTTTTAACGAGCCTAGCGATAGTGAAACTCGTTCTCGTCTAAAGACAAGTTTGTCGCTATTTAATGATTTTAACGAGTCTAACGACAAGGATAACTCGGTCCTTTTCATTTTTAGAGAGTCTGAAAAGGTACATAAAGTTAACTCCAAAAGTCCTTTTTCCTCATCTAATCCCTTAAGTCCGAAAAAGTATAAAACAATACAGAAGGGATGAGTTTTCGATAGTTTTAACGAGCCGAATAAAACAAGCGCTCGATCTTTTTGTGCAATAATCCCTCAGGTCCAAAAAGATTAAAATCTAGAGGAGGGATAGCTCTTCCTGTCCCTTTAACGAGCTGGAAGGCCAAGGACTCGGCGATCTTTTCATATTTTACGAGTCAGTTGAAAAGAGCTTAAAGAAGACTCGTCTTTTGAGGAACGAGTGATAAACAGGGTTAGCAGTTGATTCCAGGTACAAGTTGGAATTTTCCAATCACGGCAGTGTCACAAGGATGGCTAGGTGAAATCACTCTTCGCAGCTGTTCCTCAAAATGGGTAAACAAACATATGGAGGTGAACGATCGGCCAAATGAAAAGTGGAGGTGATGGTGCAAACACGACCAAGGCTTTAATGGCTGATGATATTACATTCACAGTGGTTATTTACCGGGATAGTTCATTTTTTAACGAGCTTAAACGCGGGTGGAAACATTTGCTCGATTTTATGTTTATTTTTTAACGAGCATGAACTATACGATAAAACTGCTCGGATCTTGTGTTTATTTTTTAACGAGCATGAAATGTGTGCTAAAACTGCTCGATATAAGTTTGCATGCCCCCAGCATAATAACGCAAATCGAGGTGCATGCCCCCCAAGCTTCATTGCATTCAACTTGGTGGTTGGAATGAAGGTTTACCTTTGAGATTTGGAAAGGGGATTGTTTTCATTTTTTAATGAGGTTGACACAATAAAAGAACTATCCTCATGACTCCTTGTTTCATTTTTTTAACGAGGTTGACACGAGATAAGAACCGTCCTCAGAGCCCACTGTATTTACAGTATTTCTATTAGGGCGATGATCCACGCTGACAAAATGTTTAGGAATCTTCCAAATCCATTAGATATAGAAGATTTCATATTGTAGGTTTCCACTGTGGCCACTTCCGCCAGATTACTTGCAGGCGGCAGGGCAAAAGTACCCATTGAGGCAGGGTCTTTTAGGAGACCTACTCCAATATTTTGAAGTGAATGATTGCTTCCATGGATCATTGGAATTCTTCCCGTAACTTGCGAACTGTCGGGGAGGAAAGTTTGTTGGTCGACGACTGTAATTCCTCCTTGAAAGGGAAATGCAATCTTCCTGAAGTAGGTCGACACAACTGCGGCCATGGCATATATCCAGGGCCTTCCTAGTAGGATGTTGTAATCGAGGTTTCCATCAATTACTTCAACATCAATTCCTACTGTTTTGCCCCCTAGTTCAACTTGCAAGTTATTTAAAATCTCGTATGGAGTGTATGATCGTCCTGCATAGGCATTTTTCCCCACAACAAATTGGTGACTCCACTGGGGATCCTATCCACCTAAGGTGTGACAGTGCCTTAGCAACAAACAGAGACAGCTATTCTAGTATTCTTCCTTTATGAATTAAGAATGAAGAGAGATGGATGGACTAACCGGTGTCTTCCATTTGTCCCTCGATCCGGTTTCTCTTCTCTTTGAGGGTTCCCAGCTACTTGCCTTCTCGCTCGCCCAACTTCAATAGGCTTTTGCAAGATCACAAGAAGAGAACACTACACAAAGACATAGATTCATATTCATAACTAGTTCAGGATTATAAATAAAATAAATACACTAATGAAATCATACATCAAAGATACATCAGTATATAGGAGAAACCAAGATAGCTTTATTGATGAATAACAAGGTTCAGGAAGAGATACAACCCAGAGGGCTCCAATCCAGCATCTCCTTCCCAGCAAATGAAATTCCTATCTTCACCTTCCTTCAAAGCATTAAGCACCTAATGAATCCAATCTCAAACCAACAACAATTCTTTGCAATAACAAAATTCCCGCCTCTAGATCTCATGGAGGAGAGATCCATATATAGATGTTTGGAGAGAGGATGAGTCAGCTTGAGATCTGACTAGTGTCCTCTCCCTCTGTCAGTTCTTGATTCCACTTGGAGGTTCTTGCTTCCACTTGGAGATTTGGAACCTCTTACTCATCACCAGTCGAATTCCCTGAGGCAAGTGTCATTTTGGAAGCTTCCTGGGTTTTGACACCTTGAGAAATGAGCTTGCCACATGTCCACTCTCGTTCAACGTAGGTAGCCAGTGTTCCCTTTGAAATTCAACGCAGGTAGCCAGTGTTGGCTTTGACATTCAGCGCAAACAGCTAGTGTAGCCACTGAAATGATCCTGAATTGACTTGTTTTTGAGCAGTTTCTGGTGGAGAACTTCTGTGAATTGCTGTGGTTTGTTAGCCTTGTTCCTCTAGGGGTAGGAACAACATGTTTAGGGACTTTGGATCCCTTAGATTATGGACATTTCATGCTCAATGCTGTAAGGCACAAAAATGTCTATAACACTAAGGATGTCCATGGTTGACTATGGTTGACCACAATGACCATGTTCCACCATTTTGAGCATGGATTGACCATGATGACTATGGTTTTCCATGGGTGACCATGATGGTTATGGTTGACTAAAGCTAATTGTGGTTGATCATCCTTGAGTTATGTTGACCAGGGTTGACCATGCTTCACTATCGTTGACTAAGGGTGACCATGGTTCACTATGGTTAATAGTGATTGACTGGCTAAAGCATGTTGATCAATTCCTCATCTTTGAGGAGCTATGGAACTTCGGCTATGCCCTTAAATCTTTTGTTGAATATGGGGAAACATTTGACCACAAGCCCATATTAGTTCATATCAGTCCTAGGGGTAATAATAATTCCTATCCTCTTTGTTACAATCCCACATGGTTACAAGAGGAGGACTATCAAACACTTATTCATTGTATGTGGAGACACTTGACTCCTTAGGAGGATTCATCATATATGGCACAATTCATGGAAATCCTTCGTTTTCTTAAAATGGTTTCTTGTGCTTGGGCCAATGCTCATCAAGCCAAATTGGTCAAACAACTAGAGGAGGTCGAAGTGGAGCTCTCAAATATTCACTATACTCTTGATTTTGGCCCAATCCCTTCAACGTCTCCATAGGATCTTCACTTTATCGAAGAAAGAAGACATGCCCTAATTCCATTGGAAGAATTGCGTTGCAATCTTAAAAGTCATGCAGTCTAGCTTGAATCTGGTGACAACAATACCAAGTTCTTTCGTCAGTCCATAAACTATAATTATAAGAAAAGGAATACCAAATGATAGATAGTTTCAGAGGATGGTTCCATGGTGCAATCCTTCAAGGAAAAAGTAGAGGTCGGTGCATAATACTTTCATTCACTCTTTCAAACATCTCCAGTATACCCAATTCCAGACATTCTATAGGTGATTTATCTTTCCCCCTCACCTGTTAATGATGAAATGGATGCCTCTCTGAATTAGGAAGTAATAGAATCATAGATTCATGTTACTTTGTGTTCTATGCAAAAATAAGAAATAAAATGTCTTAGATAAGATGGGTTTTCGATAGAATTCTATTTGGGATTCCACGATTTATTAAAGGATGATCTACTCGAGGTTGTTAAGGAAATTAATGAACAAGGCAAGGTATTGGGCTCAATAAATGCAACTTTCATATGTCTTATCCCTAAGACACACGAAGGTTCTTCATTAAAAGATTATCAACCAATAGCTTGATGTAATGTACCATGCAAAGTTATATCAAAATCATTGCAAGAAGACTTAACCATATCGTAAGCTTGTTTATTTCGCAAGAACAATTTTGTTTTCTTACAACATTGGAATATTCTATATGTTGTTGCTATTGCATGGGAAGTGATACATTTTAGAGAAAAATCCAAATCAAATGTTATCTTTCTTAAGCTAGACCTGTCAAAATCCGTTGACATGGTGGACTAGACATTCATTAGGCTCCTCATTCAAATGGTCATGTCACTCACTGTTGTTAATTGGATCACGAGTTGCATCCAATTTGTCTCCTTTGCATCGCTGATGAATGATGCTCCTAGATTCTTCTCAGCAACTAGAGGGCTCTGTCAGGGATTCCCTCTCTCTCCACTAACCTTTATGCTTGTCATTGAAGTTCTCAACAAACTAATGGAGGCACATAATTCTTGAGGTGACATTAAATGTATAATATTCTTTGAATTTATTCAAGTTTCACATCTCCTTTTTGTTGATGATGTCCTCATATGCCTACAAGGCACTCGAAGGAACATTTATGCATTGAAAATTATTCTTGACACCTATAAATCCATTGGTATGTTAATTAAAGCTAAGAAATCCGCTCTGATCTGCCACGAAATCTTGGGCTTGTCATGGCTCTTGTCTATTCATACATTCCAATTCCCCATTAAATCGCTAGAGAAGGGCCTCAAAGATATTTGGTTCTACTTAAAGCCCAATAAATACAGAAAGGTTAACTGGCAATGGCTCATTAAGAAAGGCGAAGCTAAAATTTTAGTTTGGACTGATCGTCTCCTTTCTCGTGGTGGCGGTGCGATTCTCTTAAAGTATTTTTTAGAAAACATTCTTGTGTACTGACTATCTATATGCTATGTTCTTAAGGGAATCCTTAATTGTATTCATTGAATTAGTTACATCTTCTTATGGACAAGATCTAGACCACAACCTAGCATGGCTCTTGTTAAGTGGCCTAGACTTACTGCACCAAAAGAGATAAATGGTTGGGGTCTCAAGAATCCCTTTTTCTTTTCGAAGGCCCTAGCTAGTAGGATCTTGTGAAGGATTTTAACATGTAAATCAATATGGACACAAGTATCTGTAAGTAAATATTTAAACGGTCTTTCTATAATAGTATGTATCTGCATTCAAAACAAATCTTCAAAAGGATTTAATCTTTGGAAAGCATTGGTAGCTTCATTTCCATTGGTTGGGAAATGGCTAGCTTGGAAAATTAGTAATGGAACACAAATATGAATCGGCAAGGACCTGTGGTATGGAGCCAATAATGATTATTTTCTATCACCCCCGTTATTATAAAGGTTAGAGGCAACAAACATTTTCCACTTATTTGATGTCGCAATGCAGTCTCCTCAATTGTGTGGCATAACAAGATGGAAATTAGGCCAACCCTTGAGATTGGAAGGTGATCTTGCAGTGAAATGGGATTGATATATACAATTGATCTACCATAATTTCATCTCTCTCAAGCTAAATATCTTGGATTCACTTTGTTGTTCAATAAATCCTACATCTGGTGATTTCACAACTAAGATAGGATACAAGGCATGGATTAAAGATGTTTTTGAGGGTCCTAAAAATGGTGGTGGAAATCCATATTGAAAGTCAATGCTCCTTTAAAATCCAAAATTTCAACCAAGTTAGTAATCAACAACAAACTAGTCACTTGGGAAGTACTCTCCTCTCGTGGATGGCAGGGTCCAAGCTGATGTATGCTATGAAAATCTCATAATAGAGTCTGCACTTCACCTTTTCATCAAATGTTCCTTTGTTTCTCATGTATATACTTTGATCCATACATAATTTCCTCCTAAAGCTCATTGGAATTCCCCTTCTCTTGAAGGCAACATTAGAAAAGGGCTCCTAGACAAATCAATGTGCTCTTTGACTAGTTTTCGTTGCTTTCTATTAGATAGTATTTGGTGTGCTCATAATTCTACACTATTCCAAAACAAAGAGATTTATTTTGATATATGTGCCACTAGAATCATTTCATTTGCAAAGGAATTCAAGTCTGATAAGAAAACTACGTCTCAGTGCGTTCCAGAAATTCAATATCTTGACTATGATATCCCTTGGGGATATTTTGATGGCACGAGTCAAGGATATCCTCTTCACCATGGCATTGGTGTTGGAATTTATTTTAATCAAACACATTTTCTATACAACACATACTTGCCAGGCAGAGGCTCCAACAATAACGTTGCATCTATTGGGCTTTATCTTCTTCTTGAAATAGAAAACATGAAAAACATCTCTAGGCTTCAAGTTCTCGATGACTTTAGATTGGTCATCAATTGGGCCAATGGAAGGGCCACTGTTCAAAATACAGGATTTGATCACATTCAACATGATATTCAACATTTAGCATCCACTTTTGAGTGGATTACTTTCAACCATATTTTGTGAGAACTAAACATGGAAGCATATGCCCTCTCCAAAGAAGCACTGAAGCTTCCTCCAGGTACATTTGGGATGTATGAATACAACATTAGGAAAGAAATCAATGCTAGGGGGTTCAAGTTGTAACCCATCCACTCAAATTCCCTTCCTTTCTTGCATTTTGTTGTCTGGTTTTTTTGTACATATCCCTCATCTTTGACAATATTTTAGAGGATCTAAAGAAGATATGAGATAGAAAAAATAGGAAGTAAAGGAAAAGGAGATTTTTTCAAAATAGGAATGCAGGTGGAAGGATGAATCTTCTTGCCAAAATCCTCGGAGGATAATAAATTTAATGGAGTGAAATGTATATATTGTTATATAGATGAATATATACGTTTTTTTCTTTGAAAAAATTATTAATTTGTTAAAATTAACATTATATTAAATTGGTTGTAGTTATATATGTATGGTCGACCATTAGAAAACTTTGTGAATCATAATTTAAAGATATTAATCATAATTAATTAAAGTCACCCTTATCAACATATACAAACTAAAACCAATTTAACCATAAACCATAATTTAAACATATTATTCATAATTATTTAAAGCCAACCATTATCAACATATATAAACAAAACATAATTTAAACATATTAATCATAATTAATTAAAGCCAACTATTATCAATATATAATCATAAACTAAACAATATATAAATTATATTAAGGTCTACTTTATTAATAAATATATTCCGTATTAAAATAGAGTATAAAATTGTACTAAAAATATCCATCTTTATATCTATCTATCTATATATATCTATATATATATATATATATATATATATATATATATACACACACACCTCACTTTAGTTGTCCATGAAAATAATGTATATTTCTCAAGTTTTTTCGATGCAACTCATCCATGTTTCTCTCTGTGATAATGAATTGCAAATAAATAGTAACCCTTTCACAGATGCAAGGGAAATTATATATAGTTATGTTCATCCCATTATCTTGTTTGTCGAAACCAGATGTTTTAAATATGTATAATTGCTCTTGAATTCGCTCTCCTATATATAAATTGGCATTTCCCAACAGTTATCGAATCTGAGTCATATTGAGGACATCCATATAGCATAATGACATACCACAAATAGTCTAAAACATGATCAACCTATGGCAATGAAATGAATGGGCTGATGGAGTTGACATATATATTTATATTGTTGGTAATAAGGAGATACCAACAGAAAATAACCCTTTAGGTTTCTTGGTTTCCTTCTTTCCTGTAAAAATAAGATCTTTGCTAGGTGTTGTGGTTTTCTCCTTTCTAGTATGAGACCATTCGTCCAAAAGTAGTTCTTCTATTTCATCAGCGCTACATAACTTCAAACTCACTGTCAAGTGATTGCCGCCACATAGTGGCCTCATTTCTCAAATAAGACCCTATTTTGTCCTTCCAACACCCTAGACAGTCCAACTTATGATATGCTATAAAATTTTCAATAGAAGTCCAATTATATTCTCCTTTAAAAAATTTACTGTTATAAGCCATGAAGAAGGTTTGTAAAACAAATCGCTTACTTGGCGAAAATTTGAAATGGCCACAATTTAATCAATACTGCTCAGAATCCCTATTATGACCTGTTTTCGGAAATGGAACAACCATTCCGGATCTTCCCATGATATAGAAATCCCGATCTAGGCACTGGAATTTTAGATTCGCGTTGCAACTGTCTTGCTGTCACCAAAAAATTTATGAAAAAAGAGCTGATTTTAAATCAGCAATATCTCCCTCATCCGGACTCCAATTTGACTGATTTTTTTTTTGAACTTGGGTATTTTTTCACAAAAAATCTAGATCTGCAATTGGATTCTACAGATTTTTCACTAGAACGTACAGATCTGCTTTGAAAACTCGCTGCGCTGAAAAATGCCTACAACCCAACTGATCTTTAAATTAGCGATATCTCCCTTATCCGGACTTCGATCGGCTATTTTTTTTTTTTTCAAATTGGGTATTTTTTTACCAACAACCTAGATATACAATTAGATTCTGCAGGTTTTGCACCAAAATGTACAGATCTGATCTGCAAACTCGCTGCCTAAAAAATTCCTGCAAAAAAAATAAAATAATAATAATAATAATAATTATTCTCCAATAATAACAATTATACCCAAGAAATAACAAGATAGAAATAGATAGAAATGCTTCACTCTATTAATCAAACCCTTAAGGTAGGGCAACACCATACATTCACTCCTTAAGGAAGGAGAACAATCCACAAGCCATATGTCTGTTCATACAATATTCCTTCATATCTCTCAATGGGGAGTCTCTAGCCTCTCTATAGGTCTCATACATACAATACCATGGGTCATTACCATGTTTCCCTCAATACCATCTATCTAATACAATAGGCTTATTACATTATTGCTAACTACTTGTGGTCCGTTACATGATACGGGTTAACCACCTTATTTATTACTATGGCCCATCCTATTATTACATTATTCCCTTGGGTACCTCCCTTTGTACCCCATATTATCCCCCCTAGGTATACTACATATATAATGATCGACCTCAGTACCAATGCAACATCCCTACTTTTATAAAAATAATTATAATACGATCCACCTTAAATCAATTAAAAAATATTGAATTATTAAAAACTGAATGGAATGGCTCACATTGAAATAACCCAATTTACAAAGAAAATTAAAGTAGTAAACAAGTTCTTTTATTTATTTATTATTATTATTATTAATTTTTTTGTAAAGATAATATTTATGGTCTTTTTGGGGTTTATTTTAAATGTGAATTTATAATGTTCTATAAATATTTTGTGAAACCATTTTTGCATTCCATTAATAATAGTTGAATTGTTTTTTAAAGGTAATTTTGGTCATATACTTTTGTTTCAGTAATGGTATTAACATAAAAAAATCCAAGAACATCTTCTATAGCACAAAAGAAAACATAAACAAATAATAAATCCTAAACATTAGGGAAATTGTGTCAAAACTTACAACTCCACGTCTGAAATCCGCTCATGAAGGAACAAAGCAAACATAGCTAACTGGAAACATGAGACAAAGAGCAACAAAAAGAGACAACCCCATCAAACCAAAAACGCTAAGAGCTAGAGACAGGAAACCAGATCCAAAATGGAGCAAAAATAATTACTATATTTCTGAATCCAAATTTGAATTGTGTTTATGTCATTTGCAAACTTAAATTTGGTTAATACTAAATTAAGCACAATTCAAATTGAATTTAGTTAATACTAAATTCAAGTTCGCAAATGATATAAACACAATTCAAATTTGGATTTAGAAATATAGTAATTCACAACTGAAATTCATTGATGTAGATCCAACCTTACTCATTCTAAAATATAAATAGTACGAAGCAAAATAGTAGATATTTAAGTATGAAACAATAATTAATTGGAAGTTCTCAAATGTTAAGACTCGATCCAGTGCCATCGATCTCTAGAGTTAAGACTCAAAAGCTAAAACTAAAAATTCACAACGGACAATGAAGCAAAATGAGCATTGAGGAGGCCATTATCTACTCCTCTACATCCATGTACTACGTTTAGCTTGAAATTTGAATGTGAAACATGAGCTAAAGATAGATTTTAGTCTTTAGAAGGCTTTGTGCCTTCTTTGTTTTAAGGGCTATAGGCAAAAAATCATGGTGGTGGGGGGGGGGAGCAGGGAAAGCCTATAAGAGCCCGTTTTTGGGAAATTCTCTCCACACATCAGAAAAATGTTTCCTTGCATGTTTCCCCATGTTTCCTAAAAATGGGGACATGGAGAAATGCTTCCCTAACCATCACAAGTGCCTAGATTATGGGAGGTGCGTGGGTGTCCTAGACCCTAACGGCTCATCCACATGAAACACTAAACAATTTTCTTGGTGATGAACAAATTGCTAGTGATATCTCCTCTTTGCGTTCTTTGTATTTTTGTAGATTTTTCAATTATGTCGAAGAAGCTTTAGACTTTAGTGATGGAAAAATTACTAATGATATATCCTATTGACATGCTTACCTTTTGTGTAGAATTCATACTTTCAATACAATATATGTAAAAAATATCGAGGGCTCGTAGAAAAATCTACAAGAAGGGATGAGATAATATGTAAAAATGGGGGAATTTTGGGCTTTAGAGAACATGTAGGTCAAATCTCCATGTCCACTGAATGCCATGAGCTTAAATTGAACAACACTATGCCAATTGGACAGTGACTATGAGGATAAAGTGAACAACATTATGCCAAATGGAAAGTAGCTATGTATTGTAAAAATTTAAATTAAATTTACAAGTGTCCAATAATTAAAGGCCATAACTCTCAAAAATATCCCTAAAAACACTTGATAAAGAAGTGAAGTTGAAGAAATCAATTCATGTTAAAGGTCGGAAGGATGCCATGGTAATAAAGCAATCCTTTTAAATTTAATCAAACTAACTACCAACAAGTTTTTAAAAGAAAATACATCTTCCATGACTCATTAAAGATAATGATCCCTAGTAAGGTTAGCCAGGAGATGTTATAAGTAGATGCATTAGATTGCTGGAGATTTATTAAGGAAAAAGTAAAGCCTTGATCCTCATAAAAGACCACACAGAAAAAAACATAGAAAAAAGAATAAAACGAAAACAAAGATAATTCCATGAAAATTTATGTTATGTGAGAATAGCCAACATAAATGCTTTGAAAGGACCAGTACTTAGGTCTCAAGTATTCAGGAGAATATATGGTCTCCATCTAGTTCCAACATGTATATTTCTTATCTTGGCATTACAAATTTCCGAGGGGCCACGAGAACTCAGACGTATTAGCAGATTGATCGTTGAAATTGGATAAAATAAACTTCAACATTAGCATATTTAGTGTTGAAATTGAATAAGACAAATTTCAACATAGCAGATTGAATGTTGAAACTGCATAGAACATATTTGGTTTTTCCTACAAGATACATGTTGGTGATTCATGTAGGCTATATTAGTGCCTTGATTTCAGATCAAGAGGAATTTCTTTCATCAAGTGTGTCTCAAAGGTGGAGAGCTCCTTTGGATATCGCTTATTTACCTTTATTTGGTGTGCGTGAAAAAGGTTTTGACCCACACTAGACTTTCTTCGAGGCACTAGTTTTAAACACCCCAATCACTTAGCTCATGGGCATTCATGACACAGAATTCTCTCTTGTGAGTATATATACTACACAATACAGGGCTTCAAAAGTGACTCTTTTTGGAAAAACCAAGTCCATTTATTCATAGTGGGAGATTGAACCATTTTGTTTGATTCACAAAGCAATCCTTGAAAACATTAAAAAGCGAGAAACAAAGGTTTCTGTACATAAAACAGGTCACGACCACAACAATATAGCATTGGAAAACATTTTATGAGTGTAAAGAATGATATTTGTATTCTCTCTCTTGAGTTATTTCAAGAACCAGATAGACTTTGGGTTAAAGACAATAAGTCAGCTTCACAATAGATCTCCTCAGCAACCCATGAAGCACCAAGACACAAAGTAAATTTCTTGAATTTTTTTCTGTAGCGTCTTCTATTGAGACTTCTAAAATGACAAGAGTTTTCTTGCTTCATGGAACCTATACTACCTTTGCGGTGCATATAGGTTTTCAACTTATACTACCTTTGAGGTGCATATCAAACCTGGGTTTAGTTGGGTGTAAGCCATTGCCCTGCCATTCAACTCACCCAATTCACGGTTCAATTCAACCGGTGCTCTGTCAAGATTAAATGAATGCAACATTACACAACGAAGCTTTTCCACCACCCAGGCCACCATCACTTAGGTTGTTTATCTCGGTGCAATAAAAACTTCACATTGCATTTCTAATTTAAGGTTCCATTTCACTGTCTTAATTATAAAAATAAATAGTAAGTTGGCATGGAACCTAGATAGGATGAGTAATGAGATCATCACTTGTGTATATAGGGAAATGATTGGTGAATATTATTACCATTTGGGTTTTATTGAGATTGCTACAATTTGGGCTTACTCTGAGATATTCTTGGAATGCCCCTTGAAATGGCAGAGGTAAGTTGCCTTTCTTCGTCTTTTAAAAGCTCGAAGACTAACAATTTCTCTTCACTACATACCCAGACAAACAAACTACTTATTTATTTAATGTCACATTACATGGGCTCATCTTTGATAATCATTGCTTTATATATTTCTGTCTTATTTAAGATTTCCATATCCCTTTCTACCAAAATGGATAGCAACATAAGTCAACCTCAAAATAGTAGGAACAAAAGAAAAAAAGAAAGGCGCCAGAAAGTTTTTGAAGAATTTTAACTCTATCGTGAGAAGGTAGATATTAGATCTGAAAACGAGGAGAAAATAACAAAGGATAACTGGTTTTAGGTTTTCCTTTCTTTCCTAGATGTCTCATTTACCTTTTGTCATACGAGCTGCCTAATATTTAATAACCTCTATTTTCTAGGCTTCCTTAACAAGTTTTATTTAGCCAAATCTCATTATTTCTCACTAAACCTGGGTTTTATTGGTGGTTGATATCTTAGTGAAGAATTTGATATGAATATGACCTACAAATAAATTTTGTTGTATATGAAAAGCTCATTAATTTTTTTTGATAGATCTAACTTAATAATACAACACTTCGTCAAATCAAAGCAATTTTTTCTCATGATGTTGTAGATGTTTCAGGGGTCAAATCGAAGCATTATTTCTCATGATGTTGTAGAAATTTTAGGGGTTAAATCTGAAGCTTGAATTTGCAAACCTAATTTCAAGGGTTCCCTATTTCAAGATCTAATTGACTAAAGCAAATATATAACTAAAAATTACCTGAATAACCATGCAGTCATCTCACATAAATATTTCATGGATTCACTTAAAGGGAAACAAAATCAATAGTGGCTTAAGGGTTCACTTGGATCTCAAGCATAATCACTCCTACACTTTCATGACAAATTGTTTGGGCTAGTTTCAAACTCAAGCACAATCACTCTTGCACATTCATATCAAATTCTTTGGGACAGTTTCAAAATATAATGACATATGTATGCGAAATTGATAAGTTCACATCATTAACGACATGTTGGACCTTCTTGTGATGGATGGCAATAATTCTATCGCTAATTTGTAGTTCAAGGTATAAAAGGTTCATTAGCATGAAGATAGATTTCAGGGATTAGATGAACATTTGTTTTCTTGCAACCATTTGAGATTCCTTAATTCTCCAAGCACTCAAGTCTGAGATTCACATTGCACGTGCGCGCGCAAACACACACACACACACACTATATTTATAGCGTGTGTGCGCGCACAATGTGAAACTCAGACTTGATGCTTGGAGAATTAAGGTATCTCAAATGGTTGCAAGAAAACAAATGTTCATCTAATCCTTGAAATCTGTTTCATTCAGCTAGAGTCTCAAAAACCTCTTGTGCTCCTATCATATGTTTCGTCGCAGCATTATCCACGTACCACCAATCCTCATTGATAGCACCTTGTGAGAAATGAGAGATCATACTTGGTGAGAGCATCTATCTCAGCAAAAGTGGTGACATCGGTGATCTGCTTCCCTTTATTCTTCTCATCATCTCCCTTTTGCTTCATCAGACATCTTGAAGAAAAATGACCCATCTCGCCATAGTTGAAACACTTGACTTTATTCAAGTCCTTCTTCTACTTACCCTTCATTTGTGCTACAAGTTCCATGTCATCATCTGAAGCCCTCTTCTTTGGATGAAGATCCTCATATCACAACTCCTCCTGAATGAAGTCGTCCCACAACTTATTCTAGTCTGGCAACGATCCTCTTGATGAAGGGCTTCCATTCCTCAGTGAAACCTTTCAAAGTAATCCTCACCATATCAGAATCGAAAATAGTCACATCAACGACAACAAGCTCATCTTTGACCTGAGACAATCTTGTTAGATATGAAGTCACTCCTTCACCCTGTATCATCTTGGAGGATTTCAACTTATCCTCCAATACCAGTACCCTGTTCTCGTTCTTATTTTGGGACAAATTCTAAAGAGCCATCCACATCTCATGTGCAGTGTTCTTCCTGGACAAATGAGGTATTAGGGGATCCTTCACACCATCAAGGATAATCAATCTTGCCCTCGTATCCAAATCCTCGCACACTTCCAGCTCCTTTGGGTCAGTTGGCTTCTTGATGCCTTTCTCAGCGAGCTACGATATCTTGTTGACCATAAAGACCAACTTGATCCTTTCATTCCATGGATTATAGTTGGACAACCCATCCAACCTGTCCTCATATTAGAGACTAGCCTGCAAATTCGACATTGTCACTATTGGCTTATTGGGGCCTAACTCAGTTTCAGAGTTAATTTAGCCAAATAAATCCCAGTACTACTGGCCCTTTCGGCAACAGTCATCGGAGCACGGACTGAGGTCTCACTTGAAGTAGTATGGGAGGGTGCTAGAACCAGGTTTTCGCACCCTGGAGATGTCTGATGAGTCCAAGTAGTTCGCGGTTTGACCTTGTGTGCAGGTTGCTTCGCGCACTTTTGCGTACCTCATGACCCGATATATTGCCTACGCGCAACCCTACTCAGGGGCCGAATGCTGCACTTCTGCGTTATTACCCAAGACTTTACTGGTATTCCAATGTTAGTTAATTATCTTAGCCTACTTGCATGCTTTAAGTTATACTTAACAACATAAACCATTCATACAGGTGTGCGCAGTAAATAAACAATATATTTCCAAATTATATCAAACATGCATTAACCCAAGAACAAATACATAGAATTTTGATAAAACTTCTCTTTATTAATTCCTTCCTGGGTTACAGACTCGAATCTGCCCTACGCACTCAGCTGCGGAATACTAGGCCTCTGCGCACTCAGCTTTAGAGCCTTATCCTACTCTAAGACCCAAAGACACACTTTACACTTGCGACTCAATCCCTTAGACTTGTTATTCTTCTCTACTATATATCCTTTTTTACACTTAGAGCCTCACTATATTTATACAATCCCATGGTCCACAGACCATGGGTAGGTCTATCCAGCCGACATTACGTTACAAAACTAGGGCGGACAACCCTATGACTCTATTATACTTTCGTGCCCTGCGCTAGCAATTCGCTGAGCTTTACAACAAAATTCGGTCAAAACGTGGGTTTTGAGCCCCAAAACATGCCTTGCGGGGATTCCAAGCCCAACAGGCCCCCAACACAAACATCTTGACTCGCCATCGAGTCACTTTGTCGGTGCGGAGTCCCTCCAACTGTTCTCGAACTGCACAGAGGTCAGTAGTGCATTGAGCTACTGCTTGCTGGATTTGCTGCATACGTTGTTTCGAGACCTCTGTTTCTGGAGTGCTTCTCTGCATCAATGTGTGCATCCCATGTATATGCATGAGCTTACCTTCGATGCATGTCGTGATGGTAAAGGCCTTATTGATCCAAGGCTAGATGCACACTTTTAGAACTACCTCCTTATTTCGTGTCACGTCCACCTGCGCCTTTAGTGTTTTAGTCTGCTGCATCCTCGCAAGCTGCTGGGTGAGGACCACTGTCTGCATGGTTCCTTGGACACTGTCATACTGCTGTTGGAGTTCTCGCGCTGGATGTTGGGGTCCTCCTGCAGAGTTGTGAGAACCTCAAGTGATTCTTCTAACATGCTGGTGCAGTCTCGCACAAAACCTCCGATTTCCTCCAATCCCGCTGTGATAGCGCTAGTGCGCTGTTCTCTGACTGCTGGGGGAGTGGATGGCTGCACCTTTAATCACAGCTCGACGATCTGAAGATTCAGCTCCAACAACCCTTTTTGTTTCTTCCCTGGCCTTGTGGACTCCTGCTGCTAACCTATGGATCCACACCTCCACTGGTAGATCTGCTTGGATGGCTAGCTTCGGGACGCTTCGGCAAGCGTCGCCTATCACCTACACCAGCTGTTGATTTTGCGACACCAATTTGTCACGCTACAAGTTGAGTTGTTCCATGCTTATCTTCAGCTCACTGAGGACTTGGAGCGTGCGGATCTCCCTAGCATGCAGCTCTGCCATTATCCCATCCTACAATAGATATAATGTCTTGTGCGAAAGGGCAGCTAGATTAACCTCGAGACCTTTCATCGTGCTAACTGAAATCCTGTCATCCTCATTTGATGTCACTAGAGCCCCTTCCGGCAACACGATTGTGTTCATCATCTGCGCGCGCAACATCTGCTCTACTGCCATGGATCCGACTGCGAGGTTGGTTGAAAGGGTACCAACCTGAGGGGGGCACGCCTGTAAGTCTTGCAACTACACTCTGAGGGCCCCAACATAGTCTGGTGCTCCTGCATGAAATCCTGAAGAGTCTCATTTATGACATCGCGCACCGTCTCACCAATGTCGTGCAGATCACCCTCGGTTAGGGTGATTGAGTCAATGGACAATTTCAAGGCCTTGACCTTCTTCCTCGATCCTGCTCGCTCTACTGGGTGTTGGCGCTTCAACTATGTGGACGCGGTCCATGGGTCCGTGCCTTCTTCTTCTGTTTCTACTTCCTCAGCTGCCTACCCTTGTGAAGGCATTGCTTGGTCCTCGCTCGCCTTCATGGCTGCTTCCTGTGTTGCTGCTACTGCTACAACCTTTTCCTACTTGGCTGCTTTCTGTGTCACTTCCCGCGCTGCCTGCACTTCTGCTGCTACTATTTCATTCTGTTGTTTTTCAGCCCACTGTGCGATGCACAACTTGGCATTGTCTTTCTTCTTTTGTGCTGTCGACCTCTCGAGTTCTGCAATGTCTGGGGCACGTAATTTCAGAGGCCATGTGTCACGCCCCTACACCTGCGGTGGTCTTTCAACTGCTTGTAGCGAGGTGCGGCACCACCGAACGCTTTCTTTTTAACAATACTAACGTTTATGGGCTACGCCTACTCCAACACAAACTTACTTTAACTTATGTTTTCTTGCAACCAAGTAAAGAGTTATCCTTCATACTATAAAGAAGATCATTCTCAATCATTAACCATGTACAATAAACCGAGAACATAAACAATTGCAAACAAGTATAAAGGGGAGGGGCAACTCCCCGTAATGTGAGTCTGCCCGGCAATTTTATTAAAATGTCAGATTTACAATGTACAAGTGTTCCTTGCCAAACCAAGTCTACACTTAACCAAATAATACAACCGAGGGGCAATCCTGCCTTTACAACATCTTGTGCATCTCTTGCACAAAGGACGGTGCTCACCCGAGCCACCAAGAATCCTTGCCAAGTCTTACACCAAGAACTGCACCTTAGAACTCACCCCGGACACGCTTGCCTCACTCAAACCGTACTTAAGTCAAAACTGCACCTTTGGTAGCACTACGCATGAGATATGCGCAGTCCACCTCTACTTCTCCGCTGTTTTACCCCTTGTGTGAATGAGTAGTGCGAAGTTGTCCTCTCCAAATGACTCAACGCATGTGTATATATATGCTTGTTAACATGTTTTCATGTGTGGTCCTGCACATGGGCGTTAACCCCTTGGCCGACCCCCAAATTGCATTCACACACCCATAAAACATTCTTTTTCAAGTCGGCCTTGCCTCACGCAAGCCTCCTTCCAAGTTGCTATAAGTTGTCCATCGTTCCACGCATTTTTCCATAAGTGTCGTAAAACTGTTCATGTTATCGTCGCAAGCAGCTCGCAGAAACGTCGCATTTCCGTGTGCACTCACCCACCCATGTGCGCTCACCCGCCCGTTGTGCAGACCCGCCCGCCTGTCGTGCAGACCCGCCCGCCTGTCGTGCAGACCCGCCCGCCTGTCGTGCAGACCCGCCCGCCGTGCAGCCTCGCCCGCCCACCGTGCAGCCTCGCCCGCCCGTCGTGCAGACCCGCTCGCCGGTCGTGCAACTCGCGCCCGCCCGTGCGCCCATGCGCCCGCGCCCGCCCGTGCGCCCGCACCCACCCGTGCGCCCGTGCACGGTGACTTCGCCCGACGCCCGTCGCAACCACAACCGGAGGTCCTTACACCATGCCTCCAAGACATTGAAAATGACATTGTCAGTGGCTACAAAAGGTAGCTTCGTCCACTACTTCGTCGGATCCTTGTGCGCCTTGATATAGATGTTGTACATGTCTACCTTGAATTCTGAAAAACTCTGTAGATTGTTGTAAACTATGGGCGACAACCGCAGCTTATGGTTGATCCACATTCGGATGTCCATCTCCATGAGCACCTAGAAGATCTTGCTGTCATGTATCCTTGTAGCATCCTTCGTGGCCCAGAGCGAAGCATACTTTGCGGCCTCCGGTAAATCTCTCTCAATTATGGGGAATTGACTATCCTCTGCCAATTCCCCAGTTACGAGCACTATGGACAATAATAACCTTGCATAGTGGAAGGTTTTACCTTGCTCTTGGGATTCACGAAAATTCTCTAAGAATTCCATGCAGAGGAATTCAGACTAGTTAAACTGGACCCCCTCCACGCACTGCTCGGCTAGTGCGACCACCGGCGCAGGTACCTTGTCTGCGCGACATTTGTGCATAACTTTTCCTGCGAGGATTTGGGTTGCCACGCGTACCACTTTTTCCTTGATGCTGGAGATGGCGTAACCCCTCTTCTTCTTTTCTAGCTTGTACTTTGTCTTCATGGCCTCCGTGAGGGCCAAATCACTACCCTTTCCTTTTGATATGGTTGCGAGGTCCTTTCCTTTGTATGGAAGCCGGGAAACGCGATGAATCAATTCTGCTGTGATGGGGATGGGCTCCTCCAACCATAAATACCCATCATGCATTAGGCAAAGTAGTTGCCGGATGATGAAAATGGTTATTGGGCATGGTGGAAATGCGGCACCCAAAGTAGGTTCAGTAGCTCGATCTTTTCCACTCCACACAACCACTTCCGAGGCTCTAATGCTGTCATCACCCCCCCGTGTTCTGCTTCATGAGGTTTTTGGTCTCAAGGTGAGGGAACTTCTTATTGTCAGCAAGGTCCCAATCTTCGAATTTCATGGTCAGTACGCAGCCCAGGTGCGTGCCTTCAAACATAATGCCATCTGGGAGGAGCGGAGTCTTGAGCGAGCTCTTGGTTTTGTCCAGGTCCTTGGGAACTTTGGCCTTCCCTTTTCGCGGGGGGACATAGCTTGGTAGTTTTGTCGTAGAGTGCCTAGGCTGAGTATCCACCTCCATGCCTTAATCTTCTTCTTCTATGATGGTAAGATCCTACAAATATTCTTCTTCTTCTTCTGTTTCTATAGTGACAACTTTCCCTTTCTCCTCCATCAATAGCTCTCTATGCAACGGGTTCCGCAGGGACACACGTACAAGAGCCATTGCTTGTTTATCCTTCTTGAGTCTTGGCGTGTGCGGTGATTTGGAGATCTCTGCCATAATCCCAACACCTTCTAGAACATCCCCCACAGTTAGGGCCTGCGCGGCCTCGCCGACGGTCACCTCTTCTATCCCCATACCATCCTTAGTTGCTATCATTGTAGCTGTGCAACAATCTATCATTCATGATTTCAGGGGCTTAATCAATGCTCGACTCACAATACTTAGGGCTCTGCTTAATCGCTCAATTCGCAAATGACCAAGTGTTGTTTGCTGGGCAACCCTTTTTATTTTATAGCACTTTTTGAATTCAAATTCGACCGTTCCCCCCAATTCCGGTTCATTAATGCTTTCTTGGTGGTAGATTTTCCCAAATCTTGCCCATAAATTGCGTCTTAAATGCCTGCCGCCCGCTCCATTTGGCCTTAAATCGAGCATCCCATCATGAATAGTGACTTCAACAGTCACTTTCTGGCCAACCTGCATGACAACGCAACCCCCCATGCATGGTCGCAGACCTTGTGACTCTTTGCTTATGCGCACATCTCTAATATCGTGCAGCCCCTGGGTAGAATAGTTTATAGTCCTGCGCTCCCTTCCAACTGCCTGGAGTGCTAAGATTGTCCTTCCCTTGGCTAGTCAGGTGGCTGCACCACCAATGTGGAGTTCTATCCTATCCTCTGTCATGGTTCCTGGAGAATCCCCACTTTTTATTGTTATGGTCAGCATTGTGCACTTCACCATTTGCAACGCGCTACCCTGGTCACTATACTTAGCAATATGCGGTCCAATCCAAGGCATCAGACTAATCAATTCATGACGATATTTCTCAAACTTGTCAGTATGATCGTACACACCTTGCCTTACCATCCTAAGAGATTTCAGTCGCCCAATCCTAAGAGCACGGGTGGTGAAGATGGTGAAGCTGGCGGTGGTGTAGGTGGAAGTGGTATGCGCTGGATTCACTGCTTTATCAAACTGATTGCACTTCTTGGTGAGACCTTCACGAGCTCTTCCTCGCTTTCTCGTGGAGGTGATATTAAGGGGCTAGTTTCTAGTTCTATGCTACCTTCAGTTTTGTAGATCCTCCCACTTCTCGTAGCCCCAAACATCAACTTAGTCGCATAACCCGCTTTTCACACAGTAGCATTTTAATCCAAGTGTTCAAAGATTTAAAGTACTTACCTCACGGTCCTTCGAGGAAGCGTTGTTCTGCCTTGCTATAGCTGACCGAAGTATCTACCTTGAACTTGGTGATAAGTCCCCCTATAATTTGATCGAGCTAGTGATCCACAATGTGCGCGATCTTATCTTTCGATGCTTTTAGTCTGCGCACCAACTCTGGAGTCCACACAATAGGTTTGTTGAGCCTACACCTTCCTTGACTGTCTGCTAACTTCACGATCCACTTGTACAACTCAGAGGGGAAGTATGCAAAGAAAATTTCATTGATTTCCGTATATAAGTAGCAATCTAACCACTCTTCCTTTGATAATCGTGGATTCTTGTTTTCCTGTGCCGCGAACTCGTGAATCTTCCTATCCAAACACTCTTCAATTCCTTTCTTTGTCGGATTCTAGCGATACGACATCAGACATCTCTTATGTAGATCCCGGTCCCAACAACAGAACCATTTGTTGGCTTATTGGGGCCTGACCCAGGTTCAGAGTTAATTTAGCCAAACAAATCCTGGTACTACTGGCCCTTTCAGCAACAGTCCGCGGAGCGCAGATTGAGGTCTCACCCAAAGTAGTATGGGAGGGTGCTAGAACTAGGTTTCCACACCCTGGAGATATTTGATGAGTTCAAATGGTTCGCTGTTTGACCCTACGTGCAGGTTTCTTCGCGCACTTTCCCGTACCTCGCGACCCGATATACTACCTACGTGCAGCCCTACTCAGGGGCCGAACGCTGCGCTTCTGTGTTATTACCCAAGAATTTACTAGTATTCCAATGTTAGTTGATTATCTTAGCCCACTTGCACGCTTTAAGTTATACTTAACAACATAAACCATTCATATAGGTGCGCGCATTAAATAAACAGTATATTTGCAAATTATATCAAACATGAATTAACCCAAGAATAGATACAAAAAATTATGATAAAACTTCTCTTTATTAATTCCTTCCTCGGTTAGAGACTTGACTCCACCCTGCGCACTCAGCTGCAAAGACTTCTCCTACTCTATGACCCAAAGACACACTTTACACTTGCGACTCAATCCCTTAGACTTGTTATTGTTCTCTACTATATATCCTTTTTTACACTTAGAGCTTCGCTCTATTTATACAATCCCATGGTCCGCTGACCATGGGTAGGTCTATCCAGCTGGCATTACATTACAAAACTAGGGTGGACAACCTTGTGACTCTATTATACTTTTGTGCCCCGCGCCCGCAATTTGCGGAGCTTTACAAGAAAAATTGGTCAAAACTTGGGCTTTGAGCCCCAAAACATGCCTTGGGGGGATTCCATGCCCAATAGTCACCTACAATGTGACCAAATCCCTCTTAAGTTGTACTTCGCTGTGCACTCTGATGATTCACTGTCTTCCAAGGTAGCTCAGACACACTCTGATGCCATGTTGATTTTCCATGATCTTGGGTCTAGGATAGAATCTTAGAATCATTGACTTTACCAAACCAAGAATCTCAACAAAAGATACTTTGCACAACGAAATATAAAATAGTAGTAAATCACACATGCACAAGTATAGACAATGTTTTACAAAATATTGTACAAATATGTACAACCCAATCTTCGTTATATTAAACCAATCTAAATAATACAACAACCTAGGGAATACAAGATACAATGACAATCTCACTACAGTCTCTATGTCATATCTCGTCCTGCGGGTCCTTCACTCCCGTTCCGATCTCTAGCTGCCCCTTAGTCCATCAAAGGACAACACATAGATTCTCTAGGAGGGATGCCTCCTATCACTATTACAAGTCACTTTTACCTCAATGAACACGGGTTGATCCAATCTTCTCTCTAGGCTGGCCAACACCTAAGCTCCAATATTCCAATCTAGTAGCCTCTTTTGTTTGTCAAATAACGACATGTTAGGCTCCAATCTTCACCCAACCTTCAACTGTCAATGTCACTTTATGATGACTTGTCAAGGGCTACTTTGGATAGCCAACACGCTTCCCTCCACCAGTCCAATGGCACCCATACTTCACTACAAGATCTAATCCTAGTTGAGATATCCAACTGCTCAAGTCAACCTCAACACACGACTCCCACAAGTTGCAACCAAAACTGATCCAAAATTGGTTAATACTTTGACCCAACACAAGACAAATCTTGCTTCAAGTCTGATGTACAACTAGTGTTGTAACTGTGTCCTGGTTAGGGCATCACATTGACCCACGTCAGCCCTAAAACACACCCACACAGTCCCTTAAACAACTGCGGCTTTCCTCCACATGTATGCTCTGCCTCCACGCTAATGTTCTGGGCACTTATTAGCCCTCAAACAACCCTATGTATTCCTTTTTATGAGGTGTTATGGCCTGCGGTCTACCCACACTTCCTCCCTGAAACCACGACCTGCTTAAATAGAGATACCTGTCTATAAAACATGCCCTGACAAACTTGAGTCTTCCCTCTCCTATCTCGGCCTTCTTGCAGGTGTAAACAACCCTCCAAATAGTCACGAGAACCATCCAAAAGAGCCTCCCTCCTTCGCTGAAGTGCCCTCTTTCCTGTGGCCCAAACAGAGGTATAAATTCTCCCTTAGCTGAGTTTCTTATGCTCCTTTTCTGCCTTGTGTTGCATGGATGGATTAGCTAAAATGATGTTTAATCACCTCATATTTATATCCAATATGAGGGCTCCAACGAATTGCAACAAGAGGGCTTGCCAACCTGTCATTAGGCTTCTTAACACTAGGCCGACTTGACTTCTTCTCATGCAAACCCACACATATACTTCAAAAATTCATATCTCATCAAGGACATCTCAAAATTCGACGATTCTCGAAGCATTGGATTCTCCTTTCCACCCTATATCATCTCATCCCATCACATGTCCAAAATACTCCATGATTTTGGCCCAAATCACGATGGGTGCAAAACCACAACCTTGGGTTCCAAGCCCACAAGTGACTCTTGTGGTGCTCCACCCTCCAAACCCTGAACCCTAGGGCTTGGAGTACCTCCCAAGCTACTCAAATCAACACACAAGGGAGGCTTCCTTGGAAAGATTTAGAGGTTAAATGACTAGGGTTCCAAGCCAATTGATTTTCTAAGGATCTTGTAGATAAATCACCTAGAAATATCTTCAATAAAGGAAGGTTCAAGGGTGATGGTTATGGAAGAAAGTACCGAAAAATAATTGGATTTCCACTCTTAATACATCCTTATCTATGCATGAAGTTGTTTTCCACCTCTCACAACCCAAGGGATGAAATATTGAAGCATTTGGGTCATCAAAGATAGAAAGAAAGCAACAACAACCACATAGACATGAGGTATTAGACCTTTAAGAAACACCATACAGACTTCTCTACAGTATTCATCAAGGATTCAATGTTTTTATTAAAAAAATAGTGAAACAAGGTTAACATGATATCAAGTTAGATGTTTGTTAGAAAGAAATTGTTGCTAACATAAATATTATTGACTAAATTTAGGTTCAAACTATCACTAAATTCGATTTGAAATTTTTTTCTACTAAAATTAAGCAACATTATTTCCAAATCAATATCTTAATGTTTTATTGCACTCTGGAATCCACATTTACAACATCTTTACTTGTTTCAAAACTTGTGGTACCTAGTTATAATTGCACATGATTAGTTTTACAAAGTGCTCTGCTTTCTCAACCAAGATACATGTGTAAGGCCTTGCAACGAGACTAGTTTCAAGTGCTCTATTTTCCATCAAGAGTTACAGTCACATAGAGTTCTATCTTGGGTCATAGAGGATCGCTTGGAGCTGTTGGCTACATGGATTAGACAGGAAAGTTTGAGGAGCTTTTAAAACTATTTTCATTGGGTGAAACACTCTTAAAATTTTGTGTTTTTATGATCTCGGTTCTAGTAAATTGTGTAAATCCAACCCTAGGTTTCACACATCAAACTTGTTATCTTTAACCAATAGAATTTGCTTATAATTGGAGGGTGAGTGTGTAATAATTATGATTGTCTTCTCCAAGTTTTGATAGCAGTGACCTGTACATAGTATGAAACCAGGACTGTACAACCTATAATCAACCGTTAAAAATAGGGTATTTAATAATTGTGATGGTATTTTCTTCAACCATAATATTTCTTGAGCTTCTGATAGAGGGATTGAGTGCATTTGATGTTATTAAAGAGGCCTAAACTGTTGTATTCTTTGTCAGGTCTGTACAACCCTTTAAATATGTAACCAAATGCCTAGTTGAAGTCAACTGAAGGATGGCGTCCCTTAATAACAATATTGCGCTCTCGTTTGCAAAGAAATAACAACCCTATAAGCACATATTTCTAACTATTGTGAACAGATATAACTTTACTCATTGCTCATACGCTTGAAAGGTAAATTTCACAAGTGCTTCTAGTTAAGATAGGTACTAGGCGAGACAAGATAAGGCCCTCTTGGCATCAATTATCATATTGAGAAATATAATAGTAGATGAGATAAGATAATATGGTACTCAACAATGCATAGGTCCCATCTCTGTGATATACTGAAATTTGGCATTTCCTCCGCTGCTCTGGTGGCATCTTCACCCTTTGCAGGTCTTGAGGCTGCTTCTTCATCTTTCTCTTCTGCCTCTATATCTACTTTTATTGAGATTCCACTCTCACTTTTTATTGATACTATTTTCTATATTGTTGCCTTTTCCTTCCTCTTTTAGCTTTTAGCATCTAACTAGAGGAGTTTCTTTTGCTCTCCCATTGCTTATCACCACTGATGTACTTTTTGAGTCCCATGACCTGCCTTTTTGGTCTCTTGTGGGCATCAATAATATTATTTTATCTATGTTGTATGAGGAAGGTGGGCTATAACTTATTATGTCCACCCCCCAAAATGAGCACCATATTCAGTATGATCACAACACATGAATGGAAAGGGTAATGTTTTTCGCATATATCTTCCATCTCCTATGGCATATCTTTAGCGTCATTATTCTTCTTGACCCTTATTTCCATGTTCATTTGGTATTGAAATATAATAATCCACCATTTCAATGTCCAGTGCCATGAATGCTAGTGTATCTTGCAATCAGAATACACCTTCCACAATTGGCAATGATCAACATAATTTTATTAGCTCTAAATAGTTACTATGTTATGTTGTCTTGTAGTGTATTTTGTCTTTAGTGACACACATGCAACCAATGGAATTGTTGTTAGCATATTATGATTTAGTTTAGTATTTTATGAGTGGGTTGTGAGTTACCTCTCATGGTCTTTATGAAGACATAATTAGAAAGTCCTAATTAGTTGAGTGAAGCATTGTGTTCCTCAATAGTTGAGATAGCATCATGAGTGGAGGCGACATCTCTATGTACTTTGAATCATACCTCTATCTTTGTTGAACATGTGTACATGAGAATGTGAGTTGGCGTAAGAGCTTTAATTGAAATTCTTGTGTTCTTCTAAATGTTGTGATTGTTTTTTACTCTTATATATTTGATTCATGTCCTCACCTCTTGTTTAATTAAAATTGTCTCATTACCATTTCCATTCTTGTAACTTTGGGTGGATTCACACTTAACATCTATTGCCATTACTTGGTTTGGAATTTGATAACGAGTAGTCCCAACCTGCTGGGTGATTATGATTGTTGAAAATTGAGAACCCTGTTGTGATTGGTAACAATAGCGATGCTGTAAAAATTATAGGAGTATGCAAAGATGTGAAAATGGTTGTTTGATAACTCATGGATCTAAGGGGGCAGATGCTGTGACAGGACAATAGAGAGATGTTGTACTAGGAGCTCAACTAAAACTGTGTGCACAAGATTTTGGAGAGTTTAGGAATCATTCAAGTATATGAATGGTATTTTAATTTTTTTTTGTTTTGATTTGTTGGTTATATTTTGCATATGATTGTGAATGTTGAGAAAGAAATCTTAGTGAGATAATGGGTTGAGAAGTCATGGAAAACTATAATGAAGAACAATGCAGCTTGGTGTTTGATTTGTCCAGATTGCACCTCAACTATATTCACAGATGAGGAGAATGACAAATAGGATGGGATTTCCTCTTTAGTTTGATAGAATTGTGATGGCAGAGCAGAGGTGAAGAGGGGAACTTCATTTATCAAGCTATATTCAAGAAGGAAATCAAGTTTGGGTCCACATCTAGGAAGTCGCAGAGAGGTGCTAAGGATAAAGGAGATGTCCAAGGAGGCCAATGAGAGAGTCTTAGAGAAAGGAAATCAGAAGACAGTCATAATGTAATCATTGAACTTTACCTGACACCATGCTCTAAATATTTTATCATAATTGATTTGGGTCATGTGAGATTTGTTTGTTTTTATTTTAGATATAATATGCCACTAGTTTGTGTCATATGACACATTAAATTGTTTTCAAATCAAATATTCCTTAGAATTTACCTTCTAAATGCCCATTTGGTCTAGGTTTACTTCTAATTAACATGATACCTCCAAATGGGGCCCATGTCTCATATCCTATGTGTCAGATATTAGGTAAAATTAATTACTTAATAAAAACAACTAATCACTTGAACATTAATTATCAACCCGAGGAACATCTTTTTATTTCAAGGCAATCGAAAAAATATATGCATAACAATACCAACAGCTAACACTAGTTCTATATGATTGTGTTCTATACTATCAAGCTCATTCAACAATAAATAAAATGCAAGACTTGAATAATAAAACTAAAATTGAAAAGAAGAAAGTAAATGACAGGAAAAACAACTATGATAATCACACAACTTGAATCATTGCTAAATTGAACCACACATTGCTGAATTGGAAATTTAATCTATTACACCCAACATAATTCAAATGCTAATCTAGAGCAGTAAATTAAATGAAATCTAGAAATTGGATGAAATAACAAATTTGAAAAATGCAGCAAACAACAAATTAGTTAAAAGAAAGGAAATCTACTTTAAGGAACGATAAGTCAAATAAACAAACACATAACTACATTAATTTACATGTTCAAGGCAACACCTTGTCAAAGGTAGTGGACCCAACTGTGCAAGACTCAGTTCCGCCTTGAGAAATAACTCAGATCATATTACAAATCACAGATGTAGAACTCAATGGATAGCTTCCTTCATTAAAAGATATTTGAGAGATAATTACAACAAAACGAATTTCTTAGCTTTGCCTCAAATTCCACAATTGTTTATCTCCCATCTCTCATCTCTTATCTCTTCTCCTACATCCTATCTAATAATTGTCCATCTCCTATCTCCTAATTATCCCTTCAATTATCCCCCCTTCCTCTTTGATCTATGTTTTCATTTAAATACACAAAGAGCAAAGGGAAGTTACAACAAAGTTGATTACAAACTGATTTCCATTACAAATTTGGATTGTACAAAACAAATTGATCAAAAAGATCATATCTGAAAAATCTTTCCATCAACATTCAGCAGAAACAAGTCGAATTTGGTATTGCAATTGGAAGAATTTGGAAAACGGCCGCAACAACAAATCTGAGAAAATCACCTTCGAAGAACGTTGTGTTTCTCTCAGTCCAAACCGAATTTTGGAAAGATGCTAATGTTTTGCACAAAACCCATGTCTTGGATTTTCAAGATTCTCCTTCATTTTTCCGAAACGTCCAATGCAAAACTATCACTTCTTATTCCAACGAATTTCTGAGTTGGAATATTTGACTATAAGCTGGAAATCATATTTGCAATCTGGAAAAGATCTTGGAGGCTAAAATCGTGAGTGATGTTATAACAAATTCATTAATAAATCATCATTGGAAAAATCATGCATAATAATCTTCAATATATTAAAAATAAAGGAGAAAACTAGTATTTATCCATAACAACATAAATAATTATAAAATGGAATTATATGATAAAGTATGATAAATGACGTGATAAATAATGGTATAAATGGATGAAATAGACGTTAAAAAGTGATATTAATAATGACAAATTAGTGGTCCAACATACCCCCAAACTCAATATGTTACATGTCCTCATGCAACCCAAAGCCTCTATATTAACCAAACTATAATACCAAAATGTTCATCCCAACTAATGAAATTGATAGAACAAATGACTTCTTCCTCAAATAGTGAATATTCAATTTTAGCAATGTTGATGAAGGCGTAACAATTTTCACATTGACTTTCAACTATATGTATGTGAAGTTGCAGCAAAATATGATATAAGTAACGACAAACTTCATTAACCATTTTCTCAAAACTACAAACCAGATTTTTTTGAAAGGTTGCAAGCAGATTTCTACTATATTAATGCTTCTCTAATCCAAAAATTAGATCGTTTTGATGCACGAATCATGAGATATAAACAAAATGGCTGTAGGTGACAGTGCATGATTTCTGAAATTTTACAAACTAATTTAACTTGAAATTTTATTGGTTTGTGTATTTTAATGATACCTCTTTGCTGTCCAAAAATCACGAGAATTCAATTCATATTTTTAAAGATATACACAAATCAATTTTTGCACTGTATAAAAATAAAATTATATGCCTTAAATGAGAAAGAAAGTAGAAAACATCCATCATGTGTAGCAATTCCTCCCTCAAACTGGAGAATTAGCATGCCCTCATGCAATACTATAAATCAAATTGGGGTGGTTTCTACAATCGTTGTTGAAATCTATGCTTGGTGTAAAACAACATGGAATAAGGGAGGTTTTGAGAACGAATAAGGAGATCGATGGATGATGGCATGGTCATAATAAATAAATGAATGAAAGTAACATTCCCCCAAACTGAAGGCTTCTATGTCTATGAAAAATGGGAAGTGGTAAAGATTTCAAATGAATGATGATAAATAATGCTTAATGGATTTTCATGAAATTCTCCTAAATTTTTAACAAATCAGAAACTTATGTTATTTTACCTCAAGTTTTACTTCCGAAAAAATGTGGAATTACATGTACGAAATGTCATTTGTTGACGCTGATGTAGGCTGAGCTGATGCTGAAAGTGATGCAAAAGGTGGAAGCCATGCAAGCACATCCTGTCTGAACAATTGCTCACATTCACGAATTGCTCGAGCCTCTTCTGTTAGTTGCAATAGTGTGGGCTTGCTATGAATAAAATTGCCCCCGATACTTGCTGTTCTTCTGTAAACAATTCGCTACTCTGCATGCAATTTTCTTGAATCAATAGTTTTAGTTTTGAACAGTAACAGATAAGCCACATGTAAAGATTTCAATCAGAAAAATGCAACAATAATATTTTGTCAAATCAATAAGTTATGGCGGAGTTCGATAATTATATCTTGTCATATCATCAAAGTGCATGACCTTCCCCCTCCAATGAGAAAAGGGCATCCACGACCATAAAGCATAGGAAAAAGGGAAAGGACGTCTGGGATTCATAAATTCGGCAGGACGATAGTCAGTGCGACATAAATACGACAAAAAAAATGGTCAAAGCAGTACACATCGCGAAGATGGGAAATGAATGCAAAATGAGTAAAACAAAGAATTGATCATTATGAGAAGAGATGTTTCCTTAGGTGGAAAAATATGATGAAAGCATGACAAACGATAGATGATAATGACTGTTGGGTTCAATTGATCGGACAATATTGATATAATTCATATAAGAGTAAAATTTACGATGCATATCAGTTAATAGAGTTATAAACATTGTTCAAATCGTAAATTCATCTTTAGAAATGAATCAATAGGAAATAATAGGATAAAGAATATTTGGCAATGTAACATAGCACTTCAATACCACGAGCAGAGCCACTATTGCCAACAGGTATTCATAGCCTCGACATGGTTGCTTTTTAACCCAAAAATGAGCCAGAATCCTCTGTTTAGTATTTAGATGGTTGTTTATTGCTATAAAGAGACCACTATGCTGGCATGGTAACTAGATAATCATAGTGCCATTCACCAGGATATAACAAAGTCATTAGGCAACCTCATGGTGAGACCTCCTGTCCTTCTGACAATTTTGACTATCTAGAAGGTCATTACCCTGGTGTGGTGGCCATAATGGAATATCACTAGTTACATGCTTATGATCATGGTGGGCTGGCTCATAATTAGACCACCTATCCTCTTTAAGAAGATTTGTATTGTATTTCCATATTTTTATTGTAAATGGAGGGAGGCTCATTTAATCCTTAAGAGTTAGGGATGGCATGAGAATTAAAAAATGCCAATGAAAGTTATGCTTTTATTCCTATATCATGATACCAAAGGGAATTATCAATTGAAAGTGTGAAAGATAAATTAGCATGGTATTTAAGATAGTGAATCATTTTATGCTATGTCCAAAGAGAAGATATTCAGCCAGTCATTATATAGATAAACCAGGTCAGTTTCAGAATAAATATAACCATCAAAGGTTTTACAAGTCATAATGGTATTAATATGACTGTTTTTCCTTTATCTCGGGTACAAATTCAAATCCAAACAGATGGTTTTGATAGGAAAGCATGGGAGAGAAAAATGGTTGTTTGATTAAAAATGACCTGTGATGGAACAACAATTATTGGTCTTAAGAAGAAGAAATCACATTTGTTCATTGTACTGAACAACAACTGTTCAATCTATTGAACAACAGTTGTTCAATTAATTGAACAACAAACACACAAAAAGGAATCGGTGTTGTTAAATTGACTGAAAAGCTAAACATACAAAAAAATTGGTGTTTTTCAATTGGTTGAACAACAATCGTTCAATCGATTGAACAACAAAATACAAAAAAGAAATCGGTGTTGTTCAATTGATTGAACAACAATCGTTCAATCGATTGAACAAAAAAACACACAAAAAGAATCTGTGTTGTTCAATTGATTGAACAACAATCGTTCAATCGATTGAACAACAAAACACACAAAAAGGATTGGTGTCGTTCAATGGATTGAACAACAATCATTCAATTGATTGAACAACAAAACATATAAAAAAGAAATTGGTGTTGTTAAATCGATTGAACAACAAAATACGAAAAAGAAATCAGTGTTTTTCAATTGATTGAACAACAATCGTTCAATCGTTTGAACAACAAAACACACAAAAAGAATCTGTGCTGTTCAATTGATTGAACAACAATCGTTCAATAGATTGAACAACAAAACACACAAAAATAAATTGGTGCCGTTCAATGGATTGAACAACAAAACATACAAAAAAATCGGTGTTGTTCAAATGATTGAACAACAAAATACGAAAAATAAATCGGTGTTGTTCAATTGATTGAACAACAATCGTTCAATCATTTGAACAACAAAACACACAAAAATAATTTGTGTTGTTCAATTAATTGAACAACAATCATTCAATCAATTGAACAACAAAACACACAAAAATAAATTGGTGTCGTTCAATTGATTGAAAAATAATTGTTCAATTGATTGAACAATAAAACACACAAAAATAAATTGGTGTTGTTTAATTGATTGAACAACAAAATAAAAAAGGAAATCAATGTTGTTCAATGGATTGAATAACAATCATTCAATCTATTGAATAACAAAATACGAAAAATGAAATCAGTGTTGTTCAATGGATTGAACAACAATCGTTCAACCGATTGAACAACAAAATACGAAAAACGAAGAAGAAATTGGAGCTTTTCAATTAATTGAACAACCACTGTTCAATTGATTGAACAAAAATTATTAAACCCACCGAAAAACAAATTAGATTTGTTCGTTTTACCAAACAACAGTTGTTCAATTGATTGAACAACAACTGTTCAATTGATTGAACAAAAATTATAAACACCCCAAAAACAAACCGGAGTTGTTCATTCTACCGAACAACAGTTGTTCAATTGACTAAACAATAGTTGTTCATTCGCCAACGGAACAGAAACTACAACTTTGAAGGAAGCAACACCTGAAACACAAAAACATAAGAGAAATCAGAAAGGAAACAACACTTTATTTGAAAACAATAAATAAATAAATAAATTAAGTTACAACAACTCTGATGGTATTTCCTAAGGGAATATCAATCTGTCATTGGAAAAAAATGATCTCTGAGAAAAATGCTTTGGCAGCAGTGACATGAATCTTCAAATTGAAATCAATTCTCCATTTCTTCTATTATGAATCCGTTAGGTAATGAATTGGATTGCCCTTGTTTCGGTAACATTTCTTTCAAGAATCGTCGATTCATAAATTGACTTCTTTTATTCTTCTGGAACCTACAAAAAACGAGTGTCTACATGGAATAAAACATGAAATTGTGGAAGAAGAAAGGCGATCAGGCTCTCACAATCCAATACATATGAAAAAAATAAGAAGTAGTTAATTTGTAAAACAAATCCACAGAAAGATAAACAAAGAAAAAACTATTTGTCACTTGCGAGAAAGTAGTAATCGACCATACTAACTAGCAGTGTTTTAATCATAACTTCTTTGTTTTTCGTTTGATTTGAGTGATTACAAAGCCAAATGAGAGCTAATTCAGAGGTATATCACCAATAGAAACATGTTTTATAAATTCCATGATATGATATGTCAATTTTACTTAGAACAACCTGCATAACAGAGTCATTTTCGATTTCCCAACTTAGACCAACAGTTGATAATTTAAGGATAATTGCTTCGTTTGATGACGGATTCAAATGATTCAAATTGGAGATTAAAGTAGATTCATTTATTTTGAATATAAGAAGAATTTATGGGTCAAATACGCAAGTGAATAGCTGGAAAAACAATTTTTTTTAAAGTGCAGATTTATGATAGATAGTAAGTATTTTGGTCAAAACTCTCTCATACAATATCAACATTGAGTGATTCAAATTGAATTTTAAACTAGATTCATAGAAGAATATACCATAGAAACATACTTTAATAATATAGTCATTGAGGCCTCCAAAAATTCACTGTCCCAACTCTTTTCCTGAGCTACCTACTAGACACCCTGTCAATGTTTTGGTTATAAATTTTTCGTTTCAAATCCAAATGGAGTGATTAAAATTGGGTTGGCAAGTAGAAATCAAGGGATACTCAGGATAGAAACAAGTTTCAAAAATATTCCCTTTTGGTCCTTCAAAACATGACTGTCCCGATTGTGTTTTCATAACTTTCATCAAGCCCGCAAGCCAAAAAAATTATGATATTCAAGCAATTTTTCCAAATTGGTGATAAAAATGAATATGAGTGTTTGTAGAACTATTATTTTCAATATCATACATCTACATACACAAATAAATTAAAACGTTTATCACCAATGTTGATTTCTACAGCGTGTTGCAACAAAAACAACTATTTTTACATTATAAAAGAAACTGTATTTATTTATGTCCTTATTTATTTTATTTTCTACACTAACCTACTTTGCTTTGAAAAATGAATATGCTTACATATAAGAGTACTTCAAGTGGAGCCATTTTCAAAATAAGGCCTCAATTATGTACATACCCAAATTTGAAAAATGCATGTTAATAAATAGTAGGGCATGAGAAGCTAATTTCCCTTGAAAAGATGGTGTCAAAAATTGTTGAAGTATGGAGTGATGCTGCAAACAAATGATGGATTTAAACCAATATTCAATATATCCTTTACTTTCTTGATTTCCCATAGCCATCATATCATGAAGTTCTTGAGTTTTCAAAACATCTTGTTGATGCAAACTAGAAGAAAACTCATTTTCTTTCATAAGTTCTACAATTTTTGGATTTGAAACAATCACAATCTCAATATAAGTTTTCTGCAATGGTGTAGTGAGATAGAATGGGTGGGAAGGGTAGGTAAATTTTGCAATTCAACACTGTAAGCATGTTGTACTGGTTTATTATGGTGAGGGTGTGGAATGAGTTGAGTAGGAAATTGTGTAGGGCATGAAGCAGTTTGATGATGTAGTTGATTGGGTCATATGGATGGTTTTCATAGACAAACAATATGTTGTTCAAAAGCTGGAAAAGAATATGGATGATTTGTTTGTTCTACAAGATGAGGGAGAGTAATCATGTAATCATAAGATGAGCCATGCCAAGCTTGTGGACAAAATTAGTGAGGGTTATATTGAGATTGACATGGTTGCCCTAACATACATGTATTCCATAATTGATTATGCAAGTAAGAAAATGGAGAGGAATTGTTTTGAACCATACATGTAGGCCATGCTTTCCATTGTTTTGGCCTTGTTGTAGCTTCCCCATCCCTTTGATATGTTACTTCCATCCTAGATAAGGAAGAATGACTATCTATGGGATGCTCCTTTCGATAATGAGGGCAAAACACTTCATCAAATTCTGCCTAATTTTTCTTAACTTGCAAAACATGAAATTGTGAATTTAGAGAGTTAATAAAATCATATTTAAAATTTTCAAATAAAACATTGATTTCAGCTCTTATGTCTCCTCTTCTTGTAGCAGATTTGGAAAAGAAAGAAGAAAGTTCTATAGAATTCTTAGCAACCCTGTAGATTCCTCTTGAATGCCTTATGCATATTTCACAAACATCATCATATGATAACTGAAAAACATCACCTTTTCCCATTAGATTTAAGAGTTCTAAAAATTAATCTTTGATTCCTTTAAGAAGGAGTGTTTTTAAGATCTCTTTTTCCAAATACTTATGTTTTGATTTTTGAAAGTTGTATTTAAATCACTCTACATAGTCCTCCAAGCTTTCATCTTTCCCTTGTATCATATTGAAAATGTCTTCGCCAACCTTGCAATAGTCTTGGTACTTCTTCAAGAATACGTTCCTCATGTCCTCCCATGTTTGGATGTAGTTCCCACCAAGGCTTATGAAACATTGGAGAGCTGCTCCTTTTAGAGTAAGAGGAAACACTTTCAACCTTTGAGCATTAGTATAATAACCATATCCTCTACAAAGTACTTCAAACTCAAATAAGAATGTATCTGGATCTTCATTTGCCAAACCATGAAAATTTGGTAGAGAAGATGGGGGAATGATGTGCATTTGTGTCTCTCCTAGATCTTTGATAGGGAATTCAAAAGTAGAAATGTGAGTCATTTCTGGGGATTCATTTCATATTCCTTTCTTTCGAGGGGAGCGCCGTGCAGGGGAGCTTCTTTATACCAATTATCCATATTCTTCTTATGCCCAATAGTATACAGGTCCTCTACAGGTCATGGTACCGAAGTCCTCCTTCTAACCATCAAGTACTGCTAGTCTACTCCTCATCGCACCTAGAAAGCCAGAGGGGAAACCCACCTTATAGAACCTACCGGTCGGCCTACCTACAGATCATTTATGGTCTTCTCCTCCTTTTGGTCAGCCTACCTAACGAAGCCCACCTAACGAATACCTACCCCAGATGTCAAATAGGAATATAACCACCCCGGACTACTAGAAACCAACTGAGCTTAGTTAACTACACTCTCCCTACTCAAATACAAAAAAAACACCAGGGCCCTTACTTCTTAGGGGTCACTCACTATTCATATGGTGAGGGTGCGTTAGCACACTCGACTGTCAAGGAGAGGGACGGAGTCACTCACTATTCATATGGTGAGGGTGCGTAAGCACACTCGACTGCCTTTAGTTACTTATTTGAGAGGGGGGCCGCCATCGTTTTAACGCTCACTCATCATATGGGTGAGGGCCCTTACTTCTTCATAGGGACGGAGTCACTCACTATTCATATGGTGAGGGATTTCTCCTTGCCTTTGAAACATTTCTTGAGAGCAGGAAGCACTCACTATAATGTGAAAACGCTCGACCAGGCCACCCAATAAGCATCAAGGAAGAAAAACCTCCACCTCAGGGGATTGGGGTGGGTGGGTAAATAGTGGTCGAGCCTGCTTGCGCATCCTCTCCCTATGGTCGAGCACCTAAAGGTCCTCTCCTTAACAGTCGAGCCTGCTTACGCATCCTGAAAATGGCAAAATAGGAGCTAAAAGTTCAAAAAGCTCCGCCAAGGTGAAAAAGGAAAGCCTCAATTTTGAACCAAGGCTTGACATCTGTCACTTCAGTTGGGAAAAAAGTATCCTTCCCCACATATTCTGCTCTTCTTCACCTCCTTCCCCATATCTTATGCTATTAAGAGTCTCCTTACCTTCTCTATATTGCATGAATGATATCTGTTTCTATTACTAATGTGACTGTACTCCTAATTCCCGAAGGCAATATCAGGGTCTGGAAAGTCACCAGGTTGGAAATATAACCAAATGGAAGCGAAACCTGACCGATCAAGAAGTCATTATCATACTTCCCTTCTTAAGAAGGGAGTCGTTAGAAGGACTGACTGACCAAGATATTCTATATGTTGCCATCAAATCCTGTCTTTTCGAGCGGCTTCGGCACTGTCTCTTTCACCGCGAGAACTAGGGACTCTATGCACGCAATTTGACTTTCAGCAGGGGTTTCTTTTGAGAATCCATCGCCAAACAGCCACTTGATAGACTTCAAGAGATCCAGCAAGTCACCATGAAATCCTCACAATTAGTCTTAGATGAACGAGCCCGCTTCCCTCTTCCGGGCTCCTACAGTTATTTCATTTACTTACTTCTTCCTACCGGGCACATCCGAACGGGAAACTCCCAACCGCCTACATACCTCCCCTTTCGTGGCACAGTCTTGGACAAGTGAAAATTCCTTCAAGCTCAAGGGACACACACAGATGCTTAGGACGTGGAGAGAGTCTTAGTCATAGGACGTGCAAACAGGAAACCCAGGCTCCCGTGGGATTACTCCTAACATTCCAAAGCGGGGAACATTAGCTAGATTAGAAAAAGCTCGTGAAACAGCCAACTTGTGTCTCAGTCCTAGCATTGCCGGGCCCCCGCCCCAGGTAGGTTTGTATGCTCTCCGATCGATCAGGTTAGATCCAGCTCCCATCCCACAGTCATAGACTCAGCGATAAGTCATGCTTGCTCCTTCTCTAACCCCCGCATTCGGTTGCTAGCCATCTCTATTAAGACGATCGGAAATGCGCGGAAAAACTGGGCCTAATAAAAGAAAGCCATGAAAGTGAATGGAGGAACGAGTCCGAAAGCGCTTTCCACAAACAACTGGCAATCACCGATCAATAGGTAAAGAAGAATCCAAGTTGATTCCGCCCGGCCTTCCATCCTGAACACCGGCCTTATATCCTTTTCAACTTCTGCATCAAAAGCACGAAGACGACGCTACGACTCTAACGGAACGAGCACCCCTACGCGTTCCTCCTCCTTCCTTCAGGTGTTTCTCCCGCGGGATACAGAGGCTGCACGCACGGCTCCGATGAGAAGTTCTGGGGCTTCGCCTGCAGAAGCACTGTCCGTTGGATTGGGAGAGGAGAGCTAGCTGCCGGGTCTCTTCCCTATTGGTTGGTGCAGGCCGGAGATATATCATTGGTGGCGTAGCTTCGCCTACTAATAGATACATTGGTCCAAGGCGTAGCTTCACCTAATGGATGGAGGCATATATATATTGGGTTCTATTCCTTCCTGGTTCCTGGCCTTATGTGTTCAATTCGGATTCCTGCGGATATGAGTCAAAATGATGGGATTGCTTTTTCTATGTCTGGTTCGTGCTTGGACTTCGTACCCCTAGCTATTATGGACTTTGTTCTCTGGGTCTTGCTGCTCGATGTATGCATCTGCTCTTCCCTGTCCCCTCCGCTTCTATCTCTTCCCGGCCTTCCTTTATGTTCTCCCGCCGGGCTGAATTAATAATAATAGGGCGATATTATATAGAAAAAGGCTCTTTTTCACTCGGTACGACAAACGAAGCCACCGTCCGTCTGGTTCGAGAAGTGTATCCAAATTCCCCATTGATTGTCCGTGCTGTGCGTTCTTGAATTTCATTAGCTGGAGTTATTCTCTAGGTGTGTATAGGAACTTTGAAGTGTATCCTAGGTGGTTGCTTCCCATCATATAAGTGGTTTCTTCGCTTCGAAGTCAAGTGAACGTCTCCCCTTACTACCATCAATTGAAGTCCATTCAATTGGTCCTACAAACTATGCTGCCTAAGTGAGAACGGACGAACGAAGAAAAAGCAGCCATCTGTCCATGCATGTGAGAATGAACGAGCGAATCAGAAACTTCAATCCTGGTCAGGCGAGCACATAATCGAACTGAGGAAAAGGCCCGTGTTTGGTTCGGGGCGTAGCTCGCATTTTGGTTTTCTAAGGATGGTCTGTAGAGGGCAGGTGCCGCATTTGCTTGAAGTCTGGGACATGTTGCGTTTATCAGATGTTGGTCCTAATTGCATTTCCCACTATAGTCCAGCTGGGGCTTCACGTCGTGCTTGATCATTTGTGTCCTGAGGCGTAGTTGATTTCAAGATTGTCCGAGACATGCTTCTGATTGACTAGTAGTGATTGATTAGCCGGTAGACGGGATGCGCTTTCGGTCTTATGGATAAAAAAAACCTCCCACCCTACCCGAATCATGGTGTATGTAAGGCGCTTGCTCATGATATGTAGTTGCGGTGGGTGTAGCTGGGGGATCCGATGCTCTGTGTGGTCCGCTGAGTGAAGTTACGCTACCCAATCTTCCTGTCATAGGCTGATGATAGCTGCCAAATGCAATTTGGCTAGGTGGGTAATGCCATAAATGCTATTAAGAACATAAGATCCATCCATTAACAAAGTGCATGCAGAATATACCATCACACGCTGCCAGCCCCCATTTCAAGTATTCTCCCCCTGCGGCCCCAGCCAGATATTTACGTCTATTAGGTATTTACCTGATTTTCGCCACAGAAGCAAGTACCAATGATACACCATTCGTTATTCGCGTTGTTCAACCCCTCCCTCCATCCAATGCACATGAATAATGCATCGAAAGGCCCCGAATCCGAACCCCCCGCACCAGCTCTATTGCTGGTTTTCAAAATGGAGAAGGTAGAAGTGGATATTTGATATACACTAATACCGCGGGCTTGGATGCTCCTAGGCGGGGTGGTGTAACCGGAGAATCTGAAATTGGCTCTACCTCTGATGCTCTTTCTCTCTATGCTATTGGTGCTTTCTATTCTTATGCTGGCTCTGGGTCAACTCGATATGCGAACTCCGATTGCCACAAAGTCATCCAGTGGAACCGGAACATGAATAGGCTCTGTGACGAGAGGAGAGGGAAAAGCAGCAAGAGCAAGTCCAGGAGCAGGAACATACCTTCCAGGAGCCCTCGTATGGTTCCATATTATGCACGAGTTACAGTTACTGAGTACGTTCCTATCAAGGGTCAAGATGCTTCAGATCGAGATTCAGGAGCAGATTATCCAAGCACATAGGTAGCATTTGGCCTAATGGCACCCCTTTCATTTCGGGAGTCTACAGCATCTCCCCTAGGTCGAGATTCATAACCCACAAAGGCTACGGTAGCATAATCGGTGACAGAGCAAGCCACAGAGCCAATTACCTATGAGCAGATTAAGGAGCTCTTCTCGAATTACTCCAGAGCCTCAGGACAAAAACGAAAGGCCCTCGAGCAGTGATACTGCCATCATGAAAAGCTACAACAGGAGTTTCTAAGGCTGAGATCAGAAATCTGTTAGAAGACATGAAAACAGACTTGCTAAATTCACTTTCAATGTAGCTCGATACCCTTAAGGCTAATAAGAAGCAAGAAGAGATGGAGAGGGAGACAGTTTTCTGCCCCAATTGCACAAAGAGACATGTTAGACATGAATGCCCATGAAATGCTGTATCAATCTGTAGCATCTGTGCGGACAATCATGATACAAGCAACTGCCCCCAGTGACCAGGCCTCCAAGCAGTTTCTCAAGGTGCAGATCAGAATGTTGAGTAAGTCTGCTTTATAAATCTTCGTTTTCATACTTTGGGTTATACACACCCTTGAAAATTGCTCCATAACTGGACATACTTATTGGATCTATTCCAGACATACTTATCTATATATATATTCCTGGTTGGCACCTTGACTGGATCTATTCCGGTTGGCACTCTTTCTGGATCTATTCCAGACATACTTGTTTATCGAATCGCGACAACCACTATTGATCTATTCCCGAAACTTATCTGATCTATACCCACCCCAACCAAGATCAGACAAGTAGGAGCCAAGATCAGACAAGTAGAGCCCAGATCCAGTCAAGTTTCGGTATAGATAAAGAAGTTTCGGATAGCAGAAAGAAAGGTAGTCCCACACTACCAGTTTCCTAGATAACTGCTCTAAAACTGTTCCATTTACATAGCAAGAAACAGATTGGAAAGAGGTCAAAAAAGCAGTAGTGAAGTGATAAAGAAGTGGGAAATAAGTGAGTGGATGGGGTCGGAATAAAACAACTGCCCAAGAGGTGGAATCCTCAGTTCAAGAGGTATAAACAACTGCCCAAGAGGTGGAATCCTCAGTTCAAGAGGTATAAACAACTGCCCAATAGTGTGTCGAAAAAACTGCCAAATGCTAGGTAGAATAGCCCCTGCCCAACGGTGGGTTGGGAATAAAGGACTGCCTAAGAACGGGTGGGGAATAAGGGACTGCCCAAAGGTGAATGGGGAATAAGGGGTGGAAACAAGGACCATAACAATTGCGAAGACGTGTCCTGCTCAGTCCAATGCTTAAACCACACCCAGATTCTTTCAAAACTTATCAGTCGCTGGTTTCGTCCAATCGATTCTCATCTTGGGGGTACAAAGCATAATGTCTCTAGGCAGTCCGACTAAACAGTCAAGTGCATAAAGCTCTAGTCATTGCCAGTAAATTTTCGTCAGAAGGAGTCGATCATTTCCAGTTGTAAGAGCCACGTTCCCAATTTACAGTCATAGCTGGGCTGGGATACTCGACTGGGATGGCTGCTGCGCTATAGTAGAAGATGTTCTTCATGTGTTTATTTGAGGCTCCTCCTTCAAATTTTCATGTCAATTGGTTAGTGAAATGGGTGGTGCTTACATCACCACTTGAGTGGAATCATGAAGATTTTTTTTTCAAAATTCTACCTCTAAAATTCCTACTTCTATCAGTGCATGCTATATGACCTAAGCCTAATTAATGAGGGTAGACCCATCACTGGTTCCCCAGGATGCGTACGTAGGTTCTTACCTTCCGTATTCAATATCTAGCTCTCACGAATTTAGGTATGCATCTGCAACCATATTAGTGTGGTAGTGCTATTTGACTGCCTCCCTGACAACAACGCCAAAATGTTGGGTAAAATTAATTACTTAATAAAAACAACTAATCAGTTGAACATTAATTATATGTTGTAAATAATACTGAGAGGGGGGGGGTGAATCAGAATTAGCAAATCACTGACTTTTTCATGTCCATACTTAGATTCATATACGCTACTTCAGTTAAGGGAACCCGCATGTACATGCAACTGTTTTTAATGCAACTAGCGTATATCTAGTAAACTTATGATTCAGTTAATCCATTATATGTTGATCTTTAATCAGTGCATCATGACTTCATTAACCATGTGAACAGTAAACAAGTGTAGTAAAACAGAACAGATCATCACACATAAGAAGCACACATGAACACCATGATATAAGGTGGAAACCCAATGCGAGACAAAAACCACCTGACATTGTTTTCTTTAAGATAAGGAAAACCTGTTTACAATCTTGTACTGGCGTAGACTCATACTAGTACGTAGGCACCCACCTGCAAAAGGCTACAACCTTCTCTAGTTCTCTAGCTTCTACTGGAAGGGAGATACAACCCCCTGGGTCTTGTACTAGCTGATCCATTTACTAGTACATAGCCACCGGCCTACTGAAGCCTACGACCTTCTTGTTTCATCACAACACCATAATATGAAGGCCATGTTTCATCCAATTTTCATACTAGACCCATCAACAACATTGAAGCTCAAAAATCAATCACCATTGTAATACAACTATTGCATCAACCAATCATCAATCTCTGAATCACCCATCACTGAATCACTGAAACCCTGTCATCAAAACACAGTCACCAGAACATAGAGCAGAACCTAGAACTCTGCAACAACAACCAGATCCAACTGCAACTTCGAATATCATACTTCAAGCAGTATGTGTGACTCTGATGAGCCGAACCTGCATGTATGCGCACTTTTACCAAAGTGAACCCACGTACACATCTGCAAATATTAACTCAGAACTTTGCAGCTATACCAGACATCAGTCATACCCAAATCATAACATTTATACAATAAAACATGCGTCAATAATTCAGATCTAGTCTATCCATGATCAAACCACATAATGATAATACGGTCCAAGCCTTATGATCTCGATCCATCGTCCATCATCAACTGCATAGGTGCATCCTTGGTTTAGATCAAGTAAAGCATCACAAAACCATAACCAACATACTAGATCTCACACTTCATCAGATATTAAATCCTTGCACACTTGCACTTTGGCCTAATGATCTTCTTCTCCTTATATAGGTTTAGGTCTCTCTCAATACCATGGTCCAAAACCACGTAGGACCAATACCTTGGACCCAATACTTGGGGTCAATATCTCGAACCAAATACCATGGACCAATACCCAAAATACCATGGTCCAAATACCACGGAACAAAACTTAGTTTTCCAACATGTACACGCCTTTCCTTATGTGAAAATGTGTGTGTACTCTATACACGCCTTTTGGTCTGTGAACCCGCGTGTATACACGGCTTGGTCAATGGGGAACCCGCGTATACCTATTTTTCTTCATTTTGTGAGTCTGAATTATGATATGTCATTTGAGTGAGTTGCCATCAAGGACAACACTTGTGTCATACCTGTATCATAATTCCAACAATCTCCCCCTTTGGACTTGATGGCAACAACCGCACCAAGTCACTCTCCCCCTTTGACATCAAGGGCAAAGGGCAGACCAAGATATTCTCTCCCTTGATATACATTCTACTGTCTATCCTCCCCCTGAGTACGTGCTGAAATATCTGATTGAGCTCTCCCTTTGTACATGCTGAGATGTACCAATCTGTCCATGCTTCCTCTGAGCACATTTTGAATTCTCTGATCAAACTCCCCCTTTGTACATGCCAAGATGTACCAATCCGTCCATGCTCCCCTTGAGCACATGCCGAGTCTGCAAAGATATTTTTCATGACTCTACAAATCAACTAAGTGAGTATGAACTTCCTATCACCAATGACTCATACATACATCAATCTCCCAACCAAGTGGGGATACACCATTTTGACTCATCCACCCAACCAAGTGGGGATATACCAAAAGTTTATACATGACTGAAATAGACATTATTACATCATCCTTCCCATGCAAAGTGGGGTTACAAATTACATCATATGACTCATGGACATTTTTAACAAAGACCAATGACCTAAACAAGACCACGATAGTCATCAACAACTATCATACACCATATGATCTGCACCATAAGCATCTCTCATCAACATCATCAACTTGTAACCTGCAACACCATTCTCTTGACCAACCAACAATAAGTAGCAATATGTATCATTTAGCCACATAAGCATTATCACCAAAGACTTCTAACCATAATGCCAACAATGCATCATTCGAAGTATATGCTCCCCCTGAACCTGTGCCATCTATTCACTGTCAGATCTGATCATGCATATATCAGCAAGGAGTATCAAGGCATCATCATCATCAAGTTAGGATGAAAAGCACTTATAAACAACATCTTATGAGTACCAACACATTTCCACACATCGTCAGCAGTTTGTAACCATCATCAAACAGAGAAAATAATTGACTGAACCATATCAGACCCTTTTTCCTGAGTCTATCCCATTGCTTTTCCTCAAACCAAAATATACGCGACTGTGTAGCTTTGAACTCGCATATACACACTACTTGTCTTCATGAAACTTGCGTATGAGATTTAGAACACTGAGGTTCCACACCTTCAGCTCCCTTTGAGTCTGTCATGTCTGTATACTCTGTTATGCCACATCTTTCTAACTATACTTCCTTTTCTTCCATATCTTTGACTGTGATGATGTTTTCTCCTTTTGGTATGGTGCCCAAAATCTTCTCCTGCATTCCTTTGCTATATGTCCAAGCTTGTTACATGCATAACATCTTACATGTTTTATATTCCTTCTGTAGCAATCAACAACTTTGTGACCAAACATATTGCAAGAAAAACAATATCCCTTAAAGTACCTGGAACGTGATGATCTTTCTGTATGATGGTATTGAACCATTCTACTTTTGCATCTAGCTGCAACATGTCCAAAATTATGACATACATAACATTCAACATTATTCATTGGAGGAAATAACCGTCTATCACTTCCATATTTAGGAGTAAAAGATTTTCTTTGAAGACTATCTTTCCTTGGTTGTTGATGGGTTTGACCTCTCATCTCCTTGTTGAGCATCTCTGATTTTGCATTAGAGTTCCTTGTCTCATCTTGTGAGCTAGATTCACCTTCAACAAATTCATAAAAACCAAGACTAGTTTTGATAGCAGGTGACCTTTGACTATTGAGAATATCATCCAACATCTTAGTATTATCTTGAAATCATAATAGTTTATCCTTTTCTTCTAATTTACCTTTCAAGATATTTACCTCAACTTGATGATGTTCTTCCTTTTCCATATATTGCTTCTTCAAGATTTCTTCAGACTTTCTTCCTTCTTCCACTTGTTGCCTTAGTTTGAGAATCTCATTTTCTTGTTCTTCATTATGCTCCTGCAGAATTTGAAGTACTTTGAACGCACACTCCAGCTGAGCTTTTAAGCTGATAACTTCTTCTTTGAGGGCACTCTCCCTTTTGTCAAATAGATCTTTTTGATCTATGATTTTATCTGATGCTTCATTTACTTGTTCATCTTCAATCTGAGGTGATTCAGAATCTGAATACTTACTTCCACATAATGGCAGGCTGTCATTGTTCCTTTGAGCTGTATTCTTCTTATGACGTGCTTTCTTTCCCATTGTTCTACGGATATCCTTCAAGCGATCAAGCTTCTACCAAAGGACCTGCTCTGATACCAATTGTTGTAAATAATACTGAGGGGTGCAGGACATGAATCAATATTAGCAAATCACTAACTTTTCCATTTCCATACTTATATTCATATACGCTACTTCACATAAGGGAACGCGCATGTACACGCAACTGTGTTTAATGCAACTCGCATATATCTAGTAAACTTATGATTCAGTTAATCCATTATATGTTGATCTTTAATCAATGCATTAGAACTTCATTAACCATGTGAAAAGTAAATAGGTGCAGTAAAATAGAACAGATCATCACACATAAGAAGCACACATGAACACCATGATATAAGGTGGAAACCCAATGATCGGAAAAAAACCACTTGCTGTTATTTTCTTTAAGATAAGAAAAACCTATTTACAATCTTGTACTGGCATAGATTCATACCAGTACGCAGGCACCCACATGCAGAAGGCTACAATCTTCTCTTGTTCTCCATCTTCTACTGGAAGGGAGCTACAACCCCCTGGCTCTTGTACTAGCCAATCCGTTTACTAGTACGTAGGCGCTGGCCTATTGAAGGCTATGACCTTCTTGTTTCATCATAACACCATAATATGAAGGCCACATTTCATCCAATTTTCATTCTGGACCCATCAACAAAATTGAAGCTCAAAAAGCAATCACCACTGCAATACAACTATTGCATCAACCAATCATCAATCTCTGAATCACCCATCATTGAATCACTGAAACCCTGTCATCAAAACACAGTCACTAGAACATAGAGCAGAACCTAGAACTCTGCAACAACAACCAGATCCAACTGCAACTTCAAATATCATACTTCAAACAGTATATGCAACTCTGATGAGCCGAACCTACGTGTATACGCGCTTTTACCAAAGCGAACCAGCGTACACATCAGCAAATATTAACTCAGAACTTTGCAGCTATACCAGACATCAGTCATACCTAGATCATAACATTTATACAATAAAACATGCATCAATAATTAGGATCTAGTCTATCCATGATCAAACCACATAATGATAATACGTTCCAAGCCTTATGATCTTGATCCATTGTCCATCATCAACCGCATAGGTGCATCCTTGGTTGAGATCAAGCAAAGCATCACAAACTCATAACCAACATACTAGATCTCACACTTCATCAGATATTCAGTCCTTGCACACTTTCACTTTGGCCTAATGATCTACTTCTCCTTATATAGGTTTAGGCCTCTCTCAATACCATGGTCCAAAACCACGTAGGACCAATACCTTGGACCCAATACTTGGGGTCAATATCTCGGACCAAATACCATGGACCAATACCCAAAATACCATGGACCGATACCCAAAATACCATGGTCCAAATACCACGGACCAAAACTTAGTTTTCCAACATGTACACGCCTTTCCTTCTGTGAAAGTGCGTGTGTACTCTATACGCGCCTTTTGGTCTGCAAACCCGCATGTATACGTATCTTGGTCAATGGGGAACCTGCATATACCTCTTTTTCTTCATTCTGTGAGTCTGAACTGTGATCTGTCACCTTAGTGAGTTGCCATCAAGGACAACACTTGTGTCATACCTGTATCATAATGCCAACATCATCAACCCGAGGAATTTCTTTTTATTTCAAGGCAGTCATAAAAATATATGCATAACAATACCAACATCTAACATTGGTTCTATATGATTGTGTTCTATATTATCATGCTCATTGAACAAGAAATAAAATGCGAGACTTGAATAATAAAACTAAAATTGAAAAGAAGAAAGTGAATGACAGGAAAAACAATTATACTAATCACACAACTTGAATTATTGTTAGATTAAACCACACATTGTTGAATTTGAAATTTAATCTATTACACCAACATAATTCAAATGCTAATCTAGAGCAGTAAATTAAATGAAATCTAGAAATATGATGAAATAATAACTCTGAAAAATGCAACAAACAACAAATTAGTTAAAAGAAAGGAAAACTACTATAAGGAATGAAAATTCAAATAAAAAAACACATAACTACACTAATTTACATGTTCAAGGCAACACCTCATCCAAGGTAGTGGGCCCAACTGCCCAAGACTCGGTTCCACCTTGAGAAATAACTCAGATCAAATTACAAATCACAGATGTAGAACTCAATGGATAGCTTCCTTCGTTAAACTATCTCTAAGAGATAATTACAATAGAATGAAGTTCTTAGCTTCGCCTCAAATTCCACAATTGTTCATCTTCCATCTCTCATCTCTTATCTCTCCTCCTACATCCTATCTAATAATTGTCCATCTCCTATCTCCTAATTATCCCTTCAATTATCCTCCATTCCTCTTTGATCTATGTTTTCATTTAAATACACAGAGAGCAAAGGGAAGTTACAACAAAGTTGATTACATACTGATTTCCATTACAAATTTGGATTGTACAAAACAAATTGATCAGCAAGATCATATCTGAGAGATCTTTCCATCAACATTGAGCAGGAACAAGTCGAATCTGGTATTGCAATTGGAAGAATTTGGGAAATGGCCACAACAACAAATATTAGAAAATCACCTTCGAAGAACCTTGCGTTTCTCTCAATCCATTCTGAATTTTGGAAAACTACATATCAAAAAACGAAATTGGTATGTTCTGCACAAAACCCATGTCTTGGATATTCAGGATTCTCCTTCATTTTTCCAAAACGTCCAATGCAAAACTATCACTTCTTATTCCAACGAATTTCTGAGTTGGAATATTTGATTATAAGCTAGAAATCATATTTGCAATTTGGAAAAGATCTTGGAGGCTAAAATCGTGAGTGATGTTATAACAAATTCATTAATAAATCATCATTGGAAAAATCATGCATAATAATCTTCAATATATTAAAAATAAAGGTGAAAAATATTATTTATCCATAAGAGCATAAATAATTATAAAATGGAATTATATGATAAATTATGACAAATGACGTGATAAAGAATGGTAGAAATGGATGAAATAAATGTTAAAAAGTGATATTAATAATGACAAATTAGTGGCCCAACATCAAACACCAATACGTGAGGACACATGTCTCACACAATTTGTCCTGTGTTCTATTCATAGGACACGTCCAACACATGCCCTCACCATGTGCCTTGTAAAAGAGGTCTATGGCCCATAAAAAATGTTTTCCCTTTCATTTGAACTCATTTCACTCAATAGTTTGGAGGTGTCAAATATTTTGGGTTGCAATTGAGAGTTATTTGTATTGTTAGAAGGGATTCCAAGTGTCGTGCAAGTGGATTTGTCCATTGATCTTCAAGTTTTTCCCTATAACAGTCCATTGTCTTCCTCATTTCACATAAATCATGGCTTAATCATCAAGGACAACTTGGAAAAGCTAAAGGAAAAGGATGAATTTCCCCATTGATATCGTCCCCTCTCCATTTTCTTCAAGGTCTACTAGTGCTCCATCTGCTAGAAGTGAGGCTACAACAATCGCTTCAAATGTTGAAAAAACCATTGTTTTAACAAGACAACAGGCTAAAGAGAAAAAGTTGCATGATTGAATTTGTGTCATGATCATGTAAAATTATAAATGTTTATAAATTCTAAAAAAGGTGGAATGTTTGTTTGTATTTCATTTTTGTGTATGTAATTTACTAATTTTTATATGTTTTAATGTATATAACAAATATGTGTGTGTGTGTACTACCTCCTGTTTCCAAGGTTGTTGTGTCTCGTGTCAGACACTTGTTTTTCTGTGTCATCCATGTCTTGTGTCATTGTGTCATGTGACTTAGGTTGACTTTGATGTTCTAAAATGGAATCAGGGAAAGTAGACTTGAGCCCATCAAACGTATGGCTTCTGAAGAACAATGCAAAATTTTGAGGGAACATGCATCTCCTTTTCCACTCTGTCCGTAGCAATAAGGATCTATTTTTTCAATATTTATTAAATCGATGGTGAAGACCGGTTGATGTGATTCAAGAGCTCCTATCATGATAGCCTTGAAATTTGTTGTAGAGATATTTCCAAAATGTGCGAGAATATGACAACAATAGTGCTTTAGTTTTGAGACTGAGTAGCTTTTCTTTACATGACATGAATATGATGCTTGCATTTTATGGTAGGTGCAAGTTTGCATTTCATTCAACTTAGAGACATTAGATCAACCAAAGGGTACAATGGAATCTATACAGTAAAGGTTGTATAGTTTCACTTTTCCACAAATTCAGTGTTAGAGTTTGTAGCTCGGGCAGATACTTTTGCATAGGTCTAAGTGTTCTTGTGATAGGAGAAGAGCCAAATAGGCAGGACTGAGATGGTTAGAGGGCTGAGATAGCCATTGGATATCCAAGTGAGAAACTTGGAGTGAAGGTCAAGCAGAGACCTTGAGGGTTCGTGGAAGGTGGTCGTTGAGAGGGCGATTCTCTCAAGAGGAGAAGGTTGAGTAGGCCTTAGACCTTTGAGGGCCAAGAGGGCTTGTGGTACACCTCAGACATGTGGAGGGCTAAGAGGGCCTAAGGTGGGTAAGAGGCTCTAGTCAACTAAAGAAGATTGAGGAATTGATGGGGGAGATTTCTGAAGAAATTCAAAGGATGTTGAGTAGGAAGAGAAGGACTGAGCTGAGAGGCTGATTTGTGGTGGCAGCCGAGTTATTTCCTTGGGTTGATTTGTTAGGTGTGTAGGCCATATGATTACTAGAGAGGCCATGAGCAGGGAGAGAGGGCTGAGAGCATTGCAGTTGGCATTTTACTGAAAATTGTAAAAGGGCCATTTTTCTTTGTATGGGAGCCCTAGATTCTTGTTGAATGACTAATAAGAATTGTGTTTTGGGGCTGAAATTTTGTGTTTACTGTGCATGATCTAATTGTTGGTTTTATAAGTTCTGTTGTGCATAATTTTTTTTTGGTTAGGCACATCAATGTGTTTTTGTTAATTAGTTGGGTTAAAGTTAATTTGAGATTGTTACCAGATCTGGGGTGTGTGTGTGCGCATGCGCACTGAGTCTAGTGCCAAAAAATCTAACACTATGAACAAAGGTAACATAAATTATTGTAGTGAGAGGTGCATTTTACAGCCCATTGTGAGGAAGGTGTGCAATGTATGTGCCTAATATTCAACTGAGTCCTAACATGTGATATTTCTAAAAAAAAAATTCAAGATCAACCCTAAATAAAAAATAAAATGCATATACATAAACACTCACTTGGGATCCTTTAAGCACCAAGATTTGCACCAACATATATTAACATTAACAACAGACAACCTATTGAAATGAATCAATTTTCATCTTTTAGTTTCCTAGTTTTAACTTTTAGTTAGTAAGGAAAATCATAAAATCGACCTGTTTATATCTTTGGAGGAACAAGATTGCCTAACCTTAACAAAGAATTTGGCACCAACTGATATAGTACTAGTTTAGATGTACTTTTATATGTGCATTAATTATTGCATAACATGTTCAAAATTAGTTGGCCTTATCCTTGAAGCCACCCAACAATAAATCTGTGTTATGGGTAAGAATCCATTCATAATGTAGCTTAATCAAATATCCTATGCAAAATGGCCATAATAAGGATTTTTAAATATTACCTTGGTTTTGATCCCTAGAATGTGTCGAATTAGATTATGTATAATTTGTAAATGTGTGATTATAATGACTGGAATCAAGCCATGTGAGCTTAAATAAATCACTGGAGTTGAGCCATGTGAGTTTAAATAAATGACTATAAATAATATAAATACGTTAATATGGATTCCTAGTGTGGCGCTTAGGGCGGGGCCTGATTAACAATTCGGTAAGCATGTAGATGATGTTAATATACTTTTATGGACCTTTTGGTAGGGTTGCCATGGTAAACTGAAGTTATATATGTGGGCCTAATGGTTAAGAGCATGAGCTTTCTCGTAAGAGGTCACAGGTTCAAATCCAGAAGGTGGTAGAGTATATATAGCTATGTAGACTTTAGCAGTCAAATCATTGCATGAAGGCCGGTCCCTTGTCCCACAAACAAGGGTGTATTATACACCAATTTGGTGTTTGGCTTGGCAGTGACCTTAAAATAAGATTATTATTATTATTTTATAATATATAATTGTCTGAGATGGCTGCAGAGAGAATGGGAGGGGTTATGATTCCATTAGAGGGGAAGAGGAAAGGGGGCCTATGGAAAGTGGTCTTCTATTGCCAAGTCTCTGCCTAAGATTCTTTTCCATCTTGTCTTTTAAATGAATCCATCCACATCCATTGACTTAAGAAAGCTGATCACTGAATGCATGAAGAGGTTGGCAGGCAAGTTTTCTCAAGTAGTTATTGGAGCATGTGTTGAGTACAATTGTTATGAGGAAATGCAAGAGTACTTCCTTTTATTGTTAGAAGGAAAGTCAACCATCATTCCCCTCTCTCATTATTATTCATTCTATTTTTCTCTCAAGTTCTTGCTTTACATTCCTCTTGCTGCATTCTTTAGGAAGTTGACCAAAATCACAACTGTGAAAGGGAACTTGCAGACCTTGGTTGATAGATAGATGGTTATAAGTGAGCATAGAGGCTAGGCAAGTTAGGGACTCATCATCTATTGTGTATTTGTTGGTCTTGGATCCTTGACAACGAAGTGTTATTTTTGTAGGCTATTTCCAGAAGGCATTGAGTAGATTGGGCTTTTTCTTCTTACGTTGATGAGCATTGGAAGGGGAGAATATCATTATAGAGAAGAGAAAGGGAAATATTTCCTTCTGTTGTGTAGGGCAGTGAAAGAGAGTGCCATGGCTGTTTGATTGTTGGATGAGATGTTTGGAGTGCTCTATAGTGAGCAGATTCACTGAGCCATGAGAGAAAATGGGTTGGGTCGAGTGAGCTAGAAGCCTGTAGCTTGGTTGCTTTACCTTGGTGGCTTCATAGCTTGGCATGGGGGTGATGTGTACCTTGGATGCCTATGATTAGGTAGAAATTTTCTTATATGCAACCAGTTTCTTGGAATATCTTCTGATAAAAGATAAATGTTTTATCTCTATATATGAATTTACAATTGAATGTTGTTACTAACATGGAAACATGTGTAATTTTCATGTTGTGTGTGTGATTATGTTTAATTTTGATCAGGGGAATTTTGTTGCAATGAAATCTTTTGATTCGTGCTTGTTTAATTATGCTACATTATTATTTTTGCACTTATGCATGCATTTTATACAATTCTAGGTCTCCATGGGAGACCTTCTCTACTATGTCATGGTGAATGTGTTTGCTGAGGGTTGGAATTTTAATTTCTTGTTTAGTGGCTACTTGTCCTATGGCTGCAATTGTAGGTGGGGGTGCCACATAATTCCTATTATATTGTTGTAATTATGTAGGGTCAGTGAAAAAAAATGTAGAGATATTTTTATTGTGTGGGAGCATTTTATGACTATGGAATTGGGGATTCACAGGTGGGAAACCAAGGAGCAAACACGATAGAGAAATAAGTCACACAAATAGGAAAAACATGATTTATGTGGTAAAACCCTCAAAGAGGGAAACATCCATGGAACAAAAAAAGGTTGTATTAGTGCTTAAGAAAAGAAATGTTACATCCAGTGCAATATTATATTGTCTATCTTGCATTTCAAATTTGCAAGTGACCCTCCATGATATTTAGATAGAGATCACACACTAATAAGCCTAGATAAAGTGATAAGACATAAATTAGTGTTTGTGAATACTAAGAATAATAACACCCTCACATCGCCTATTAACAAGATAGAATGGTGATTGACAAAGAACTAAGTATGAAAGCACACTAAAAGCACACCTTGACTATAATACATTATACCAAGTTGGTTTGAAGCAACCCTAGTTGTCTGATATTCAACTTGGGATGGGAGAAGGATTTACAAAATGACGTATAAGGAAGGAGGCATTATGCCTATGCCTCTTAATGACAACTTCCTGTGCACCTAACATAGCTTGAATGATGAAGAAACTTGGCTTATGTCAGGGGCTCCATGAAGAGTTCAACATTTTTTGTGTGGTAAAATGTCAAACCAACAACTTGATCATGAATAAGCTGCTGAATGAAGTGCATGTTCTCAATGTGCTTAGTGCCCTTATGCTGAGCTGGATGATGGGAAACCTCAATGGTCAGGTGTGCATGTTAGAAACCAATGGAAACATGATTTATTGAAGACAAACTCAAAAAGGATCTATTGAAGCCAAACTACTTCCTGTTCTTTGTGCACTATTAGATTATATTTAGCTTCAGTCAAAGAAAGAGAAAGAGCACATAGTTTCTTGCAGGCCCAGTTAATAGGACTTGAACCAAAATTGAATACATAGCCTGCAGTAGAATCCCAATCATATGGGTTTCCAACCCAATCATTTTTACTGAAAGCAACCAAAACAGGAGAACTCCTCAAAACCAAACTTAGATATACCTTGGATGCACTAAAGTATCTGCTTTCTAGTGGTTATCATGTAGTTCTTGCATATCATGAGAGATTAAATCAACAAAAATGGAAATATTTGGACATGTATGAGTTAAGTGTTATCACTAAATTTTTTCCCTAGAAGTTATCATAAGAAGGAAAAGACCGAGGTAACCACAAACTAATATTTTAAGTATAGGCTCTAGCCAACCTATGACTCAGAGAGGGCTCTCTCTATATTATTTAGCTTTGTTTGCTGGGATTTTAGGCTAGTTCTTAAAGTTCAGGGGGTTTTGATTTGTATTGAAGGTTGGATGGTGGAATCCTTAAAACAGATGGATAGAATGATATCTCTGGACTATTGGGCTATGGAGTCAAAGAAGGGTAGCAGAACTATAATTAAATTATTAAAGGGAGTGTTCAAAGGGCAAGCTAGCAGAGTAAAGTGCATGTCTTTGGGCTAAATGGGTGAAATGATCTTAACCAGGGTGAGAGAGCATTTAAGAATTCTCAAACCGGGATTAAAATGAGGAACAGATGATAATCACGAGCAAAGGGCAATTAAGAATCCTCTACTATAGATTAGAGGGAAACTACCTAAACTAAGGAGCAATCAAGAATTCCTTAACTTAGATAATTAGTAGAAAACATTAAAATGCATAATAGTTAACACAGAGTGTAATGAAGCAAATGATGAGATATCATTCCATATTATAGCATTCAGATTTCAGATACATTAAAGATTATGGAAAAACTTTAAAAGAAAGATAACAACACAAGAGAAAATACTTGTCTATACTTCACACTACACATGAATCCTGTGAAATGTCTTGGCTTTATTCATTAATCCAATTTGTTGGTCCAAACAATGATACAATAGCTTACAATCTTTGATCAAGAAAGTCTATAGAAATGTCGAAGAATCCACCCTACATACTTCAAATGGTGAAGTATTTATAAAAAAGCTATTACAAAATATCTCAAAACAAACTTTAGATTTATTCTAGGGAATACAGGTATCTTCTTGCAAGAAGATAGAGACAGCTATTGTACTGTTTCATGTTGTCCCTTTTTATTTGGCACTGTTGGATTTTATGGTTGGATTTGTAGCCCTTTATGCTGGCTTGCAATTGTGGTCTTTCACACTGGAATCTTTTGCAACTTTTATCTTTTACTTGATACTCTTTGACCCTAATACTCTTTGACTATGCTGCCCTGCTTTCATCTGTTTACCTGGCTGCTCTAATTGTTACTGTGTAGTAACTTTTTGCTGTAAATTTATCACAGTGAATCAGTGATTGTCTCCCACCATTATGCATCAGGTAATTTGACATTCATCATCCTCCTATATATCTCATCGGCCTCGGTATACTTGGAAAAATAGGGCTTTGTGATGAATAAGTGTTTAATCTTATGCTAGAGAAAAAACAAGTTCTCAAAGGTGTCATACAAAACTTTGCCCGTTGGCATTGCTTTTATAGATGAAGTGCTAGTTTGTTCCTTAGCCAACTACCTTAATATGTTATCATAGTCCAGCTGTGTCATAAGTTTATCATTGATGACCAATGGATTAGGCAATCCTTTCTCCCTCAAAATTTGGAATTTGGCCATGAATCTATCAATGGCCACCTGCATGTTATGGCACTTTTCTTCTAAGTTCAGCATCAGGTTTCTTTTGGAAAGGACCTTCCTTATTTCCAAAATGGTTTCAGTCTTGTCTTCTATATTGAGCTCTTGAAGCTCATATCTGTTTTTGCTGTTAAGGAAATGGATGAGTCTATTGGAATCCTCTGGCTTATCCCCCAATTCCTCTTTGACTTTATGAATAACTAATGCAACTATATTTATCAGTTATGTTTGCTCCAAAATAACTTGAATAGATGGCCAAATATCCTTGACGGAGTCAATGATATTGGCCCATAACAGTTCCTTGGCTTGCCCAAGGGGTTTCTCTAATGTCAAGTCTTTCTCCAAGGCTTTGACCCTTTCACTCATTCTGTTGGCCTTCTGAGTTTCTTCTTTTTTCATAATCTGTGCAAGTTTATAATCAGTCTCCAAACTTGCCACCTTTTCTCTTAGCCTATTCATTTCTATAGCCTGGATAGACATCTCTTCCATGGCTTTAACTAATTCTGCTACTTTCTCACCTGATGCACCTGTTGTTGTAGATTCTGTGGTAACTGGCAAAGCTGTGGCAGGTGGAGCTATTGGTGCCAGTGAAGCTGCCAGTGTAGAAGGGATTGTTGTAGATACTGTAGGGATGACATCTTTAGAAGTTGTGGCAAAGTTTCCTTGCTTCAATTGAATTAAAGCGTCTAACTCCTTTTCTGTCTCCTTTAATTGATCATTAAGCTTTAAGACCAAGTCCATCAACTCCTCATGTCTGGTTTGGCTCTCTAAGACTTCTAGAGTTTGAGGATGTTGCAGCCGTGGTATTTTTAATTTCCTCTAAGTGCAGCAATATCATTGTTTTTCTTCTTTATAAGTTTCTCAGTAGCTTTAATATCCTTGGGATCGTGTCCCAATTCAATCACTAAGTCCACTAAGGACTTGATCCTGGTATCCTTGGCATGTGAGGAGGCCTTCTCTAACTAAAATTGTGCTGAAATGTTGTTCAAAGAGTTTTGTAGCTAATGAGCAGCTATGGATTTACCTGTTAGGGTGGAGTATATCATCTCTCCAGCCTGTTTATGCAATTCAATCTAGTCTGTGGGATGAATATCCCTTGCCAACACTTCAAAGTCAACGCTTTTGAAATCAGGTGCTGTCTTGGGCTGCTGTTCTGTAGGTTTAATGAAATACATATGCATCTTTCCCTCTTTAATGTCAAAGGTTGACATTAGTCTTGTTTGATTTGTGGGAGTCAGCTTTAGGTATTAAGCATATGTTTGGGCCTTAAGCCTCTCATTTCTCAATTTGATTTCCTTGTACCTGTCTTTTATGTCCTGGTCTTTATCAACAGGCCTACTGAAGGATGACACTTCCACACTAAGCTGCCTTTCCAACATCTGAGTCTGTGATGTGGAAGGCTCCTGTATGTCTTCAGATGGAGTAGTAGGCCTACTTCTTTCTACCTCTGTGTTGGTAACCTGTGCTGATCCTTCTGTGTATTCCTATTCAGAGGCTGGATTGAGCCTTTTCCTTTTGCTGTGACTTGTTCCCTGCTGTAGAGTAGAGGTACTCATTCCTAAAGTGGAAGCTCCCTCTTTGTTTCTTTTTGGAATCTTCTCCTCATTCTGAGGAGTCTGCATGACTAGAGGGGTTCTCATAAATCTTTCTTGTTCTTCTGGTATCTGTAGGAAAGTTCTCCCATCAAGCTACTTTTCAAAATCAATCAAAGAATTTTCTACATCTACCCTCGTGTTGTCTCTGTCTACTAAAGTATTTTCCACCCATTCTGTTTGATTTGCATATGCCTCTATTTCTGGTATAGGGTGGTGGATGAAAGGTCCTAGCTTGACCTTTTGCCTTTTCTTGGTAATGAATTCCAAAGGGTCATATCTCCATACAAGACTCCTTTGGAATTTCATTCCCTACAGGATTAGGTCTGCCTCTTTCCTTGCCTCTTTGGAATTGCATATGAAGGGACCTAATTGGTCTTTGATTTTGAAATAGTCCTTCTTCTTGGCATTGACAAAGTTGAATTCATCCACATTGATGATCTGTCTGTAATATTTTAAGGCAAACAACCTCATAGGGAGGTATCTTGGCAACTTATATGGTGCAAGCAGGCAACCATATATTTTGATTTCTGTGTGGTTTTGGTAAAGGTACCAATCACCCACTTTGGTTTGCTTGGAAAGCTGGAGGACTCTCTTTATCTCTAGGCTTATCCTAGGTGGAGGATTCCTAGTGAGCATAGTCATGATTGGATGCACAAAAGAGTCTATGAAGTCAGAGTATGTATAAGGTGATCTAAACTCATGGAAAAGTGGGGTCCAAAAGATGATAGATCTGGGTTGGCCCCTGGTGTCAAGATTTTGGAGAGTGAAAGGAAACTTATCCAACTGATAGTACAAAAATAGATGGTACAATACAGAAGAGTATTTGAACACCCTCTCATTGCCCATTCTTGTGAACTGCTCATGCATTCTATCAGCTATAAAACTGGCAAAGTCATATATGATTGCAGGAGGTTGCCCTGGGGTATAAATGGACATGAAGGCAAGAATAAGTTCATCAATGTATTCACTGGTAGAGTAACCCAAGACACAGGATATCATGGTTACAATGTTCTGGCCCCATTTAGAGTAAAGAGTTGCTACATGTGGAGGGGGATCATTAGGGATGTGTTTCTCCTCTCTAATGAAGGTTTGGAAAAATTGGGCCAACCTTGAGGTGCTCAATTTGGGATACTGGTCCAATAGGTCCCCAATTGAGATTGGGGTTAGGTTTGACCCTGGTTGGAACTGCAACATTTCATTAATGGACTCAGCTGTGATAGTGAAAAAGACCTTTTGGTCATGAGACATGATGGCTCTATGGCTGGGGACATAGCATGCATAACACATATGAACAACTTCTGGAAAGATATGAACTTGGGGGAATTGGTACTTGGGTAAATTGGACTCCCAGAGGCCAATATCATCTGTGTGGTTCAAGTAGTTGTCTTTGCTCAGGCAATGAATTTTGAGCAGAAGCTCTATGGCAGTGGTATCTTTGATTTGGAAATCCCTGTCGGCCAGGGGAAGGTGGTCCAGGTCTAGGTGTGGAGTAGTAATGGGTCTAACGTCCATGGCGATAGGGGCAGCCATAATTCAGTTCTTGTGGATTTGAATTATGTTCTGAGGGGTTTTTATCCACGGTTTTGGGATTTTTCAAAGGGTTTAGGCAAGCAATTTCTTTAATTGACAATATTTTTACTCAATTTCTTAATTTAAAATACTGCACAGGCCATAGGTTTTAAGATTTTGCAGGGGTAAGAGGTATTTCATGGTGAAATACCTGGAATTGGGCGATTTGGCTCTGAAATTGCTGGTTCACAGTAGCTGCAGCAGTTGGCGTAGTCCTGGTACGGTCTGAAAAGGTTGGTTGGCTGTCTGCAACGTCTTCTAGGGTGGAATTGGAAGTCTGTGGGTAAATTTGGCGTTTGCAGTGGTTGGCAATGGTTTTTTAGAATTTACACAGAGAATGCATGAAAAAGGGTAAAAGAGGGCTTCATGGTCTTTTATAGAGAAAACGGTTAATTTTTTGGCGGGTTCACTTTCAGATGAATAGTGACGATTTTTCGGTTAAATGGGGGAAGCAGTTTTGGAGGGCCATCACACCGCTTTCGTGGTGTGGGTGGTATTCCAGAGGGGTCACCCGATGCCATACATCATCTGACACGTAGCATCAGGGACTGGGAGGAAAACCACTTTATTGGGCGGTTATTGTTCATCCATTGGGCGCGGTTGATATGATTGTGCACCATTGGATGTGGGGGAGGGAAGATCAATGGTAGTCGGGAGGCGAAGCTGCGTAGGGGAAAATGATGGGGGTTTGATGGGGGCCCAGGGACTTAGTTATGGTGGTTTAGGATTAGTTTAGGGACTAATCAAGGGTTAAGTAATCAGGTCGGGCTTTAATGAGGGATTAGGGAGTTGGGTGAAGCCGATGCGGGATTAACTTAATTTTTACGGGGGTTAGGTAAATTAAGTGAAATTATATTGGGATAAGGGGTAGCTTATATTAGTTTTTATTTAAAACTAAGGGGTTGGGATATTCTATATAGGGTTTTAATTTAATATGGGCTTAATGGGTTTTCGGGGAATTTACATAATAAAGTTAGTTTAATTAATATGAAAGTGATGGCGAAGTGGATTTGCTTAAGGAAAAGGGGTTAAGTGTATGCGATTGCGTATTTTGATTTACACTTAGGATAAAAAATTTTGGGGGGTTTTTGTGTGAAAGGGTTTTACAAGGGGGTTCCCACTTTTCCTAGGTAAAAGATGTCAACCATAGGAAAGTGTGATTTTATTAGAGAAATGAGGGGAAATGAAGGGGAAATGTGTTTTCATGAAGGAGGTTCTAGTATTTGTCCCCTTAAGTCATTAGGCCGAGGGTCTGATCCCTCCAAAAGTCAGAGAAATGCTCTGAGCCTTTTTGACTTGTGGGATTTAAGTACTAGAACTTATTTATGGGAAATTAGTGAAGTAAAGGGGTGAAATGAATGAGGGGATGTTAAATAAACCATATTGTGGACCGTTGTCTTTGCTTTTTTTATTGCTTATGCTCATTTGAAAGATGCATTTAAAACCATGACATAAATGCTTTTGTGTAATCACCTGATATTTCTGCAACCTTTCTACTACTTACCCTTCTACTCATCCTACCATTTTTTCTTCATTTTATTTGGGTGCATTTAGGCTAGCAAACCCTTATCAATCTTTTTCTTTTCTTTTACAAATTAAACTATCTAATTCTAACCTTATCACATCCAAGGGCTCAAATTAAACTGATGAGCTCCTTTTATTTACTCTACCTATCTAATGATCTGCCAAGATTACACTGTTTGGTCAGATTTTATTCACTAACTATAAACATAGAATTCAAAGCATGGTATAATCAATATTAAACATTTTGATTACCATGGATTGTGGCATGAGTAACAAGCTGCACATAATCATTATTATGCATAAAAGTAAATAGTAGTGGCATTTTGACTTGCACACTTTCATGGTCTCTTTTTGTCTTTTAGGGTTCATATATCTTTCTTTTTTGACCTTTGATTATTCTTTTAGGACATACCCTCTTTACATTTTTTAATTTTCTAATATGGAAAACATTTGCAGAAAGCAAAGGTATGTACAATATTACAAGGCTTCACCTTAGTCATTCAAAATTATGACTCCTATTGGTATACGAACCTAACAGTAAGTACAAAAGGATGCCAATAAATTTCCAATACAAAGTTCCATCCATTTGAGATGTGGAACACTTGCAAATAACTTAATTGTGGATTGAAAATGATAGGGATTGATTTACAGTAATCCATGTAAAATTGGTCAAGGAGATCCATAACATACATAGGCTAAGAAAGGAAAATCTCTTCCTTTGTTTTTTAACCATGTAAACCAAGAGAATAATGCATGTGCCTTAAGTATATCATATCAAACTACTTCCTAAGACTAGAATCCACTTAACTAATCAAATGAGGATCACTATCAATGAAAATGAGTTCATCAACATACAAAAAAAGAATCATAATTCCATCACCCACCTGTCACTTTTAAACATCAACAACAAAACCACCCTACTGAAGATGGGCTTGTGGTTGGAATGCAAACAAAACTTGACTGTAGACACTGGCAACATGCACCATGTCAGACCATAGTGCCCCACATACCTGCCATGTGTTAGCTTTAATTATTTTTTCTATTTTGAAATTTCTTTGGTGCTATTTTCACTCACAAACAAGGAGCTTGCAGACCTTTTTACTACTCTTAGTTATTATAGGCTTCTTGTATGTCATTTTCAGTGATGCCACAAAATACACGGCAGTTATTTGTTTATGGAAGCTATGGGGCCAAGAATGTTATAAATATTCCACAACATTATCTAATAAAATGATTACAGACTTAGAAATGAAAGGCCAAACTAGATCACCCAGTTGAGTCTTTGGGAATATTTTTCATCGACATTGTTTTGAATCGTTTGATAGTATATTCAAAATCAGTTTGCTCACTTACATGCCGGGACTTAGGATTACAAAGCGAAACTAGTAGAAAATTACGGAGTTGAAATCTGAATCGGACAAAGCAGAAGCTTTGGTATGCCAATACTTTAACTATATGCATTTGCTTGTTTATGATGGTTATTTTGGTTTAAAGGTTATGATGTAAGAAAATATGTGTAATTTCTTATGCATGGATATCTATAACATTTTCAGACTATTATTAAATTTTGTGCAACCAGATTTGGAAAATAGAACTTGAAGCAAGAAGGTTCGCAGCCAAGTCTGAAGGTTAATTTGAAGCCCTGTCTCTATATTGAGATATCAAGTGAAGATTTGATTGATTGTAAACAAGATCCCCTGCCTTGGTTGATGCAAGTTTGTTTCTCTTCACTGAATGGATGAACCCATAAGTGCTCCATGGTCTTTTTGCTACTGATAAGTTGGGAAGTGAAAAAACTTGAGGTGCAAGCATCTGCAATTTCAGAGTTTCAGAACTAGAATATGATCGACATGCAATAAGCTTCATAATACTCATATCAATGAGTACATTTACATTTTCAAATGCATTACTCCTTTTGATAAATGTAGTAAATTAGTTCTTTAGAGCTCCTTTGGTTTAGGACAAATGATAGAAACTGTTGCTTTGAATCCATCGACTACTTACTTGTCTTTGTTTGGAGCTTTCCTTTCATTTTCAAAGTTTTCCAAGTAAGCCTTGTTGCATACTTTGGATTCAGTGATAACTTGGATGATGTTTGAAGCATAGTCACCATACAACCTTGTTTGGGCTTGGGGTATGTATTTTTTCACACATTTTCTATATTGTACATATGAAATATGGTCAACACATGATTTATTGTATTGTATCTGGATTATGTATATGTATTGAAAGGTATAACCAAAAATATGCCCTATACAAATTCAGGGAAAATCTCCCCTAAAATCATTGTTAAAATCTTGATTTAATAGGTCTTTATGGCTTAAAATTTGTATAAGCTTATAGCACATCTTTAATTTTGTCTACTTATTTTTAAAATTTTCTAGCATTTTGGAAAATTCACATGTTTTTCATTTTGTGAGATGTAGACACCTACATCTGGTTGTATGGGATTTGTTTAGGTGCACATTTTTGTTGTATAGCATCAATATCCATATTCAAATTTCATATATTGTAGCCATGATTTGAAATATCAATTACTTTTGTAAGTCTCAGCCATGCATTCAATGCTCTTCTCCTCATTTGAAGTATTTATTTCTCTCAAGAAGTATGGGCCTGAAGGAGACATACTATCAAATTTATTGATGATTGGTTTGTTGTATTAGTCCACAACAACTTCTCCTTCTGTAGAACGGTGGTGCTTACTTTTGAAATTTTGTCTCTTGTAACCCATGGGTGCTTCATTGACCACTCTAAACATGACTTTCCAATATAGAGACAAAATACTCTATAAGGGAATACCACATGCATGTATGGCAGGGGCAACTCCACTATCTGTTTCTTCCCTCCTGCCACAATCAAACATTCTTTCCAAGAGTCTGGAGTTCAATCTCTTCCAGGCTTCCTTGACTATTGAGGGAACTTGCTGCCCCTTTATTTAACCTATGAGAACATGCTTGCTGCCCCTCCTTTCTTCCCTGGCTAACTGTGCGTTTTCATGCTCCTTTTGATATTGTGCCTCAATCTTTGGGGTGATAGATTACAAAACTCAACCCCATTGTTAGGAATCCAAAGAAAAAGGGCTTTACCCCTTGAGTATGAATCCAAAATTTTCCTTGCACTTAATGCAATTCCATAAGTAGTTTCCACTTATTTTTTTCCTTTTTTCTCTATCTTTCTGTGACACACTTCCTCAAAGGGGAATCAATGGGAAATTTTTGTTATTTTTTTCACCATCTCCTCTCCCTTCACCACTTCTTCCACCATGATTTCTATGATCATACCCTCCCCAAGATGATGAATGAGATTCCATCATAAGAATATAGGAGAGTAAGAAATAGAACAAATAAGAGTTTTGAGTGCTGTTGTGCTATCAAAAACTCTGTTCTGAGTTCCTCCCTTCAAATATGCTTGTTGAAGTTGTTTTTCAGTGTTGTTCTACCAAACATGTCCACCCTAAGCTGTTCTCATTTATGCTGTCCAAATCTGCACTCCAAAGTAAGAAGCTGAAAAAAGAGATGAATTGGGGTTTCAAGTACTTTTATAGAAAAATTGATAAATAGGGGGGCCAACCCTCAAATGCCAACTAGTGTGGGGAAGACATGTGGACCCACTCTACTTGTTCCCTCCAAAATCAACAAGGTATTTTACAACTTTATTTTTGATTTTATGCATAAAATGTTTCTCTTGCTGATCAATGCTCTATCCTACAGATTCTGATGTGAATCAATAAATCAACATTTCTAATACAAATTGGAAACCTATTTTCCATCCTAGGATGGTGATTCCAAGGGTGGCAAACTGTCTAGGATTCATTGTGTATTTTAAATATTTCAGTCATTAAAATAATTATTATATTTATGCTTAATATGCCTTGAAAGTCTAATCTGTCTAGTAGAAATGGAACTTCTATTATGTATTCTATGATAATCTAAGTCACAGATGGAGGTTGGAGCCTGGAAATCAATCTAATATTCTCTTTGAAATATTTCCAAGTAAATAGGTTCTCAAAATTGCATTCTTGAAAGTATATCATGTGGTTGACTATCTCCAAACTAGGTGACATCTTGATCTTATGTTATATGCACTTTTCTTGAAGTCAAAATTTATGGGACTTGTTCTGCTCATGTTCACAGGTTCGACTTATGGGTGCAAGTCATGATCAGTGGAAGAAAGTTAAACATGTTGTTCAATATGCAGTGTTTGTAGCTTACCATTTAGCCCTTGAGACCTATTTCCTTGCAGATGAAGGTGCCACCTTGCCTGAACTTCCCTTGAAATCACCAATAATTGTTGCATTTCCAGACAAACAATTAAGTTTAGATAGATCTATTTCTACAATACCTAGTTCTGTTGTTCCTATTCCAGAACAAAACCAGTAGGGAGAAATGCAAAACCTGAAAATGTATAAGACAATGTCAAATGTCTCTACCTTAGTAGATGACCCTCTGATTGATAACAATAAAGGAGAGTCCAAACCACCTCTTACTAGTGGAGGGATGGGGCCACCTATGTCACATGTTACTAGTAAAACTAGTCTTGATGGAACCAGTCTTCTTCAAATGGAAATTGTTTTAAGAAATATTCCATAGGAGATACATGTGCTCAAGTTACAGGGGTACAATGGGATACATATCCATCTGAACAAAGACCTTTGCTTCCAACTACTCCTTCAGGTGATTTATCTAGATTTTCAGCTTCAATAAAGGCATATTCAAATGAAATTATATCTCTTGTGGGTCCAGGTTCATATGGGGCAGTCACGTCATATTTGGAACTTCAAGATAAGGAATCAAAAGATTCAGATCTACAAATGGTTTCACTATTTCTATTTCATCCAAGGTTAATCTTAATTATCAAATAACAACAAAGGAGCTATCTAGGAAGGTGGCATAAGAGAATCAAGTAGTAGAAAAGGAAATGAAGTCCAAGGTTTTTTTGGATGAGCAACTTTTAGGGTACAAAAACCAAGAACAGGTTTTCTCTAAAGAAGACTTTCCGCCTTCTCCTTCTGATCATCAAAGTATATTGGTTTTGTTATCGAGTCACTATGTGTTGAAGGGGATAGTATGTGGGCATTCACAACTCTTTCGCATCAAGTACTATGGCAGTTTTGACAAGCCACTAGGAAGGTACCTCCGGGATGATTTGTTTGACCAGGTATATTTTTTCTTCATGTCTTTTTCTTCTTCTATAGTTTTCAAGAAGATTTTTTCTTCATGTCTATTTCTTCTTACGTTTTTTTCTCTTGTTATCTTGTAGACTTTGCATTTACACAGTAATAATCGGAAAATTTTGATGTAACAAAATACCAAAAACATGCATAATTCTCGTTGTTGTTTATGTAATGAACCCTCAAAAGCACATGTTCTTTGCTACACACATTATCAGAGTAGTCTCGTGATATTGGTAAGATAGTTACCTTTATTGTTGACATTACCTGGTGAACGTGAAGGAAAAATATGGATGTGGCATAGGTGCTTAAAATGTGCACGGAAAGATGGAGTTCTAGAAGCAACCTGATGAGTAGTCATGTCTGATGCTGCATGGGGTTTATCCTTTGGAAAATTCCTAGAGCTTAGTTTTTCTGATGATGTTGTAGCAAGTAGAGTTGTCAGTTGTGGTCATTCATTACATTGAGGCTACCTTCAATTTTATGGGTATGCCACTGAATTCAGCTACTTTATATTTCTCAAGCAGTTTTCATATTATTTTTTTATTGACCTTGTGATATCTTACATAATTTATGTAACTCATGATTTTTCTAGAGTACCCATAATTGTGTATGATAGTTAATGGCTATTCCATACTAATATATTGGACCTACGTTGTTCCCAAATTCAATGTGAGATGTTTGGTAGTATGATTGCATGTTTCTAATATTCCTCCATCAATGTTTTGTCTCTGCATTTGCCACCCTCAAAATTAGAGTTCCATGATCCACATCAACAAGATTGGTTCAGAAAGGAAGCTGCAGAGGTACTTTATGATACAGATTGTACATATGGGTAGATGTTTGCTAATTAATTTATATGCCTATCATACCTATGGCATAGGACCCCCCAGATCCAAACTAATGTGCATTTTGATGCAAATGTACAGGTTGCAGATAAAGTGGAAATGTTGTTTAGAGAGGTTTTTAATTTGCTCTGTCAGATAGGACAAAAATTCGCCACATCTGGATCCTTTTATTATGGTATTAAGGTTACTGAATCAAGGAGGAAAATTGCAGAGCTTGAAGGAATGTTGCATAAAGAGATAGTTGAATTTGAGGTGATATTATAGATGTATATAAAAGATGTTTAGTATACTTTAGGTTGTCTAACATGATATTATGCTAGAATAATATTTCTACTTAATGAATATTTCCATATTTTTTTATAGAAATTTCTTAGTTGGAAATAATTTCTTCATAGAGTAATTCATTCTTTTGATGCAATCTATCAAATTCAAACAAGGTTTGTTGCAAGAGGCCATCATTAGTGACGGGCAAGTTGGAAGACTTGTTGTTGATATTTCAAAGCTAAACAGTATAAGGCGTCTTCTTTTTTATGAAGCCTATGAATGGGATCATTGTCTTTGCCATTATTCATAACTGTGTCATATATACTCACTACGTTTTACTTTTTGGCATGCAAATCAGCCTTTTAAAGGCATATTTTTATGTTGTCACAACATATTTACATGATTCACAAGGTGAGAAATCAATCTTTAGTGTAATTGTAGATTTTAGGTTTTATAATTATAGGTCATTTATAGGTTGTAATTGTCTTCAAAGTTTCACTTCTAATTGAGTATTCAATTGAACATATTGAGTATCTTATACGTAACTATTTTTCCCTCCACCCACTTTTCATAACTTCCATAACCATTAAGTAGGGACTTGCAACTTTGATGTTATTTTGCTTGTTTAGTAAAAGATTTGCCAATACTTTACAAAGTTTTATAATTTATTGCCAGTTGTAGAATTTACAATTTATAAAGTTTCAAGGTCTAAGTTTTTAAAGTCTAATTCTTTAAAGGGTGCTAGCGCAATTGAAGAGTACGTGCTTTACAGGCAAGAGGTTGGTGGTTCGATTTCATCGTGCCTTGATATTCATATGGAATGACAACGATCAATTTTTGGTGACAGACTTTTTTGACCATCACCAATGAGCTTATGGTGACATTTTTCGACCCTCACCAAAATATGAAATGTTGACGGTCAACCAACATAGCAATATATATATATATATATATATATATATATATATATATATATATATATATATATATATATATGCATCAATAGTGACGGCCATGAAAAGGTCCATCACAATAAACTGTTATTTATATGAAATGGTGGCGATCACTATCCGTCATTATAATCATTATTCATAACGAAACTTGAATGTCAGCACAACACCTGTACTTTTGGTGACACCACTTTTGGTGATGTTCAGTTTTTTGGTGACAGAGGCTAAGGTTCGTCAACATTGCTCATATGAAATGGTGGCGGTCACTGTAAATCATTATAGGTGACGTACTTTGAATGTCACCACAATACTTACACTTTTGGCGACTTTCAAATTTTTGGTGACAGAGGCTAAGGTTCATCACCATTGCTCATATAAAATGGTGACAGTCACTATCCGTCACTATAAATCATTATTGCTGACGGACCTTGAATGTCACCACAACATCTATACTTTTGGTGACGTCGCCTTTGGTGACGTTCAGTTTTTGGTGACAGACGTTCTTTTCACTGTCACCAATGAGCTTATGGTGACATTTATTGACCCTCACCAATGCCCTTTTATCTTGTAGTGCACATGTGTCCCTTTCTATCATGTTGAGAAATATTACATATAAATGTACACATCCCATGTACATTTAACCCCATATAGCCCCCCCGTATCATATCATATTCCTATAACCCCATATATGCTCCCCTTGGGGTCATACCATAGTACTATACTTCAAAACGCTTTGCCCTCGACGCTTTGCAACTGAAGGTTTTACATGTGATGAAGCCATGTTATATGGTTTTCTAATTTTCCTTCTTTATTATTTCCAAAAAAAATCTCCCAGCCAAAATTTGAAACCCCTTGATTTTTCCCCTAAAATTTTCATTGATGTGTCATAGAACCTAACATCCTCCTCTAATCCAACTAATTAAAATGTGCATTTTGAGAAAATTAGAAATCCCATTAAATTCAAAATAGTGTTTGGAAAATTAAAGATGGGTTCCCTTTTTTTAATATGCATATTTCAAATTGTGTGAAGGTATGATAGACAGACCATGCATAATCACCATATATTATAGAAAATTCATAAGTCATCCTTATGTCGATTGCAAATTCTAAAATATGTTAGAAATCTGATGGACATGAATGAAGTCCATTGATTGACTTTTCTCATGTCTATGAGATTTTCGAAATTTTCCAACATAACAAATTGAGTCATGCTCATGCAAATTCATAATTGATTAAGCCATTCAAGTTTCCAAGTTTGTATAGTGAAAATGGTGCATGATTTATTCCAAAATATATTCAAACAATCACAAGTAAAATAATGCAAGTCTTGGGAATGTGGAAAATGTGTAACTATGCAACTATTTCAAATTATACAGTAACATCACAAAAGGTAGCGTTGTAAGTAGTCATGTAACCAAAATGTAGCCAAATACATTGAATACCATAGCCATGTTGATCCATTGACTAAAAACACCTAAATCAAGATGATAAATCCACAAAATACAAGGAGGAAATGATAGGAAAAGAGGTTCATATGGAAATCCTCTAGACATGGACATGGGGATTAAGGGATACTTTCATCACCACTAGAATATGTAATTTGGAGCTATCTTACGTTGACACATTATTGCACAAAATATTGTCACCATGACATTTTTCAATCAGTGTGAGTCTATCACCACTCAAACTTTCCTCCTTTGCAAGTCTTAAACCTTAGTTCTTCATGTCAAGCCTTGAAAAATAAGAGAAAGCCATTAAAAGTCTCTAAAATTGTGGTTGCGCACTTTCTCTTAGCATTACCTGTGGTCCCGCACCTACTTGTCATGTCCCCTACGTACCTGACCGCTCTGTCTCTGTGTAATGGGTGCGGACCCCTGTAAAAGTAAAAAAGGCGCAAGTACATTCTTAAAAACTCACTTTGAGTCATTTCTGGAAGCTTCTAGAAGGAATCTTGAGGTGGCAAGTTCGCTCCTTTAAGGTTCATGCATCCCATACCTTAAGGAGCTAACCCCTTGATGTGAGGAGCTTATCCCTTTGAAGGAGGACTCTATCCCTTCATAGGTGGACCTGTAACCTCCTTCCTTTGCACTATAAAATGAAGCATTGGGCTGGTTACTGGAGAGGTTGAAAGCTGAAGATTTTTGAGGTGAAATGCTGCTGGAACTTAGTCTTCCTAATTGAGATTTTGTGAGGAAAGATTACATACCTTGTTGATCTCATTTGGAAGAGTGTGAGGCTTGTCAAAGTAGAGGAGATTCCTGTTTCGAACCCTGGGAGGAGCTTGTACAACATCAAGGCACCAAAGGTTGTAAAGTTCTTCTATTTTCAAAGTTAATACAATCAAGTTTATTTTTCTCAATAAGCTGTGTTTTATGGTTTATTTCATGGATTCCTTGATCACCATGATGAATATGATTTATTATATTAGCTATGCAAGTGTTATTTAATGTGTGCTTGTTTGTGATTGTAGGTTCTCAAAAGGAAACTCGTTCGGACGGTCGAAGCGTGGCTGCCACAAACTAGCGTTGGACTTAAGGTAGGGTCTAAAATGCCTCTTAGTTTTTTATTAATGAATCACAATATATTTAGAGAAAGGTAGATTTGCTTGTCCTGCTTGTTGCTAGATATCTGTTGATACTAGGGAGATCGGTCTTGTCCGCAAGAATGATTTATCCGGCCGACAAATTGGTGACCATATTGGGGACTTGAATTTGGTTTTTTGCCTTTACTTTTTCTTTGACTTGAGAAACTTATCCCTACTTCTGGATTTTTCTTAATGTGTGTGGGATTGGGTAGTTTTTAGGATTTGGATTCTTTTTGTTTTTTCCGAAGTTTATAGGGAACCACACTTTCTTTTTATAGACAGTGCGGACCTCTTTGCATCTTTCCTTTAGTACACAGAGCGGTACCGCATCTGGTTCTACTGGAAGCCTGCAGACCCTATTAAAATTTTTGAGAAACCTAAATTATTTTCATCCAGTAAGTTTAGTTTTTGTTTTCGGCTTTTAGTGTCTACCCAGATCTGCATGTGTTCTGTCAAGAATCTCTTGTGAGTGAGTTCCATTGGCATTTTGGTTTTAGGTGATTTTCTAGAAGTTTTGCGTGCATGGATTGATTTTTGCTTGGTCTTTGTAGTGACTCAGAGATTAGAAGCCTAAGAAACCTTAGATTACCTTGGTATTTTTGGTCTTCTTGACGAGTCTGACTGATTTTTGAAATCTGCCCTTGCTAAGAAATAGATTTCGTTTTCTCTTTGCAAAGCTTTGTGTTGGGTCCCCATAATACTAGTGATTACCCCATTAATATTGTAGTTATACCCCTTATTTATATTTTTGTGCCCCTATTACCCCCATATTGTTATTTCTGTGCCCCATAGAATCCCTCTATTGCTATTTTTGTGGCTTTATATTATTATTGTTAGGTCGACTGGATTATATTGTGACTCCTTAGACTCCTATATATAGAAAGGAGGTTTTGTCATTTGTATCATCCAAGAATTGTTCATTTATGTAATGTAAAGGAGGTTTCCCCCTCGAAGAGGCTGAATTCTAAGGCGTTGATCTATCTTTTCTATCTTTTCTTGAGCTGGTTCCATAACATTTGGTATCGGAGCTTTGGATTCTAGGGTTTCGCTGCTCCAAACAGGTCATCGTGGAATTTTCGCTATAACTTTTTTTCTGTGACGTTTCAGAAGTCGCAAAAAAAAACCCATTTGAGAAGAAATCGCACTGAACCTTGGGTCCGAATTTCAGAGCTTTTCACGCGATATTTGCGGAGATATGATCTGAGGAATTTGGTCTTTTTGCAGACTCCTGAATTACATTCAAAACAGGTGACCTGGGGAAAATCGTCATAACTTTCTCTCTGGGGATTGGATTGAAATTTCGTAAGAAGCTACAGAAAGAGGACAGACTGTAGTTTCTTGTATGCGAGTTTCAGATCCAAAGGTTGAAATAGTGACTCGTGGCACGTCGTACAAGTTCACTCTACTGAACTAGTCTAAAAGCAAGTCACTGTGGGAGATTTCACATAACTCTTCCTTGGAGAATCCAATTTGGGTCAGACTTGTGGCATTGGAAAGAGGACATAGAGGGCTACTACGGGTCATAAATTCAGAACTAGATGATTGGAAAGTACAGAGATACATCAGAGGCAATATCGAGCTCCTGCAAAGTGAAAAAAGTTTTGTAGATTTTCTTAAATTTTTGCTTAAGCTTGGTTTGAAAATTTATTTTGAAGGAATTCAAAGGGCATAGTAGAGCATTATTATCGGTAACTGATGCCCCGAGGAAAGAAAATGCAAACACCTAGTAAGGAACCTGAAAGCTCTAGCATGACTCATGAAGAAGAGGAAGAAATGCAACATGATATATCAAAATTACAAGACCAAGTGCAACAACTGTCCCTTGCACAAAAAGGAACAGAATCTAAGATGGATGGTTTAAAGAAAGATGTAGAAGCTAAGATGGATGGTTTAAAGAAAGGTGTAGAAGCTAAGATGGATTGTTTAAAGAAAGGTGTAGAAGCTAAGATGATTGACGTGGAAGCTAAGATGGATGATTTGAAGATAGATTTGAAGACAAACATGAACGAATTGAAGATAAATATGAATAAGTTGCTACAAGAAATGGTCCCTAAGGGTGAAAGGTTACTAAAGGAAACTCATGATGAGAAAAAAAGAAATGTTAATCATGATTCCATAGATGCTAATGTTGGATTGAAGAATCATCATATTCCAAAAATCGATATGAGGAAGTTTGATGGCAAGGATCCCGCCACATGGATATTACAGATGGAGCAATTCTTCGATCTCAATAATGTGCAAAACGCACAAAAGGTACGTATGGCATCTGTATATTTGGAACCAAATCAGTTTGTATGGTATCAATGGCTTTGTTCTCGTAAACAATTTATCACTTGGGAAATTTTTACGGAAGAATTGATAGCACATTATGAGGATACAAAAAGCAACACTTTTTTTAGCCAATTGATAAGTCTCAAACAAAAGGGTTCAATAATGGAGCACATTGAGGAGTTCCAAAAATTGAACATAAGGGTAAAAGATATTCCAGAGGAGCATAGGATTGATGTGTTCATAGGGTCTTTAAAGGATAATATCCAACATGATGTCCGCCTTTGGGAACCTGATTCATTAGAGAAGGCATTCAGGTTAGCAAGAAAAATGGAAAGCAAAATTATGGCAACTAGGAAGCATACCATTCACAACTATAAAGACGGAAGTGTTGTTTCCCATAGTCTTCCACAACCTACAAGGTTGACACCACAACAATTGGAAGAAAAAAGAGCAAAAGGGATTTGTTACAATTGTGATAGAAAATACACAAAAGGTCATAAGTGTGCTGAGAAGAAATTATTCTACATAGATTGTGAAGAGGAAGAAGAAAAGGAGCAAGAAAGGTCAAAAGAAGAGGATATATTCCAGGAACAAAGCCTAGATGAAGAACAAATAAATCCGACCATATCTTGTAATGCATTGGCAGGAATTACCACTCCTCAAACCATCAAGATAGAAGGACAAATCAAGAAGAAAAAGGTAATAGTGTTGATTGATTCAGGAAGCACCCACAATTTTATTCATTGTAGGGTAGCAAAAGAATTGAATTGCTTCCTATATCCAGCACCAGAGTGTCAAGTGATGATTGAAAATGGAGGAACAATAAATTGTTCTGGAAAGTGCCATAATATCAAGCTATCCATGGGAGAATATGTATTGACTAGCCCAATGCTTTCCATTCCAATGGGAGGTGTTGATGTTGTACTAGGAGTCCAATGGCTACAATCCTTGGGTACAATAGCTTTTAATTTTCAAGAACTTTTCATGAAATTTTCTGTGGAAGGAAAGGAAGTTGAATTAAGGGGTATTGCAGGGAAACTAGGAAAGATAATCAGCTCTAATGGCATGACAAAGCTTCTAAAAAAGGAGCAAAGAGGTGTAATTGCACAATTATGTTCGCTAGATGTTTCCACATTGGAATCATCTATTTTTCCAGATCTCCAAAAAGTCCTGGACAATCATTCCAAGGTATTTGAGACTCCCAAAGGTCTCCCACCTATGCGTGATCATGATCATGCTATTCATCTGATTCCAGGAAGTGTTCCTCCAAACATCAGGCCGTACAGATATCCATATGTCCAAAAAAGTGAAATTGAACGTATGGTTGCAGAAATGCTAGAGGCTGGTATAATTCAACCGAGTCAAAGTTCTTTCTCAGCTCCAGTAGTATTGGTGCACAAGAAGGATGGATCATGGCACATGTGTCCAGATTATAGGGAGCTCAACAAGCTCACTATTAAAGATAAGTTCCCCATTCCTGTCATTGATGAATTACTGGATGAATTGCATGGATCAATTTACTTCACCAAGTTGGATCTTCGTTCGGGATATCATCAAATCAGAATGAAGATTGAAGACATTCTGAAAATGGCATTTAGAACTCATGAGGGTCATTATGAATTTTTGGTCATGCCTTTTGGCCTTACCAATGCACCTTCAACATTTCAAGGTTTGATGAATTCAATTTTCAAACCATTCCTTAGAAAATTTGTGTTAGTATTTTTTGATGATATACTAATCTACAGCAAGTCTTGGAAGGATCATGTTGAACATGTTGACAAGGTGCTACAACTATTGGAGGAGAAACAATTATATGCAAAAAGATCCAAATGTTTCTTTGGAGTCCAGGAGGTGGAATATTTGGGTCATATTGTATCTCATGAAGGAGTTAAGGTAGACCCTAGCAAAATTAAAGCCATTAAGGAATGGAAAATCCCCACATCCATAAAGCATCTGCGAGGATTTCTTGGGTTGACAGGGTATTATCGCAAGTTTGTTAAGAATTATGGGAGAATAGCAGCACCTCTAACAACATTATTGAAGAAAGATTCATTTTCATGGACTCTGGAAGCAACATAGGCCTTTAAACATCTTAAAGAGGCAATGTGCCAGGCACCGGTCTTAGCTACACCGTACTTCACAAAACCCTTTATTGTGGAATGTGATGCTTCAGGAAATGGAGTTGGTGCTGTTATAATGCAAGATGAAAGACCCATTGCTTTTGAAAGTCGTCCAATCAAGGGAAAGTTTTTAAGCAAAGCTATTTATGAGAAGGAAATGTTGGCAATACTCCATGCACTTAAGAAATGGCGACCCTACCTAATGGGAAGACACTTCAAGGTAAAAACAGATCATGATAGCCTTAAATACTTTTTAGAACAAAGATTATCCTCTGAAGAGCAACAAAAGTGGGTCACAAAGATGTTGGGTTATGACTTTGAAATCATCTACAAAAAAGGGAAGCAAAATGTGGTGGCAGATGCACTCTCAAGAAAGGATGAGGATATGGAAGCATTGTTGTGTTCCATTTCTATTATCCAACCAGATTGGATAAACGAAGCAAAGGAGGAATGGAAGAATGACGAAGAAGTGTGGGCACTTATTCGAAAGCTACAACAAGATTCCAGTACTTCTGATACATTTAGCTGGAAAAATGATTTGTTATGGTACAAAGATCGCTTATACCTCTGTAAGAATTCCCAGCTAAAACAAAAGATTCTTATGGAATTGCACACTTCTCCCTTAGGAGGGCACTCAGGATTTTTAAAAACTTACCACAGGGTTAAGAAGGAATTTTTTTGGGATGGCCTTAAATCAGATATTCAAAAGTTTGTGGCGGAATGTTTGGTTTGCCAACAAAATAAAGTTGAAACAATTAAGACACTGGGTCTATTACAACCTTTATCCATTCCAAGCCAACGTTGGGAGGAGGTTTCAATGGATTTTATCACAGGTTTACCCAAGTCTGAGGGAAAGAGTGTCATCATGGTGGTAGTTGACAGACTTACCAAGTATGCACACTTTTGTGCATTATCACATCCATTTAAAGCCAGTACAGTTTCTACTGCATTTATGGAAACAATTCAAAAGCTACATGGAAACCCAAAGATTATTGTAAGTGACAGAGATCCCATTTTCACTGGAAATTTTTGGACAGAATTATTTTCTTGTCTTGGTACTCAGTTAGCTCATAGCTCATCTTATCATCCTCAATTTGATGGGCAAACTGAGATAGTAAACAAATGTTTGGAAGGATATCTTCGTTGCTTTGTATCTGATAAACAAACACAATGGGTCAAATGGTTGCCTCTGGCTGAATGGTGGTATAACACTTCCTTCCATACAACAACAAAAATGACCCCATTTATGGCACTTTATGGGTACCAACCACCATCAATCACATCATATTTAAGAGAAAATTCTAAGGTTTAGGCAGTGGAACATCACATCGAACATCAACAACAAGTCCTCCAACTCTTAAAGGATAACCTCGTGTTGGCACAAAATAGAATGAAACAACAGGCAGATCAACATCACAGTGAAAGAAGTTTTGATGTAGGTGATTGGGTATTCCTACGGCTACAACCATATAAGCAAATGTCCCTAAAGCAAGCTAAGAAGGATAATAAATTATCACCAAAGTATTATGGTCCGTACAAGGTGTTGGAAAAGATTGGTACTATGGCATACAAATTGGAGCTTCCTGCAACTTCTCGATTGCACCCAGTTTTCCATGTTTCATGTTTAAAGAAGGTTATAGGCGACAAGCTCCCAGTTCAAACAATATTGCCAGAACTTGACGAGGAAGGAAAAATTATATTGGAACCAGAAGCAGTCACAGAAACAAGAACTCGACAACTACGAAATCGATCAATTTCAGAGTATCTTATCAAGTGGAAGAACTTATCCGCTGAAGATTCCACATGGGAGGATGAGAATTTTATGCAGAAGTATCCAGAACTGCTCAAGCGTTGAGGACAACACTTTTTTGAAGGAGAGGGGCATGTTGGGTCCCCATAATACTAGTGATTACCCCATTAATATTGTAGTTATACCCCTTATTTATATTGTTGTGCCCCTATTACCCCCATATTGTTATTTCTGTGCCCCATAGAATCCCTCTATTGCTATTTTTGTGGCTTTATATTATTATTGTTAGGTCGGCTGGATTATATTGTGACTCCTTAGACTCCTATATATAGAAAGGAGGTTTTGTCATTTGTATCATCCAAGAATTGTTCATTTATGTAATGTAAAGGAGGTTTCCCCCTTGAAGATGCTGAATTCTAAGGTGTTGATCTATCTTTTCTATCTTTTCTTGAGCTGGTTTCATAACACTTTGAATGAACTTGTTTGAAAGTTTTGAATTTCATTTTTATAAAAGAAAACATAGCTGGGTGTTTTTTGATTGATTTGTTATTTAGAACGAATTAATCCTTAGTTTACTGAATAACTAAGTAAAACTTCCTCAAAATGATTTAAAGCTTTTATTTCAATTAGGTTTTTTAGAAGTTTTTAGATCTCAAGATTGATTTTTATAGTTTTGAGTGTTTTCTAGAAATTGTAGAATCTCTTTTGAAAGAAATTGTTTTCTGTAGTTTTTGAGTGTTGAAAAAGAAAGGGATTTTTCGTGAGCATAATTAGTAGTCTCGTTTTGAGTTTATTGAAAAAGACAAAAATATTTTTCTTTTCATTTACATGTTGAAAGAAAGATTTGTTTTTCAAAGAATTGCATTCTCAACTCTTTCCTTTAGCTAGAAATTCATTGAAGAAAAAGAATTGTTTATCATCTTAGGTGCATTTTTAGTGTTTTTGGAGTCGAGTCTTCACACCATAAAGTTTCATCTCCATTCCTATTGACTTAAGAAACAACCCATAAAAATAACGCTTAAATTAAAATTGATCTAGCAATCTTTTTATTTCTAGGGCTCTTATCACCAATATAGCTTAGGCTAGTATCTTGGAGTAGGGAGTAATTAACTCTCCAATATAGTTAAAACAAACAAGTAGCTATATCTTGCGGTAGGAAATAAATCCAATTGTAATTGATATAATCTGGGAAGCTCCTCTTAAAGGAGTCAATCACAAGATCATGTCCGAACCTTTGAGACAATAAAGTCCGTCTCATTGGGAAAGATAGAAGATTTGCGGGTATTAAAAACGGTAAACCTCGGATTAACCATTGTCGAGGAGCCTGGAGTCACTTGTTGGTAAACCTCAGATTGATCATGTCGAGGAGCCTTCAAGGGGATTGAGCTTTGTTACTCTGCCCTTGCGCGTAGATCAGATCGTAGACTGTTCCCCCAGTTGTATTTGTTATTGTTGGTATCCTTAGTGACCATAATCTTAAGATTCTTTCCTAAGGTGACGGTGAAGGACAGGTCTCACTGTACCTAGAGCAGACGTCGACTAGACTCACTTGGACTCTCTGGGGGGTTCTCTTCACTCGAGACGGTTTTGTGAAGAAACTTGTTCCAGTCTGTTTCATTAAGCAGGTTGTCAGGGTAACTGTTCCAACCGCCCTTTCTGTATTGAATTCTACGACGTTGGATTTCATCACCAACTATTGTTTTTAGTACGAAAAGTTACTGTTTGTGTGTGGTTTGAACTCTTAGATTTTTTTAGGCATGCAATTCATTTTTTTGGTTCTTTAGAGACTTTAGGTGGTTTTATTGAGATTTTATTTTTTTGCGTGTGAAGTAATTAAAATATTTAATCATGGCTGAATTACCGAGACAATCCCATAGACTTCGGGGGCAACCTCCCGAGTATACACCAAGCTAGCTTGAAGGGCTACGAGCTCTTGTATCACCTAGTGACAATAGAGTTGGGTCACCGGAAGCCAGAGAGTCTTCTTTAATTGTTCATCCTGATTATCAAGTTCAAGCAACAGAGTATATTTCTAAACCAATTTCATTTTCCGAAGTTACTGGTAGTATTTATTCTACTAGTGAATTAGCTGAAGAACCTAAAATTTCTGAGCCTGAAACTGAACCTGCTGCTACTCCATCCTCAGGATTTGCTTCTCCAACTTCTAGTGGTCCTGGTTCACCCAGGGTAGGAAGGTTCATTACCCAGAATCTTCCTTCTGGACTCATTTCTATTGAAGAACTTGTTAGTCCAGAAGAAGATATAACTCTCCCTGAAAATCAACCAACTTTAGACCTTAGGGAGCCTGAATCAATTTTCTACAGTCCACCTAGGAGGGACGCTTGGTACGTCTCATTGACCAATTTTTAGAAAATCCAGGTCTTAGTTTTTCACCACCTCGAATTCCTTTTCATCCAACACCTAGAGGTTATTATCCTCCTTTGAATATGTCGAGACAGTCATCCATGTTTTCCCAATCACCGGAAACATTTTTATATGGTGGTCCCTCTATTCCTTCTGGGTATCAGTCACTCATTGGTACTTTTTCAGGAGCATCTCTTCAACCCATTGAACATGGGATATTAGCTAGTAATAACGAAACTAAACCGTTGAGCATAGAAGAAATTCTTATGATGTCTGGTACTATTCCAAATCCACAACCTCAAGGTAGTCAGTTACCGCCTGGGGGGCAACCCCAAGGTACTCAATTATAGCCTGGGGGCAACCTCAAGGTAGTCAGTTACCGCCTGGGGGGCAACCTCAAGGACAGTACATAACTTCGGGACAGTACATACCTCAAGGTCAACCCTAGACTTAGTACATACCTCAAGGTCAACCCTAGTATCAATATATACCTCAAGGTCAACCCCAGTTTCAGTACGTGCCTCAAGGTTATCAACCTCAAGGTCAATACCCAACCCAAGGTTTCCAACCACCTTCTGGTCAATCATTTGTACCATTTAATTATCAGCCCTATGCTCAACCCGGTTAGGGCCTTTCATATGCTCAACCTTCTATGGGTCCATACCCCGGAACAAACATGGTGTGGGATCCATCTCAATCTCAACAGATCTTGCAACCTAATGTGCAGTTGTCATCCCAATCTGGACAACCTTTGGTTTCTAGTTCAACCCAGAAACCCGTCCAGCCTACTATTTAAACATCTGCACCTGGTGTAGCTCATCAGTCTGGGCCTAGTTCACCTCGAACTCCACCTCAAACGACTGTTGCAACTACTGTAGCTTCTGTTCAATCTACCACACCTACTTTTGGAGTATTGGTGGCTCCGGTTTCTACTGTTCCTGCATCAACTCCTCAAGCCTCTTTACCTCAATCGTGACCTACAATTTAGACTTTGGTTCAGATGCCTGTAGGACAACCTGGTCCAAGTACGGTTGTCACAAGTCAACCACAATTCACTTATCAACCGTACCAGGGACAGTACCAATTCGGTCCTGCTGTTCAAAGCCCAGTTTACCAGTATCAACCGTACCCTGGATATACTTATCAGTAACCTCAACAACCCCAGTTTGGTCCGGTTAATCCTGGTTTTCTGGGAGGATACAATATTCCAAATGCAATTCCAATTCCAAGTTATCCTGGATATCCTCCTCCTGGGGTTGGTCTTATGACCCAGGGTTTTCGTGACCCTAACTGTCAGTTACCGTTTATTGCAACTTTGGACTTGCCTGATTTGTCGCGCCTTACGAATGATCCGATTAATTATCTTCCATTTTGACTGCCAATGCCGAATAAGTTGCCCAGTGATATCCCAAAATTTGAAGGTAAATCAGGAGAGGATCCGTCAAACCATGTGATGACTTATCACCTCTGGTGTGCATCTAATTCCATTATTGATGATTCAATTTGCTTACGTCCTTTTCAACGCACTCTGATTGGTCTTGCGGCCATGTGGTACATTGAGTTACCACGAGCTTCTTTTTATAATTTTAGTCAGTTAGCCACTTCATTCTTAACTCATTTTCAGTTGCCTGTCAGATATGATAATGGCACAGAATTATTAAATTCATTAAAACAGTCAAGATCCACATATATTTCGGATCATATTCATGAATGGCAACATAGACGATGTTTAGTGAAAGTTTTTATTCCGAATCAAATTTTAGCAGAATGGTTCATTAAATCATTATTACCTAAAATCACTGAGGATGTAGCTAAGGCAGGAGTTGTTACTGAAGAGAAAGTAATTGCTCAAGCTCAGTACCTTGACCTCGTTTATACACAGTCGGGTACTTTACACAAAAAAATCCCTGACCTTCCGAAACAAAATCAAATAACTACAGCTGCTTCAGGGTCTAATGCCGCTGATGGTATGATTGGTTCAGTTAGCACCAAAAGCAAGAAGAAATCTTCAAAGAATTCTTCTCCTATTATAACTTTACCAGATTCCCCGACAGGAGACTCTTCCACTGAAATTCCTACCGATATTCATGTCGTAGAATCATCTACGGCCAAATCAAAATCCGGTGGTAAAAAGAAAGGGAAGAAGAAAAATAAACAAAACTCAAAAGAGAAATCAGATAAAACTGAATCTACTGACGAGAAATGTAAACCTCACTATCCTTGTCTCATTTGTGACGAGGAGCATTTTACAAGAGACTGCCCACATCGAGCTGAGGTTGTGAAAATCGTCAAAGGTTCTCAAATGCCTGCTGTCTTGAAGGATCCTTTTCCTAGTCAAGATAGTAAGATGATTAGTTCTTCCTCAAATGCCTCAGAAGAACCCATAATGATGATGTCTCATGTCAGGATTGCGACACGATCGCAAGATTATGGTAGTAAAAGTCCTGTTGGTGGTAAGGAAGCAGAATCTTCTAATTCAAACCCATCAACTTCAACTCCTTCTGGTCTCGATCCGCTACAGATCGAGAAACCTAACCCAGACTTAGTAATCAAACCACCTGCTAAAGGTATACTTCGGAAGTCAGCTTTCAATCCGGATGTGATAGCTGTTCAGAATTATAACATTGTTGAAGACTTAGCTATTTCCCCTTTAGCAATGTCATCTTTGGAGGTGCTGCAATCATGCCCAACATAGTGTAAATTAGTATTGTCGGCTATAGGAGTTGTTGATATTTAGGATTCGAACCTTACAATCTTCGATTTAGAGAATAGTACACCTCGCCTACCTCATCAAATGTCTTTCCAGATTCCAATGTTAGTAAAAAACAAACCTTGCTTTAGGACTGTAATTGATGAGGGAGCTTCTACGTGTATTATGTCGATCCAGTGTTGGAGATTGCTTGTTTCTCCTACACTCAATCAATCCCCGACGATTCTAAAGGCTTTTGATGGCCGTGGGTTCCATCCTTTTGGCATTCTGCAAGATTTACCTATAGGGTTTGAAGACAAAACTGTTAATCTAGATGTGGAAGTGGTTGATGCCCCTCTAGATTACAACCTTCTCTTGGGTCGTAGCTGGTCTTATGCTATGACTGCTGTTGTTTCATCGGTCTTTCGGCTTATCAAGTTTCCTCATAATGGAAAGATCATTACAATAGACCATCTGACTTATTTTTCATCCGACCCAACCTCTTCTGAAAGTATGCAACATGTCAGTAAAACAACTATCCCTTACAAGGATGTCGGGTAGGATTGATTAAAGATTCTGGTTTACTAGGAAATTTTTCCTTTCCTCCTCCTAACGTATTGCATCCTACTACAACTATTCATATGATTTCATCAAACACTATTGCTTTTGATGATCCTTGGATCGTACCTTCCGAGTTTGAGGTGGATTCATTTAGTGATGTGACGCCTTTGAGTCCCTATGAAATTGCATATCAGGCTGTACAGTCGTTTTCTGACCCTTGTTCAACCGAAATTGATCTAATGAATGTGGTCCATGGAGAATCACTTTCAATATCAACCTCAACTTCAACAACTTTTCCTGAGCCTGTTCATACGGATGAGTAGATTTGTAAATTTTTGTCTGTTGATGATTTACCATGGGAAGATCTTCATCATCGATCTTCGTTTTTACCTGAGCTTGATCATTTTGAAAATGATTTTTCATCTATTTTTACTACTGATTATGTCAAAGAACCACAGAATCCTTTGCAACATCCTGATTCTGAGTTAAATTTGGGAAATATCTCTCAAACAGTTCCTATTGACATTTAAGTTAAACCAGGAATTATTGAAAACATTCATATAGGTGCTTCCTATACAGACAATGAACTCCAAACTTATAAAGCCCTATTTCAAGAATTCCGTGATGTGTTTGCCTGGTCATATGAAGAAATGCCAGGAATTGATCCATCAATTGTTGTCCATGAAATTAAAACTTACCCGAATGCTAAACCTATCTGGCAACGTCTGCGTCAGGTACATCCGAGAAAAGCTACTGCTATTAAAGCTGAAGTTGAGAAATTACTTCGAGCAGGTTTCATTTATCCAATTCCCTTAACAGATTGGGTATCGAATATTGTTCCTGTTAACAAAAAGCAAGGAATGATAAGAATATGCATCAATTATAGGGATATTAATCGAGCTTGTCCTAAAGACAATTATCCAACCCCCTATATCGATCAAATCATTGATGATTGTGCCGGCAGTGAAATTTTCTCCTTTATGTATGGTTTTTCCGGTTACAATCAAATCAACATACTACCTGCTGATCAACCAAAAACAACTTTCATTTGTCCATGGGGGATGTTTTCTTACTGCAAATTGCCTTTTGGATTAAAGAACGTCGGAGTAACTTTTCAAAGGGCTATGTCTTACGCATTTCATGACATCAAGCACATTGTGCAGCCATATCTCGATGATTTACCTGCCCATTCATTATGTAGAGCCGATCATCTTGCTCATTTACGAGAAATATTTATGAGATGTAGGCATTATCGAATTAGGTTGAATCCACACAAATGTGTTTTCTGTATAGAAACAAGTCGTTTACTGGGATTTATTGTTTCAAAAGCTGGCATTTGTGTCGATCCCTCGAAGGTTGAATCTATTGTCAAATTGCCTCCTCCTTCGACTCTTCACCAAATCCAAAGTTTGCAAGGGAAAGCAAACTTTTTACGTCGTTTCATTCCTAACTATGCCGAGATAACAAAGGGTTTTACCAGGTTGTTGAAACATAATACTCCATTCTTTTGGGATGAGATAGCTGACAAATATTTTGATGCACTTAAACACGCGTTGACCCATGCACCGTTATTGCATCCTCTCAACTACAACCAGGATTACTTCTTGTACCTCGCCGCTTCTCATTCCACCATTGGGATGGTTTTAGTTCACGAAGATGAATTCAACAGTGAACATGTGATTTACTATCTTAGTCGAACTTTGAATCTGACTAAGCTTAAATATTCGCATGTGGAGAAATTGGCCTTGGAAGCTGTTCAAGCTATCCAAAGATTTTGTCATTACATCTTACTACGCAAAACTACAGTAATTTCTGACTGTAACCCTATGATCTATATTTTGACCAAACAATTACTAGGGGGCAAGTATTCCAAATGGATAGTTATCCTGCAGGAATTTGACTTGGAATTTGAAAAATCCAAGCCAAAGAAATCTTTGGTATTTGCGGAATTGATGTGTGATTTCCCACGTGCTGATACTGAAACTGTGGCGGAAGAGCCCATTGCAGATGAATCCTTGTTTCTTATCAGTACTCTTGATCCATGGTATGGAGATATCATTGTTTATCTCCAAACCTAATCTTTTCGGCCTAAAAGTTCACGATCTCAGTGATGGAAAATACGTTTCCAATCCCAACAATACAATATTATTGGAGATACACTTTATCGCCGTGGGGCAGATTCTATTTTCCGATGTTGTTTAACTCATGAAGAAGCTGAAAAGGTTCTAAATGACTCACTTTGGAGCATGTGGCGGTCATATGTCTGGGTATGCCACAGCCCAAAAGATATTGCGCGCTGGTTATTTCTGGCCGTCTTTATTTAAAGATTGTATCTATGCAGTGCGAAAATGCCAAAATTGTCAAATTTTTTATCGTAAGATGCGTGCTCCACCTGCTCCTCTCCACCCTATAATTGTCGTCGGTCCTTTTGAAAAGTGGGGTATTGAATTTATTACATGTAACCCTCACTCAGCCGGGGGGCATGCGTATATCATCCTTGCGGTAGATTATTTTACTAAGTGGGCTAAGGCGATGCCTACATTTCGGCAGATGGCAAAACTGCTGCAATTTTCGTTTTCAATCATATAATTACTAGATTCGGTGTTCCTCAAGCAATTATTACTAATCATGGGAGTCATTTTCGAAACATCATGATGACTGAACTAACAAATCAACTTGGCCTACGTCACGATAGTTCTACTTTGTATTACCCACAGGCTAATGGTCTGGTTGAAGCTATCAACAAAGTTCTAGTCACTATGATCTGACGAATCATTGGCATTCATAGGTCGAATTGGCATAAAATGTTATTTTTAGCATTTTGGGTGTATCGAACCTCAGTAAAAACATCAACTGGTTTCACTCCTTTTCAACTGGTTTACGATTTGGAAGTTGTGTTACCCATTGAATGCGAAATTTCGTCATTGCAAATAGCCATAGAACTACTCCCAGCCACTTCCGAAGAGGAGAAACGTTTGTTGTACTTAGCTCAGCTAGATGAGAATCGACGTGATGCTGCATTAGCAATCAAAACTCATGCCAAACGAATTAAAGCTCACTACGATCGAAATGTTACACCTCATAATTTTTTGGAAGGAGACCTAGTATTACTGGCATGGTCCTTATGTTGTTAAGCGAAAGCTGGCAAAAGGGGCCTATGAATTGGTAGATTTTGACGGTGTCTCTTTGGGTAAACCCAGAAATGGTCTTTATCTGAAGAGATATTATGCTTAAATCTGGGTGTGGAGATTTTAGTTAGATTAGTTTCTTTCTAGCTGGTGTGTTTTAGATTAGAAAAGTGTGCCTAGTTTAGAGAGTGTTTTCATCATTATTCCTGCTTATCTTGATTTTACTCTTGATATTTCAAATGTCGACATCTCTTCAAACATACATTGGTTTCACTGATGGCGCTTGTCGTAGTACACAGAACATTTCTTCTGCAGCTTGGGTTATCTATTCACCCTCTGATGAGTTGGTATCTATGCATGGGGTAAGCCTCGGTCAAACAACAAACAACATTGGAGAGTATAGTGCAGTGATTGATTTATTATCTGAATCCATCTCATTCGGGATTTGGAGTTTGATTGTTAGGTTAGATTCTGAACTCGTTGTATTGCAGCTTAATAGAGTTTATGCTGTTAGAAATCCATTGTTATTAAGATTATTTTTTGAGTTCTTCTCTTGGAACGTGAATTTGACTATATTGAATATCAGCATATTCCAAGATATTTAAATACATTAGCAGATGCAGTTGCTTCTCGAATGTTAAATAGACATTTGCAATAATCAAACAGTAAATTTAAAAACATTCCATAACATGTTATACAAGATAGCCAGTAATAGTGATATAGCATAGCATAGAAGTGTGTCAAATATACATCGTCTTCGATCATAGGTTGAAAAACACCTTATGATCGGCAAAAATGATAGTACAAAAAGCAAAAATGTCGTGCGAGTCTACAAAGGGGATTATCCTATCACTGGTGATGATCACGATAAGAAACCACTGCTCGGGCCACCCTACAAAGGAACCTCCTGAAAGGTCATGGGACCCCAATCACATAGCGCTGTAACCTAAGAGGAATATCATCTATGCTAGTCTCTCGAATATCTGTTGTCAAACACTCTAGATGATTTTCCAATTCGGTCAGGGTCTCTGTAGATTCGTCCCATGGGGCCAGTACTGCTACAGCTGGGTGTCTCCTCTCATAGGGCCGGAGAGTGGCTGGTCGCCGTGGACCCACATATGCATTTGGAACTTTTTATTATCAGTTTTGGACGATTTAAAAAAAAAAATTAATTAAAACTTAGAAAATATTGAGAATGATTTTACCTTAATCATCCCACTGCTCTCCTAGTGGAAGATTCATGTTTGGGTCACCACGATAATCCATCCCAGCATATGGAAAATCCTGAATCACGAAAAGTTGGTTCTCCAACCAAAAAAAATACTTAGGCGAAAATCGAACAACCTCTGAACCCTCCTCGAGATGACGGGCCATAACTGCAACCCAACTCATTAGCTTAGGCTCTCGGGGAAGTCCAACTCCAATGGAAAGTTGCTCTGGGACCAACATCGGAACCCTCTCTAGACCAAAGCTCACAACTAGGAAACCATATCCAAAGTTTTTAGTTGTCCGTTCTTTGCTCTAGTTAGTTGGCCTTTTACATTTGCCAACACAGCTTCTCACCAGTTGAAGATGGTGCCTCGATAACAGTCTACTGCCATTCGCATTTGGGATCCGGTAGCTACATGCAGTGCTGCACTTCCGCAGAGTCTGGTGACAGTAAATGCAATCACTTTAAGTTTAGGACGGGAGACAATTTTGATATCGATCCCTTTGTCCTTTGTTTGGTCATTACAAAACTCTAGTCGGAGACTATCGACAGACTGGCCACCTGGCCTAGTCCTGAATAGAGATAATCGTTCACCTCTCTTGGGCAAACTAGTTAGGAAATAAATGTCCTCTAGCTCGATTTCGAGCCGGAGGCCTCCAATAATGAAACACTAGTCCTGTATGTTCCACCTGTTTACCAGCCATTGCAAAAAGTCTACTTGGGCCCTCATGCCGAGTATGGCCCAGAACTTAAATAGTCTGCATGCTCTCAATGCATCCAATGAGGGTTGATGATTTATTGCGGCAAGGTCCACATCCTCGTGCTCGCGTTCCTGCCAAATAAGCATTTTGTATGTCCTACATTGCACAAAAGACGTATTAGAACAATTTAGTTCAAAAATTTTTGGGCGGAAATGGAGAAATTTGAAATTTTAAAACCTATTTCGTGGGGTCCGCACCCGCTAGTTAGGGACAGTGCATAGGTCCACACTCTTCCCAAGAAATAGGTGCGGAACTCTGGCTCTTTCCTTTGTAGAAAAAAGTCGGGGTCCGCAGGTTCTGCATGTTGCGCCTGCGGACCCACGCAAGCAGATTTCTAAACTAATTTTTCCCTTAAAAATCAAAATGGAAGCCTAAAAATGAAATGCAAATGGTTGAAATGAAAAATAAAGATGATGTGAATTACCTGGAGCTGACGGTTTTCGATTCCAATGGACGGATTTTCCACAATATTCACAGGAAGTTTCTTACCCAAAAGCTCTCTCTTCTCACTTTGAAGTCAAACGGTAAAAATGAATTTACAAAAGCCCTTTTTATAAGCTTTTTTGAATAAATGAATTTTCAATTTGTTTATTTTTCACTTTAAAAAGGTAATTTTTTGATGTGTTTTTATCTATTTTAAACAGGTATGAGTAATGTTTAAGTTTTTTTGCAGAATATTGGATTTTTCAGGGAAAATTGATCATTTTCAGCAAAAACATTGGAGTCCTCTTTAAGCTCTTTTTTGACTTGTAAAATATGAAAAGATTGCCAAGTTTTTCTTTTTAAGCTCGTTAAAACGGAATTAAAAGGACGGTCCACTTACAACTCTTTTTTGACCGTATAAACATGAAAATATTGTTTGGCTTTTGTCGTTTCAAGTTCGATATTGGTTATAAAACGACGTGTCGTTGATCGCTTTTTTACTTTTTTCGGATCAGAGACACTAATTATGAAAAGTACTCCTTGATCGTAATGGTCAAGCAGTTCTCTCAAGCATTATTTTATACTTTTTCGGGCTTGGAAGACACAAATTTACGAAAAAGGACATCCATGGAGTTTTCTTAAGTTTTTCTTCTGACTCCCTAAAATTGGAAAACACCGAGTTTCTCCTATACTGGACTCGTTAAAATTTAACAGTAAAGGACCTGTTCAATTTTAAACAGGAACGAACCACTCCTTCTTAGGGTTCGAATTTTAAACTAAGTTGGACTCATCCGAAGGATGAGCTTATAACCAAGCAAATGTTATCCTCCTCAAGCTTGTCAAAAATAAAGAGGTACTTGCCAGAAATGGTGGGGGAAAAGAGAGAAAAATAAACCTGTTTGTTATACTTTGTGTTTTATAAAAGCATTTAACCACTCTTGAACACGACACTTTTTGTTCACCTGGGTTAGGAAATCCTTTGCCTAACAGTTAATCAAACCATATTGAAAGTCTTCAGCCGGTTTCTGGGTATTAGCTTTGGGTCAATTGTCACCAAACCATATGCAGTGTCATTATGTGTTCAAATAAACCATTCATCTGCAAAATATTTGTCATCCATCTTGACCATCCCTAAGTTAGTCCTTGCCAAATATATTTCTTCAAACTTGATCTATGATTTCGTGTTGTGGGCTTGCCTATGATGGATCGCTTTCTATCAACTTCAACTCATTATCTAGAAAGATGATCTAGAAATTGTCAGTACCTTGGAATCTGCATGCCTCAATGGCAGCTTTCTCGCCTTCGACGACAGGTTGCATCATTGACCTTTGATCAAAGGATTCTATGTCATGTTCGACATCAACTCATATATTCACATTTCATGGATTGTACTGAGTACTTTGAGAGCCATTGACATTACTGGTGGTTTCTCTCACACTTGTTAACAGTTCACATCATTGACTGGTAATCAAGTGGTTTCTACCATGTTCGACTTCGACACATTCATTCACATGGATAGAATCGTACTAGTTCGAGAAGCAGAAATCAAGACCTTGGATCTAGTTTCCACCATCCAGGCTGCGAGGAATTTTGTTATTCATTATATAGTGGACTATTCATAAACAGATGGTTGCACCCATACTGTGTCTACATATGTCTATACTTGTGATGTATTACAAAATCATTCCTATATCAGAGTAGTTAAGTTAGTTTTGATCTGAGCATGGGAATGCCTACCTCAGTGATGATATGTTCACACATATATATTTTGTATTGAATGTTTTTACAGGTTCCAACCAGGGTGTACACAGGATGATCCTTGAAATGAAGAAGTATTTCACTCTTCTTAGATGACAAATGCTATCCTCATCTATTACAGACTTCACACTTTAGGGGGCAATCTGTTGCACAAAATATTGTCACCATGACATTCTGCAATCAGTGTGAGTCTATCACCACTCATACTTTCCTCCTTTGCAAGTCTTAAACCTCAGTTATTCATGTCAAGCCTTGAAAAATAAGAGAAAGCCCTTAAAAGTCTCTAAAACTCTGGTTGTGTACTTTCCCTTAGCATTACCTGCGGTCCCACACCTACTGGTCATGTCCCTTGCGTACCTGACCACTCTTTCTCTGTGTAATGGGTGTGAACCCCTATAAAAGTAAAAAAGGCGCAAGTACATTCTTAAAAACTCACTTTGAGTCATTTCTGGAAGCTTCTAGAAGGAATCTTGAGGTGGCAAGTTCACTCCTTTAAGGTTCATCCATCCCATACCTTAAGGAGCTAACCCCTTGATGTGAGGATCTTATCCCTTTGAAGGAGGACTCTATCCCTTCATAGGTGGACATGTAACCTCCTTCCTTTGCAGTATAAAATGAAGCATTGGGCTGGTTACTGGAGAGGTTGAAAGCTGAAGATTTTTGAGGTGAAATGCTGCTGGAACTTAGTCTTCCTAATTGAGCTTTTGTGAGGAAAGATTACATACCTTGTTGATCTCATTTGGAAGATTGTGAGGCTTGTCAAAGTAGAGGAGATTCCTGTTTCGGACCCTGGGAGGAGCTTTTACAACATCAAGGCACCGAAGGTTGTAAAGTTCTTCTATTTTCAAAGTTAATACAATCAAGCTTATTTTTCTTAATACGCTGTGTTTTATGGTTTATTTCATGGATTCCTTGATCACCATGATGAATATGATTTATTATATTAGCTATGTAGGTGTTATTTGATGTGTGCTTGTTTGTGATTGCAGGTTCTCAAAAGGAAACTCATTTGGACGGTCGAAGCGTGGCTGCGACAATCTAGCATTGGACTTAAGATAGGGTTTAAAACACCTCTTAGTTTTTTATTAATGAATCACAATATATTTAGAGAAATGTAGATTTTCTTGTCTTGCTTGTGCTAGATATCTGTTGATACTAGGGAGATTGGTCTTGTCCGCAATAATGATTTATCTGGCCGACACACATACTATGAATTACTAATGAGTTGTCAATTTTGAAGGGATACATAGAGGGACATTAACACACTCTTTCTTCAAGTAGGTGCAAGATCCATATGGTATGATGAGAATTAGAAACAAACATGATAATTCTACTATAAAGGTATAAGTACAAAGATGATTTATCTTGCATATTTTTGTCTGTAAGGAAAATAATCAATACACTTATTTAGTAAGTTGAACAAGAATACCTTTTGGATCTCTAATTGTGATTGATGGATAGAACCAATAGTTTTCTCAGTATAAAAGCTTTGAAAAACTATGTAGTTGAATTCAAAGTAGATTTATCTATGAAACAATTTTTTTTTTTTTGATAACAAATGTTATGGACCAAATATCAAATAAGCATGAAGAAATGCCCAAATTAGTAATCCATACATAAATCGAGTGAAATAATGGGTCGATTAGAAGCCTCTTGGAGGGGGAAACCTCTTTTTACAATATACTAAGTTGACAAGATAAGATGCTTATTGAAATGAGTTTCATTGATGGGTTATTTTTCCTAGGTTTCCCCTCCCTTTTTAGGAAAAATATATTCCTACAACTATCAAGAAAAAAATGGAACTTTTTTTCAGCTTAGAGGCGAGATGGGAAATCAAAACGATCCTAGATGGGTCTAAATCTAGGTTTAAGTTAGCCTAAAGGAAGGTCTTGTTTCTAACATGGAGATTAGGGGGAAATAACCATAAATGGCTTAAGAAAATAGACTGCCTGAAGTTTCCATGAGGTTGGTCACATTCGGGAGGATTGTTAGCTTCCTATTCTCTACTACGCTGCTTCTTAGAGGAGGAGACAATGAGAAAATAAGGTCTCCTCTTCCTTACTATACCCTTCTACCTCCAATCGAAGTTCCCTCGTTGTCACTGTCCCTCCTTCAGACGATGGTTCAGCTACAAAGGGCTCTGTGTCAGCTACTTGTTTAGGTACGTCACTATATTCCCTCCCCTTGGGTTCCACTTTTCCCCTTTATGGGACTTCCACTCTCTCAGTCCCCTTTTCTTTCCTAACCCCCCTCTAGAATCTTCCCATCCTTTTCCTAACGTCACTCCTTCCCCCTCTCCCCCTGCATCCTTTGGTCCTTGATTCCCTCATCCCCTCACCCTCCCTCGACTCCATTGATGATAAAAAAATATATGCCCTTTCACTCTTGCTCCAAGTCTCTAGAGAAACCTCCTTCTAGTAGAGGCCTTGCCTCAAACTCTCTAATCACAAATCCAGTTGGTCGCAAGTCCAACCTCCATAAATCCAAAGAAATGGCGTTAATTTAAATAAAAAGGGAAAACATGTTCCCATATCTAGCTCCCTTAGAGTATGTAATGCCCTTACCTCTTGGTCCAAATGAATATTCTATATTTCAATGCTTGAGGGTTAGGGGGTGCCCGTAATTTGTTAGCCCTCAAAATATTGGTTGGTTCTCCCAAGCTCGACACCATTATCATTCAAGAAACAAAGTGCTTCTAAGAAAATGCAAGGATATCCTTAGAGATATTCCTAAAGAACTAGTTTTTAAGCCATTTGGATGACGACGATTATTCTTGAAGTCTCATCTCAAGATGGAGCCCTAATTGCTTTGCAATTTCTTGCTCTCTTTTCCTTTTTTCAATTCTTATGAAATTGAAATTTAAACACATTTATTATTATATTTTAGTTTTAAATATATATGGTCCCTATATTGATTTCACCTCGAGGGAGGATATGGTCACGACAAGTGCCTTTTCAAATCTTGAAACAATTTTGGGTGGTGACTAAACTTCACTACTTGTTTTCGGAAAGTTTGGGGTCCACCCACGCCCGGATCCCCATAGCGCTTTCTTTTGGGATTTTCTTTCTTGTTACAGTTTAATGGAAAACAATCCTATCAAGTTGATGCCAACATGGAGGAATGGATGATCTAATGGTGGTGAAGTAGCAAAGCATGTGGATCGATTCCTCATCTCCAAGGAGCTATGGAATTTTGGCTATGGCCTTAAATATTCTGTTGAATATGGGGAAATATTTGACCACAAGCCCATATTAGTTCATATTAGTCGAAAGGGTAATAAAAATTCCTATCCTCCTTATTGCAAGCCCACATAGATACGAGAGGAGGGCTATTACACACTTATTCAATGTATGTGGACACACTTGACTCAATAGGAGGATTTGCCATATATGGCACAATTCATGGAGAAACTTCATACTCTTAAAATGGTTTCTTATGCTTGGGCCAATTCTCATCAAGCCAAATTGGTCAAGGAACTAGAGGAGGTAGAAGTGGAGCTCTCAAATATTCACTATACTCTTGATTTTGACCTAGTCTTTTCAATGTCTCTATAGGAGCTTCGCTCTGTTGAAGAAAGAAGACATACCCTAATTCTTATGTAAATCAATTTCTAGATCCAAATTCTATGCAACTCGGATAAACCAAATTCACATACCCTACAAGTTAAATTATGTCACAATCATAAAAAATAGCGACTCATTGGACTTTATTGATAACTAGAAACTATCCATGACATTCTCTTCTCTCTCAAATAACAACTTCAACCCATCATTCATAAACCATTCGACTGATATAAGCACACCTATAAATATTAACATCTGTAATAATTTATCTCCTGCGCAAACCAAATCCAACAATACGCTCCTTTCTCATCTCCCATGCTACTCACAGGCATCTCAAATAATGGCCAACATCACCAATGAGTTTGTTATGAAACTAGCTCACAAAAAGATAGAAAAGATAGATCAATGCCTTAGAATTCAGCCTCTTCGAGGGGGAAACCTTCTTTACGTTACACAAATGAACAATTCTTGGATGATATAAATTAAAAGACCTTCTTTCTATATATAGGAGTCTAAGGGGCCATAATATAATCAGAGCCGACATAACAATTGTTAGCCCTGAGATGCAGTGCTAACTTTTTGAAGGTCAAAGAGGGGCTCGATCTGATTTGTTGTTATCAAAGGGGCCCCACCTAGGTCATTTTTCCCTTTTCTCCTCTTACCCTCTCAATTGATAACCTTCTTGTTTCCTTCGTTCACCCTCTAACCCTGACAAAATGCTCCCTTTTGGCCTTAGCCAAGCGCAAAGCCAAAGTACCTATAAAACCCGACCATATGCCCTTGCGCGCTCATAAAACACCTCACCGTATCCATGCCGTTGATCTTCTCCCGCCAATCCAATGGCCCCTATTTCTCCCGAAAATGGCAACCTGCCCGATCGGCCTCCACCGTTAGATCACCTCCGCTAGATCTGACGGTCCTCACTCATATCGCATGGACAACTAGCACGGGCAGTACCTGTGCGATATGGGCGGTTTTTCTCCCTCATACGCCACTACGTGTCATTCGCTAAATGGAATCACATGACTTCGGAAAATTACCACTTACCGCTCGATGTCCATGCGATAAAAAAACCATTACCACCTAGAGTAAACCACCCTGCCTGTTACTGTCTACACAACTCCAGCGCCCGATAACCGTCCGATCTACCTGCTTGAAGATCTGACGGCCAGGACATATCCCGCTCCCACCACAACCGTTAGCCTTTGCAAATTGATCTCTGCCAGACGTCTCCTCGATCTGATGGCCACCATCCATGACCATCCTCACCGTTCATCTGCCCATGCACTCCATCCCCAAGTCTTGTCTGTTACCTAAAGTAGAATATGGCCGACTTTGTTAGTCTGGTGATAGTCTGACCATGAAACATAATTAAAAGAAGAGCATGGCCGAAGGATAAAAGGACACATCATGACTCAACAATCGAATTAAATAATCATGGAACCCCACTGCCATGATCAATCCAACCACCTGAAGGAAAGCACAGTACCAGAACTGATCGGGTTTTCTTTGTGGAGAAGGAAATTACGTTCAAAGACACTATCAGACAGTTGATGATAGTTGGTGGTCAATTAAGACCCCTCCATCCCTAAATAGCTAGGGGTCATTGTAATGACAAATTATAAATAGCCAGAAGAAAGATGTAACCGAGGTGGAATTTGATGTAAGGCTCAGCTTCTGGAGACTGTAGACACTCTGTAACTTTCAGCATCTCATCTTCATTTTCAGCAATGCAAGATTCTTAAATTTGCTGTAAATTGCTCAATGTCCATTTCTCCTCTGTTCTAAGCTTGTGCCTAAAGTGTTGTATTCATGATTTCTTCCATGTTTTATACTAGATAGCTGTCATCTTATCTTTGTATTGAAATATTGAATGTGTCAGTGAGTAGGCCACTCAGGTTTCTTCTGTGTCTGATGCAAAACAACTATCATCTTGTCTTTGCATTGATAGATTAGATCTACAAGTTTCTTTACTAGTTGTAGCTAGCCATCACATGGTTGTGTGTATCTACTGGTGTGGTCAGTATTCTCCATATTCACCTAATTCCTAAACTGTTGAGCATTGGTGGTCTAAAGCCTTGTAGTCTGAGGGTGTTCATGCATGTTTGGAGTGAAAACAGAGTAGAAGTGGTTATCTGGCTTGAACCAAACCATCATCCCTTCCAATGAACTTCTGCAAAAATAGTTTAATTTATATGTTACCAGGTGTTAGTGTCAATCTTTGCAGCCTTCCTCTAGTGATCAAACATGCTCTTACAAAATGATTTTAAGGTGTCAAGTTCAAATTTTGTCATTTCAGTGAGTCTTCAAGTAACATTTGGTCACTAGATATTAGGTCTAGGGTTTGTTTTCACTCCTTTCAAAGTTGTCCAAATGTCGGTCCATGTCACCATTCAGCTGAGTGTACTGTCATTCAGAGGGTTGTCATCATCATGTCAGGTTCCAATGGGTCATTTTACACCTTGTTCATGCTTCAGTTGTGCCTACGTAAGGTTCATTTCCCTCTCCTAGGGTTTTGAAGGTAATTTCTCTTGGATGGTCAAATCATCAACAAAAATTGTATGTTGATGTTCATACACCTTCCACTATCCTTAATGTACCTTATTAAACACTTCCCATCATTGATATCCCTCAAATTCCTCTTTTTTGCACAAACCCTAGTTTCTTGCTACAATTTGACAATTTTCTAGGCTAGGCCTGCGTTTTTCCCTTTTGGACCCCTTCCCCTCACTCAGCCTTTGAAACTCCACTTTCCCTTGCTTCCTAACATCCCCCCCTACTTCCCAAAATTTTCTCAAGAATTTATAAACCCCTTATCCCTTTCATTTCACTTCATTTCAACAAATCCCCTATTCCACACACCGGGAGAGGTTTTACTCAAATGATGTTTTTGAGCAAGGAAAAGTGAATTTGGAAAAACTAAGAGAGGTTTTTGTCCGAAATAGACCAAGGATGAAAAACCTCCACTTTTTACACAGGTGTCATGGTTGTAGAGAAATGTAAAAAATAAAGTTGCCTCAGGAGGGTTGCTGCACCTCTAGAGTGGCCTTGGGAAAATCAAAATTTCTCCTAGATTGGTTGGTAAAAAGACTTGCTTGATGAGTTAAATTATAACTAGACACAAATATCTTTCCAATGAGCTATCATGAGCTCAATTTGGAGTTCAGAAAGACCTTCAAAAGTTAACTGCAACAACACTCTGCCTTTAGGCAGCCTCATTTTGCACATTTTTACTAGTCTTGGGAGATTTGAATTTTGATAGGGAAAATGAACTCCAAATTGAAAAATTCAAGTTGTGTTGGAAAGTATACTCAATAAGATTTCCAACGAGCTATTGTGCACCCAATTTTGACACTGGGAAGGACCTCAAAACTGGTCTGAAAAAAGGAGCTATGCACTTGGCAAGGTTTTCCTTTGTTAATTTGCATTGGTGCTACGCACCTGGCAGCCAATCCCCAAAATGCTCCAAAATCCCTCAATTTGCCTCAGAACTCTCAAGTTACCTCTTTTCAAGTAAGTACATTTATCTTTCTTGTTGCAAAGGGTTTTAATCAAGTCTTGGTGACTCTTTAACTCATAAAATTAAAACTCTAGTTTTTTTCATCCTCTCCATTGTTTTACTTACCTCATATTTGCCATTCATCCCTAGAAAAAATCCCATTCCCTCTCCCTACATCATCAACACTATCCCTAAACCCTACCTCCATATAAAACCTATCCTACATATACCCTCTTCCCACACATAAAGCTCCCAAACCCTACCTCACATACACAAACTTTACTCTATCCCTGAAATCCTATTCCCTAAATTCCCAAAGCCCTAGTCATCCCCTTCATACCCTATTCCCTCAAACCCTACATCACATCAAATATTGCTCATATCCCTATCTCATCCCACTCATTCCCTTTCTTTTGAAAATCTCTTCATGCTCATCATTCACCCACACTACCTTTCTTTCCTCACTAGCATTTATAGTCAATCAAGCCAATGGACAGTGATTATGGATATTTTGTCCTTGTGGACCATGAGGTGACACAAGAGGTGAGTGTCATGGACTTGGATGCTCAAAATCCAAGGAGTGTCAAAGATTTGATCATCAAGGAAAAATATTTTTAATGCAAGGACAAAGAGGCTAAAGGCTAAGCTAAGAAAAGTTTTGAGGAGCAAGAAAGAGAGAGAAAAACTCAAGATCTTGGCTAAAACTTTATCGGCCCAGCATAACACTTGATAAGGATCACTCATGCCAAATTTCAAGAAATTTGGAAAACGTTTTGACATTTTTGAATTTTTCATGGAAAAAATAGGTTTTTCTCGCAGGTGCGTAGCGCCACCTGGCGCTCGCTTTTGATAGGGACCTCCATTTGAAGAAAACTTTGCATTTTTGGATTCATTATGAAAAGCTATGCATGCTTAGAAATTACTAGGAAATTTTGACAAGTTTTGGACCTCCAAAAGGGCCAAAAACACCCAAAAAATGCCCTCTCTGCCACTTTTTGGCCACACAAGAAGCAGTCTTGGGAGATTGCAATTTTGGAGGGGCAAATTGACTCCAAATCAAAAAATTCAAGTTTTTCTAGAAAGTAGACTCATAGGGATTTCCAACGAGCTATCCTACACCTAATTTGGACCTCGGGAAGCCCTCCAAAAGCAGCTTGGAAAAAACGCTATGCACAGAAAAATGGTGCTACGCACAGGATGAAAAAGTGCCAATTTTGCTCAAAAACTCTGTTTTTTGCCTAATTTTCTTCTAGTTTGACTTTTTCTCTCTTATGGTCAAATTCATGATGTGACATGATGTAAATTGATGTACTATGATGTAAAAATGATAAAAATTGACTTGATAAGGTAGATACATCAGTTGTAGGTGGTTTTGAGTTGAATGAATCAATTTCCTAGGTTTTAGAGGCAAGATGTTCCGTTGCCTATTTTTGTGTTCCTAGATTAGATATGGTTGAAACCAACCCTCTTCTCAAGGATTCGACCCCTGATGGATAGCACAAGTTTTTTGGAGGTCTATATCATGTGTTTTTTCAGTCATTTGTAGAGGTTGGACTCTTGTGAATGCTTTGAGCATTATTGTACATCATCTCTGCAGTTTGGCAAGGAAATAAACCAGGGTTTGCAACATTTTGTGGGATTCTTGTGTCAAGGTGATTTAGTATTGTTTTTCCTTATGTGAATCAAGTTATCATATGTTTATGTGTGCCATTATCTCTCTCTTTTCAGCTTAACTAAATGAATCAAGTATAAAGGTGGAAATCATTGATGTTACAGTGCTCTACCTTAGGGTTTGTTTAGCTTTACATGTTTTATACTATTTGAGGAGGACTCATGACACTTCCATGCCCTCTCAAACTCCTCACCAGTCTTAAGACTCTCCATTTCACTTAATTCAAGGTACTAAAGCACTTGCCTACCTCACCCCACAAAAACCTCTGCAAAACTGAGCTCACTCCCTGGACCCAAAACTGCCTTTCACATCTGATCCAGCAAATCACCATAAAATTCCATCAAACTCCTCTAAGCATATACCTAGCCTAAAATTAGTCTTTATATCAGTGATCTCAAGCTTTATTGTCCATATTTTCTTGAGATTGACAAGGAAAGAACCCTCTCCTGACCTGGTAGGGCTAGCTACCAGGTTAAGTGTGGTTTGATGTTACCCTAGACCTGCCTTTCTCATCCTGAGGTAGATTTAGGCCCTAACACTAAGCATCTCCGAGATACAACCTAGGAGAGTTTCCCGGAGCCCTAACATAATTGGCACCATTGTCGGGGAGAGGAGATTGAAGCTCAGCTTCCCTGGGAGATGACACAGATCCAAGATTTGATGATAGACAAAGTCTAGACACATTTTTCATTGTAATCATCTATCTAGTGACTCTACTGGAGGCCGAACCTCTTGGCGACTCCACATCACAGTTTTGGTTCAGTTTGTGAGGCACACTCAGAGAAATCCTCAGAAATCACTAGCTGACCCAGTACCTGACCCTGAGAAGATTATCAAGCAAAGAAAGACATCACAAAAGGGAGCATCAGGATTAGGTAAACCTAAACAATCTTATGCATCTCTGCAAGATAGGCTTATAACAGAGTACATACATGTTGAGAATATAGCCTCTAGCACTAGCAGTGAAGAGAAATTTTCAGAGATTCATAAAGCTCCCTATTCTTCAGGTCCTCCTTTGGATCTCAGCCCAAAGGAAACCTCCCCTCCTGTTCATCATATTCCTTTAGCCCTGTCAGTCATTTCTCAACTCCTATCTTTTAGACTGCCATCACTCTTTCATCTACCCTAGTCATTGCAGACCCACAATCACCCACCAAAATGGAAAGAATCATAGCTACTAGGTATGGGCCCTTGGTATTGCCTACCCCTTTGAATGCCATGCCTATAGGAGAATATCAGAAGTACATGCCTAAGTTCACTGGGACTGAGGGAGTCACAGCTGAAGAACATCGTGAGGCATTTTATAGCTATGCTGATAGTTTAGAGATTAGTGAAGATGATGTGTGGATGAGAGTATTTGTCCAAAGCCTAGATGGAGAGGCTAGAAAATGGTTCAGAGAATTGACCCCTAGGTCTATAACAGACATTGAGGCCTTAGATGATATGTTCCTAAAGCATTGGGGGGATAAGAAAGATATGCTCTATTATCATACTGAGTTTAGCAACCTAAAAAGGGAAAATGGGGAGTCATTGTTTGATTTCAATAAAAGGTTCAACCGCATGTACAACAAGATCCCAACTGAAGTGAAGCCTACCCCCACCTCTGCCAAGCTCACCTATGCCAATGCCTTTGATTATGACTTCTGCCTACTATTGAGGGAAAGAAGATGCGCTTCTCTAGCTGAAATGCAAGATGCAACCTTGGAGGTAGAATCCAATATCATGGCTGCAGAGAAACTAAAAGGATATGCTGATCAAAGGAGACAGAGGGGTGAGTCTTCTTCTTCTTCATCTTCAGACCCCAAGATAGACAAAATGACCAAGATGATAGAGCCATTGGCTGCCAAAATATCCAAGCTGAAGGTTGATCAGAATTCAGGGAAAGGAAGACTTCCTAATTCATTTTCTCCTAGAAATCCAAATCCATATAGGAGAGAAAAAAAACAATTGCAGATCATGCAAAGGGGAAAAGAGGCCAGTGAAGAACAGAAGGTGAAGACTCCTTTTCAGAATGTAGTCATGGAGGATGAGCAGTTTGATGAATATGATGAGATCCATTGCATGGAAAATAAAGGCAGTGCCCCTTTTTTAACCAAAGCTACCTATGAGAAGTCATTATTCAATGACCAGATCAGCCAAGAGTGGGACGGTGATGTTGTTCTACAAGCTGAAGATTAGCAAAGATATAATCCGAGGTCTACGATGAATAATGTCAAAGAAAGCCCTGTCCAAAGAGCTGCTGGCCCTGCAAAACAACAAGCTAACAAGCAGGAGCAACCAACAGCTGATCGTATCATCCTCAAAGCTCCAGCCATAGAGGTAAGAGGCCTTGACAAGTCCCCTTATTCTTTCAGCTTTCACTCAGAAATCTAGAAGCCAAGAATACCTATGTCCTTGATTGAACCAGTGAAGAATGAGTCCTTCAAGAAATCTGTCCTTGAGGATCTGGAGCATAAAACCATCCAAGCTTCCAATGACTATGTGAATTTTCAAAATGATCAACCAGATGTTATTCTCAGCCCAATGATCAAAAATTGTGAAGGCAACCCCCCATCATTATATGTTCCTCTGTCTATTCATGATAAAATCCTTCATAATTGTCTGCTAGACACAGGTGCCAACCATGATTCAATGCCCAAGGTTGTCATAGATAAGCTCAGTCCTGACATTACCAAGCCTTATCAGTTGGCTTCTATGCAGCTTAAAAAACCAGTTTTCCAGATCACAGAGGAAGGCCCACAAATTTGGGACATGTTCTGTAAAGGGGCTTGCTCTAAGGAAGCTGCAGGTGCAGGTGAAGTCCTTGTGCCCCCCCACACAAGAATGCATTGATTCACCCTTTTTATTAACTTCTCAAGTCACAAATGATACAACAGAGTATAAAGCATACCTTATTATTCAGCAGGTGTACACAACCTTCCAAGCAAAACATCCAAGGTTGAATGTATATAGAGATGAGGTGAAATATGGACCATCCCTTCCCGATAATATCAAATGTTGTAAAGTTTTTGAAGTAGGTGATCAAATCAATAGGCTTCTACAAGTCTTTGATGGATTGGCTGATATACACATTGACCAAGAGAAAGAAACCTTTCATAGAAAGGTAAATAGGGTCAATTTTCAGTTTGGTGACTGCTTTCTCAAAAGGGATGCATCAAATGAAAGAGGAGATGTTTTTGATGGCCCAGTCAATGGGCGGTTTTTGAAAGTTTATTTTGTTTAAGGCTTTCAAGCCTCAACATCGTAATATGTTCTTTTTACAGTTTTTAGTGTAGGCTTATATAGAATCCATGCCCAATGGAATACTAGGCAATGTTTCTGATCTTGTTTTCATATAGAAGGCAGTGGTCTACGGTTCTTGAAACCTCACAGGGAGGATTTCATCCCCAGAAGGAGCCAGTGTTAGCCCTGAGATGCAGTGCTGACTTTTGGAAGGTCAAAGAGGGGCTTGGTCTGATCTGTTGTTCTCAAAGGGACCCCACCTGGGTCATTTTTCCCTTTTCTCCTCTTACCCGCTCAATTGCTAACCTTCCCGTTTCCTTCGTTCACCCTCTAACCCCAACAAAATACTCCCTTTTGGCCTTAGCCCCAAGCGCAAAGCCAAAGTACCCATAAAACCTGACCATATGCCCTTGCGCGCTCATAAAACACCTCACCACATCCACGCCGTTGATCTTCTCCCGCCAATCCAACGACCCATATTGCTCCCGATAAAGGCAACCTACCCGATCGGCCTCCACCGTCAGATCACCTCCGCTAGATCTGACAGTCCTCGCTCATATCGCATGGACAACTAGCACGGGCGGTACCCGTGTGATATGGGCAGTTTTTCTCCCTCATTCGCCGCTACGTGTTAGCCGCTGAATGGAATCACGCGACTTCAGACAATTACCACTTACCACCCGATGTCTGCGTGATAAAAGAACCATTACCGCCCAGAGTGAACCACCCCGCTCGTTACCATCCGCGCAACTCCACCGCTCGATAACCATCCGATCTACTTGCTTGAAGATTTGACGGCCCAGACATATCCCACTCCCACCATGACCATTAGCCTTTGCAAATTGATCTTCACCACACATCTCCTTGATCCGACGACCACCATCCATGACCATCCTCACCATTCATCTGCCCATGCACTTCCTCCCCACATCCTGTCTATTACCTGAAGTAGAAGATGGCCGACTCTGTCAGTTTGGTGATAGTCTGACTATGAAACAAAATTAAAAGAAGAGCATGGCCGAAGGATAAAATGACACAGCACGACTCAGCAACCGAATTAAATAGTCATGGAACCCCACTGCCATGATCAATCCAACCACCTGAAGGACAACACAGTACCAGAACTGATCGGGTCTTCGTCGTGGAGAAGGCAATTACATTCAAAGACGCTATCAGACAGTTGATGATAATTGGTAGTCAATTAATACCCATCCATCCCTAAATGGCTAGGGGCCATTGTAATGACAAATTATAAATAGCCAGAAGAAAGATGTAACCGAGATTGGAATTTGATGTAAGGTTCAACTTCTGGAGACTGTAGACACTCTGTAACTTGCAGCGTCTCATCTTCATTTTCAGCAATGAAAGCTTCTTTTGCTGTTAATTTCTCAATGTCCATTTCTCCTCTGTTCTAAGCTTGTGCCTGAAGTGTTTTATTCATTATTTCTTCCATGTTTAGTACTAGATAACTGTCATCTTATCTCTGTATTGAAATATTGAATGTATTAGTGAGTAGGCCACTCAGGTTTCTTCTGTGTCTGATGCAAAACAACTATCATCTTGTCTTTGCATTGATAGATTAAATCTACAAGTTTCTTTACTGGTTGCAACCGGCCATCACATGGTTGTGTGTATCTATTGGTGTGGTCAGTATTCTCCATATTCACCTAATTCCTAAACTGTTGAGCATTGGTGGTCTAAAGCCTTATAGTCTGAGGGTGTTCACACATGTCTGGAGTGAAAACAGAGTAGAAGTGGTTATCTGGCTTGAACCAAAGCATCATCCCTTCCAATAAAATTCTGCAAAAATTGTTTAATTTATATGTTACCAGGCATCTCCGAGATACAACCTAGGAGAGTTTCCTGGAGCCCTAACAACAATAATAATGTAAGGGCACAATAATAACAATAGTGGGCTTCTATGGGGCACAATAATAACAATATGGGGACTACATGGGCACAACAATATAGTAAGGGGGTTGTACTAATAACAATAAGGGGTTACACTAGTAGTATAGGGACCTAACATGCCCCTCTCCTTCAAAAAGTGTTGTCCTCCACACTTGAGTAGTTATTGATGCTTCTGTATAAAATTCTCATCCTTCCATGTGGAATATTCAGCGGGTAAGTTCTTCCACTTGATGATATGCTTTGAAATTGATCGGTTTAGTAGATGTCGACTTCTCGGTTCTGTGAATTCTTCAGGTTCCAATATGATTTTTCCTTCCTTATCAAGTTCTGGCAATATTGTTGGAACTGGGATCTTCGACAAATTTTGAATGAGTTCCCAATCTGCTTCACCATTCTTCCATTCATCCATTGCTTTATTTATCAAATTTGGTTGGATAATTATACCAACCTCTACCATTTCTACAACCATATGTTCAATTTCACTCCTTTGGGCATATGGATATCTATAACGCTGATGTTTGTAGGAACATTTCCTGGAATAAAATGAATAGCATGATCATGATCACAAATACGTGGGATACCTTTGGGAGTCTCATATACCTTGGAATGATTGTCCAAGACTTTTTGGAGATTTGGAGAAATACATGATTTTAATGTGGGAACCATTAGTGAACATAATTATGCAATTACGCCTCATTATTCTTTCTTTAGAATATTTGTCATTCCTTTAGAGCTGATTATCTTTCCTGGTTTCCTTGTGATACCCCTTAATTCAACTTCCTTTCCTTCCAAAGAAAATTTCATGAAAAGTTCTTGAAAATTAAAAGCTATTGTACCCAAGGATTGTAGCCATTGGACTCCTAGTACAACATCAGTACCACCCATTGGAACAGAAAGAATTGGGCTATTCAATACATATTCTCCCATGGATAGATTGATATTATGGCACTTTCCAGAGCAATTTATGGTTCCTCCACTTACAACAGTCACTTGACACTCTGGTGTTGGATATAGGAATCAATTCAATTCCTTGGCTATCTTACAATTAATAAAATTATTGGTACTACCCGAATCAATCAACACTATTACCTTTTTCTTCTTGATGTGTCCTTTTATCTTTATAGCTTGAGGAGTGGTAATTCCAACCAGTGCATTACAAGATATGGTCAGATTCATTCCTTCTTTATTTGGGGTTGGTTCCTAGTGAGTATCCTTTTCTTTTGATGTTTCTTGATACTTTTCTTCCTGATATTTCACTGCTTGAACCTTCTTCTTCTTGATATGTCCTTCTATCTTGAGTTTGAGGAGTGGTAATTCCTGTAATTGCAATAGAATATATGGTCGGATTCATTTGTTCTTTCTCTATCCCAGTGTATATCCTCTTCTTTTGACGTTTCTTGATCCTTTTTGTCATTAGGAGGCCTTTCTTATAGCGACTTTGTCCCACCTTCCTTCAAACCTTCCATGTCTTTCTTCAAATCTTCCATGCCTTTCTTCCAATATGCTTTCATACCATTGATATCAACTTCCATGGCATAGATAAAAATATTTATCTTTTGCTTCTCTAGAATATCATTTACCCTTATATTCAATTTTTCAAAGTCCTCAATGTGCTCTGCCATTGAACCCTTTTGTTTGAGATTTATCAATTGGCTAAAGAAGGTGTTTCTCTTTATATCCTCATAATGTGATATCATTTCCTCCGTGAAAATTGACCACGTAACAAGTGGTTTACAAGAACAAAGCCCTTTATAACATAAAAATTGATCTGGTTCTGAATATGAAGATGTAATACGTACCTTTTGTAACAATGGTACACCATGTAGATCAAAATATTTCTCCATCTGTAGTATCCAATTTAACAGATCCTTGCTATCAAACTTCCTCGTATCACCTTTTCTTGATTTTAGGAGCTCGATCTTGAAACGAATGCACCTCTATACTTTAAGATCTCTAAGTTCTAAAATTGCTTCCTGCAATGGCCCTCCGAGTCCTCTTTCTAACCCCACAAGTTTGATCAATATTGGATTCTGTAAGGAAGAGTTATGTCAAATCTCCCACGATGACTTGATTATAGACTGGTTTAGTAGAGTGAACTTGTACGAAGTTACACGTGTCACTGTTTCAAACTTAGGAGTTGAAACCAATACAAAGAAAACTACAATTCGTCCTCTTTCTGTAAATTCTTACGAAATTTCAATATGTTACTCGCAGAGAAAGTTATAACGCTTTTCCCAAGGTCACATGTTTGGAATGTAATTCGGGAGTCTGCAAAAATCCTAACTTCCTCAGATCATATATCTGAAAATATAGTAAGCCAAGATTTAAAATTTGGACCCGAAGTTCAGATTGATTTATTCTCAAATGGGTTTTCTTTTTATCTTCTGAAACTTCGTATTGAAAGCGGTATAGTGAAAATTCCACAATGACCTGTTTTAGATGAAATTCTGGAGCTTGCCAAAACCTTAACTTCCTTAGATCATATCTCCGAAAATATAGCGAGACAAGATCTGAAATTCAGACTTAAGGTTTAGCATGATTTTGTCTCAAATGGGTTTTTTTTTCTTTGCTTTTGAAACGTCACAGAAAAAAAATTATAGTGAAAATTCCACGATGACCTGTTTGGAGCAACGAAACCCTAGAATCCAAAGCTCTGATGCCAAATGTTATGAAACCAGCTCACAAAAATATAGAAAAGATAGATCAACGCCTTAGAATTCAGCCTCTTCAAGGGGAAACCTCCTTTACATTACACAAATGAATAATTCTTGGATGATACAAATGCCAAGGCCTTCTTTCTATATATAGGAGTCTAAGGGGTCATAATATAATCAGAGCCGACATAACAATAATAATGTAAGGGCACAATAATAACAATAGTGGGCTTCTATGGGGCACAATAATAACAATATGGGGACTACATGGGCACACCAATATAATAAGGGGGTTGTACTAATAACAATATAGGGTTACACTAGTAGTATAGGGACCTAACAGAGTTCCCTCCCTATGATAGTACTGCATTAAATTCCCAACGTAATTCATTTGAATTTAATGGTAAACGGAAGTTAACTCCTATGTAGTCCATATCATACGGTTCAATCTCTTATTAAATTTCAGATAAGTCTATGCCATCTCAATTAAACCATCGCCTTATCAATCACCATGATAATTCCATCATAAAAACCGAAACCTTTTCACCCTATATTGGAAATAACAATCTGTTAAATACACAATATGAATTGTTAGATAATAATGACAATTCATTAAACAAATGTCTTTCTTTGACCAAAACCCTTACCTTTGAAAACATGGTGTACAATTCTCCACTCCCATTCTCTCCTAATAACACAAACCCTAATAACACAAACGCTTTAGAAAATCCTAATAACACCAACCCTCCTAATAACAACAACCCTAATAATACCAAACCTTCGGACAATCTTGTGATCAATCTATCTAACCTCCAATTTAGTGAACACATCCTCAACCTTTTGAGAAAAGGTTTTAACTTCTCCATCACCCCTTGTAATATTCCTTTTGAATACATTCTTTGCAACATTGAGTATGGCATCAAAGACCTTCTTGACAACATCAAGGAAAAAATTAGACAAGACTGTTCCATCACCTTTACAAAATCTAAACCCACCAAAAGCAATATTAGAAAACATGAATATCTTGCTCTTAAACCTTTAAACTCTAACCCTAACATTGTGGTGTTGAAAGTAGACAAAAGAGGGGCCACTGTCATCATGAGCAAAAATTACTACAATGAAAAAATGTTAGATCATATAAACAATAGTGGTTGTTATAAAAAACTTAATAAGAACCCTTTAAAAATAATCTCTAGAAATGTGTGCAACTTAATCAACATAAGCAAGATAGAAGACAATAAAAATCTATTAGTTATAATTTGTATACCCCTAGAATTTATGGTGCTCTGAAAATTCACAACGAAGGTATCCCCCTCAGTCCTATAGTAAACACTATTGGTGGCCCCACATATCATCTTGCGAAGCACCTTGCCAAGAAACTAAAACCTTTAGTTGGAAATATTGATTCCTTTGTCAAAGACTCTACCCAATTCATCGAAGAAATTGAGAATATCAAACTGGATCAAAATGACAATTTGGTAAGTTTCGATGTTACTTCACTATATCAACATCCCTATTGATGATGCCATGGAAGTTATCCGAAAATTAACTGATCTTGACACATCTACGTTAACTGAAATTTTCCTAAGATCCACCTTCTTCAGCTTTATGGGGGGAATTTATGAACAAACTTGTGGTGTAGCAATGGGGTCTCCTTTGTCCCCTAATATTGCCAATTTATTCATGGAATAATTTGAAGCCAAAGCCCTTAGGACTTCACCCTTAAAACCTAAATTATGGAAAATATTTGTTGATGACACTTTTATCATATGGTCTCATGGAAGAGAAAGCCTATAAACTTTCAAGCAACGCCTGAAAAATTTATTTTCTTCCATTAAATTCACCATGGAAGTTGAGGTCAACAATAGCCTCCCCTTCCTAGATATCCTCATCACCAGAAATATTGTTGGCTCCATATCACACCACGTTTATTGAAATAAGGCTCATACCAAACAATATTTGCATGCCTCCTCTCATCATCAGCCCACCCAAAAACTTGGTGTCCTTAACACCTTGGCCACCAGAGCTTTGAGAATATCAAACAAGGAGCACTTAGAAAAGGAAATAGAAAATCTTATAAAAGTATATCTAAAAAATAGGTACAACAGACATCAAGCCATTAAAGATATAAACAAAGCAAACACTAGACATAAGAATAATACAAATTATGATAATATTGTGGGAAAAGTTAACCTCCCTTACATTTTAGGGACCACTGATAAAATATCCCACATCCTAAAAAGGAATAATATTTTAACCACCTTCAAACCTTTAAACACCATTCGAAGTTGCCTCAATTCGGTAAAAGATCCCATTGACCCTAAGTGCCATAAGGGCGTCTATTTAATTCCTTGCTCTTGTGGTAAACCCTATGTAGGTGAAACTCGTAGATCCATCAACACTAGAATCCAGGAACATTCTGTTGACATTAAACATAATCGATCCAAAACATCAGCATTGGCATAACATTCTGATAAAACCAAGCATCAAATCTGTATTGAAAATACCTGTATCTTAGCTAGAATTGATCACTACTTCCTCAGGAAATTCAAAGAAGCCATAGAACTAAACAAGCACCCATATAATCTTGATCGAGACGATGGATGGACCATAAGTGAGAATTGGTTTCCCACTTTAACATCCACTTTAATCTCTCCCTAAACTCTCTTCCCTTCCCCTAATGATTCCTGTTTTTATCATATCATTAATCTCTCTATTTACTTAGTTTATAATAATTCACCTTATATTTAATAATATATCCCCATTTAAACTAATTATTTAATCAATCAATGACATCAATTACTACCCATTATAATCCATTAATCAACATCAAATATTTCACTCATCATAAAAAATATAGATACATATTAAAAATATCTACTAATTTATTATAATCATAATATCTTTTAAATTTTTTATAAACTTTAATATCAATTCATCATTATTGATTACATAAATCCAATTTAGATTCATTTATCTCAGCATCTTCATTCAATCTCTCATTTAATCATTAGAATTAACATATTTTTTTCTTTTACTCTAATATCTAATACATTATCATATTATTATCTTGCATTATTTATTGTAATTATAAAATCTAACATGAACTTTATAAACTCTTTTATTAATATATTATTTGTTTAAATATATATCCATCTTTATCATTCAAATATTCATTTAAATCAACAAGAATTTATATGATTTTTCAACTTTATATCCTTCCCTAATTCTTAAATTAATAACTAGATTTACAATTTTTAGGGTTACTTTCAACTCTTCATCTCCTTTATCTATTCATTGAAATACTTGGTAGATTAGTCTTTTAGATATCTTTCTCATCCTAAAGATGAACCACCATTGCTGGTTCTAAACATCGATTACAACAACAATAAATGCGACATGAATCCGGAAATTGATTTACTTAATGATAAAGATCACAGAAATTTGAAGTCTGAAATACCCTAATTTTGTTTGAAGGCTATCATTGGAATCTTAAGAGTTGTGCAGTTTGGCTTGAATCTGGTAACAAAAATACCAAATTCTTTCATCAGTTCAGAAACTATCATAAGTAAAGGAATAACAAATGATAGATAAAATCGAAGGATGGTGCCATTGTGCACTCCTTACAGGATAAAGTAGAGGCAGGTGCTCAATACTTCCATTCACTCTTTCAAACATCTCCAGGATGCCCAATTTGAGACATTCTAATGGTGATTTCTCATTTCCCCTCATCCATTCAATTGAGGAAATGGATGCCTCTTTGACTTAGGAAGTAACATAATAAGAGATTCTTGTTGCTCTATGTTCTATACAAAAATAAAAAAGTCTTAGATAGTATGGGTTTCTGGAGTAATTCTATTTGGGATTCCATGATTTATTAAAGGATGATCTACTCAATGTCGTTAATTAATTTAACGAACAAGGCAAGATATTGGGATCAATAAATGCAACATTCCTATGTCTTATCCCTAAGACACGTGAAAGTTATTCATTCAAAGATTATCACCCAATAGCTTGATGTAATGTATTGTGCAAACTTATATCAAATATTTTTGCAATAAGGCTTAAGCATATCCTGAGCTTATTTATTTCTCAAGAACAATTTTGTCTTTTTACAAAACTGGGATATTTTAGATTTTGTCGCTATTTCACAGGAGATGATTTAGTTTAAAAAAAATTCCAAATCCAATGCTATCTTTCTTAAGAAATACCTATCAAAAGGCTTTGATAGAGTGGACTAGACATTCAATAGGCTCCTCATTCGAATGGGCATGCCACTCGCTGATGTTAATGGGATCACAAGTTGCATCCATTTTGTCTCCTTTGCATCCCTAATTAACAATGTTTCTAGATTGTTCTCATCAACTAGAGGGCTTCGCTAGGGATGCCCTCTCTCTCACCTACTATTTCTACTTGCCACTTAAGTTCTCAACAAACTAATGGAGGCACATAATTCAAGAGGTGACATTAAAGGTATAATATTCTTTAAAATTGTTCCAGTTTCACATCTCCTTGTTCTTGATGGTGTCCTCATATGCCTACAAGGCACTCGAAGGAACATTTATGCATTAAAAATTATTTTGGACACCAACTTCTATAAATCCACTAGTATGTTAGTTATTTCTTATAAATCTGCTTTGATCTGCCACAAAATCTCTGCTCCATCATGGCTCTTGTCTATTCATACGTTCCAATTCCCCATTAAATCACTAGAGGAGGGCCTCAAATATCTTGTGTTATAATTAAAACCTAATAAATACAGAAAGGTTGAGTGGTAATGGATAATTAAGAAAGGCATAGATCAGATTTTAGTTTGGACTCATTATCTCCTTTCCTGGGGTGGCAGACCGAATCTGTTAAACTTTGTTTTAGAAAACATTCTTGATTATCGACTATCTATATCCTATGTTCATAAGGGAATCCTTAATTGTATTCATTGAATTAGTTATGTCTTCCTATGGACATGAGCTAGACCAAAGCCTAGCATGGCTCTTGTTAAGTGGTCCATATTTTCTACGCCAAAAGAGATAAATGGTTGGGGTCTCAAGAATCCCTTTCTCTTTTCCAAGGCCTTGACTAACAAGATATTGTGGAGGATTTTAACAGGTGATTATATATGGATGCAAGTAACTGTAAGTAAATATTTCAATGGTATTTCTATAACAAAATGGATCTACCTTCGAAACAAATCTTTGAAAGGTTCAAAAGTTTGGAAAACATTGGTAGCTTCATTTGCATTGATTGGGAAATGGCTAGCTTGGAAAAATGGTAGTGGGACACAAATTTGAATTGGCAAGGACCTGTGGTATGGTGCCAATAATGACTATTTTCTATTTCCCCCCTTAATTTAGAGGCTAGAGCCTGCAAACATTTTCCACTTATTTTTATGTCGTGATGCAACCTCCTCAAGTCTGTGGCTTCAAAAGATGGAAATCAGTCCAACACTTACGATTGGAAGGTGATCTTACAACGAAATGGGATCGATATATACAACTGCTCTACCATAATTTCATTTTTATCAAGCTAAATATCATGGATTCACTTTGTTGTTTGAAAAATCCTACATCTTGTGATTTCATAGCTAAGCTAGGATACAAAGCATGGATTGAAGATATTTTTGAGGGTCCTAAACAATGGTGGTGGAAATCCATATTGAAACTCAATTCTCCTTTAGAATCCAAAATATTGTTGAGAAATGGCAATAATAAATTCCAGTTTAATTTGTCCTTGAATTAAACTGTGAATTAAATTCGAATTCTATTCTCATAGCAACTTAAAATAGTTAAATTAAGTTTATTAAACTTACTTAACTTAGGAAATTCGAGTTGGAAGTCTTTTGGAATTCATGTATATGTTCTCCCTACCTTATAGGAGTCGAGTGTGAGTTAATTGTGAATTGTAAAATAGAAGACTCAATTTCATGAGTCAATTCGTTAAATTAGTTCTCAAACTGATTGAGAGAACTAATAGTGAGTTAACAATCAATGGTGACACTAATGAACTCCACGAGTGCTACTCTAGTTAACTGAATATTTACTTATAAGAAAATCATGCATGTCGATTATGAGAAAGACCCAGTTGAGACTAGAGTGCAGGGACATTGTACTATTTGTTTTAGATTTTTTCTGAGTGACACTAATAGTGCATGCATTCAGGAACTGATCCTTGAGGGATTGCACTATTTTTAGAGGCTTTATTTCCCTTTAAATACAAGCTATCCTTCATAGGAATTACACGTTGGAATAGAGACTTGGAGAGCTTGTGAAGATGCTAAGCTTTGGCCTTGAGCTTGCTTATGAGTTGGAGATTGAATTTGCCGAGTGCTGAGATTTTCTAGAGAGAATAAATATTGTAATTTCATCTTGATTTTTTGGATTAATACAAAACAGATAGTGGAATTTTGAGCTGTGGCTTTCTCAGATATTTATTGTGTTATGTGCCTTTGATTCTCTTCCTCTATTGATTATTGTTTGCTTGATTTTTATGGGTTTCCGCTGTAAAGAGTAGAAGTAGATTCTTGTCTCTTGCTTTAGCAAATTGCATTAGCTTGTGAATCTACATGATTTTCTACATGGTATCAGAGCAAGATTGTTTTTTGGGGCTAGAGTTTGCAAAGCATATCTAAGAATTTATGTGCAAAATTTTCAGAAACAAATTGCAGATCTATATTCCTTGGGAAACGATACCCAAATTCAAAAAAAGCATCAGTCGAATTAGAGTTCATATGAGGGAGATATCTCTAATTTAAAATCAACTCTCTAGAGGAGATTTCGAATTTTTGAGTTTTTGGGTTACAGGTGAAAGTCGAATTTGCATACATACTTCAAGATCGGCAGATGGCGTTCCATGTAGGGTTGAGCCTTGAGTATGCCTTGGAAGGAAGCTCAAATTTCATAGCCTGGAGGGATAGAATGGAGGTTGTGCTAGAGGACAATGGCTTGAAGGAATTTGTTGAAAAAGCAATTCCTAAGCTAGCAACTACTGATGCACAGAACTTGGCCGAGTGGAAGAAGTGTGTGGAGAAGGAAAGGAAGATAATCCTTGAGGGAGTTTGAGATCATATTGTCTTGAGTCTCCATGGAAAGGAAACCCTACATGCTATGTGGAAAACATTGATGGACTTGTATCAGAATAGCAGTGATCAAAGGAAGTTGGCACTGAAGGATAAACTTCGTAAAATCAAGATGGAGAAAGGAGAGACGATTCCAAAGCACTTGACCAAGTTCACTCAATGTCGGGATGAAATTGGAAGTGTTGGAATCACGGTTTCCGAGGAGGATATGGTGAGCCTTGCTCTTCTTAGACTCCCAAAGAGTTGGCATAGTTATTAAGACTCTATCAATGGTCGGGAGAAGCTGCCAAATTGGGAACGACTATGGTCGTATTTGATGTAGGATGAGATTAGGAGGAACATCAGGGATAGCTCTTCATCAAAGACTGATGATGAAGAGAATTGTGCCTTAGCGATCAAGGTGAGGAAGGGGAAAGGTAAAATTTCCCATTCCAAATCAGATTCTTATCATGGAGGTAAGAAGAAGGAAATGATGAAAGTTAAATGCTTTCATTGTAACAAGATGGGTCACTTTGCTACAAATTTTCCATTGAAGAAGTCCAAGGAGAAGTCCTTAGGAGGAGGAGCGGGTGAGGCTTTGGCCTCCCAATTCGAATTGGAATTTTCCTTCATTGCATGCATGGTGCCTTCAATGATGGGAAGTGTCTAGTACTTAGACAGTGGAGCTTCTTTCCACATGACTGGCAATAAAGAGTTATTCAGTGAACTGGAGGAGAAAGATCTCAAGATGCATATCAAAATGGGTGATGATGGTGAGTATAGTGTTACTAGTGTGGGAATTATTACTTTTCAGAGGGACCATGTGACTCCACTCACCTTGAAGAATGTTATGCATGTACCCGGACTGACGAAGAACTTGGCATCCATTTCCATGCTTGAGGATAGAGGCTATGATGTGATATTTTCGAAAGGAAAGGTGTTCCTTTGACACATAGCCATAGGTCAAGTAAAGAAGATGGGGATTCGAGTTCAGAATCTCTATAAGATAGAGGTAGAGGATTGTGTTGCTTTGAGTTCAAAAGTGGAAAAGATGTTGAGGCAAGATGTCAGTGAGTTGTGGCATAGGCGATTGGGCCACTTGCATCATGGGGCTTTGAATATATTGCAACAAATCTATACCGGTCTTCCTAAAGGTACGCTTGAGCAAGTTGATACATGTAAGGGTTGTAGTGTGGAAAAATACACCAAGTCTTCCTTTGGAGGCAGAGACAGTCGAGCAGATTCTATTCTAGAGAGAGTCCATTTAGATATGTGTGGACCATTCTCAACAACATCGATAGCCAAACATAGGTATTATGTTATATTTGTTGATGACTATTATCATAAATGCTGGGTATTTTTTTATGCATAAAAAGGATCAAACTTTCACAAAGTTTTGTGAGTTCAAAGTATTGGTAAAGAAAGAGTCTAGAAAGAAGGTTAAAGCTCTACAAAGTGATAACAATGGTGAGTATGTCTCCAATGAGTTTAAGAAATTCTGTGCAGCGGAAGGGATTAAACAAGAGTCGATGGCACCCCATAACCCTCAACATAATGGGCTTGTTGAGGGGAGGAATAGAGTATAGTAGGGGAAACAAGGGCGATGTTGCATGATTAGGGCCTACCACTACACTTATCGGCTGAGGCATGTAATACAACGATTTATGTTCAGAACTATAGCCTGCATCAAATACTTGAGATGAAGACACCAGAGGAGGCTTATTATGGTAAGAGGCCAGATGTTGGTCACTTCAATATTTTTGGGACATCGGTTTATTGGCATGTGACCAAAGATGCACAGAAGAAGCTTGAGACAACAATAGAGTTGGGGATCTTTGTGGGGTACACTAATACACCCCACAATTATCGGGTGTACATGCTGACCAGTTAGATGAAAGTGGTTTGAAGGGATATCAGGTACAATGAGGAGAAGGCCATGCGAGTATCCCTTGAGAGGGATCTTGAGGTACATGTGGATGAGGAGATTTTAGCTCCTAAGTTTGAGGGGCCTTAGATTGATTTGGAGCAGCCACATGCAGAGGTTCAGAGAGTGGAGACATCCACTCAGGAAGAGTCTTCGAGAGATGGAAGAAAGCACACTAGAGAGGCTAAAAAATTGTTGGATGATGTGGGAGAATGTGGGAGAACCCTCTTCTTAGCACAAAAATAGGAGGTCACCAGAGAGGTACACTAGATACATGGCACTTATGGGTGCATGTGTTGTGATAGAGCCATCTTCCTTTCAGGAAGCAGTGCAGCAGCCGGTTTGGGTTGATGCGATGGTGGAGGAGTATGACTCCATAGTTCGAAACAGTGTTTGGGATGTGGTCCCGAGACCAGAGGACAAGTCAGTTGTGAGCTCCTGTTGGCTTTACAAGGTAAAGAAAGCTGCAGATGGTAGTGTGGAGAAGCATAAGGCCATATTTGTGGCCTGTGGCTTTTCACAGGTAGAGGGGATTGACTATGATGAGACCTTTGCTCCTGTTGCAAGGTACTCATCAATCAGATCTATTTTGGCACTATCAGCACAGATGGGTTGGAAGATCCATTAGATGGATGTGAAGATTTCCTTCCTCAATGGCATGATTGAGAAAGAGGTGTACATAGAGCAACTCGAAGGTTTTGAAACCTTGGACGGTGAGTCGCGTGTGTTCTAACTCAAGAGAGAGTTGTATGGGCTAAAGCAAGCACCCCGTGCTTGATCACTGTACTTTATGTAGATGATCTCATACTGACAAGTGATGAGAATCTCAACAAATATTGCAAGGAGGACCTTGCAAGAGAGTTTGAGATGAAGGACATGGGGCTCATGCATTGCTTTCTTGGCATGGAGGTATGGTAGGGATATGGGGAGTTGTTTGTATCTCAAGGAAAGTATGCCAACGAGATACTCAGGAGATTCCACATGGAGAGAAGTAAACCCATGGAGACTCATCTAGCTGGTAACTAGAGGAAGGAGGATGCTACTTTGGGGGAAGTAGTGGAAGCTACTATTTATAGGTAGCTTGTGGGTTCACTCATGTACTTGGTGAACACACGACCATATATATGCTATGCAATTAAGCAACTTAGGCAAGTGATGGTTAGGCCTACCAAGCTGTATTGGAAGGAGGAAAAGCATGTATTGAGATACCTCAGAGACACTACTCAGTTTGGGTTATGGTACAGACGGATAGAGGGAGTGAAGCTTCAAGGCTTCACTGATGCAGATTGGGCAAGGAGTCCATTCGACAGGAAGAGCACATCAAGAGGGATCTTCAGTATTGGGTCAGCGATAGTTTCTTGGTACAATGGTTACACTTAGTTTGACATAGGCAGAGTACATGGCTGCAAGTAAGGCATCATGTGAGGCTATCTAGATGAGGAAGATCCTGGTTGGTTTGTTTGGTCAGCAGATGGATCCGACAATGATTTATTGTGATAATCAGAGTTGTATCAAACTATCTAAAAATACAGTCTTTCATAATCAGTCCAAGCATATTGATATCCAGTATCATCATCTTAGAGGTTGTGTATTGAGGCGGATCATGTTGTTAGATTACATTCCCATAGAGGAGAAATATGCTAACATATTGACAAAGGCATTGTCAAGATGTAAATTCAAGTTTCACAGAGACAGGATCGGGGTAGTTGATAATCCCTTTCTTGTTGAGAGGGAGTGTTGAGAAATGGAAACAAGAAATTCTAGTTTAATTTGTCCTTGAATTAAACTGTGAATTAAATTTGAATTCTATTCTCATAGCAACTTAAAATAGTTAAATTAAGTTTATTAAACTTACTTAACTTAGGAAATTCGAGTTGAAAGTCTTTTGGAATTCATGTATATGTTCTCCATACTTTGTAGGAGTTGAGTGTGAGTTGTAAAATAGAAGACTCAGTTTCATGAGTCAGTTCAGTTAAATTAGTTCTCAAACTGATTGAGAGAACTAATAGTGAGTTAACAATCAATGGTGACACTAATGAAATCCACCAGTGCTACTCTAGTTAATTGAATATTTACTCATCAAAAACTCATGCATGTCGATTCTGAGAAAGACCCAGTTGAGACTAGAGTGTAGGGACATTGTACTATTTGTTTTAGATTTTCTCCGAGTTGCACTGATAGTGCATACATTCAAGAACTGATCCTTGAGAGATTGCACTATTTTTAGAGGCTTTATTTCCCTTTAAATACAAGCTATCCTTCATAGGAATTACACATTGGAATAGAGACTTGGAGAGCTTGTGAAGGGGCTAATCTTTGGCCTTCAGCTTGCTTATGAGTTGGAGATTGAATTTGCTAGAGTGCTGAGATTTTTCTAAAGAGAATAAGCATTGTAATTTCATCTTGATTTTTCGGATTAATACAAAACACATAGTGGGGTTTTGAGATGTGGCTTTCTCTGGATATTTATTGTGTTATGTGCCTTTGATTCTCTTCCTCTATTGATTATTGTTTGCTCAATGTTTATGGGCTTCCGTTGTAAAGAGTAGAAGTAAATTCTTGCCTCTTACTTAGTAAATTGCATTAGCTTGTGAATCTACAAGATTTTCTACAATTAGCAATTAACAACAAATTACTCACCTGGGAAGTACTCTCCTTTCGTGGATGACAGGTTCCAATCGTATGTACACTATGCAAATATCAGACACATTTTGCACTTCACCTTTTCGTCAAATGTTCCTTTGTATTTAAAGTATATATTTTGATCTAATCATAATTCCCTCCTAAATCTCATTGGGTATCCCCTTCTCTTGAAGGCAATATAAATAATGGCTCCTAAACAAATAAGTGTTCTCTTTCAGTAGTCTGTCTTTCATTCTAATAGATAGTATTTAGTGTGCTCATAATTCTGCACCATTCCAAAACAAATAGATTTCTTTTGATATGTGTGCCACTAGAATCATTTCGTTTGCAAAGGAATTATAATCTAATCATAAAACTATGTCTTAGCGTGCTCCACAAATTTAATATCTTGATTGTGACATCCCTTAGGGATATTTTGATGCCACGAATCAAGGAGATCCTCCCACTGCAACATTGGTGTTGTCATTTATTTTAATCAAACACATTTTCTATACAAAAAATACTTTCCAGGCAGTGGCTCCAACAATAACGCTAAATCTATTGGGCTTTATCTTCTTCTTGAAATAGAAAACATGGAAAACATATTTAGGCTTAAAATTCTCAATGACTCCAAGTTGGTCATTAACGGGGCCAATGGAAGGGCCACTGTTAAAAATATAGAATTTGATCACATTCAACAGAATATTCAACATTTAGCATCCATTATTGAGTGGATTATTTTCAATCGTATTTTGTGAGAACTAAACGTGGATGCATATACCCTCTCCAAAGAAGCACTGGAAATTCCTCCCAGTTCATTGGGATTTATGAATACAACACTAGGAAAGAAATTGATGCTAGGGGGTTCGAGTGGTAACCCTTCCCCTCAATTTCCCTTCATTTGTTTCCTTTTATCGTGTAGTTTTCTTGTATATGTCCCCCATCTTTGACAAAGATTTCAGAGGATGTGAAGAATGTATGAGATAGAAAAAAATAAGATGTAAAGGAAAAGGATATTTTTTGATAATAGGAATACAGGTGGAAGTATGAATCTTCTTTCCAAGTCCTCCGAGGATAACAAATTTAATGGACTGAAATGTATATATTATTCTATATGAACTTATAAGTTTTTTTCTTTGAAAAAATATTAAATTGTTAAAATTAAAATTATATTAAAGTGGTTGTAGTTATATAGGTATGGTCGGTCAATATTTTGACTGTTAGAAATCTTTGTCAATGATAATTTAAAGATATTATTCATAATTAATTAAAGTCGTCCATTATCAACATATACAAACTAAAAACAATTTAACCATAAACTATAATTTAAACCTATTAATCATAATTAATTAAAGTCACCATTATCAACATATATAAACTAAAAATAATATAACCATAAGCTAAATAATATATAAATTATATTAAGGTCTACTTTATTAAAAAATATATATTTCGTATTAAAATAGAGTATTAAATTGTATTAAAAATATCTTTATTATCTTAATATAGTAAAATATATATATTGTTTTAATACATTCTTTAATATACCTCACTTTGGTAGTACATTATAATAATGTATATTTCTCGAGTTCTTTCGATGCAACTCATCTATGTTTCTCTTTGTGATAATGAATATCAAATAAATAGTCACCCTTCCAAAGATGTAAGGGAAATTATATGTGGTTATGTACATCCCATTGTCTTATATGTCGAAACCAACCATTTGAAATATGTATAATTGATCTTCAAGCCACCCTCCTATATATAAATTGGCATTTCCCGACAATTGTTAAATCAGAGGCATATTGAGGACATCCATATAGCATAATGACATACTGCAAATAGTCTAAAACATGATTGAATTAATCATCACTACAACCTAAGGTAGTGAAATGAATAGGCTTATGGAGTTGACATATATATCAATATAATGACCGACCTCATTGCCAATGCAACATTCCCATTTTTATAAAAATAATTATAATTTGATCCACCTTATATCAATCAAAGATTCTTGAATTATAAAAATTAAATCATTGAAATTACCAATTTACAAAGAGTTATGAATTTAAACACGTTTTTTTTTGTTTTTTTGTTTGTTTTTTGTTTTTTTTGTTTTTTTATTTTGTTTTGTTTTTTTCTTTTGTTTTGTTTTGTTTTGTTTTGTTTTGTTTTTTTTTTTTTTTTTTTTTTTTTTTTTTTTTTTTTTTTTTTCTGTTATTTTTTTTTTTTGTTTTGTTTTTGTTTTTGTTTTTTTTTGTTTTTGTTTTTTGTTTTTTGTTTTTGTTTTTTGTTTTTTGTTTTGTTTTTTTTTTGTTTTTGTTTTTGTTTTTGTTTTTGTTTTTTTTTTTTGTTTTTGTTTTTGTTTTTTGTTTATGGTCTTTTTGAGGTTTATTTTGAATGTGAATTTATAATTGTTCTATAAACATTTTGTGCAACCATTTTCATAAAGATAATTTTTACATTTCATTAATAATAGTTTAATGGTTTTTGAAAGGTAATTTTGGTCAAATGCTTTGATTTTAGCATTGGTATTCTCTTGTAATTATTTTTATCATTTATTCATTGGGATATCAACTGTAAGTTTATACAATAAAAAAATTTGTGCATAAAGTGGCGGTTTCAATATTTAAAATTGTAAATTTTAAACCGATATGTGGATAAAGTTCATACAAAATTATAGAAGTTGTGTCGGGTGTTTCTCTAAACCCTAGTTTCTCCCCAATCACACTACAAAATGTACCAAATCAAAGCTCATTTTCATGCCAAGTCCCCATGCCAGAACCCACCATTGCTAAATCTACACAAAGTTTCAATTCTTTCCATAGATTCTTTTGCGTGACAGGAAACCATAGGCTAAAACCCATCATCTTTTGTCATGGGGTATGGGGCATTTAAACACACTATAATTGAAACATGATAGGGAGTGGAGTGGAGTGTATCGTAGATGATTTAACTTCTCAATAATCTTCATAATATTTACACAAGGTTATCACTTCTCATTAATCTTGATACATGGCCATCATAGTAAATTATAATCATACTTCTCAATAATCTTCAAATATTTATACAAGGTTATCACTTCTCATTAATATTGATATATGACCATCATAGTAAATTTACAAACATATTAGGTAAAACGTGAAAACATAAATATGGATTTACATATGCAAAAATTTGAAACTTAGACTACCATCATTTATCATTTTGAACATCCTGTATGGCATAAAGTATAATGTTTAGGCATAAAATATAATGTTTAGGCCAAAGATCTCAATGTTCTTTCCCTGTTTCTGTATATTAAGCTTGATTTTTGAGTATGTCGTTTCTCATTTTGGTATCTTGACTTTTCTTGTACTGATTTTTAACATGTTTTGCAAGAAATTTTCTTTTTGTCTTTAATTTTTCCTTCTATTTATACAATTTTTCCATAGTGGTCTTAAGATTTTCAAATTTCACTTTTAATATACCTATCTAATAATTCTAGTTCCTTAATTTTAGCATTTTTTAACTTTTTGACGTTTCTTACCTTTCGTACTTTGGATGTAGAAGGTGTAGAGTCCATCTCATTCAAAGATTCTTCAATTTGTACATTCCCCATGGATTCCTCAGGTATAAATTTTCCATTAAACTTTGGAACTATAGAAATTACAAGTTCTATAGCTTAATATTCTTTGTCGCTTGTGATATTGCATATTTCAAATTCTACTAGAGTTTTCAAAGGGGATTTATTCTAAAAAAAAGTTTAACTAAGATTTATAAAAATATGTCTCCCTCCATATTCTGCTCTTATGCTACTTCCTCAATGTTGATTACTTGTTTTCGAGAAGCCATTTCATTGGCTTTTTGAATTTCTTGGTTCTTTGTCATAATATTGGTGGTTCTTGTCTTTCAAGAAGATTCTCCTTGTAGTTCAACTATTTATTTCAAAATCCTATCTTTTCCTATTTTTGCGAATTTTGTGAATATTTATTCCCTGGGGATCTGGGAACTCTCATTACTTTTGGTTGAATATATTATTTCCCTTGAGCTTTAGAATGAGTCCCCAAGCTCTTTATTTTCTGACCTTTGGTTACTTTCTTTCTTCTTGAGCTCTTGGCTTTCTTAGTACTAGGGTTTTCATGTTGTTCGTTTGTCTCCTTTGGTGGTTTAATGAACTTGTTTCTAGTTTTTTTTTTGTAGGCTAAGGTGTTGCTCTCTTTTTTCTATTACTTCAAATCAAAATACACATCAAAATAAGGTTGCCTTCCACTCGCCCTCTTGGGGAAACCGAGTATTTAAGCCACCTGAAGTTCTTAATAGCCGACCAAAAATAAAAGACCCATAGTCTGGTTATCCAAGCTAAATACACTAAACAGTCTTTCAGGTTTCTAATCCTACTTACTTGCATATAACAGTTTTCTACATCTAATACTTGAACCACACTGGAATTATCTATACTATGCATTTTTATCAAAATTAAAACATATCTAAAATTACTCAGCTTCTGCCTCTGGACGCTGGGTAGTCTCCTTGTTTGCATTCTGATTTCCTTCCTTTATCAGTTGCTGGATCTCATCCAGCTTCTTTTCCTGCATCTCCAAGGTAATCTGGATAATTCGGAGCTCCCTCCTCAGGTTGGGAACTCCCTGCGCAAGTTCAGCCATCTCTGTTGCAGCTTGCTCCAGAGCTTTAGCCAAAAATCTTTTCATCACCCAGTATATATGAAGGGACTGTTTAAATAATGACATTTTTCCCCTAGTGTTACCAGGGTCGTGGAGAAGGAACTCCCAGTCCTCCATCGCGGAGTCCGACTGAGCTTGAATGGCGTCTTCCTCCATATTCTGGATAATTCTTCTAATTCTGGGGCTCGTGTTCTGGTTATATGCCTTCTCTGCTTGCTGAATTTTCCTGTCCAGCGACCGACTTGTCTTTTTTCCCGGTCTCCCCCTCTGCCCTCGCCGTCCTCCCCTTGCTCCTCGGTATCTGCTCACTCCTCTGCCACTCGTGCTGCTCGGTTCCATCCCGCTTCCAGCATGTCTGCTTCCCCTCCATCTGCCACTCTGCCTTACCCTTCCTCCCCGTTGTCCCAGCTGCTCGTCGCTGGTTTGCTGGTTCTCCCATCCTTCTACAGTTCGGCTTCGCTCCTTATCCCGCCTGCACTTATCTTGCCAGTCCTCTTCCTCCTCAGAATCATCATAAACTTCATATATCTCCTCAACTGTCTCTTCCTTCGCAACCGCCTTGCCTTTTCTGTCCCTTTCTCTGCATACCTCGGCTTCCATTTCTTCTACAATCCTTGCTTTCTTTCTGGTTTCCATGGCAATCTCAGTAGGTTTTCGGCACAACCTCTCTCTGTAACAGCTCACTACCTCCTTTCCTCTCCTCGCTCTCTGGGTTCCTAGGTAATTTTCTCGCTGTCGAATCCTTTGTTGCCGCTCATTTATAATCCTTCTTTCCATACTCCTCTTACCTATCAACTTGGCCTTCTGCTGCCACCTGTTGCTTCGCCCTCTGCCTTTCCTATCAATTGTCCGACTTACTTCATTTCCATTTATGGATTCTGACATACCTCTTTTTCCTCCTCTCCGATCACTTGCGTTAATTGTCTTGCTGCAAGGTGGTTTCTTCAGTTCTGTCATCGCACACTCCTGCTGTACTACAGCATGCTTGTCCATGATATCCTTCCTTCACCTTATCTGACATTCTTTAAATCCTTGGGCTTGCCGATCCATCTCACCTGCCCGTCGCACGAATGCTATGATTCTCGTTTGTTGCTTGTTCATTGTTTTCATTCGTTGCTTGTTCATGGTCATAATTAATGATACTGGCCAATTCCTCCCACTCTCTGTTGGGCCGCAACGTTCTCCACTGATTGTCAATCTTGCCACTTCGATCCTTGCAACCCCAATTCACAAGAAAATCTGCCGCTCGGTTTCCACTCCTTTTCACATGATTGAAGATTTTATACTCAATTTTTTTAAGAAGGTCCGCTATTTCTTGAATGATCCCTGCCGTGCGCCAACTATTGGTGACCTGCTCCCAATTCTTCCCGTTATTCAGTTTCTTTAGGATTTCAATTGCCATCTGGGAATCTCCTTCTATTTCCAGGTTTCTATAGCCGTTTCGAATCGCAATTCTCAAACCCTGGTGAATCGCCCATAATTCGGCTTCATTATTTGTCATCTTGCCACCCCACTTTGCATAGATCCATCTGGTGTTTCTCTGGCTATCTCGGAAGATTCCTCCGAATCCAGCATTACCTGGATTCCCCTTTGAAGCCCCATCAAAGTTTAATTTCATAAAGTTGTCTTTGGGGTATGCAAACTTGTCATAGCTTTGAGGTCTCATACTAAATCTATCAATTTTTTTGTTATGCACCATTTCATAATTCAAATTTAGGTTCTTTAGAATTTTCTCCTCTCCCTGATCTGCTTTCCAGTCTTCCGCATCCCACTTCTCTACTAGAATTGATTCTCTAGTTAAGTTCACTACTCTGTTCCATATTGTTACCGTGTTTTTGGATTTTTCTTGGAAAACCCCGCGGTTTCTTTCTTTCCATACCATCCAAATCACAAAACCGGTAATGAGATCCCAGGCCTTTCGGATTACTTTACATTGAAATTTTTCTTTCTGCCATTGGAAAATCACTTCATTTGTTTCTCTCGGGGACCTCTCAGGTTTCTGGAATAATTTCCCGATTTCCATCCACAGGTTCCTGGCATAAACACACTTGATTAGTAGGTGCTCTTGAGTTTCCGCTTCTTTATTACACAAGTAGCATTTTGAAGGCCCACTGAAACCTTTCTTTTGAAGTTTATCCCATGTCAGGATCTTATCCTTAGCAACTAACCATGCAAAAAGGGTAATTTTCAGCCACCAGTTTTTGCCCCAGATGACCTTCTAGTCTTGGTTTTCTTCAGTGGTTCCCTGATGGTCTGCCAGATAGTATGCCTCCTTGACCATAAAGGATCCTTTCATAGACTTCCCCCATCTGAGGATATCCCTACCCGTTCGCGCTTTTACTTTCCTGGACTCTACCTCTTCCATGAACGCTTCCTATTGTTCTTGATTTATCTCAATGCCCCATTCCTATGGTGTTGTCCATTTCCGCCATATTCCATCCAGTTCGTTTTCTTTCCAATAATCTTTGACATATATATGATTGTCTCCTATCCTATCCTGTATGTTCTGGATTTTTTGTATTCTGCACATTTTCTCCCTTTGTTGCCAATTCTCGTCCCAGAATTTGGCCTCCCCTCCTCCTCTAATTTCCTAGAAAACGTTCTTATCTACTATATCTCGATTTTGACAGGCTAGATCCCAGATTGCCGAGCCCTTCAGGGTTTCCTGCATTCGATAAATACTCTCCGTAGTATCTGGCATATTGTACTTGTGTCTCCATAGTTGCTTCCATAGATCGTTGCCCCCTCTCAGCCATCACCACCAAAGTTTTGCACCGAGCACCTTGTTGAGTTTGTCTGGATCGCGCAGACCCAATCCTCCCTCCTCCTTTTGTTTCGTCAGATGTTTCCATGATACTAGGGCCCACTTCTTATGTTGGGACGAACCTCCCCATATGAACTTCCTCAGGATTTCTCTGATCTTAGTGCAAACCCCTTGAGGCACTGCCATAATCGATAGTGGATATATGGGGATTGCCTGTAGCACTGATTTTACGAGAACAATCCTTCCAGCAATGTTTAAGGTTCTGAAAGCCCAGTTAGCCACTCTGTTTTTTAATTTCTCTAGGACTCCTTGCCAGTTTTTCTGTCTTTTAGAGTTGAAGTCCAAAACGTTTCCCAAGTATTTGGTTGGGAGGTTCCCTTGCTTAAAATCCAGCATCCTGGTCAAGTGGCTTTTAACTGGCTCTATGGTATTGAATATGAAGGTGCAGGATTTTTCCTTATTGATTTCCATCCCAGATGCTTCCGCAAATAAGTCCAAGACCTTCTTCAGATTTCTCACTTCTTTTACGGTTGGTTCCCCAAATAACATGATATCATCAACGAATTGCTGATGGGTTATTGGCAGTTCATTACCCCATAGTCTTAACCCTTTGATTTTATTTGCTGCTCTTTCTTTTTTAAGGTATCTGCCCAGACCTTCTGCTGCAAGAATAAAGAGGAAAGGAGATAGGGGATCGCCTTGTATTATTCCTCTAGAAGCCTTAAAGGTTTTCAAGGGGGTTCCATTGATTAAAATTGAGAAGTTTGGAGTTGATATAAGATTGTGAACCCACTTTATCCACCTATTCCCAAAACCAAAACTTCCCAAAATTTCTTCCAAGTATTGCCAATTGATCCTATCATAAGCTTTCGACAAGTCTAATTTAACCATCATTCCTTTTTGCTTCTTTGCCTTCAGAGAATGGATTATTTCTTGAGTGACCACTAGACCATCTAGAATTTGTCGACCTTCTACGAACCCGGTTTGTTCAGGAGATATCAGACTATCTAGCAGAGGTTTCAGTCTTTTGGCCATCAGAGATGCAATTATTTTATAGATAACATTACATAGGGCAATGGGTCTAAATCCCTTGGCATCCTCTGAATTATCGCTTTTAGGAATCAAAGTGAAAAAAGTGGAGTTAAGAGCTGGCCATACCTTTTGGTTTATACGAGATTCTTCTATCAGATCCAAAATTTCCTTTCCCATGAAGTGCCAGCCCGCTTGATAGAAATAGACCGTAAAGCCATCCGGTCCTGGCGTTGTTCCCTTCTTCATGCTCATCACTACTTCCTCCACCTCTTCCATACTCGCTGCTCTCATTAGGGCTCTATTCTGGTCTTCTGTAACAATTCTTGGAATTGCCGTGCAAACTTCCTTTATAGCTTCAGACCTGTCTATTTGAGGTTCAGTCAATATTCCTTTGTGATATTCCATCAACACCTTTTCAATCCCTTCCTGATCAAAAATCCTCTCTCCACTCTCGTTTTTGATAGAAAATATTCTGTTCCTTTGCCTGTGTTGTACCATTGCTTGATGAAAAAATCTAGTGTTCCTTTCCCCCTCCGTGAGCCATTTTATTCTAGATTTTTGTCTCCATAAGACTTCTTCCTGCTTTCTCCTCTCCTCGATTTTTCCTAAAATTATCCCTTCTTTTCTGCTGCTTTCCTCTGTTCTCCCTTCATTTATTATCCTTTGTTGCAAAGCTTCCATTTCTTCTTCTAGCTTCTGCTTTTCCTCCATGATATTTCCAAATTCTTCCTTGTTCCATTTCTTTATCTGTCCTTTTAGTGCCTTAAGTTTAAGTTGGAAGGTATGCATTTTTCCTTTTCCCTGTACTGTGCTTTGCGACCACCATTCTTCCATTTTTTCTAATAATTCCGGGTGTCTAAGCCAAAAGGCTTCAAATCTGAAGGGCTTCTTACCAAGATTAGCCTTAATATCCACTTCCAATCTTATCGGCCAATGATCAGAGCCGAGAGATGGCATGATCTTTGCTTCTACGAATACATCTCTGTTCATAATTGTTTCTGATACTAAGAACCGATCTAATCTGGATGCTATCTGATTTTTTCCCCTCTCCTATTGTTCCATGTGTAGACTCCATTGATAGTTGGTAAATCAACCAGCCTCAGACCATCTATCATATTATTGAACATTTCCATATATTGGTCTGTTTTCCTTATACCTCCCTTTTTCTCTTTTAGGGACCGGATTACATTGAAATCCCCTCCTACAATCCATGCTGTCTCCGGGTGAAGTCTTCGAGTTGCTTGCAAATTTTTAATGAAGTTTTCTCTGTCTCCCAGAGTATGAGGTCCATACACCCCTGAGATGATAACCCTTTCCTTCGTTCCCGCTATTCTTCCCATACCTGTAAGGATTCTGGTCATACTGGTCCAACTCTCAAAAATTATCTCATTTGGGTTCCACAATATTGCAATGCCTCCCGCTGAACCGATTGCATCCTATCCCATGACTTCATATTGTAGTTTGCTATTTTTGATTATTCCTTCCATCTGCTGCATGGTGATCTTTGTCTCTTGTAGAATCATGATGCTTGGTCTATCTTTTTTTAGTTTCTCCTTCATATATCTCTGTTTACCCTTACTATTCAAACACCTAATATTCCAGCTGATAATAATCATTTTAAACTCTTAGAGGAGTGGAAAAATACCTCGGAAAGAGGTATCACTTTACCTGAGTTTATCAATATTTCGCCAACTGTTTGTATCGTTTCATTCATTGTTTTCCTCCCTCTTTTCCTGCTGCTTTTGCCAGTCCCGCCTATTCCAATCTGATCTTTTTCCTGTTCTCCTGATATGGTATCCTGTTTTTCCATATTCTCCCCATTCCTTTCTTTATATTTTTGAAAAGTCTCCTTATATAGTTGTTTTTGGCTGTCTGGTATGAATCTTTCGTCTAAGTTTTTCCATTCCTGAATTAGTTGTCTCATAATTCTTTCTTCCTCTGCCTTGTTTTCTTTCTGACTTTCCGTTTCCATTTGGGATTGGTCCGTTAGTATTTCTATCTTTTCAGCTGTTTGCCTTTCATTCATTTCTCTTGTTCCTGTATCTTTTTCTCTGGTTTCCTTGAAAATTTCCATGGGTTCATTTTCTAGATCTTCTTCCTCTACCACTTTGTCCTCGCCCTCTTCACTGTTTTCCTGGAGGATTTTGGACTTGTTTTTACTTTCAATGCTCAGTGATTCTGTTTGTGTCTGCACCCTTATTCCTTCTTTACCTGCTTTCTTCTTTCTGGTAACCTGTTGGAAGCCCTTGTCATTCTCCTCGGTTCTCTCTGCTTCCCTTTGTTGTTCTTCTCTTTTCCTTGTGTATTCTTCTTCCTTATTTAAAGGGCATTGTCTATATAGATGACCATACTCGTGACATCTTCTGCATCTAAAGGGGATATGCTCATAATCTAATGGTTGTTGCCAAACTTCATCGTGGTATTCCAGTTCTATGAATTCCAGCAGAGGTTAAGCTATATTCATGTATACACACAATCTTGCGTAAGATGTATACTTACCTTTCTTCGTTGCTTCCGCTACCTTGACAAAGGCACCGATCGTATTACCTATCCCTTCCAAAATCTCAGGGTCCCAAAATTCCACTGGTAATCCAAACAATCTGACCCAGATCGGGGCTTCCAGCATCTTTTCATTGTCAGGATTGTATCTTTCTTCCCAGTATTTCATGAACAGTCCTGTGTTGTTCATGAAATATGGCCCTTCCTCAAAAACCCTTTCTTTATCCCCCAGATTCGCAAATATTGCTGTAAAAAACCCTTTTGCTCCCAGTTTTAACTCTACATGCCCTTTTGGTCTCCATCTTTGGTAAATCCACCTGTATAGTTCTTTTTCAGTGGGCCAATACCCAACAAACTTGCAGATCAGTGCATGATCTTTCATATAACTGTTGTACTCCTCCAGCTTGTTGTTGGGTATGACGTATCTGGGTTTCTTCTGTGCCCTAGGTAAGCACTTTCCTCCGGCCTTCATTTGCCACAGCTTCCCCTTCACTGGTGCTTCTTTATTATTCTCCCTGGCCTCATTCTGGATACCGTTGCTGCTTGCCTCTCCTGCAACTATGTTTTTATAGGAGGGGATCTCTCCCCTCCCTTGCCGGTTTTCCATTTTTGCGCTCAACACCAACTTCTTGAGAAATTTCCGTTCCTGCGCGTGGTTTCTTGTTATTCCCACCGCTCTGCCCCGACTTCCCCTGCTCTTTTCCCCTTCACTCGCTCCTTCCAGCCCTCCCTGCTATTCCACCTGCAAACCCTAGCCCGCCGATCGCCTGGTTTCCATTCGCCTCCACTCCGATCAACTTCCTAAATCAAATCTAATGAACTTGTTTCTAGTTAGAAATTCATTCCAATCCTTTTTCTTTCACTGTAACTCATTCAAAATAAAAATTTTGACGAACCCAAAATGATGTAAACTCCATTTTGGTTTTCTATGGTTCTTTTGGATACCATTTTCCATCTTCTTAGGACTATTAAATAAGCAAAAAGGCAGTTTGATTCGCTTATTGGATTGAAAATGCATCAATAAAATAAAACTAGCCCATACCTTCCTTTAAAAGTAATATATTTCTAGATAATAAAAGAATTACCTTGCCATTTATTCCTAAGTAAATTCCTTGGAGTTCCCTTTACAAAATTGACAACTTCTTTTGGGCCTTTCAACAATCGTTTCCATTTATCTTCCTTCAGGTTATGGTTTGTAAAACATTTTTCTCTTGTTAAAATTAGACTAGTAGCTCTAGCTATAGAGCTCTCCACCTGTAGCAATATATTAGCCACTTGTGCTATAAAACCATTAAATGTTTATGTAAATTCCATGGTCACTTTATTGTTTCCTCTTGTGAATTTCTGGAATAAAGGTATCCATATCACTTTAGAAAACTTTTGATATATTTGGGGCATGCCTGCATGGACTTCACAACCATTAGGTTCATGTCTTACCACTCGACCCATACTTTGGTAGAATTTGGAAACATATATGCTCAACCTTCACACATTGTACCCCTGTTTAGTCATTGGCTATGCAACAATTCGTGGAATAAATATAGCAATTTATGGGAACAATGGGTTTTGTATTTGAGTTTGAAGCTAAAAACAATGCAATTCTCTTAACTCTATATATTCACAATCAAGTGTTTAATTTTATTATGCCACATTAATTCATATGATGGGGCGTTTGACATCAAATTCTGATTTGAATTTTAAGGATTACTGTGCAAGGCCATATAAACTCCAAAATAATAGCTTTGATGCTTTATTTATGAAACAGACAAGTATTTATATAATCATAATATCGTTACCAAACAATTATGTTTGGACAGTAATAAAACAAAATCTACAACTAATTATTTAATTTTACAATCTTGAAGGATTAGTTAACATTCCCCCCTTAAACTGAAGGGACATCTGACATGAAAAGTAACATTATGAACTTTTCAAACTTTTCTCGTCCCAGTGCTTTAGTAAATATGTCCTCGATCTGCTCTGAAGTAGGACAATGTGTCAGATGAATAACTTTGGCCTCTACATAATGTCGAATCAAGTGATATATGGTGCTAATATGCTTGTTGCGATCATGAAAATTGGGATTCTTGGCAGCCTGAATTACAAAAGAGTTGTCATTAAGTAGTGGAGTTGAAGCCTTTTGTTTCTCCTGCAAGTATTCAAGTATTTTTTGTAGCCAAATGATTTCATCGGTGGCTTGAGTTGTTGCAACATATTCGACTTCAGTGGTAGAATCAACAAGAACAAACTGCTTGCATGATCTCTAACTGATGGTTGTTGATCCAAGATTCATCAAATAACCGGAAGTGGAGACTCCATTCTCCTTATCTCCATGAAAATCAAAATCTGAATAGATGATGCGATGGAAATAACAACTTTAGAATATTTGATGCCATATGTTCGAGTACCTTTCAAATACTTGAGCACTTGCTTTGTTGCATTCTAATGACCCTCACATGGCTGATGCATGAACCTGGAAACTATCCCTACAACAAAAGCTATGTCAGGTGGAGTAGTAATTAGAAAATTCAAACTTCCAACAAGTTTCATGTACTTTGTTGGATCTTCAAACATACTTCCTTTAGTGGAAGTAAGCTTCAAATTTTGCTCCATTAGAATAGCGATAGGATTACAATCTTGTATCCCAAATATGTCCAATAGCTGTCCAATATACTTTTTCTGATAAATACAAATATATTTGGGTTTATGACCAACTTCAATTCCTAAATAATAATGCAATTAACTAAAATCTTCCATGTAAAAAACTTTCAATAATTCTCTTTTAATGAACACTATATAGTAATAATTGTTTCTTGTGATCATAAAATAATCTACATACACAACCATATATACAACTAGCTTACCAAACTTCTTAACAAAAAGAGTTGCATCATCCAGATCAAACAACTTTTAATTCAACTTGAGAAAGTGTTTAGTTATATTTTCATACCATGCATGAGATGGTTGTTTCATTCCATACAAATCCTTCACTAACTTACATACATTTTTTTCATTACGTTTGATAACAAAAACTTATGACTGAAACATATAAACATCCTCCAAATAACCATTCAAAAATGTTGTTTTTACATCAATGATGTATCTTCTAGCTATTTTGAGCTGCAAGAGAAAACAAAGTTCTAATTGTGCCCCATTTTGCTGTAGGAGAAAATGTCTCTGTGTAGTCAACACCTTCCTTGTGAGCATAACCTTTTGCTACAAACCTTGCCTTGTATTTATCAAGTGTACCATATGCCTTGTACTTGATCTTGCACACCCACTTGCAATCAATAGGTTTGATGCCATCAAGAGGATCCACTAACCTCCAAGTTCGATTCTTAATGAGTGAATCATATTCTTTTTTCATTGCATCCTTCCATTCATCACAATTAGCAGCTTCTTCAAAACAACTGGGTTCACTAATTGTAGAATGATTAAATACACAGTCATGAGAAATGTTACCTGAATCACCTTTGGAAGACCTTCCTATTTCAAAATCAACATACTTGTTTGGAAATTTTTGAGTACGTGTAGATCTTCGCAAAGGTTGCTGAAGTGGCTATGATGGCTGCTCGTCCTGAAGTATAGGTTCTTCAGGAACACTTTCTAACCCTACAGAAACAACACTATCCTCCAAATTTTTATCAACATTAACATCCTCATCATTCTCATGAGTCAAAGATGGAAAAACCACAAAATAATCCAAAATGGGAACCCCCTCTTCATTATGTAGAACATCATTATCATATTCAAAATATAACTTTTTGGATGCAAATTTCTCCAAATGAGTCAGTTTCCTATCAACAGTGGATTTATATTTATCTAATTCAATAAAAATAACATTTCTGGAAAGAATGAACTGCTTATTTTGTTCATAATATAACTTGTATGCTTTGGAAGTATTAGAATAACCTAAAAATATACATTTCCGACTCCTTTCACTTGATTTATTTCGTTGTTTCTTACGAATCAAAGCATAAAATTTAGATCCAAAATCTCTGAAATGTTGAACAGTTGGGAGTCTATTATACCAAAGTTCATAAGGAGTTTTGTTATTGATAACATAAGAAGGACAATGATTTCTGATATAAGTTGCAAAAATAATTTCTTCTCCCCAAAACATCAATTTCACATTCTTAAAGAACATCATAGATCTAACCATATTAAGCAAAGTTCTATTCATATGTTCTACAATGTCATTCTATTGTGGAGTATAAGGTATAGTAGTATGATGTTTGATTTAGTTGTGCTTTAAATATTGTTCAAAATTATTAGAAGTATATTCACCACCGTTATCAGTTCTGAGAATGCCTATATTCTGTTGAGTTCCATTTTTGATCATCAAATGAAAAGTTTTAAAAACTTCAAACACTTGTGACTTATCTTTCAACAAATAAACCCAACAAATTCTTGAATAATCATCAATAAATATCAACACATATTTATTTTCATTGGAAGTTTCAACATAGGTCCACATAAATCTGAATGTATGAGACCTAATTTTTGTGAACATCTGGAAGAAGAACTATGGAAATGATGCTTACAATGTTTCCCTAAAATAAAAGCATCACATGGTGTCATCTTTCGCGCAATGGTAGGAAATCCTTTGATACCTTGCTTTCTCATAATTCTAATGATGTCATAATTAATGTGACCAAAACGTGCATGCCATAATAAACTGGAAGATAGAATATCACTTTGTTGTGCTAAAAGAGCATAACTATCATGAGAATTCATTATAGTAGATGATGTTCCATTTAGTTTTAAAAGAGTACCTTCTTCAACGGTGGTCATAATGACTGCATGATCATATTCTTTACGTATCTCAATGATTACATCGAACATATGTATGTAATTCCATTGCTATCAAATATGTATAAGAGATATTAGATTTATTTGAAATTGTGGAATGTAAATGACATCCTCTAGAACGTAATATACAAGCTTTGGTATCTTCAAATGAATGGATCCAATTCCTGAAGGCTTAACTTGATATTTGTTACAAATATATACTACTCCATCAACTTGGTCACTGAATGTTTAAAAAAAAATGTCTCCTAAAACTCATATGACCCGTGGCACCTAAATCCAAAATCCAACTATCTTTCTAAGAATAAAATGTCGTAATAAAAACATCATTAATATTAAAATTGCAATGGGAAACAATGTAATACGTAGACTCTGACGATTTTTTATTATCTTGTGGTGTTTGATCTTTCTTTTCATTCAAAAAATAATAGTCAGGGGGACAAACAACAAAATTATAGACACCAAAGGATTTTAAATGGGCTTGTACAGTGGTGTCAAAGTCTGGTTGAGTTGTTTGTAAATTCCATGTGTTTGTCTAAAGACCATGGCGTAAAGGAGATGCTGAAGCCTATGAGTTATTTTATTTGAACGCGAAGTTGTGGAGGTGACCGGGAGACAACATAGAATTTTGTTGAAGAAGTCATTGTTCCCTTCATGGAGAAAGTTGTTAATATTATTTTGGATGGTGCCTCAAATCCGGGAAGGTGGATTTCGCTCTTGGAAAAAATTCAAACATGGAGAACCTGTGAATGATACAAAATTCATGTTTGAGTATGACCAAGAACCTTCTATTTGTTTTGAGACTGAACGAAGAAAGGAGAACCTGAATGGATGATTGAGTGGCTAGTAGGGTAGATTATGTAATGGATTCATCGTGGATAGTCACAATCCTGCAGATGAGCGTTCAATGATGCAGATGAGCATTCGATCATGAAGATGAGCGTCCTCTTGTTTTCCACAACCACAAGTCCTATCCCTCAGGATGAATGACAAAATAAACTGTGTAGAGAAAGTGTTTCATGATAGGAATGCTATTATTTGAAATTTTTTTGCCTGATATCCACCTCGGCAATTTGCAGACCAAGGAAACGGTGTAGAAAAAGAGTTGAAATTAGATGCCCTTATGAGTGTTGGTTGAAGCGAAGAAAGAGAAAGGATTATACCAAGTGTCGTAGGGATCCAATATAAAGAGACAAATAATATGTGTTCAAGATTTCCACAACTGCATGACAATTAAAAAGGAAATTTGGTTGAGAAGTAAGTGTACTCTACAGTCGACCTTTCTTTATTGTTGTCAGTAGAATGATTTTTTTTTGGAAGGGCCATATTATTTAAACACAAAAATTTTAAAAGGCATGGTTAGTTATTTGGAGGGAACCTTTATCGCATTTACTACAATGAGAATGTGCACTTGTGATATTCACTGTGAAAAATGAAGGATATTTTTTTAGGGCGCCATTAGTTTTTCTGTGATTTGAAATAAATATTAAAATTAAAGAGAAAATAATAGTGAAAGAAATCTTCATGAACTCTTTTCTAAAGGGAAGCAATGCTGATATTTGAACCTAAATCTTTGTCGAGGTATTTTTGAAGCCTACCATTAGACTACTAAGCCAACTTTATTTGAAACAAGAGGAGAAAGGAATTTATATTCTTTTAGAAGTATTGCATAAATTTTGAATTTGAAAGGATTTGTTTGAAGAATATTTTTGCTGCAAAAAAATTATGAATTCAATAGTTTTCATAGTTGGAGTTGTGCTTAGCAGAAAGGAGAATTATCAAGAGTGGTTTAAAAAGCTTAAAAGTGCCATTGATTTTAATGATTTATGGGAAGTTTTTCAAGGCAAGAAGGATATAGACACAAAATAAATTGCACCAGAGCTGCCTGATAATGAGAAGAAACGTACAGTTTGGAAGGCAAAGGACAACAAGGCATATTCATTAATAACTACATCGGTGACACAAGAGGTAAGATGATATATCATTTCTTGTGATACTGCATTCAGAGCATAACAAAAGTTGAAAGAATTGTATGATTCGTACTAAAAAATTGAAATCATTCAGTTGTTGTTGAAATTGTTCCATTTGGAGATCAAAGATAATGATCCATTGAAGAGTGCCTCCGAAATAGAAGCCATTTTTCATGATATAAAAGCCATTGGAATTGAAGTTATTTTACAACTTACAACTTTTATAAATGTCCTTCGACACCCTGTCTATTCACACTACTTGGAATCTCTCCAAGCTAATGGATAGTTGAAATATATTGCACTTGATAAACTAGTAAACGAAATAGCTAAGAGAGAAAAGGCCTTTGGAAAGAAGGAAACTCCACCTCATTCTAATGTAGAAACCGTGTGCCTTGCATAAAAGGATCAGAAGTCTCATGCTGAAACTTCTAGAGGTGATAAAAGTAGTAGAGGTAATGGTAGAAGAAATTATAGAGGTTAGGGGGGCAAAAATAATCATAGAGACAAATAACAAAATCATAGAAAACAAAGGAGATTATATGGGCCTATACAATTACCATTACATGTGATCATTTTCCAAGGTTGGTTAAGTGATGATGGTAAGGTATGGTATTAATAATGGAGAAATATGGAAGGTAAATATAAGGATTAAGGTTTGTATGATATAAAAGATTAGGATATACACTAGAAAAGACATATGAGGTTTGTTTTTATTTTATGTAATTTTCGAACTGTAAGAATAGAATATTGATCACAAACCATTACCTTAAATTTTTTAATTCTAATCGAGAGTGGTAATATTTTGGAGCTACAAAAATTATTGATGTTTATGTTACTTATGGATATCTTTTGCTGCCAATGATGGTTTTCTCAAAATATGCCTTTTTCCAATTAAGAATTTCATGAAAAAATCCATGAATTTCTTAATTTTTTTGTTTTGATACCGATCTTCTGGTAGCTACAGAAACTGAAAAACTTATCAGATGGATATATAATAGTTCTGTATATTCTTCATTTTGAAATTGGAATACTAGAGTTGATTTTCTAAATTGAGATCTTTACAAAACAGTGAGTGAGCTAAATTATGTTGACTCTTGGAACATTTATTAGATTGTTTGAAAATGGAGTGTTGATATAAACAAGATAGCTTTTGTATTTGATATGAACATTACTTGTGAGTACCCTATTTTTCAAATATAAATATTATTCAATTGTGCTAACAAGATAGTTCTCAAAATTGAACATTTAATTTTATATAATAATAATAATAATAATAACCATTATTATTATTATTATTATTTAATTTTGAAAAAAATACCTAGTTTGAGATGGATGTGTTTGTGTTTTAACTACCCTCACCCCCACCCTCATGAGGGTAGGGGTAGAGTGAGTTACTATGAAAACATAATGTTTTCATATTAGCTCCTTCCACACCCACCTATGTTTGCATATTAACTCTCCCCACCCCCACCCTCATGAGAGGAGAGTTAATATGCAAACATAGGTGGGTGTGGAGGGAGTTAATATGAAAACATTATGTTTGCATATTAACTACCCTCAACCCCACCCTCATGAGGGTATGGGTAGGGGAAGTTAATATGAAAACATAATGCTTTCATATTAACTCCCTCCGCACCCACCTATGTTGAATATTAACTCTCCCCACCCCCATCCTCATGAGCGTATGTTTGCATATTAACTCCCATCAACACCCTCAGGAGGATAATTCGTCTTATTTACAATATCTATTTCAGATTGCTATAACAAGTGTTGATGAAATATTCCTTTGTTAAGGGATTTTGATATAACCTTAGTCTCTAACCATTTACTAGAAAAGTGACTCCTTCTTCATCAATGGTTTTTATTTTTACTGACCCATTATCAAAAAAATGTATAATTTCATAAGGTCCTAGCCAATAAGTGGTGAATTTGCCTTTAAAATGTTTGACTTGGAACAAAAAGAGCCAGTCACTTGGAAATGTTTTTTTTGATAAATTTATCATACCATTTCATTCTTTGTTATTAAATGAGTGTAGTATGTTGAATAACTTCTTGTCTGATCTCATCCAATTTATTGAGTTGGTTTATTCTATGTTGTTGTGCCTTTGAGAGATTTAAACCCAATTTTACTACTATTTTATAAGTCTTTATATCGATCTCAATCGGAAGCAAAAATTTCTTTCCATAAACCAACTCAAGTCTAGTGTTATTTCACTAGGTGGTCCTATGAGTGCACAATGCTTTTGGTAGCATTTCCAACCAACATTTATGATGAAGTTGAGCTATTTTGGTAAGAATGGCTTCTAGAGCCTTGTTGGTTGAATCCAATTACCCATTAGCTTGTGTATGATATAGGGAAGACTTTTGAGGTTTGATCTAGTATTTCTACATAATATTATGCACAAACTTTGATGTGAATTGAATACCTTGACCTGTTGCTATTTTTGCAAATAGAAAATATACAACCTATTTTTATACAGTTCAAGGAGGGATTTATCTTTTGCCCATTTAGTAACATAATCTATACATACCAAAATATGCCTTCTCTTTCTGGAAGTTGAAGTGTTTAGTTCCACAAAATCTAGAGGCCATTTGTCTAAAGGCTTGATAAGTTCCTAGGGAAGTAGAGGAATTTCATCAACTTGTACTGGTCAACCAATGTGTTGGAAATTGTTAGTAATCTTGATGTACTACCTAGCATCACTAAAAAGAGAAGGTCAAAAACATCCCAAATGTAAGAATTTATAGATTGTTATTTTGTCCTCAAAATGTCACCTGTGAGGTTCATCATGACATGCTTTTAAAATTTTATATCTTTCATCTTCTCACATAAATATTTGGATGATCAAATCAGGTTTAGTATGGAAAATATCTTCTCTTACCCAATAATATGTAGCACTTGTCCTTAGGATCTTGTTGAAGGTGCTAGACCCACCAACATTCAGGGGATCTCCCCAGTATGAAGTCCCAACTAGACCTCACACTATTTGGGGTAGGAGTCTCATCTAGTATGATGGCGTGGTTGCCATTATCTTAGAGATTTTCCTTATCTCTCGTTGTTTAACACATGAGAGTTTTATGCTTGTAACTTCAAGAAAGCGAGGTGAGTATGCTTGGTGAGTGCGTAATGTAACTTTGTGTCCGGGTTCTCTTACTATAAGGGAGAGGGTAAAAGTGAGCCTCTAGATGAGAGGTAGTAGTACCACCTAGGGAGAGACACACATGAAAACAACAAGGATCTATCCAAAATCTAACGGAATATTCCACAGCGGATGCGAAAATCGTTAAAACCAAAGTAGAAGGAAAAACATGTACACCGTCGAGCAGAGTAGTCCACATGAGGGTGGTGGTCGTTATAACCAAGAAAACACAAGAATGGTTTGTTTAATGTCTGATGGAGTACTCCACATGGACGAGACAACAGTGATAAACAATACAACACATCTTCAACAATGTAAGTACTAAAATAATCGAAGTAGTTCAACTATCTTAGTACATGTTAAGAAAACATGCATTATAAACGTTTAAAGAATAATCTTATAAATAGATACAAAACATGCATGAGAACATGTTGGCCTGAGATAGGCTTCTGAATAAAGAAAAAGTTCCAAGACACATTTGTACACCATACATCACTAGCCCCAGTTGTGGGACATTGGAGCCGCTTCTCTCTCCTCAAATAACAAACTACAAACTCTCAAGGCTATGTGGGAGGAGCCAAGGTGAAAATTCCTTTGCTTATACAATGAGGGGGTATATATATCCAAGTGGGGTACTTGACCCTTGTGGCTCTTTGACTTCCCTCATGACTATTTGACTTCTTATGGCTTTTCAACTTACATGACTCTTCAACTTCATATGTGCGTCTCTTGGACTTTCACATTACGTTACATTTGATTACAACACGTTTGGCCCATAGTAGTGTTGTGGTTGAGACAAATCATAACACAAATTGACATGACACTACTGACATGTATTGGCTGACTGTGGTGTCCATGTCAAGATGCTATGTTGTTGAGAGATGGGTGCTCTCTTGGTGTATCATGTCTTCACCTCTACATGGAAAAGTGTGACGAGTCTTTGATGGTCTTGGTCCTTGCTTGATGGTGCATGTGTATGTGTCCCTTTCGCTTGCTGCTTGATGTGATTCATATGTTCATTCAACCATGATAAAGTCTTCTAGCATGTGCCCCTTCTTCATCTCGTTCGTCGTTGCGCCATGTTTCATCAATTTACCTGTTCCTGCAATCACACATGATGAGAGGACATCAAATCCAGAAATCTCCTAGTCTAGCATGATGCATTGTTTGACATTTTAGGTGCAGGTGACCGGGAGGGCGGGCAAGGCATTGAAACTCCGCATAGCACAACTCAGGCCGAGATGAGAGGCTCCAGAGCATTGTCGGGAAAAACTGTGCAGATTTCACTGGGAGGCATATTTTATTAATCCGGGACATCAATGACAACTCAAGTTAGAACTCAGCTGGGCAGAACTGCGTAGTTCTTGGGAGGAAGACAAGGCAGGGTGATGGGAGAAACTACTAGGAAATTCTATACAGTTTTCAGGATGAGGACTGGGCAGGTCATATGGGGGTCTAGCTGGGAATCTACGTAGTTTCTCTGAGGAAGACAAATCGGGTAGTGAGAGGCACTGGCAAACATTTCTGTGCAGTTTTCTAGAGCAAGGCTGGATTAGGTTGCGAGGAGTTGTTGGTCACAAATGCGCAATTTTGAGGGACAATGTTAGACAAGTAGTAGGGGCTTTCCTGACACAACTGCACAGTTTCTGGGATGAGTGCAGAGCGGGGCAACAAAGAAGTGTCAGCCAAAACTGTGCAATTTTAAGAGGCATAGAAGAGCAAGCCAGCAGGGGGGCCTACCAGTTAGATCTGTGCAATTTCTTGGAATAATGCAGTGCCAGGCAGCATAGAACTGACTCATATGACTACGCAATTTCTGCAAGTAGTGTAGGGCAGGCAACTGGGCATGTCTGTGCAGTTTTGGAGAGTAGTGCAACATGGGGTCACAATGCAATTTAGGTTTCTGGTTGACCAGAGGGAGGCTTGATGAGTGATCTTGTGGGAAGTGTAGATTGGATTGGACTTGGGGACAACTTCTGCATAGTTCTGGGGGACAATAAGCTTTCTCACTTTCAGGATTTCCCAGTGCAGGCTGCCTCGGAGGATAGTCTCAAGCTCTACACAGTTCTGGGTAGTAGAGCAGGGTCACTGAGAGCTGATATTGCATATTGCAGCTCAGTAGAGGTCAATTGAAGGATGGTTGTTCGGTCGAAAGATTTTAAGGAAAAATTGCGAAGTGTGAGAGGAAGTGAACTTGTGCATACATGACATTGTGATCACACACTTAGCATGACTCGAGGACAAGATACCTCAAACCAACAAGACAAACATGTGCTGAGTGAGATTGCCTTAAAGGTTAAGAGCGACAAGTGCGACACTTGAGACAGACCTTCGAACGACCATGATGACACTTGCGAAACAGTGATCGCAACTTTTTCTGTGAGTACAACTGATGTTCACAGAGCGAAAACAACTCATGCACATAAAGATGAACCTTCAAAACTGCTAGAACAAGATCGCAAGCATGACATAACAATCAACATGCCAAAAGACAACTGGTGGTTAGTGAAGCAAAAGGGTGTAAAGAAGGTAGTGCAATGAATAGGCTTATGGAGTTGACATATATATCAATATAATGACCGACCTCAGTGCTAATGCAATAATCCTATTTTTATAAAAATAATTATAATTTGATCCACCTTATATTATTTTTGAATTATAAAAAATAAATCATTGAAATAACCAATTTACAAACAGTTATGAATTTAAACACGTGTTTTTTTTTCACAAAGATAAGGTTTGTTTTGAATGTGAATTTATAATTGTTCTATAAACATTTTGTGCAACCATTTTCGTAAAGATAATTTTTACATTCCATTAGTAATAGTTTAACTATTTTTGAAAGGTAATTTTAGTCATATGCTTTGGTTTTAGCATTGGTATTCTCTTATAATTATTTTTATCATTTATTCATTGGGATACCAACTTTAAGTTTACACAATAAACAAGTTGTGCATAAAGTGGTGGTTTCAATATTTAAAATTGTAAATTCTAAACCGATATGTGGATAAAGTTCATAGGAAATGATAGAAGTTGTGTTGGGTGTTTCTCTAAACCCTAGTTGCTCCCCAATCACAATACACAAGATACCAAATCAAAACTCATTTTCATGGCAAGTCCCCATGCTAGAACCCACCATTGCCTAATCTACGCAAAGTTACAAGTCTCTACATAGAATTTTTTGCATGACAGGAAACCATAGGCTAAAACCTGTCATCTTTTGTCGTGGGGTATGGGGCATTTAAACACACTATAATTGAAACATGATAGGGAGTGGAGTGGAGTGTATCATAGATGATTTAAATTCTCAATAATCTTCATAATATTTGTATAAGGTTATCACTTCTCATTAATATTGATACATGGCCATCATAGTAAATTTATAATCATACTTCTCAATAATATTCAAATATTTATACAAGGATATCACTTCTCATTAATCTTGATACATGGCCATCATAGTAAATTTATAACCATATTAGGTAAAACATGAAAACATAAACATGGATTTATAGATGCAAAAATTTGAAACTTAGACTACCATCATTTATCATTTTGAACATGCTTTATGGCATAAAGTATAATGTTTAGGCATAAAATATTACGTTTAGGCCAAAGATCTTAGTGTTCTTTTCTTGTTTCTATATTAAGCTTGATTTTGAGTATCCACTTCTTGTTTTGGTCTCGACTTTCTTGCACTGATTTTTAGCATTTTTTTAAAGAAATTTTCTTTCTATATTTAATTTTTCCTTCTATTTCTGCAATTTTTCCACAGTGGTCTTAAGCTTTTAAAATTTCACTTTTAATATACCTATCTAATAATTCTAGTTCCTTAATTTTAGATTTTAACTTTTTGATTTTTCTTACCTTTTTTTCTTTGGATGTAGAAGGTGTGAGTCCACCTCATTCAAAGATTCTTCGATTTGTACATTCCCCATGGATTCCTCAGGCATAAAATTTGCTTTAAACTTTGGAACTATAGAAATTACAGGTTCTATAGCTTAATATTCTTTGTCACTTGCGATCTTGAATAATTAAAATTCTAATAGAGTTTTCAAAGGGGATTTCTTCTAAAAAAAAAGTTTTACTAAGATTTATAAAAGATTTTCTCCCTCCATACTCTACTCTTTTGCTACTTCCTCAATGTTGATTACTTGTTTTCAAGAAGTCATTTCATCGAATTTTTGATTTTCTTGGTTCTTTGTCATAATTTTGGTAGTTCTTGTATTTCAAGAATATTCTCCTTGTATTTTATATATTTTCTTCAAAATCCTATCTTTTCTTATGTTTACGATTTTTGTGAATATTTATTCCTTGGGGATCTAGGAACTCTCATTACTTTTGGTTGACAATATTATTTCCCTTGAGCTTTAGAATCAATCCCCAAGCTCTTTCTTTTCCTACCTTTGGTTCCTTTCTTTCTTCTTTAACTCTTGGATTTCTTATTACTAAGGTTTTCATGTTGTTCCTTTGTCTCTTTTGGTGGTTTAATGAACTTATTTCTAGTTAGAAATTCATTCCAATCCTTATTCTTGCACTATAACTCATTCAAAATCAAAATTTTGACTAACCCAAAATAATATGAATTCTATTTTGGGTTTCTATGGTTCTTTTGGATACCTTTTTCCATCTTCTTAGGACAATTAAATAAGTAAAAAGGAAGTTTGATTCGCTTATTGGATTGAAAATGCATCAACAATAGAAAATTAGCCCATACCATCCTTTAAAAGTAATATATTTCTCGATAATAAAAAAAATTCCTTTTCATTTCTTCCTGAGTAAATTCCTTGGAATTTTCTTTAAAAAATTGACAACTTCTTTTGAGTCTTTCAACAATCGTGTCCATTTATCTTCCTTCAGGTTATGGTTCGTAAAACATGTTTTTCTAGTCAAAATTAGACTAGTAGCTCTAGCTATGGAGCTCTGCACATGTAGCAATAGATTAGCCACTTGTGCTCTAACACCATTAAATGTTTATGTAAATTCCATGGTCACTTTATCGTTTCCTCTTGTGAATTTATGGAAGAAAGGTATCCATCTCGCTTTAGAAACCTTTTGCTATATTTGGGGCATGCCTGCGTGAACTTTGAAACCATTAGGTTCATGTCTTACTACTCGACCCATACTTTGGTAGAATTTGGAAGCATATATGATTTACTTTCACACATTGTACCCCTGTTTAGCCGTTGACTGTGTAACAATTCGTGGAAGAAATATAGCAATTTATGGAAACAATGGGTTTTAGATTTGAGTTTGAAGCTAAAAATAATGCAATTATCTTAACTCTATAGATTCACAATCAAATAATTTATTTTCTTATGCCACATTAATTCATATGATGGGGCGATCAACGTCAAATCATGATTTTAATTTTAATGATTACTATACAAGCCCATATAAACTCCACAATAATAGCTTTGATGCTTTATTGATGAAATAGACAAGTTTTTGTACAATCATAATCTCGTTACCAAACAATTATGTATGGATGGTAATAAAACAAAATCTACAACTAATTACAACTAATTATTTACATTTACAATCGCAAAGGATTAGTTAACATTCCCCCCTTAATCCGAAGGGACATCTAAGATGCTAAGTAACATTATGAACTTTTCAAACTTTTCTCGTCCCAATGCTTTAGTAAATATGTCCTCGATCTGCTCTGAAGTAGGACAATGTGTCAGATGAATAACTTTGGCCTCTGCATAATATCAAATCAAGTTATATCTGGTGTTAATATGCTTTCTTCAACCATGAAACTTGGGATTCTTGGCCAACTGAATTACAAAAGAGTTGTCAATAAGTAGTGGGGTTTAAGCCTTTTATTTTCACCTGCAAGTATTCAAGTATTTTTTAAGACCAAATGATTTCTTTTGTGGCTTTAGCTGCTGCAACATATTTGAATTAAGTGGTGGAATCAACAGGAACATACTGCTTGCATGATCTCTAACTGATGGATGTTGATCCAAGATTCATCAAATAACCAGAAGTAGAGACTCCATTATCCTTATCTCCATCAAAATTAGAATCTGAATAGTCAGTGAGATGGAAAGATTCATCTTTAGAATATTTTATGCCATATGTTCAAGTGCCTTTCAAATTCTTGAGAACTTCCTTTACTACATTCTAATGAGCTTCACATGGCTGATGCATGAACCTGGAAAGTATCCCTATAGAAAAAGCTATGTCAGGTCGAGTAGTAGTTAGAAAATTTAAACTTCCAACAAGTTTCTTGTGCTTTGTTAGATCTTTAAACGTACTCCCTTCAGTGGAAGTAAGCTTCAAATTTTTCTCCATTGGAGTAGCGATAGGATTACAATCCTGCATCCCAAATCTGTCTAATAGTTGTCCAATATACTTTTTTGATAAATAAAAATATATTTGGGTTTATGATCAACTTCAATTCCTAAATAATAATGCAATAAACCCAAATCTTCCATGTCAAAAACTTTCAATAATTCTATTTTAATAGATGACATATAGTAATAGTTATTTCATGTGATCATCAAATCATCTACATACACAACCATATATACAACTGGCTTTCTAATCTTCTTAACAAAATTATTTACATCATCCAAATCAAATAACTTATAATTAAAATTGAGAAGGTGTTCAGTTATTTTTTCATACCATGCATGAGATACATGTTTTAGTCCATACAAAGCCTTCACTAACTTACAAACATTTTTTTCATTACCTTTGACAACAAAACCTTATGCCTAAACATATAAACATCCTCCAAATCGCAATTCAAAAATGTTATTTTTACATCCATATCATGTATCTTCTAGCTATTTTGAGCTACAAGAGAAAACAAAGTTCTAATTGTGCCCCATTTTTTTGTAGGAGAAAATGTCTCTATGTAGTCAACACCTTCCTTGTGAGCATAACCTTTTGCTACAAACCTTGGCTTGTATTTATCAAGCGAACCATCTTCCTTGTACTTGATCTTGTACACCCACTTGCAATCAATAGGTTTGATGCCACCAAGAGGATCCACTAACCTCCAAATTCGATTCTAAATAAGTGGATAATATTCATTTTTCATTGCATCCTCCCATTCATCACAATTAGCAGCTTCTTCAAAACAACTAGGTTCACTAATTGTAGAATGATTAAATTCACAACCATGAGAAACGTTACCTGAATCATCATTGGAATACCTTCCTATTTCAAAATCAACATACTTGCTTGGAAATTTTTGAGCACGTGTGGATCTTCACAAAGGTTGTTGAAGTGGCTATGATGGATGCTCATCCTAAAGTACAGGTTCTTCAGGAACACTTTCTAACCCTGCAAAAACAACATTACCCTCAAAATTTTCACCAGCATTAACATCCTCATCATTCTCAGGAGTCAAAGAAAGAAAAACCACAAACTAATCCAAAATGGGAACCCCCCCTTCGGTATATGGAACATCATTATCATATTCAAAATAGAACTTTTTGGATACAAATTTCTCCAAATGAGTCAGTTTCCTATAAATAGTGGAATTATCTTCATCTGATTCAAGAAAAATAACATTTATGGAAAGAACGAACTTATTATTTTCTTCATCATACAACATGTATGCTTTGAAAGTATTAGAATAACCTAAAAATATACATTTCCAACTCCTTGCACCTAATTTACTTCGTTGTTGCTTAGGAATCAAAGCATAACATTTAGATCCAAAAACTTTGAAATGCTGAACAATTGGGAGTATATTGTACCAAATTTCATAACGAGTTTTGTTATTGATAACACAAGAAGGACAATGATTTCTAATATAAGTTGCACAAATAATTGCTTCTCCCCAAAACATCAACTTCACATTCTTAAAGAACATCACATATCTAACCATATTAAGCAAAGTTCTATTCATACGCTCTATAATGCCATTCTATTGTGGATTATAAGGTATAGTAGTATGATGTTTGATTATGTTTTCATTTAAATAATTTTCAAAAGAATTAGAAGTATATTCACCACCGTTATCAGTTTTGAGAATGCCTATATTATGTTGAGTTTCATTTTTGATCATCAAATGAAAATTTTTAAAAACTTCAAACACTTGTGACTTATCTTTCAACAAATAAACCCAACACATTCTCGAATAATCATTAATGAATATCAACACATATTTATTTCCATTGGAGGTTGCAACATGCATATGTCCACATAAATATGAATGTATGAAACCTAATTTTCTTGAAGTCTTGGAAGAGGAACTATGGAAATGAAGCTTATGATCTTTCCTCAAAATACAAGCATCACATGGTGTCATCTTTCGCGCAATTGTGGGCAATCCTTCGATACCTTTCTTTCTCATAATTCTAATGATGTTATAATTTATGTGACCAAAATATTCATGCCATAATAAATTGGAAGATAAAATATCATTTTATTGTGCTAAAAGAGAAGAACTATCATGAGAATTCATTACAGTAGATGATGTTCCATTTAGTTTTAGAAGCGTACCTTCTTCAACAAATATCATAATGAATGCATGATCAGATTCTCTACATATCTCAATGATGCCATCGAAGATATGTATGGAATGCCCTTGCTGTCGAATATGCATTAGAGACATTAGATTTCTTTGAAATTATGAAATATCAAGAACATCCTGTAGAACATAATCTGCAACCTTTGGTATCTTCAAACAAATGGATCCAATTCCTGAAGGCTTAACTTGAGATTTTTCAGCAAAATATACTACTCCATAAATTTGGTCACTTAATGTTTCAAAAAAATATCTCCTAAAATTCATATGACATGTGGCACTTGAATCCAAAATCCAACTATCTTGCTAAGAAGAAAATGTTGTAATAAAAACATCATTAATAATAAAATTGCAATGGGAAACAATGTAATGTGTAGAATCTAACGATTTTTGCTTATCTGGTGGTGGTTGATATTTCTTTTCATTCAACAAAAATAATCATGGGGACAAACAACAAAATTGTAGACAATAAAGGATTTTATATGGGCTTGTACAGTGGTATTAGAGTCCGGTTGAGTTGTTTATAAACTCCATGTGTTCGTGTGAAGACTGTGGCATAAAGGAGACACTGAAACCTATGAGTTATTTGATTTGGACCGCGCTATTGTAGAGTTGATCGAGAGAAAACATAGAATTATGTTGAAGAATTCATTGTTCCCTTCATGGAGAAAGTTGTTAATCTTGTTTTCACTGGTGCCTCAAATCCAAGAATGTGGATTTCGTTCTTGGAAATAATTTTGACATGGAGGACCTGTGAATGAGACAAAAGTCGTGTTTGATTGCGACCGTTAACCTTTTATTTATTTTTAGACTGAACAAAGCAAGGAGAACCCGAATGGATGATTGAGTGGTTTGTAGGGTAGATTGTGCAACGAATGCATCATGGACAACCACAATCCTACAGATGAGTGTTCAATCATGTATATGAGTGTCCTCACTTTTTCCACTACCACAAGTCCTCTCCCTCAGGATGAATGAGAAAAGAAAATTTGTAGTGAAAGTGTTTCACGATAGGAATGCTATTATTTGAAAATTTGTCTGCTATCTACCTCAATGATTTGCAAACCAAGGAAACTGTGTAGCGAAATTGTGGAAATTAGATGCCCTTACTAGTGTTGGTTGTAGTGAAGAAAGAGAAAGGATCCTGTCAAGTGTCACAAGGATCTAATATAAAGAGAAATAATATGTGTTCAAGATTTCCACAACTCTGTGACAATTAACAAGGAAATTTGGTTGAGAAGTAAGTGTACTTTGCAGTCGACCTTTCTTTATTCTTGTCAGTAGATTGCTTTTTCTTTGGAAGGGTCATATTATTTAAACACAACAATTTTAAAAGAAGTGGTCAGTTATTTGGAGGGAACCTTTATCACATTTACTGAAGTGAGAATGTGGACTTGTGATATTCAGTGTGAAAAATAAGGATATTTTTTTAGGGCGTCATTAGTTTTTCTATGATTTGAAATAAATTTTAAAATTAAAGAGAAAATAATAGTGAAAGAAATCTTCACAAACCTTTTTTTTAAAGGGACGTAGTGTTGAGATTTGAACCTAGATCTTTGTTGAGCTATTTTTGAAGCCTACTATAAGACCACTAAGCCAACTTTATTTGAAACAAAAGGAGAAAGTGTTACATAGTAATTTGTCACTGTCCTCATCTCAGTCCCTCTATTGTGTCATACATCAAATAAACCTGTCCATATCTTCCCACTCATGCAAGAAGATTAAGAAAATTCTCTCTAATGCTGAAGATTGACCCTTTTTGACTAAGTTCCTGCATCGTTGCTAGTAAACCCTTAAAATGTGTGATGGTTCTCTGTCATGAATTGCATCGTTGCGATGTCATCGTAGGTGTACACGTGTTTCCTGCAACGATCGAATTTTAGGGCTCAGCATGAGTATTCCAGGTGTCTATTGCGATGATTGGTCCAAATGCATTGCCTCCTTGCGATGTCGTCGCTAGTCTGTAGTTCATGGCCTTCAATGATCTAGATTTGGTGTATTAGTTCAAACAGTCAGCCTTCTGGGTGATTCTAGAACTGGTTGTTGGGTCAGATTGGTTCACCTTTCCTCCTCTGGGATGGTAGTTCCACCTTTTATGAAACCTCCCTTGAGGATAAGCTCCCTCTCCCTCATTTCATGGAGGCTCCTCCTCCTATAAAAGCACTCACCATTGCTATGATCAGCTAGTTCCTAGTTCTTGGTTGTTGGTTGCTAGTTCTTGATTTTGGCAGATTAGATAGCTTTGGTGTGAGTGTGACAAGTGTGGAATTGCTGATAGTTTGGTAAGAGGTTGTGGAGTGCCTTAGCCTTTCATTAGAGCTTGTGAGTGAGAGAGAGATATTATCCATTTGGGAGACCCATTCTTGAGAGTGAATGCTTGAAGGAACATACCGACTGGACCCTCTGAGAAGGCTTGCGACGTCAAGGCTTGGTTGTAAGCTTTGCTCTTGATTTATTTTAATGCAATCAATAACGATTTCCTATATCTTGTGTACAATTTACTTGATAGCTTGTGACTCCTTGACTTTATGAGTAAATAGATCATTGTTGTTCTCGATTACGTGCTCTGTTGTTTTCTTGTGGTGTTTCAGGTCAATTACTCTTTAAGGAGAAGGAAATGAAAGCTGCAGTAGTGCAACGGAAGCTTCACCAAACACCAGTTTTGAGGTAGGCCTCCAACGTTGACTATTTAGGGAAATTGATTGTTGTTTTGTTTTGCTGTGACTAGACCCACTCTAGGGTTAGAGGGGTTGCCTCTATCCGCAGAGGGAACACTTTCCTACTTCACAAGTTGGCGACTCCACTGGGGAGTCCTTTGTATGTTTTTCTTCTTTTTTACTTTTGGTTTGCTTTTTGATTTAGTTTCTCTTGAATTTTTGGGGGGTGCACCTTCAGTTTTTGGATTACCTAGGTCAATCTAGGAATTCCCCTTACTGTTTGGAAGAATAGCCTGGTGTTTGTTTGGGAGTTATCACTTGTTTTTCCTTGTTTTTAAACTCGTCGCTGAAGTTAGCTTGATAGCTGCGACGACGTCACCCTGTCCTCTTTAGTAAATCTGTGCGTCGCCGATCCCATGTCGTACAGTCGCGACGATTCCTGAAATCGGACCGTCGCAGAAGATAGGTGTACCCCTGCGATGACGTCTCTCAGTTGTTGTCTTTGCCCTTGCGACGATTGGCTTATCGTCACAAGTTGCTTGTTATAAGCTTGCGACGATTCCTGTGTAACAAATTTGCCTTCTGAAACCATCAATCTTTCTTATCCCCTTCTATTTTCTCTCTCCCGTCAGCTTGTTTTGATTGCCTTGGTTAAGGCCTATTTCTCATTGATTTCATTTGAGTGAATCTTGTCTCTTTAGCCCTGTGACCTAGCTCTTTTCAGTATTTCAAACCATTTGCCTGGGTTACTTGTCTATCCAAGGTTCATCCGCAACCGTCTTATTGATTTGTTTGAGGCTTTTCGTTGCTTGTTCTCTTACTGGTTGATTTTTGGTGTTGATTATTGAATCGATCTCTCATAACCGATTCGATTTCTTCACTACCAAGCATAGATCACAATTGTTTGGATCGATCAGCTTTACACTTGCTTGTTTGTCTCTCTAAACTCTAAAAAAAATATCAAGAGATTGCATTCATTTAGTATACGAAAGTGAAAGTACATTTGCATTACGAATTTTCATGTGTGATAAATTTGAAAGTGAATTTTAAATCTTTCATTAGTAGTATCGATGCACTGTAGGATTGGTGTGTAGGATGCATTGTGTTTCTTAGAGCTTGCATTTTCTTGTCTTGGTTTTGTGTTGATTTGGGAATGAACTCCTACCTTTCTTTAAGTAGGTCTTCATCGAAACGATTGATGCTTTACTCATTCTAGTTGCATCCTAGGGATTTCTTACATACATATGGTAGGGCCTGAAAACTGGAACCTAATTCAAGATCAACTTTAAAATTAACTGAATGAACTTAATAACGCATTGGAACTTAACGCACATTATTTAGAGGTCTATTCTAGAGATGTGCTCCAATGTCATTAAACCTAATCACTATTGTTTTCGCTTAAGGTTGGGTGATTCCTCCTTCTGTGACTCAATAATTACTAGTATGGACTTGCGCTCCCCATACCATCGAGTATATATCGCGAGACTCCACTAGGTTATCATCCTACATCCATAGGAAGTCGTGTCTGCCGCCTTACAAACCGTAACGCACCAAACACAGCATTCGAGAAGATTGACTACCGTATGGAAAGTCCTTGGTCATTTCTTTTTCATTTGATCACCAAGGTGTATATGCAGTTTTACGGTTTGTCTGGTAAACCTTTTGCCTAGTTCTCCAGAGTAGTCACTTTCATTCCTTTTTGACTCCCTAAAAGAAAAGGATCATTTGAGCACTTTTCCTTTCAGGCTCATTAAACCTCGAAAGAGATAGAGTCACCTTTTTGTCCTTTTCTCGACTCTTTAAAAATGAAAAGGTCAAGTTTTGTTCCTGTGTCATAAAATTGATTGCCCATGAAATATTCCTAGTTATAGTTAGGATTCTTCATTACAATTCGGGTGTTTTTTAGGCTCAGTCCCGATGGCAACCGTCCCCGAGTCTACCGGTCAAGGTCTTCCCCCAGATGGGAATCTTGGTCTGTTTCCTCCTTTTGGAAATGCTGGTGCTCCGTATATGGCAAAATTGTCTTTGCCTGGGTTAACCATCGGTTTGCCTGTTTTGTTGTTTTCGACATCGGTGGTCCCGAGCGTCATGACCCCTATTCCACCATCTCCTTTGTTTGAATCATGACACGATGATTCCAAGGTTCAGCCTATGCCTTCTTCCCCTGTTTCTTCCTCCCCCTCTCCTCCTTTGCCTGGTGAAAGTTATACATCCAGTAACCAGGACGCTAAGAAGGAGTAGAGGAAGACAAAGAAGAGGAAGAAGTTGGATAAGCGTCAGGCCACCCAAGAAGCTAATGCTCCAAGAACATCTCAGGTCAGAACACCTTCTGATTCTTAACGGAAGGTTAAATTTCCTTGTAAGTTGTGCAAGGGTGACCATCTTATTCTTGATTGTCCTGGAATTCCTAGGATATTAGAAGTTTGGTCTCACGATCCGACTCATCCCTCATCATCCTCTCAAGCTCATGACGATGCTACCCCAACAACTAGTAGTGGTAGGAAGAAAGGGAAGATTCGATTTCCCTGTAGACCTTGTGAAGGTAACCATCCCCTTCACCTTTGCCCGCTCATGGACAAAGCTTCCATCGTCCTGGAAGGTCTTACAAATTCTTCGCCTCCCCCTCTGGTTAGTTATCAGAGGCTCTCTTATGACCCTCTCCTTGTTGACAATGAGATTGATATGGATTCTTCTCTTGTCCATCCTCCTCTCCCCGAGCCTAGCTGTGCTAAGCCTGTTCCAGAACAACCATTGGTCAGAGAGAGTGTCGACTTGGGTTCACCACCCATTGATCACTCCGTTCCGAAAGAGCATCATGATCACACTGCTCATGTTCTTCTTGTCTCGTCAGATCCTACTGAGTCATAGAACGACCCTCTTATCCCCGCTGATCAAGGGAGTCCTTCTTCAGTTCCTGTAGAGCAGGGGGGCAATCATACGATACCCCCACCAAGCAGTTTGGTTGTTTCTTTTGATTGGAGTCATTTGACTACATTCCACCTTCCGTCCTATGTGCCTTTCCATATTACAATACACACCTATGCTAAGGCAGTACCTGACACTCTCTTGGACGAAGGCGCGTCTGTCAGTCTTATGCCTTCCACTACTTGGCAAACTTTGGGTTCCCCACAACTTATGCCTATGACTCAGAATCTGTTGGCTTTTGACGGAGGAACTAGCCAACCTTTAGGGATCCTTCCGAAGTTCCTGGTTACTTTGGGAGGCAAAATCTTCTATATAGATGTGATGGTTGTCCAGGGTACTTTAGATTCTAGTCTTCTCCTTGGCCGTGACTATATTTATGCCATGGGGGCTCTTGTTTCTTCACTTTTCTGTGTGGTTTGTTTTCTGCACAATGGAAGAATGGTGACCATAGATCAACTGTCATTATTTAGTCACCCAGTACCTCCTATGCAGCCATCATCCCCTATTGGTTCTTGCTCACAAGTAGTACCTTCCTTACCACAGGTCAATTATGTGGCTACCTGTTCCGTCTCTACATCTACTGATGATCATGCAGATGGCCTTGTACATCATGTACTGGGGGCATTGGAACCTGATCTGTCATTTGTGCCTCATGACATGTATTCGTCCCATAATGTGTTTCTTCCATTCAGTGAGGACCTCTTGGGCGCCATGCTCTCATATGGAGCATAGTTCCTTGTCTTGTGTCAAGCTCGTTCAAAAATGAAACATAGTGTTTGAGCATAGCTTTTTCCTGTGTCAACCTTGTTAAAAAATGAAACAAAGAGTTCGAGGATAGTTTTTTCCTGTGTCAACCTCATTAAAAATGAAACAAGAAGTCTGAGGATAGTGTGTTCCTGTGTCAACCTCGTTCAAAAATGAAAGAAGGAGTTTGAGGATAGTTCTTGATCTTGTGTCAACCTCATTCAAAAATGAAACAACTCCCTTTTCCCAATCGAGTCTTTGATTAAGATCTCATAAAATCCAAGTCGAGTCTTTCCAAGATCTTGAAAGTGAACCTTCATTCCATCCACCTAGTTGCATGCAATGAAGCTTGGGGGGCATGTACCTCAATTTGAGTCATTATGCTGGGGGTGTGTGAACTTATTCAAGCATAGTGTTTTGTTTCTAGCTTCTGTAAACATGAAACTGAGTCCAAGTAGAGTTCTTCATGGTTCAATCTTATGTAAAAATGAACCCATACGTGCTTTACATCTCGTGATTGCCATTTTTATCCGCTAAATTCTGCTAGATGAGCCTTGGTTGTTTCGTTCCATCATCACCATCGCTTTGGCTGATCATATTCTTTCACTTGGTTGTTTTTATTTTCCCGAGGGACCGCAGCGATGAGAGGTTTTAATAGCTAGCCTCTTGACCATTACATGTTTTGAGCAGTTCCACCATTGCTAGACCCAGTTGCTACCCTTTATACCACTTGTTCCTCTAGGACAAGTCACCTTTAAGCTCTTTTCTGACTCGTAAAAGATGAAAAGGTTTCCGTGTTTTCCTTTTTAACTCGTTAAACAGAATTAAAAAGGTAGTCCACTTTTATCTCTTTTCCGACTATATAAACATGAAAAGAGGGCTGCACTTTTTTCATTTCAAATTCAATTTTGGTTATAAAATGACGTGTTTTCGATAGATTTTTTACTTTTTCAGATTGGGACCACTACTTATGAAAAGTACTCCTTGGTCGTAATGGTCAAGCGGTTCTCTCGAGTATTGTTTTCTACTTTTTCGGGCTCAGGGGACACAAATTTATGAAAAAGGACCCTCCCTAGAGTTTTCTTTTCTGTGTCTTTTTCAAACTCTCTAAACATGAAAAAGACTCCAAGTTTTACCTATGTTGAACTCGTTAAACCCTGACGACATTGGACTCGTCGCCATGACGGGACTCAAGTTTCTCCTCCCTAGGGCTCGTTAAACTATTACTAGGTTGGATTCGTTCGAAGGTGGAACTTATATCACAAGCATATGCTATCCCCTTCAAGCTTGTTTTTCAAAAATAATTGGGGTACTCACCAGCAATGGTGGGGGAAAATTTGGAATTCGTTATTGGTTACCTACGGTAGCTAGTCACTCTTGAACATCGACGCTCTTGCTTCTCATCGGGTTGGGACATCCTCACATCGTCATTGGCCTTCCAGGTTTGGGTTGCCATTTTTCCTCATTCCATCTAATCCATGTTGCCTCCATCAGACCTCCGATCCCTTGGTCCCAGAATGTTGCTGCCTTCCGGAGTCATGTCGCCAATATGTTCAAGAGTATAATCTTTTTGCAGTTCACACCCTTACCTCCTCCTCTGATTCTCTTTTTCACAATCTACCGCTTATTCCTTGTCTCGCGTCATTGATGAGGGAAACATTATGGCCCTCTACGACGTATCGCCTCCTGTTGACATCGGCTCATTATCCAGGAGGTTGATCTAGAGATCCCCTTTGGTACCTTGGAGCTTGCATGCCTCAATGGAAAGTTCTTCGCACCTGATGACAGACTTTCATCATTGGTCTTCAATTAGGTGATTCCATGAGTGTTCGACTCCAGATCATTTTTTTGCACTCAGTGGATTGTACTGACAGTACCTTGAGAACCATTAACATTATTGGTGGTCTCTCTTGCGCTTGTTAACAGTTTTCATCATTGACCGGTAATCAAGTGATTTTCTGTCATGCTCGACTTCAGCACATCTGTTCGCATGCTAGAATTTGTACTATGATCGGTTACGGTTTCAAGACCCCAGACATAGATTACATATGTTCAGGTCGCGTGGATTGGTTTGTGATTATATGCATGACTCTTTGATTGGATGGCTGCGACCATAACTGAGTCTTTTATGGATGGCTGTGACCATACCTTTATCATTAAAATGGCCTTATCGACTGGGTGGCTGTGTCCACACCACAGACCAACTTTCATATGTTTTTTGGATGGCTGTGCCCATGCCTAGACTACATGTATTTCACTATCAGAGATATCAGTTGTACTTGCACCTGTAGGTTCTTTGTGGTGGTGTTCCAGTCCAGTTATGGTTTCGCAAAGCATTTAACCCCTCCCACTCTCTCGAGCTTCATGCTTTAGGGGGCATCTGTTACACACTAATTTGTCACTATCCTCATCTCAGCCCCTCTGCTGTGTCATACATCAAATAAACATGTGTATATCTTCCCACTCATGCAAGAAGATTAAGCAAATGCTCTCTAATGTTGAAGATTGACCCTTTTTTACTAAGTTCCTGCATCGTTGCTAGTAAACCCTTAAAATGTGTGACGGTTCTCTGTCATGAACTGCATCATTGCGACATCGTTGCAGGTGTACATGTGTTTCCTGTAGTTATCTCAAAATCAGGCCCTGGAAGGCTGCTGACCAGGAAGAATTCAAGTAACTATTTCAGACCTACTTTAGGTTGAGGCTTAGCCTCCTCAACCTGAGAGGGCTCTCTCTAAATGGGTTAATGATTTTTACTTAAGATAAGATGGCTAACTCTTTGTGATATATCTGTGATAAATATGGATGCTGGAAAAACATTAATCAAGTTTCCATTGGGCCTATGGAGTCAACAACACCTCAGTAAACAATGATACTGCCTTTACATAGAAGTCAGGGCATTCAGCATTTGAGTATTCAGAACATAACACATATGGAACCACAGCTCATAAATGCATACAGGAAATCAGAGCACAATCAGTGAATTCTGAGTGATTATACATCTATGCAACTGTAAAAGACATTAAGGAAAGGATAAAATCACACATTCTGAACATAGAAATCCTTCATGAATCCTGAGAAGTAAAGCAGCCAAATTATATTACTGAAACTCTGTCTTTACATAAGCCAAAACAATGCTCTGTCATAAAGTTTTCCAACCTCTATTACCTTTCTGTTTCAGCTATATATAGAGCTATTATTCTAACTGAGGTTCCTCCTCCAGCGTGAGGGGAACTCCAATTCTGCCTATGATGACACCTACTAACACTTTAACTAACTAATAAATACAACTGACTACTAATTGACAGCTCTGGAATCCTAAAACAATTTAGATTCTAATTCTACTAAATCTTCTAGACTTCTAAATCAAATAGGACTCTAATTCCATAACAGCCTTGGTCTACAATCATTTTCGTTCTCTGACATCTGGTTCCCTTCTGGCGGTGGTTGTGATGGACCTTTAATGTTTCTTGTTGCTCTTCGATATCACATGTTTTCCAATGCCCTGAAACATAGGAAACTGCCCCTGTTTGTCGGTCCTCAGTTTGCCTCAAAATGTTCGAATCCAAAGAAGCATGCCTTTTATCTTTGATTACCCAAATAGAACAGATTGCCACGTCCATGACGTGCTGTAAGCCTTTCCCATGTACCTGTGTGCTGCCAAAACCTTTCAAAAAGATTTGCTGCTTTGTCAATCATAATTGGTCAACTGAATTGTAACATGCAGCTGCAGCAGTTTCGTAGCGCGCTACGAAACTGTTGTGTAATTTCAAAAACGCAGTCTTCCTTTCATAGCTAAATAATCGCCAGTGTCCATGGCTTAAGCACCTTACTCCCTTGATCGTTTTGAAAAGATTTGCTTGCAACTTTTCAAGAAACAGATATTTCTCCTGAGGAATAGATGTAATGACACCAATAACACCATTCACTGTTCCAAATATAACTGTATGAATCTGGCTACAAGAACATTATTCAGAACTGAACCCTGCCCTAGAAGCATGCCATTTGGTGTAATATTGAAGTCATTTGTAGCTCGAGTGACAACTCGAAGGTACTCAGATATGTTATTGAAATAGCCCTGTAGATAAGAGTCTCTTGGAAGTACCACTTGTTGCTCTAAACCTGGTTTAAGCCTTGTAGTTAATGCAATGCTTGCAAAAGCAAAACCATTGAACACCAATAGGACTGCAACTTTCACTGCTGGTATGCTTAGTACAGGTGCATGGATATTCTTCATGTACTACACCAAAAGGCCAGGTTTTTGGTGCCTCCTGCCCAAATTATCATGTTCAAGTTCAGTTGTTGATGGACTAACTCTAATGCAAGGAAAGCAATCAACTCTGTTTCCTTCTGTTCTTATCAAATCAAATGTCATAAGAGGAACAAATGTAGTCACTTGCAGTAAGAAGTACCGAAAGCTCCAAGTACCGAAAGGAGAACAATAATAACCCCTGACAAACCAAGTAACACCTTCGATGAAACATAAAGAAGTGAAAAGTGTGGTGAAATATCACCCAGTGTCACTGATATGTAGGCAAACATGACAATGTAGCTGATCAATATGATTACAACATCAGCAGTACTCTCCCTCTTAAGTTCTTCCTGCACAAAACTTTCTGCAGAAATTGCAAGAGTTAGATTGTGCAATTTTGCCATTGGAATAAGCTCTTCTTTCACTACAAAATTTGGAGGTTTGACCTCATTACAGATGGCATTTCCATAATGCAAAAATAGCAACCATCTTATTCAAGCTTACTCTGTCCAAATCACTAATAATCTCTTCACACTTGATAATGTGACGCATAAAGTTATCAGCGTATAGCTTTGAAGACTTTGATTCAACAACATGAACAATATTCTCATCAATATAAAAGTCAACATCCGCATTTGATATAATTCTTCCATCATGATCAATTGCATGAGTCTTATGCTTGTTTGTCATAAGAGTTGTCCTTAAGGTAGACTCATCAACGTCCATAAAATTCGCAAGCTTTTCCATTGAGATGGATGTATACAACTTCAAGAAGCTCCGTAGACCTGACAAAAGCTGTTGCTGTCTTACTTCTGATGAGAACAACTTCAACTGAAGCCTCTATGCATCCTGGTTATAATTTACAAGAGCTTCATCATAGTTTGGTATTGTAGGAGTAATAAATTTAGGACAGGCATATGAAAAAAAATTCGTCATACACAGCCTCATCACTTCTCTGCATTCTTGCCATCTTCTCTCCATACTTCTCTTTCAGCTGATTGTTCACATTTTCCTCAACAAGCTTTATTTGTGGACAGATAGAGAGGCATATAGCCAATAGAGCATACATCTGTTCATTTTTCTTCAGAATTTGGTCAAACTGTGGAGACTTTTGATGGAACTGTTTGGTCTTTATTATATACAACAGAACTTGATTGAAGGCCCGTATTGCCTCAACATACCTTCTCAACATAAGGTTGGCGAATCCATAATGATAAATAGTTGTGATATGGCTTCCAATCACTGAATTGTAGACACCTGTCTGGTTAACATCTATGTACTCATATTCAACCCCTGGAACTTTATCGGTTCCCTTCCACTCTGACTTACAAACTGCAGAGTTGTATCCAATAGACCTCAAATGCTTCACAATCAACTTCTTGATACAAATAGCCTTGCAAATCCCTTCCCTTGAGGAATGAAAATCAATTTTATTGGACAGAATGAGAGCTTGTATCACAGAGAGCAAATCCTACTCGGATGGCATCACCAAAGTATTCAGGCCCTTAATACTTTCTACAGCAATTGTGACATCCCGTCTTTCAAGCAACCACACAGGCATCTATAAAAATGGTGAAGGTGCTTCTTCAAAATGGATTTTAAATAATTGATAGGAACAAACTGTACCATATCCTCAATAAACTTTGCTTTCACTCCAAGTCCTCTAGAACTACTGGAAGTGAACCATTATCCATAGTATCCTGAATGCTTTTTTCTGCTTCTTTGAAATGCTGCTCAAGCAAGATTCTAATTGAATCTCTAAAATGTGAAGCTTCAGCAGGTTGGAACCACTTTCTACCAAACCTATCCAAATTTGTCTTTCTTAGTCTGGGCGGGGCTACTTCAATGAAACGTTGCATGAAGAAAAGAACAAACAAACCACAATCGTAATCATTCTCCTGCTGAGGTACCTGAATTTTCTTCTCTTGAATATTGCGTGGCAAATCTTTCCATATTTTCTCTGCAATTGGAACTTGTACAGGGATATCGGCCTGATTTAAATGTTCCCATTCAGCTTTCAAGTAGCTCCAAATATTTTCAAAGATGGTCCGACTAGTATGTAAACCCAATGAGTCCAAATGAAGAATAATGGGACCATCTTCATCTTCTCTAGCAGGAATACTGATAATTGCCAAACTCCAATACTGACAAGCATGAATTGGCAAAAAGATATACGCTTTCTCAAATATGTTTACTCCTTTAAACCATCTCCGAAACTTTGCAAAGGAATTCCCATCTTCTTGCTTACACTTAGAATCCAAAGCTTCCTCGAGTTTACTATAAAAGAAAGTGTTAAAGAAGTGATAGTCATTCTTGTGCTCAGTACGTAGAAATTCAGATCTTTGGAGGTACTGTATGTAGAAGTTCATAATTGCTGAAGACACAAATTGTAATGGAGCCAGGCATTCCATGTTAGAGAGACAAATTTCAACAGATTCTGGATGATCTCTTTCAGGGTAGTAAATTCGGATGTCCTTTTTCCGTCTTGCAGATATTCTACGGGCCTCATACTGCCTCTTTGGTTTCTCATCATCTTCATTCAAAACAACTATAACCTTCGTCATTGAACTTTCTGGTGTAAAAGAGAAGCACTCTTTTGCTGAACTTGGTGTAGCATAAGTTGAATCTGCCACCCCTTGTCCATCTGTTCGACTGCAGCCATTCTCTTCAATAATAGGAGAAAACTGAGAAGATCCCAATTGATTACTTCTGGTACTCATATATGTCAACTTCCCTTGATTGCTGCAACTACTGCTAGAACTAGAAGAAACAGACTTCTTCGGAGAGAAACTACTGTTTCTGATTTGTCTATCATGCGAACTTTGCTGATCATTTCCAGAATTGCCAAAGCGTATTTTTAAATGTTGAGGACTTCCAAGACAACAGAGCCCATTCTTCCCAGAAGTCATACTGCCAGATTGATAACAAATCGAAACCAGAATCAGAAGTTTCAGTCTTAATAGAGAATTTTCAAATTTGGTTTTGGATGGAAATCTCGATTTGAATAGTACAGGCAAGAATCAAATTTGAAGGCTACAGAACACGTGTCAATACCGACATGTAAGACCTTACACATGCTATCCCCGTAAAATCTTTGTAGAAAATATGACATCTGGGGTGAGATGTGCTATGGATCAGCATGAATTCCCCATTTCGTAGCGCAGTTAGTGCAAAATCGGTGTTTTCCGCTACGAAATAACCTAAACTAAGGTTTCTGCGCTATGAACTTTGAAATAGGATTGGCATATGGAGCTTAGGTGCGGTGTGAGACCAGTGATGGACTACAACAGAGAATTGACCCCATTTGACATACTAACAAGACTCTTAACAAGACTCTAAGCAAGATGAAAAGACTAGGCCCAAAACTGACACCAACCTTTTGACAAATTTAAAAAATTGATGTTCAGAATTTAAACTATTTTTTCTTGAGTGATAACAGGTGGCTCCACTTGGGATAGTGTGCCCTTGTGGTACACTAAGAACATGCAGGTCTAATGCTTTGTCCTCTTTATGAAAAACATAGATTTTCTTGATAAACATCCCTTCAAGCTTCTTGGGCCTTCACCTCGGGCTTAAGCTTGATGATGACTGTAGGAGAAAGAATCTACATCTACTGAAAAATGCTCAGTTGACCTTGAGCTTATTTGCAATTTCCTACCTACCTACCCTATCAATTCAAACTTCTTTCAGCTCAATCAATGTGAAATTTCCAATGTAGCCAATCATTTGTCTTGTCTGATGTTTGATTTCTTTGACTGCATCGGAGTTCAGAGCCACTATGATATTGTGATGACCACTGCCACTGAAATTGCCTCTGACCTTCATAGAAAAACTGAAACACTGGAGAGTAAAACTCTTCCATATATTTGGCTATAGGATCCCAGAATACATGATCAGCTTGATGATTCTTGTAACTTTCAAGTTGTGCAAGTTGATCTTCAACAATAGTGTACACTTCCTCAATCGTGAAAGAGAAAGGAAGCAACACTCTCTCCTTGTGTTCTGCCATAAAAAGCTTCTGAAAATAATGATCATGATTATGAAGACTATATGCCTGAATTTGACCTTGTAAACCTTTAATGTCTTTCTCAATGTCATTAGCAACTTCATTCAAAAATTTCATCTTATCCTCTGCCTTACACTCAAATGATTTTAGATACGAGGACAAGGATAAAGAAAAATTTTCATCTGTTTCTCCATTACAATGATCATTATTCCATTGTTTGAAACCTTGAATTGAAGGAGATTTTGCCACCAACTCTGATCTATCTATCCATTCCTCCAAAAACATAAACCAAAAGTCTTCAAATGACTTGATGGATTTAGCAGGAAAGCTTTCAATCCACCGTTTACATTTCCCTTGAAGTGAATCATAGAACAACATAATGTAAACATCCTCATGTTTAACTCTAAGAAGCTCAGTAAAATCACATAAATCTGATATATGCTTCAAAGTTAAACTCAAATCTTCTCCATTGAATTTGGGACCATTCCTTAGAAAATATGCATCCTTGGGAAAATGATTTGGGAAACCATGAATTCCTGAAAAATTTATGCATGCATACCTTGAAATAAGAATGGTAGCATCTGGGTCCTTCATAACTCCAGTGGAATCACCATGAATGTATGAATTTTGAATTCTTCAACAATGGAGTCTCCAAGGTAGATTTGCAGCCTCAAAAAGTCTTCTGAGCTCCTGCTACCTTCAGAAGTTCAGCCTCTTGATTTCGGGAATGATTAATCTTCAGGCTCCCGGCAGATGCACCAAAATGTTATCTCAAAATCAGGCCCTAGAAGGCTGCTGACCAGGAAGACTTCAAGTAACTATTTCAGACCTACTTTAGGTTGAGGCTTAGCCTCCTCAACTTGAGAGGGCTCTCTCTAAATGGGTTAATGATTTTTACTTAAGATAAGATGGCTAACTCTTTGTGATATATCTGTGATAAATATGGATGCTGGAAAAACATTAATCAAGTTTCCATTGGGCCTATGGAGTCAACAACACCTCAGCAAACAATGATACTGCCTTTACATAGAAGTCAGGGCATTCAGCATTTGAGTATTCAGAACATAACACATATGGAACCACAGCTCATAAATGCATACAAGAAATCAGAGCACAATCAGTGAATTCTGAGTGATTATACATCTATGCAACTGTAAAAGACATTAAGGAAAGGATAAAATCACACATTCTGAACATAGAAATCCTTCATGAATCCTGAGAAGTAAAGCAGCCAAATTATATTACTGAAACTCTGTCTTTACATAAGCCAAAACAATGCTCTGTCATAAAGTTTTCCAACCTCTATTACCTTTCTGTTTCAGCTATATATAGAGCTCTTATTCTAACTGTGGTTCCTCCTCCAGCATGAGGGGAACTCCAATTCTGCCTATGATGACACCTACTAACACTTTAACTAACTAATAAATACAACTGACTACTAATTGACAGCTCTGGAATCCTAAAACAATTTAGATTCTAATTCTACTAAATCTTCTAGACTTCTAAATCAAATAGGACTCTAATTCCATAACAGCCTTGGTCTACAATCATTTTCTTTCTCTGACATCTGGTTCCCTTCTGGCGGTGGTTGTGATGGACCTTTAATGTTTCTTGTTGCTCTTCGATATCACATGTTTTCCAATGCCCTGAAACATAGGAAACTGCCCCTGTTTGTCGGTCCTCGGTTTGCCTCAAAATGTTCGAATCCAAAGAAGCATGCCTTTTATCTTTGGTTACACAAATAGAACAGATTGCCAAGTCCATGATGTGCTGTAAGCCTTTCCCATGTACCTGTGTGCTGCCAAAACCTTTCAAAAATATTTGCTGCTTTGTCAATCATAATTGGTCAACTGAATTGTAACATGCAGCTACAGCAGTTTCGTAGCGCGCTACGAAACTGTTGTGTAATTTCAAAAACACAGTCTTCCTTTCATAGCTAAATAATCGCCAGTGTCCATGGCTTAAGCACCTTACTCCCTTGATCATTTTGAAAAGATTTGCTTGCAACTTTTCAAGAAACAGATATTTCTCCTGAGGAATAGATGTAATGACACCAATAACACCATTCACTGTTCCAAATATAACTGTATGAATCTGGCTACAAGAACATTATTCAGAACTGAACCCTGCCCTACAAGCATGCCATTTGGTGTAATATTGAAGTCATTTGTAGCTCGAGTGACAACTCGAAGGTACTCAGATATGTTATTGAAATAGCCCTGTAGATAAGAGTCTCTTGGAAGTACCACTTGTTGCTCTAAACCTGGTTTAAGCCTTGTAGTTAATGCAATGCTTGCAAAAGCAAAACCATTGAACACCAATAGGACTGCAACTTTCACTGCTGGTATGCTTAGTACAGGTGCATGGATATTCTTCATGCACTGCACCAAAAGGCTAGGTTTTTGGTGCCTCCTGCCCAAATTATCATGTTCAAGTTCAGTTGTTGATGGACTAACTCTAATGCAACGAAGGCAATCAACTCTGTTTCCTTCTGTTCTTATCAAATCAAATGTCATAAGAGGAACAAATGCAGTCACTTGCAGTAAGAAGTACCGAAAGCTCCAAGTACCGAAAGGACAACAATAATAACCCCTGACAAACCAAGTAACACCTTCGATGAAACATAAAGAAGTGAAAAGTGTGGTGAAATATCACCCAGTGTCACTGATATGTAGGCAAACATGACAATGTAGCTGATCAATATGATTACAACATCAGCAGTGCTCTCCCTCTTAAGTTCTTCCTGCACAGAACTTTCTGCAGAAATTGCAAGAGTTAGATTGTGCAATTTTGCCATTGGAATAAGCTCTTCTTTCACTACAAAATTTGGATGTTTGACCTCATTACAGCTGGCATTTCCATAATGCAAAAACAGCAACCATCTTATTCAAGCTTACTCTGTCCAAATCACTAATAATCTCTTCACACTTGATAATGTAACGCATAAAGTTATCAGCGTATAGATTTGAAGACTTTGATTCAACAACATGAACAATATTCTCATCAATATAAAAGTCAACATCCGCATTTGATATAATTCTTCCATCATGATCAATTGCATGAGTCTTATGCTTGTTTTTCATAAGAGTTGTCCTTAAGGTAGACTCATCAACGTCCATAAAATTCGCAAGCTTTTCCATTGAGATGGATGTATACAACTTCAAGAAGCTCCGTCGACCTGACAAAAGCTGTTGCTGTCTTACTTCTGATGAGAACAGCTTCAACTGAAGCCTCTATGCATCCTGGTTATAATTTACAAGAGCTTCATCATAGTTTGGTACTGTAGGAGTAATAAATTTAGGACAGGCATATGAAAAAAAATTCGTCATACACAGCCTCATCACTTCTCTGCATTCTTGCCATCTTCTCTCCATACTTCTCTTTCAGCTGATTGTTCACATTTTCCTCAACAAGCTTCATTTGTGGACAGATAGAGAGGCATATAGCCAATAGAGCATACATCTGTTCATTTTTCTTCAGAATTTGGTCAAACTGTGGAGACTTTTGATGGAACTGTTTGGTCTTTATTATATACAACAGAACTTGATTGAAGGCCCGTATTGCCTCAACATACCTTCTCAACATAAGGTTGGCGAATCCATAATGATAAATAGTTGTGATATGGCTTCCAATCACTGAATTGTAGACACCTGTCTGGTTAACATCTATGTACTCATATTCAACCCCTGGAACTTTATCGGTTCCCTTCCACCCTGACTTACAAACTGCAGAGTTGTATCCAATAGACCTCAAATGCTTCACAATCAACTTCTTGATACAAATAGCCTTGCAAATCCCTTCCCTTGAGGAATGAAAATCAATTTTATTGGACAAAATGAGAGCTTGTATCACAGAGAGCAAATCCTACTCGGATGGCATCACCAAAGTATTCAGGCCCTTAATACTTTCTACAGCAATTTTGACATCCCGTCTTTCAAGCCACCACACAGGCATCTATAAAAATGGTGAAGGTGCTTCTTCAAAATGGATTTTAAAGAATTGATAGGAACATCCTGTACCATATCCTCAATAAACTTTGCTTTCACTCCAAGTCCTCTAGAACTACTGGAAGTGAACCATTATCCATAGTATCCTGAATGCTTTTTTCTGCTTCTTTGAAATGCTGCTCAAGCAAGATTCTACTTGAATCTCTCAAATGTGAAGCTTCAGCAGGTTGGAACCACTTTCTACCAAACCTATCCAAATTTGTCTTTCTTAGTCTTGGCGGGGCTACTTCAATGAAACGTTGCATGAAGAAAAGAACAAACAAACCACAATCGTAATCATTTTCCTGCTGAGGTACCTGAATTTTCTTCTCTTGAATATTGCGTGGCAAATCTTTCCATATTTTCTCTGCAATTGGAACTTGTACAGGGATATCGGCCTGATTTAAATGTTCCCATTCAGCTTTCAAGTAGCTCCAAATATTTTCAAAGATGGTCCGACTAGTATGTAAACCCAATGAGTCCAAATGAAGAATAATGGGACCATCTTCATCTTCTCTAGCAGGAATACTGATAATTGCCAAACTCCAATGCTGACAAGCATGAATTGGCAAAAAGATATACGCTTTCTCAAATATGTTTACTCCTTTAAACCATCTCCGAAACTTTGCAAAGGAATTCCCATCTTCTTGCTTACACTTAGAATCCAAAGCTTCCTCGAGTTTACTATAAAAGAAAGTGTTAAAGAAGTGATAGTCATTCTTGTGCTCAGTATGTAGAAATTCAGATCTTTTGAGGTACTGTATGTAGAAGTTCATAATTGCTGAAGACACAAATTGTAATGGAGTCAGGCATTCCATGTCAGAGAGACAAATTTCAACAGATTCTGGATGGTCTCTTTCAGGGTAGTAAATTCGGATGTCCTTTTTCCGTCTTGCAGATATTCTACGGGCCTCATACTGCCTCTTTGGTTTCTCATCATCTTCATTCAAAACAACTATAACCTTCTTCATTGAACTTTCTGGTGTAAAAGAGAAGCACTCTTTTGCTGAACTTGGTGTAGCATAAGTTGAATCTACCACCCCTTGTCCATCTGTTCGACTGCAGCCATTCTCTTCAATAATAGGAGAAAACTAAGAAGATCCCAATTGATTACTTTTGGTACTCATATATGTCAACTTCCCTTGATTGCTGCAACTACTGCTAGAACTAGAAGAAACAGACTTCTTCGGAGAGCAACTACTATTTCTGATTTGTCTATCATGCGAACTTTGCTGATCATTTCCAGAATTGCCAAAGAGTATTTTTAAATGTTGAGGACTTCCAAGACAACAGAGCCCATTCTTCCCAGAAGTCATACTCCCAGATTGATCACAAATCGAAACCAGAATCAGAAGTTTCGGTCTTAATAGAGAATTTTCAAATTTGGTTTTGGATGGAAATCTCGATTTGAATAGTACAGGCAAGAATCAAATTTGAAGGCTACAGAACACGTGTCAAGACCGACATGTAAGACCTTACACATGCTATCCCCGTAAAATCTTTGCAGAAAATATGACAGCTGGGGTGAGATGTGCTATGGATCAGCATGAATTCCCCATTTCGTAGCGCAGTTAGTACAAAATCGGTGTTTTCCGCTACGAAATAACCTAAACTAAGGTTTCTGCGCTATGAACTTTGAAATAGGATTGGCATATCGAGCTTAGGTGCGCTATGAGACCAGTGATGGACTACAACAGAGAATTGACCCCATTTGACATACTAACAAGATTCTTAACAAGACTCTAAGCAAGATGAAAAGACTAGGCCCAAAACTGACACCAACCTTTTGACAAATTTAAAAAATTGATGTTCAGAATTTAAACTATTTTTTCTTGAGTTATAACAGGTGGCTCCGCTTGGGATAGTGTGCCCTTGTGCTACACTAAGAACATGCAGGTCCAGTGCTTTGTCCTCTTTATGAAAAACATAGATTTGCTTGACAAACATCCCTTCAAGCTTCTTGGGCCTTCACCTCGGGCTTAAGCTTGATGATGACTGTAGGAGAAAGAATCTACATCTACTGAAAAATGCTCAGTTGACCTTGAGCTTATTTGCAATTTCCTACCTACCTACCCTATCAATTCAAACTTCTTTCAGCTCAATCAATGTGAAATTTCCAATGTAGCCAATCATTTGTCTTGTCTGATGTTTGATTTCATTGACTGCATCGGAGTTCAGAGCCACTATGATATTGTGATGACCACTGCCACTGAAATTGCCTCTGATCTTCATAGAAAAGCTAAAACACTGGAGAGTAAAACTCTTCCATATATTTGGCTATAGGATCCCAGAATACATGATCAGCTTCATGATTCTTGTAACTTTCAGGTTGTGCAAGCTGATCTTCAACAACAGTGTACACTTCCTCAATCGTGAAAGAGAAAGGAAGCAACACTCTCTCCTTGTGTTCTGCCATAAAAAGCTTCTGAAAGTAATGATCATGATTATGAAGACTATATGCCTGAATTTGACCTTGTAAACCTTCAATGTCTTTCTCAATGTCATTAGCAACTTCATTCAAAAATTTCATCTTATCCTCTGCCTTACACTCAAATGATTTTAGATACGAGGACAAGGACAAAGAAAAATTTTCATCTGTTTCTCCATTACTATGATCATTATTCCATTGTTTGAAACCTTGAATTGAAGGAGATTTTTCCACCAACTCTGATCTATCTATCCATTCCTCCAAAAACATAAACCAAAAGTCTTCAAATGACTTGATGGATTTAGCAGGAAAGCTTTCAATCCACCGTTTACATTTCCCTTGAAGTGAATCATAGAACAACATAATGCAAACATCCTCATGTTTAACTCTAAGAAGCTCAGTAAAATCACAGAAATCTGATATATGCTTCAAAGTTAAACTCGAATATTCTCCATTGAATTTGGGACCATTCCTTAGAAAATATGCATCCTTGGGAAAATGATTTGGGAAACCATGAATTCCTGAAAAATTTATGCATGCATACCTTGAAATAAGAATGGTAGCATCTGGGTCCTTCATAACTCCAGTGGAATCACCATGAATGTATGAATTTTGAATTCTTCAACAATGGAGTCGCCAAGGTAGATTTGCATCCTCAAAAAGTCTTCTGAGCTCCTGCTACCTTCAGAAGTTCAGCCTCTTGATTTCGGGAATGATTAATCTTCAGGCTCCCGGCAGACGCACCAAAATGTTATCTCAAAATCAGGCCCTGGAAGGCTGCTGACCAGGAAGACTTCAAGTAACTATTTCAGACCTACTTTAGGTTGAGGCTTAGCCTCCTCAACCTGAGAGGGCTCTCTCTAAATGGGTTAATGATTTTTACTTAAGATAAGATGGCTAACTCTTTGTGATATGTCTGTGATAAATATGGATGCTGGAAAAACATTAATCAAGTTTCCATTGGGCCTATGGAGTCAACAACACCTCAGTAAACAATGATATTGCCTTTACATAGAAGTCAGGGCATTCAGCATTTGAGTATTCAGAACATAACACATATGGAACCACGGCTCATAAATACATACAGGAAATCAGAGCACAATCAGTGAATTCTGAGTGATTATACATCTATGCAACTGTAAAAGACATTAAGGAAAGGATAAAATCACACATTCTGAACATAGAAATCCTTCATGAATCCTGAGAAGTAAAGCAGCCAAATTATATTACTGAAACTCTGTCTTTACATAAGCCAAAACAATGCTCTGTCATAAAGTTTTCCAACCTCTATTACCTTTCTGTTTCAGCTATATATAGAGCTCTTATTCTAACTGAGGTTCCTCCTCCAGCATGAGGGGAACTCCAATTCTGCCTATGATGACACCTACTAACACTTTAACTAACTAATAAATACAACTGACTACTAATTGACAGCTCTGGAATCCTAAAACAATTTAGATTCTAATTCTACTAAATCTTCTAGACTTCTAAATCAAATAGGACTCTAATTCCATAACAGCCTTGGTCTACAATCATTTTCGTTCTCTAACATCTGGTTCCCTTCTGGCGATGGTTGTGATGGACCTTTAATGTTTCTTGTTGCTCTTCGATATCACATGTTTTCCAATGCCCTGAAACATAGGAAACTGCCCCTGTTTGTCGGTCCTCGGTTTGCCTCAAAATGTTCGAATCCAAAGAAGCATGCCTTTTATCTTTGATTACCCTAATAGAATAGATTGCCACGTCCATGATGTGCTGTAAGCCTTTCCCGTGTACCTGTGTGCTGCCAAAACCTTTCAAAAAGATTTGCTGCTTTGTCAATCATAATTGGTCAACTGAATTGTAACATGCAGCTACAGCAGTTTCGTAGCGCGCTACGAAACTGTTGTGTAATTTCAAAAACACAGTCTTCCTTTCATAGCTAAATAATCGCCAGTGTCCATGGCTTAAGCACCTTACTCCCTTGATCGTTTTGAAAAGATTTGCTTGCAACTTTTCAAGAAACAGATATTTCTCCTGAGGAATAGATGTAATGACACCAATAACACCATTCACTGTTCCAAATATAACTGTATGAATCTGGCTACAAGAACATTATTCAGAACTGAACCCTGCCCTAGAAGCATGCCATTTGGTGTAATATTGAAGTCATTTGTAGCTCGAGTGACAACTCGAAGGTACTCAGATATGTTATTGAAATAGCCCTGTAGATAAGCGTCTCTTGGAAGTACCACTTGTTGCTCTAAACCTGGTTTAAGCCTTGTAGTTAATGCAATGCTTGCAAAAGCAAAACCATTGAACACCAATAGGACTGCAACTTTCACTGCTTGTATGCTTAGTACAGGTGCATGGATATTCTTCATGTACTGCACCAAAAGGCCAGGTTTTTGGTGCCTCCTGCCCAAATTATCATGTTCAAGTTCAGTTGTTGATGGACTAACTCTAATGCAAGGAAAGCAATCAACTCTGTTTCCTTTTGTTCTTATCAAATCAAATGTCATAAGAGGAACAAATGCAGTCACTTGCAGTAAGAAGTACCGAAAGGACAACAATAATAACCCCTGACAAACCAAGTAACACCTTCGATGAAACATAAAGAAGTGAAAAGTGTGGTGAAATATCACCCAGTGTCACTGATATGTAGGCAAACATGACAATGTAGCTGATCAATATGATTACAACATCAGCAGTGCTCTCCCTCTTAAGTTCTTCCTGCACAAAACTTTCTGCAGAAATTGCAAGAGTTAGATTGTGCAATTTTGCCATTGGAATAAGCTCTTCTTTCACTACAAAATTTGGATGTTTGACCTCATTACAGCTGGCATTTCCATAATGCAAAAACAGCAACCATCTTATTCAAGCTTACTCTGTCCAAATCACTAATAATCTCTTCACACTTGATAATGTGACGCATAAAGTTATCAGCGTATAGCTTTGAAGACTTTGATTCAACAACATGAACAATATTCTCATCAATATAAAAGTCAACATGCGCATTTGATATAATTCTTCCATCATGATCAATTGCATGAGTCTTATGCTTGTTTGTCATAAGAGTTGTCCTTAAGGTAGACTCATCAACGTCCATAAAATTCGCAAGCTTTTCCATTGAGATGGATGTATACAACTTCAAGAAGCTCCGTAGACCTGACAAAAGCTGTTGCTGTCTTACTTCTGATGAGAACAGCTTCAACTGAAGCCTCTATGCATCCTGGTTATAATTTACAAGAGCTTCATCATAGTTTGGTACTGTAGGAGTAATAAATTTAGGACAGGCATATGAAAAAAAATCCATCATACACAGCCTCATCACTTCTCTGCATTCTTGCCATCTTCTCTCCATACTTCTCTTTCAGCTGATTGTTCACATTTTCCTCAACAAGCTTCATTTGTGGACAGATAGAGAGGCATATAGCCCATAGAGCATACATCTGTTCATTTTTCTTCAGAATTTGGTCAAACTGTGGGGACTTTTGATGGAACTGTTTGGTCTTTATTATATACAACAGAACTTGATTGAAGGCCCGTATTGCCTCAACATACCTTCTCAACATAAGGTTGGCAAATCCATAATGATAAATAGTTGTGATATGGCTTCCAATCACTGAATTGTAGACACCTGTCTGGTTAACATCTATGTACTCATATTCAACCCCCGGAACTTTATCGGTTCACTTCCACTCTGACTTACAAACTGTAGAGTTGTATCCAATAGACCTCAAATGCTTCACAATCAAATTCTTGATACAAATAGCCTTGCAAATCCCTTCCCTTGAGGAATGAAAATCAATTTTATTGGACAGAATGAGAGCTTGTATCACAGAGAGCAAATCCTACTCGGATGGCATCATCAAAGTATTCAGGCCCTTAATACTTTCTACAACAATTTTGACATCCCGTCTTTCAAGCCACCACACAGGCATCTATAAAAATGGTGAAGGTGCTTCTTCAAAATGGATTTTAAAGAATTGATAGGAACATCTTGTACCATATCCTCAATAAACTTTGCTTTCACTCCAAGTCCTCTAGAACTACTGGAAGTGAACCATTATCCATAGTATCCTGAATGCTTTTTTCTGCTTCTTTGAAATGCTGCTCAAGAAAGATTCTAATTGAATCTCCCAAATGTGAAGCTTCAGCAGGTTGGAACCACTTTCTACCAAACCTATCCAAATTTGTCTTTCTTAGTCTTGGTAGGGCTAATTCAATGAAATGTTGCATGAAGAAAAGAACAAACAAACCACAATCATAATCATTTTCCTGCTGAGGTACCTGAATTTTCTTCTCTTGAATATTGTGTGGCAAATCTTTCCATATTTTCTCTGCAATTGGAACTTGTACAGGGATATCGGCCTGATTTAAATGTTCCCATTCAGCTTTCAAGTAGCTCCAAATATTTTCAAAGATGGTCCGACTAGTATGTAAACCCAATGAGTCCAAATGAAGAATAATGGGACCATCTTCATCTTCTCTAGCAGGAATACTGATAATTGCCAAACTCCAATGCTGACAAGCATGAATTGGCAAAAAGATATACGCTTTCTAAAATATGTTTACTCCTTTAAACCATCTCCGAAACTTTGCAAAGGAATTCCCATCTTCTTGCTTACACTTAGAATCCAAAGCTTCCTCGAGTTTACTATAAAAGAAAGTGTTAAATAAGTGATAGTCATTCTTGTGCTCAGTACGTAGAAATTCAGATCTTTGGAGGTACTGTATGTAGAAGTTCATAATTGCTGAAGACACAAATTGTAATGGAGCCAGGCATTCCATGTCAGAGAGACAAATTTCAACAGATTCTGGATGGTCTCTTTCAGGGTAGTAAATTCGGATGTCCTTTTTCCGTCTTGCAGATATTCTACGGGCCTCATACTGCCTCTTTGGTTTCTCATCATCTTCATTCAAAACAACTATAACCTTCTTCATTGAACTTTCTGGTGTAAAAGAGAAGCACTCTTTTGCTGAACTTGGTGTAGCATAAGTTGAATCTGCCACCCCTTGTCCATCTGTTCGACTGCAGCCATTCTCTTCAATAATAGGATAAAACTGAGAAGATCCCAATTGATTACTTCTGGTACTCATATATGTCAACTTCCCTTGATTGCTGCAACTACTGCTAGAACTAGAAGAAACAGACTTCTTCGGAGAGCAACTACTGTTTCTGATTTGTCTATCATGCGAACTTTGCTGATCATTTCCAGAATTGCCAAAGCATATTTTTAAATGTTGAGGACTTCCAAGACAACAGAGCCCATTCTTCCCAGAAGTCATACTGCCAGATTGATCACAAATCGAAACCAGAATCAGAAGTTTCGGTCTTAATAGAGAATTTTCAAATTTGGTTTTGGATGGAAATCTCGATTTGAATAGTACAGGCAAGAATCAAATTTGAAGGCTACAGAACACATGTCAAGACCGACATGTAAGACCTTACACATGCTATCCCCGTAAAATCTTTGCAGAAAATATGACAGCTGGGGTGAGATGTGCTATGGATCAGCATGAATTCCCCATTTCGTAGCGCAGTTAGTGCAAAATCGGTGTTTTCCGCTACGAAATAACCTAAACTAAGGTTTCTGCGCTATGAACTTTGAAATAGGATTGGCATATGGAGCTTAGGTGCGGTGTGAGACCAGTGATGGACTACAACAGAGAATTGACCCCATTTGACATACTAACAAGACTCTTAACAAGACTCTAAGCAAGATGAAAAGACTAGGCCCAAAACTGACACCAACCTTTTGACAAATTTAGAAAATTGATGTTCAGAATTTAAACTATTTTTTCTTGAGTGATAACAGGTGGCTCCACTTGGGATAGTGTGCCCTTGTGGTACACTAAGAACATGCAGGTCCAGTGCTTTGTCCTCTTTATGAAAAACATAGATTTGCTTGACAAACATCCCTTCAAGCTTCTTGGGCCTTCACCTCGGGCTTAAGCTTGATGATGACTGTAGGAGAAAGAATCTACATCTACTGAAAAATGCTCATTTGACCTTGAGCTTATTTGCAATTTCCTACCTACCTACCCTATCAATTCAAACTTCTTTCAGCTCAATCAATGTGAAATTTCCAATGTAGCCAATCATTTGTCTTGTCTGACGTTTGATTTCTTTGACTGCATCGGAGTTCAGAGCCACTATGATATTGTGATGACCACTGCCACTGAAATTGCCTCTGATCTTCATAGAAAAACTGAAACACTGGAGAGTAAAACTCTTCCATATATTTGGCTATAGGGTCCGAGAATACATGATCAGCTTGATGATTCTTGTAACTTTCAGGTTGTGCAAGCTGATCTTCAACAACAGTGTACACTTCCTCAATCGTGAAAGAGAAAGGAAGCAACACTCTCTCCTTGTGTTCTGCCATGGAAATGCGAGCTGTAATGAGGTCAAACATCCAAATTTTGTAGTGAAAGAAGAGCTTATTCCAATGGCAAAATTGCACAATCTAACTCTTGCAATTTCTGCAGAAAGTTCTGTGCAGGAAGAACTTAAGAGGGAGAGCACTGCTGATGTTGTAATCATATTGATCAGCTACATGGTCATGTTTGCCTACATATCAGTGACACTGGGTGATATTTCACCACACTTTTCACTTCTTTATGTTTCATCGAAGGTGTTACTTGGTTTGTCAGGGGTTATTATTGTTGTCCTTTCGGTACTTGGAGCTTTCGGTACTTCTTACTACAAGTGACTGCATTTGTTCCTCTTATGACATTTGATTTGATAAGAACAGAAGGAAACAAAGTTGATTGCTTTCCTTGCATTAGAGTTAGTCCATCAACAACTGAACTTGAACATGATAATTTGGGCAGGAGGCACCAAAAACCTAGCCTTTTGGTGCAGTACATGAAGAATATCCATGCACCTGTACTAAGCATACCAGCAGTGAAAGTTGTAGTCCTATTGGTGTTCAATGGTTTTGCTTTTGCAAGCATTGCATTAACTACAAGGCTTAAACCAGGTTTAGAGCAACAAGTGGTACTTCCAAGAGACTCTTATCTACAGGGCTATTTCAATAACATATCTGAGTACCTTCGAGTTGTCACACGAGCTACAAATGACTTCAATATTACACCAAATGGCATGCTTCTAGGGCAGGGTTCAGTTCTGAATAATGTTCTTGTAGCCAGATTCATACAGTTATATTTGGAACAGTGAATGGTGTTATTGGTGTCATTACATCTATTCCTCAGGAGAAATATCTGTTTCTTGAAAAGTTGCAAGCAAATCTTTTCAAAACGATCAAGGGAGTAAGGTGGTTAAGCCATGGACACTGGCGATTATTTAGCTATGAAAGGAAGACTGTGTTTTTGAAATTACACAACAGTTTCGTAGCGCGCTACGAAACTGCTATAGCTGCATGTTACAATTCAGTTGACCAATTATGATTGACAAAGCAGCAAATCTTTTTGAAAGGTTTTGGCAGCACACAGGTACACGGGAAAGGCTTACAGCACATCATGGACATGGCAATCTGTTCTATTTGGGTAATCAAAGATAAAAGGCATGCTTCTTTGGATTCGAACATTTTGAGGCAAACTGAGGACCGACAAACAGGGGCAGTTTCCTATGTTTCAGGGCATTGGAAAACATGTGATATCGAAGAGCAACAAGAAACATTAAAGGTCCATCACAACCACCGCCAGAAGGGAACCAGATGTCAGATAACGAAAATGATTGTAGACCAAGGCTGTTATGGAATTAGAGTCCTATTTGATTTAGAAATCTAGAAGATTTAGTAGAATTAGAATCTAAATTGTTTTAGGATTCCAGAGCTGTCAATTAGTAGTCAGTTGTATTGATTAGTTAGTTAAAGTGTTAGTAGGTGTCATCATAGGCAGAATTGGAGTTCCCCTCATGCTGGAGGAGGAACCACAGTTAGAATAAGAGCTCTATATATAGCTGAAACAGAAAGGTAATAGAGGTTGGAAAACTTTATGACAGAGCATTGTTTTGGCTTATGTAAAGACAGAGTTTCAGTAATATAATTTGGCTTCTTTACTTCTCAGGATTCATGAAGGATTTCTATGTTCAGAATGTGTGATTTTATCCTTTCCTTAATGTCTTTTACAGTTGCATAGATGTATAATCACTCAGAATTCACTGATTGTGCTCTGATTTCCTGTATGCATTTATGAGCTGTGGTTCCATATGTGTTATGTTCTGAATACTCAAATGCTGAATGCCCTGACTTCTATGTAAAGGCATTATCATTGTTTACTGAGGTGTTGTTGACTCCATAGGCTCAATGGAAACTTGATTAATGTTTTTCCAGCATCCATATTTATCACAGATATATCACAAAGAGTTAGCCATCTTATCTCAAGTAAAAATCATTAACCCATTTAGAGAGAGCCCTCTCAGGTTGAGGAGGCTAAGCCTCAACCTAAAGTAGGTCTGAAATAGTTACTTGAAGTCTTCTTGGTCAGCAGCCTTCCAAGGCCTGATTTTGAGATAACATTTTGGTGCGTCTGCCGGGAGCCTGAAGATTAATCATTCCCGAAATCAAGAGGCTGAACTTCTGAAGGTAGCAGGAGCTCAGAAGACTTTTTGAGGCTGCAAATCTACCTTGGCGACTCCATTGTTGAAGAATTCAAAATTCATACATTCATGGTGATTCCACTGGAGTTATGAAGGACCCAGACGCTACCATTCTTATTTCAAGGTATGCATGCATAAATTTTTCAGGAATTCATGGTTTCCCAAATCATTTTCCCAAGGATGCATATTTTCTAAGGAATGGTCCCAAATTCAATGGAGAAGATTTGAGTTTAACTTTGAAGCATATATCAGATTTCTGTGATTTTACTGAGCTTCTTAGAGTTAAACATGAGGATGTTTGCATTATGTTGTTCTATGATTCACTTCAAGGGAAATGTAAATGGTGGATTGAAAGATTTCCTGCTAAATCCATCAAGTCATTTGAAGACTTTTGGTTTATGTTTTTGGAGGAATGGATAGATAGATCAGAGTTGGTGGCAAAATCTCCTTCAATTCAAGGTTTCAAACAATGGAATAATGATCATAGTAATGGAGAAATAGATGAAAATTTTCTTTGTCCTTGTCCTCGTATCTAAAATCATTTGAGTGTAAGGCAGAGGATAAGATGAAATTTTTGAATGAAGTTGCTAATGACATTGAGAAAGACATTGAAGGTTTACAAGGTCAAATTCAGGCATATAGTCTTCATAATCATGATCATTATTTTCAGAAGATTTTTATGGTAGAACACAAGGAGAGAGTGTTGCTTCCTTTCTCTTTCACGATTGAGGAAGTGTACACTGTTGTTGAAGATCAGTTTGCACAACCTAAAAGTTACAAGAATCATCAAGTTGATCATGTATTCTGGGATCCTATAGCCAAATATATGGAAGAGTTTTACTCTCCAGTGTTTCAGTTTTTCTATGAAGATCAGAGGCAATTTCAGTGGCAGTGGTCATCACAATATCATAGTGGCTCTGAACTCCGATGCAGTCAAAGAAATCAAACATCAGACAAGACAAATGATTGGCTACATTGGAAATTTCACATTGATTGAGCTGAAAGAAGTTTGAATTGATAGGGTAGGTAGGTAGGAAATTGCAAATAAGCTCAAGGTCAACTGAGAATTTTTCAGTAGATGTAGATTCTTTCTCCTACAGTCATCATCAAGCTTAAGTCCGAGGTGAAGGCCCAAGAAGCTTGAAGGGATGTTTGTCAAGCAAATCTATGTTTTTCATAAAGAGGACAAAGCACTGGACCTGCATGTTCTTAGTGTACCACAAGGGCACACTATCCCAAGTGGAGCCACCTGGTGCGTCTGCCGGGAGCCTGAAGATTAATCATTCCCGAAATCAAGAGGCTGAACTTCTGAAGGTAGCAGGAGCTCAAAAGAATTTTTGAGGCTGCAATCTACCTTGGCGACTCCATTGTTGAATAATTCGAAATTCATACATTCATGGTGATTCCACTGGAGTTATGAAGAACCCAGATGCTACCATTCTTATTTCAAGGTATGCATGCATAAATTTTTCAGGAATTCATGGTTTCCCAAATCATTTTCCCAAGGATGCATATTTTCTAAGGAATGGTCCAAAATTCAATGGAGAAGATTTGAGTTTAACTTTGAAGCATATATCAGATTTTTGTGATTTTACAGAGCTTCTTAGACTTAAACATGAGGATGTTTGCATTATGTTGTTCTATGATTCATTTCAAGGGAAATGTAAACGCTGGATTGAAAGCTTTCCTGCCAAATCCATTAAGTCATTTGAAGACTTTTGGTTTTTTTTTTGGAGGAATGGATAGATAGATCAAAGGTGGTGGCAAATTCTCCTTCAATTCAAGGTTTCAAACAATGGAATAATGATCATAGTAATGGAGATACAAATGAAAATTTTTCTTTGTCCTTGTCCTCGTATCTAAAATCATTTGAGTGTAAGGAAGACTTCAAGTAACTATTTCAGACCTACTTTAGGTTGAGGCTTAGCCTCCTCAACCTGAGAGGGCTCTCTCTGAATGGGTTAATGATTTTTACTTAAGATAAGATGGCTAACTCTTTGTGATATATCTGTGATAAATATGGATGCTGGAAAAACATTAAACAAGTTTCCATTGGGCCTATGGAGTCAACAACACCTCAGTAAACAATGATACTGCCTTTACATAGAAGTCAGGGCATTCAGCATTTGAGTATTCAGAACATAACACATATGGAACCACAGCTCATAAATGCATACAGGAAATCAGAGCACAATCAGTGAATTCTGAGTGATTATACATCTATGCAACTGTAAAAGACATTAGGGAAAGGATAAAACCACACATTCTGAACATAGAAATCCTTCATGAATCCTGAGAAGTAAAGCGGCCAAATTGTATTACTGAAACTCTGTCTTTACATAAGCCAAAACAAGATTTGTTCATAAAATTTCCCAACCCCCATTACATTGCTGTTTCAGCTATATATAGAACTCTTATTCTAACTGATCGATATTCCTCCTCAAGCATGAGGGGAATTCGAAAACTACTTCTAATGACACCTATTAACCCTTTTAACTAACTAATAAATACAACTGACTGTTGACTGGAGTTTTTAGAGATCTAAATCAACTAGGATTCTAACACCGTGACAGTCTTGGTCTACAATCAATTTCGTTCTTTGACATCTGGTTCCCTTCTGGCGGTGGCTGTGATGGACCTTTAATGCTTCATGTTTGATCTTCAATGATACATCTTTTCCGTTACCCTGAAACATAGGAAACTGCCCCTGTTTGTCGGTCCTTGATGTGCTGTAAGCCTTTCCCACGTACCTGTGTGATGACAAAACCTTATCTTCAATTTCATGCCTAAAAAAGGAGCACCAGATTTGTCTTGTCTTTATGTTGCCTACGTTCTGAATCACTGTATGAAAGTGAGTCAGCATTGTCAACCATAGATTGTCCTGGAGTAGTGCCTAAAAGAGCAGCAAAGGTTGCCAAGACAGGCATGGTAATTGGTGCTGTAAATCCAGTCAGCATTCCAAGTGCTGCTCCAGCCCCTTCCACTTAACTAGATATTCCTGGACCTCATTGTCAGAATTAATCTTTGTTGTTCTGTCTGCAAAGACCCTCTCAACCTGTCTGTATTGAGTGAGAAGCTCTCGCTCCATTTCCTTGCTGACATTTCTATTAGATATCTGTGTCCAAATTAGATATGCTTCTTTCCACCAGCCAATATGCGGGATATTTGTAGACCCCTGCTGAAAGCTTGATTAAATAGCAACTGAGTCTGAAATTCTGAGACAAAAGGGAACCATGCAAGCACTGCTACAGGGGTAAAAATCACTAGGCCCATTACATATTCATATCCACGTGCAAGAGCCCTTATCGAATCCCAGAAACCAATCTTAACCACCACCGGTATGCATGTTTGTGCTATCTGTAGTAAAGCCCAACATGTTGGCATAAAGGCTACAATGCTTGCAAATAAATCTCCTACAGTCAGATGGAAGGTAGAAAATAGTGTTCCAATAGTTATGACAAATCCAAGGAATAGAAAGAGTTTGAGTAGTCTGAACATTAGCTGGAAATCTGCGCTAAATTTTTTTCGTCCCACAGACACCACCTTCAATACCAGCATGAAATTACAGTCAACAGTTATACAAACAATTCTAAAAGAATGTGGAAATCTTCAAATCTTCAGAACTCGAGCTTGGAATGTAGTCATGCATTTTTCTCTGTAGAGCTATAGTATTTAAATATCTAGAGGTTTGCTGCTTTGAAAAAGATCCAACAAAATTTCAATAGCGAGCAGCTTTGAGAAAATTATCGTAAGGGCTTGCCGGTGGTAGCCTGAAAGATTGCCAAGAATGCTGGGATTCTTCCAAGGAAGGATGCAACAAGCTAGAGGTGATGTTAAACCACTCTGGGTTGCCTGCATCGATAGCTAGTTTCTGTCCATTGAGGGAAATATTTTTAATCTTCTGCAGGTCTTGATCAGCTTTATACACAATCAATCCACTCAAATCATTTTTTCGATGCAGGGAGGAGCAAAGGATCTGGATTTCTCTTGAAGCTCATGACGACCGACATTTTCTTTTGTTTGCCAATTACAAGAGCTTCACACTGGCTTGCCATTTGGGTGTAAGGTACAGGAGTAGTCGAGGTGGATATACTACTTGCAACATGTCGTGCTGTGTCCAGAACCGATTCTAATAGTTGATTAACACTCAGCACATGTACATTAGCAATATATCCTCCCTTCACCAAATCCAACCAATTGGCTTCATATAACTTGGGCCCAATCAAGAAGTTCAAATCAGTAATGCGCTCATCCTCTCGGACAAGTGTAGCTGTAAGCCCAAGTTTACAATGAGACTTTGTAATGCTATTGACTTTACGAAACATATGTGCTGGAACCACATGTACCTCATCCATAATAATAGGCATCCCCAATTAAAAGTGCCGCGTGCTCATTACCCTGCTCTGATGCATGCCACCAAAGGGTGTGTGCACGTGGATGTCGTTCAACATCACTGCAGAAACCTGACTTTCCTATGCATATCATATTCCCCAAACTTATCAAGAATCCATGCAGCATTACTCTGTGCAACCTCATATCCAAATAGCCAATGCCATTATATGCAGAAAAACGCTTTCGCCTAGAGGCAGCCTTGAACCATTCTAGTGCCTTGGTAAAATTCCTCTCAACTCCAGAACCTCTTTCATAAATTTCACCGAGAAATTCCATCGAATTTGAGTCTCCCTTCTCAACCGCTTTAAGAAACCATGATAATGCTTTCGCATTGTCACGGGGAACCCCCTTCAAACCAAAGTAGTAGAATACACCAAGTTTATACATTGCCACTGCATTCCCTTTCTGGGCCTGATATTCAATAATTTGGAAATCATCATCTTCCTCACCACGCGACTCTAGTGCCATCTTCGACTGAAAGTTTCCTCCTTCTGCAGCAAAAACGATGATACACTGAGGAATAACATTTTAGCTTGAGGAGGAATATCTATCAGTTAGAATAAGAGTTCTATATATAGCTGAAACAACAATGTAATGAGGGTTGGAAATTTTATAACAGAGTACTGTTTTGGCTTATGTAAGGACAGAGTTTCAGTAATACAATTTGGTTGCTTTACTTCTCAGGATTCATGAAGGATTTCTATGTTCAGAATGTGTGGTTTTATCCTTTCCTTAATGTCTTTTACAGTTGCATAGATGTATAATCACTTAGAATTCACTGATTGTGCTCTGATTTCCTGTATGCATTTATGAGCTGTGGTTCCATATGTGTTATGTTCTGAATACTCAAATGCTGAATGCCCTGACTTCTATGTAAAGGCAGTATCATTGTTTACTGAGGTGTTGTTGACTCCATAGGCCCAATGGAAACTTGTTTAATGTTTTTCCAGCATCCATATTTATCACAGATATATCACAAAGAGTTAGCCATCTTATCTTAAGTAAAAATCATTAACCCATTTAGAGAGAGCCCTCTCAGGTTGAGGAGGCTAAGCCTCAACCTAAAGTAGGTCTGAAATAGTTACTTGAAGTCTTCCTGGTCAGCAGCCTTCCAGGGCCTGATTTTGAGATAAGTTCTATTTCAGACTGTTATTTCCTCAGCTAAAATGTTATCTCAAAATCAGGCCCTGGAAGGCTGCAGACCAGGAAGACTTCAAGTAACTGTTTCAAACCAATCTTTTGACTAAGGCTTAGCCTCCTTAGCCTGAGAGGGCTCTCTCATAGGGTTATTGATTTTGATTAAGAATAAGATGGCTAACTCTTGTGAAATAACAGTGATAAAAATGAATGCTGGAAATACATTAAACAAGTTTCCATTGGGCCTATGGAGTCAATAACACCTCAGTAAACAATGATACTACCTTTACATAGAAGTCAGGGCATTTAGCATTTGGATGTTCAGAACACAACTCATATAAAACCACAGTTCATAAATGCATACAGGAAATCAGAGCACAATCAGTGAATTCTGAGTGATTACACATCTATGCAACTGTAAAAGACATTAAGGAAAGAATAAAATCACACATTCTGAACATGGAAATCCTTCATGAATCCTAAGAAGAAAAGCAGCCAAATTATATTACTGAAACTCTGTCCTTACATAAGCCAAAACAGTACTCTGTTATAAAATTTCCAACCCTCATTACATTGTTGTTTCAGCTATATATAGAATCCTTATTCTAACTAATTCGAGCTTCCTCCTCCAGCATGAGGGGAATTCGATAACTACCTCTAATGACACCTATCAGCTATTTAACTAACTAATAAATACAATAAAGTGCTGACTGGAGTTTTTAAAGAGTTCTAAATTAACTATGACTCTAACTCCATTTTCCATGCATAATGGCTTCTCCTTGTTCTTTGACACCTGGTCCTCTTTCGATTTGGCTGAGCTGGATGTTTAATACTCCATATTGACCTTGAACGCTGAATCTTTTAACTGCTCAGAAGTATTAGGATATTTCCCTTGTTTCTCGGCTCCAGTTTTCCTCAAAATGCTCGAATGTACAGAAGCATGTTTTCTAGCCTTTAATAACCCAAAATATGGAACACTGCCACGTTCTTGATGTGTTGTAAGCTGCATCGATGGACATGTGTGCAAGCAAAAGTTCCTTGTATGCAAATCGTTTGATACCTCTTGAACGGTGATAAAGGGACTTTACAACAGAAATTTAAAGTTGGGTCGAAATATTCCACCTTTTTAAAGCATCCACCTGTCTTGATCTGATTGACTATTGTTGTTCCAGCTGATGTCTTGCATACCCTTTTGGCGTTTCCCTTTCAAAATTCCCGCTCATAATACAAAACTACCTGTCTGTGTTAAAATCATCACCTACAGCAGTTTCGTAGCGCGCTACGAAACTGCTGAATTATTTGAAACAGCTTTCCTTTGATCCGAGATCTTAATCACCCAAACATTTGATTGCCAAAAACTCCCTTCAACTTTTCATATGTATAACAAGGATGTACATTTCTTCAGAACAATAAGACTAAGCAAATTTGACAAAATTTGGAGCAAAACCTTTCTTGAAAAGAAAATTTATTTAGCAGGTAACTGGCCTAGCTGTGCCTTCAGGTCTTCAATTTTCTTCTTCATAGCTTCACACACAAAGTCTAATAGCTCTGGTTGAAATGGTGATTCAGCTCCTTTTTAATTCAGCCTCGCTTGAAATCAGCCTCGCTTGAAATTCAAATTCTTTCATTTAAAACGCTTCAATACATAATCAGGCAGATTTGTCACTCATGCAGCACTTACGACTATCATTAAGGTCTATGCACGGTAAAATCCCTTGGAAATGATATTTCTGTCCATATCAATAGATCTAGTGGTGGAGTAGTGGCAAATGAGCGTTCAAACGTGATACCAGAGGTACAAAAACTGACATGAGTGGACACAACTGGTGACTCACCTAACGGACTTGACATTTCGGGAAAGATTTGCTGCGGAATGCACGAATCCATGATTTCACAGCGCTGTTAGTTTTAAATTCTAATGATGCGCGGTGGCTCCACTTGGGATAGTGTGCCCTTGTGGTACACTAAGAATATGCAGGTCCAGTGCTTTGTCCTCTTTATGAAAAACATAGATTTGCTTGACAAACATCCCTTCAAGCTTCTTGGGCCTTCACCTCGGGCTTAAGCTTGATGATGACTGTAGGAGAAAGAATCTACATCTACTGAAAAATGCTCAGTTGACCTTGAGCTTAATTGCAATTTCCTACCTACCTACCCTATCAATTCAAACTTCTTTCAGCTCAATCAATGTGAAATTTCCAATGTAGCCAATCATTTGTCTTGTCTGATGTTTGATTTCTTTGACTGCAATGGAGTTCAGAGCCACTATGATATTGTGATGACCACTTCCAGTGAAATTGCCTCTGATCTTCATAGAAAAACTGAAACACTGGAGAGTAAAACTCTTCCATATATTTGGCTATAGGATCCCAGAATACATGATCAGCTTGATGATTCTTGTAACTTTCAGGTTGTGCAAACTGATCTTCAACAACAGTGTACACTTCCTCAATCGTGAAAGAGAAAGGAAGCAACACTCTCTCCTTGTGTTCTGCCATAAAAAGCTTCTGAAAATAATGATCATGATTATGAAGACTATATGCCTGAATTTGACCTTGTAAACCTTCAATGTCTTTCTCAATGTCATTAGCAACTTCATTCAAAAATTTCATCTTATCCTCTGCCTTACACTCAAATGACTTTAGATACGAGGACAAGGACAAAGAAAAATTTTCATCTGTTTCTCCATTACTATGATCATTATTCCATTGTTTGAAACCTTGAATTGAAGGAGATTTTGCCACCAACTCTGATCTATCTATCCATTCCTCCAAAAACATAAACCAAAAGTCTTCAAATGACTTGATGGATTTAGCAGGAAAGCTTTCAATCCACCGTTTACATTTCCATTGAAGTGAATCATAGAACAACATAATGCAAACATCCTCATGTTTAACTCTAAGAAGCTCAGTAAAATCACAGAAATCTGATATATGCTTCAAAGTTAAACTCAAATCTTCTCCATTGAATTTGGGACCATTCCTTAGAAAATATGCATCCTTGGGAAAATGATTTGGGAAACCATGAATTCCTGAAAAATTTATGCATGCATACCTTGAAATAAGAATGGTAGCATCTGGGTCCTTCATAACTCCAGTGGAATCACCATGAATGTATGAATTTTGAATTCTTCAACAATGGAGTCGCCAAGGTAGATTTGCAGCCTCAAAAAGTCTTCTGAGCTCCTGCTACCTTCAGAAGTTCAGCCTCTTGATTTCGGGAATGATTAATCTTCAGGCTCCCGGCAGACGCACCAAAATGTTATCTCAAAATCAGGCCCTGGAAGGCTACTGACCAGGAAGACTTCAAGTAACTATTTCAGACCTACTTTAGGTTGAGGCTTAGCCTCCTCAACCTGAGAGGGCTCTCTCTAAATGGGTTAATTATTTTTACTTAAGATAAGATGGCTAACTCTTTGTGATATATCTGTGATAAATATGGATGCTGGAAAAACATTAATCAAGTTTCCATTGGGCCTATGGAGTCAACAACACCTCAGTAAACAATGATACTGCCTTTACATAGAAGTCAGGGCATTCAGCATTTGAGTATTCAGAACATAACACATATGGAACCACAGCTCATAAATGCATACAGGAAATCAGAGCACAATCAGTGAATTCTGAGTGATTATACATCTATGCAACTGTAAAAGACATTAAGGAAAGGATAAAATCACACATTCTGAACATAGAAATCCTTCATGAATCCTGAGAAGTAAAGCAGCCAAATTATATTACTGAAACTCTGTCTTTACATAAGCCAAAACAATGCTCTGTCATAAAGTTTTCCAACCTCTATTACCTTTCTGTTTCAGCTATATATAGAGCTCTTATTCTAACTGAGGTTCCTCCTCCAGCGTGAGGGGAACTCCAATTCTGCCTATGATGACACCTACTAACACTTTAACTAACTAATAAATACAACTAACTACTAATTGACAGCTCTGGAATCCTAAAACAATTTAGATTCTAATTCTACTAAATCTTCTAGACTTCTAAATCAAATAGGACTCTAATTCCATAACAGCCTTGGTCTACAATCATTTTCGTTCTCTGACATCTGGTTCCCTTCTGGCGGTGGTTGTGATGGACCTTTAATGTTTCTTGTTGCTCTTCGATATCACATGTTTTCCAATGCCCTAAAACATAGGAAACTGCCCCTGTTTGTCGGTCCTCGGTTTGCCTCAAAATGTTCGAATCCAAAGAAGCATGCCTTTTATCTTTGATTACCCAAATAGAACAGATTGCCACGTCCATGATGTGCTGTAAGCCTTTCCCATGTACCTGTGTGCTGCCAAAACCTTTCAAAAAGATTTGCTGCTTTGTCAATCATAATTGGTCAACTGAATTGTAACATGCAGCTACAGCAGTTTCGTAGCGCGCTACGAAACTGTTGTGTAATTTCAAAAACACAATCTTCCTTTCATAGCTAAATAATCGCCAGTGTCCATGGCTTAAGCACCTTACTCCCTTGATCGTTTTGAAAAGATTTGCTTGCAACTTTTCAAGAAACAAATATTTCTCCTGAGGAATAGATGTAATGACACCAATAACACCATTCATTGTTCCAAATATAACTGTATGAATCTGGCTACAAGAACATTATTCAGAACTGAACCCTGCCCTAGAAGCATGCCATTTGGTGTAATATTGAAGTCATTTGTAGCTCGAGTGACAACTCGAAGGTACTCAGATATGTTATTGAAATAGCCCTGTAGATAAGAGTCTCTTGGAATTACCACTTGTTGCTCTAAACCTGGTTTAAGCCTTGTAGTTAATGCAATGCTTGCAAAAGCAAAACCATTGAACACCAATAGGACTGCAACTTTCACTGCTGGTATGCTTAGTACAGGTGCATGGATATTCTTCATGTACTGCACCAAAAGGCCAGGTTTTTGGTGCCTCCTGCCCAAATTATCATGTTCAAGTTCAGTTGTTGATGGACTAACTCTAATGCAAGGAAAGAAATCAACTCTGTTTCCTTCTGTTCTTATCAAATCAAATGTCATAAGAGGAACAAATGCAATCACTTGCAGTAAGAAGTACCGAAAGCTCCAAGTACCGAAAGGACAACAATAATAACCCCTGACAAACCAAGTAACACCTTCGATGAAACATAAAGAAGTGAAAAGTGTGGTGAAATATCACCCAGTGTCACTGATATGTAGGCAAACATGACAATGTAGCTGATCAATATGATTACAACATCAGCAGTGCTCTCCCTCTTAAGTTCTTCCTGCACAGAACTTTCTGCAGAAATTGCAAGAGTTAGATTGTGCAATTTTGCCATTGGAATAAGATCTTCTTTCACTACAAAATTTGGATGTTTGACCTCATTACAGCTGGCATTTCCATAATGCAAAAACAGCAACCATCTTATTCAAGCTTACTCTGTCCAAATCACTAATAATCTCTTCACACTTGATAATGTGATGCATAAAGTTATCAACGTATAGCTTTGAAGACTTTGATTCAACAACATGAACAATATTCTCATCAATATAAAAGTCAACATCCGCATTTGATATAATTCTTCCATCATGATCAATTGCATGAGTCTTATGCTTGTTTGTCATAAGAGTTGTCCTTAAGGTAGACTCATCAACATCCATAAAATTCGCAAGCTTTTCCATTGAGATGGATGTATACAACTTCAAGAAGCTCAGTAGACCTGACAAAAGCTATTGTTGTCTTACTTCTGATGAGAACAGCTTCAACTGAAGCCTCTATGCATCCTGGTTATAATTTACAAGAGCTCCATCATAGTTTGGTACTGTAGGAGTAATAAATTTAGGACAGGCATATGAAAACAAATTCGTCATACACAGCCTCATCACTTCTCTGCATTCTTGCCATCTTCTCTCCATACTTCTCTTTCAGCTGATTGTTCATATTTTCCTCAACAAGCTTCATTTGTGGACAGATAGAGAGGCATATAGCCAATAGAGCATACATCTGTTCATTTTTCTTCAGAATTTGGTCAAACTGTTGAGACTTTTGATGGAACTGTTTGGTCTTTATTATATACAATAGAACTTGATTGAAGGCCCGTATTGCCTCAACATACCTTCTCAACATAAGGTTGGCGAATCCATAATGATAAATAGTTGTGATATGGCTTCCAATCACTGAATTGTAGACACCTGTCTGGTTAACATCTATGTACTCATATTCAACCCTTGGAACTTTATCGGTCCCTTCCACTCTGACTTACAAACTGCAGAGTTGTATCCAATAGACCTCAAATGCTTCACAATCAACTTCTTGATACAAATAGCCTTGCAAATCCCTTCCCTTGAGGAATGAAAATCAATTTTATTGGACAGAATGAGAGCTTGTATCACAGAGAGCAAATCCTACTCGGATGGCATCACCAAAGTATTCAGGCCCTTAATACTTTCTACAGCAATTTTGACATCCCGTCTTTCAAGCCACCACACAGGCATCTATAAAAATGGTGAAGGTGCTTCTTCAAAATGGATTTTAAAGAATTGATAGGAACATCCTGTACCATATCCTCAATAAACTTTGCTTTCACTCCAAGTCCTCTAGAACTACTGGAAGTGAACCATTATCCATAGTATCCTAAATGCTTTTTTCTGCTTCTTTGAAATGCTGCTCAAGCAAGATTCTAATTGAATCTCTCAAATGTGAAGCTTCAGCAGGTTGGAACCACTTTCTACCAAACCTATCCAAATTTGTCTTTCTTAGTCTTGGCGGGGCTACTTCAATGAAATGTTGCATGAAGAAAAGAAAAAACAAACCACAATCGTAATCATTTTCCTGCTGAGGTACCTGAATTTTATTCTCTTGAATATTGCGTGGCAAATCTTTCCATATTTTCTCTGCAATTGGAACTTGTACAGGGATATCGGCCTGATTTAAATGTTCCCATTCAGCTTTCAAGTAGCTCCAAATATTTTCAAAGATGGTCCGACTAGTATGTAAACCCAATGAGTCCAAATGAAGAATAATGGGACCATCTTCATCTTCTCTAGCAGGAATACTGATAATTGCCAAACTCCAATGCTGACAAGCATGAATTGGAAAAAATATATACGCTTTCTCAAATATGTTTACTCCTTTAGACCATCTCCGAAACTTTGCAAAGGAATTCCCATCTTCTTGCTTACACTTAGAATCCAAAGCTTCCTCGAGTTTACTATAAAAGAAAGTGTTAAAGAAGTGATAGTCATTCTTGTGCTCAGTACGTAGAAATTCATATCTTTGGAGGTACTGTATGTAGAAGTTCATAATTGCTGAAGACACAAATTGTAATGGAGCCAGGCATTCCATGTCAGAGAGACAAATTTCAACAGATTCTGGATGGTCTCTTTCAGGGTAGTAAATTCGGATGTCCTTTTTCCGTCTTGCAGATATTCTACGGGCCTCATACTGTCTCTTTGGTTTCTCATCATCTTCATTCAAAACAACTATAACCTTCTTCATTGAACTTTCTGGTGTAAAAGAGAAGCACTCTTTTGCTGAACTTGGTGTAGCATAAGTTGAATCTGCCACCCCTTGTCCATCTGTTCGACTGCAACCATTCTCTTCAATAATAGGAGAAAACTCAGAAGATCCCAATTGATTACTTCTGGTACTCATATATGTCAACTTCCCTTGATTGCTGCAACTACTGCTAGAACTAGAAGAAACAGACTTCTTCGGAGAGCAACTACTGTTTCTGATTTGTCTATCATGCGAACTTTGCTGATCATTTCCAGAATTGCCAAAGCGTATTTTTAAATGTTGAGGACTTCCAAGACAACAGAGCCCATTCTTCCCAAAAGTCATACTGCTAGATTGATCACAAATCGAAACCAGAATCAGAGGTTTTGGTCTTAATAGAGAATTTTCAAATTTGGTTTTGGATGGAAATCTCGATTTGAATAGTATAGGCAAGAATCAAATTTGAAGGCTACAGGACACGTGTCAAGACCGACATGTAAGACCTTACACATTCTATCCCCGTAAAATCTTTGCAGAAAATATGACAGCTGGGGTGAGATGTGCTATGGATCAGCATGAATTCCCCATTTCGTAGCGCAGTTAGTGCAAAATCGGTGTTTTCCGCTACGAAATAACCTAAACTAAGGTTTCTGCGCTATGAACTTTGAAATAGGATTGGCATATGGAGCTTAGGTGCGGTGTGAGACCAGTGATGGACTACAACAGAGAATTGACCCCATTTGACATACTAACAAGACTCTTAACAAGACTCTAAGCAAGATGAAAAGACTAGGCCCAAAACTGACACCAACCTTTTGACAAATTTAAAAAATTGATGTTCAGAATTTAAACTATTTTTTCTTGAGTGATAACACCTGCGACGGTCGAATTTTAGGGCTCCGCGCGAGTATTCTGGGTGTCTATTGTGATGATTGGTTCAAATGCATTTCCTCCTTGTGATGTCGTCGCTAGTCTGTAGTTCATGGCCTGTGACGATCCAGAATTGGCGAATTAGTTCAAACAGTTGACCTTTTGGGTGATTCTAGAACTGGTTGTTGGGTCAGATTGGTTCGCCTTTCCTCCTCTGGTATGTTAGTTCCACCTTTTATGAAACCTCCCTTGAGGATAATCTCCCTCTCCCTCATTTCATGGAGGTTCCTCCTCCTATAAAAGCACTCACCATTGCTATGATCAGCTAGTTCCTAGTTCTTGGTTGCTAGTTTCTAGTTCTTGATTTTGGTAGATTAGATAGCTTTGGTGTGAGTGTGAAAAGTGTGGAATTGCTGATAATTTGGTAAGAGGTTGTGGAGTGCCTTAGCCTTTCATTAGAGCTTGTGAGTGAGAGAGAGATATTATCCATTTGGGAGACCCATTCTTGAGAGTGAATTCTTGAAGGAACATACCGGCTGGACCCTTTGAGAAGGCTTGCGACGTCAAGGCTTGGTTGTAAGCTTTTCTCTTCATTTTTTTTAATGCAATCAATAACGATTTCCTATATCTTGTGTACAACGTACTAGATAGCTTGTGACTCCTTGACTTTATGAGTAAATAGATCATTGTTGTTCTCAGTTACGTGCTTTGTTGTTTTCTTGTGGTGTTTCAAGTCAATTACTCTTTAAGGAGAAGGAAACGAAAGCTAGAGCAGTGCAACGGAAGCTTCACCAAACACCGGTTTTGAGGTAGGCCTCCAATGATGACTATTTAATGAAATTGATTGTTGTTTTGTTTTTTTTTGTTGTGACTAGACCCACTCTAGGGCTAGAGGGGTTGCCTCTGTCTGCAGAGGGAACACTTTCCTACTTCACAGAAAGGAATTTATATTTTTTGAGAAGTATTGCATAAATTTTGAATTTGAAAGGATTTGTTTGAAGAATATTTTTGTTGCAAAATAATTATGACTTAAATTGTTTCCATAGTTGGAGTTGTGCTTAGTGAAAGGATAATTTTAAAGATTGGTTTAGAAACCTTAAAAGTGCCAATGATTTTAACGATTTATGGAAAAAAAAATCAAGGCAAGAAGGCAAGAAGGCTGCCTAATAATGAGAAGCATTGTGCAATTTGGTAGACAAAGGACAACAAGAAATATGTATTAATGATCACATTAGTGACAAAAGAGGTAAGATGATATATCATTTCTTGTGATACTTGTGAGTACACTATTTGATATGAACTTTACTTGTGAGTACACTAATTTTCAAATAAATAGCTTATTCAATTGTGCTAACAAGCTGGTTTTCAAAATTGAACATTTAATTTTATATTATAATAATAATAATAATAATAATAATTTTTTAATTTTGCAAAAAATACCTAGTTTGAGATGGATGTGTTTGTGTATTAACTACCCTCACCCCCACCCTCATGAGGGTAGGGGTAGGGGGAGTTAATATGAAAACCTAATGTTTTCATATTAGCTCCCTCCGCACCCACCTATGTTTGCATATTAACTCTCCCTAGCCCCACCCTCATGAGGGTAGGGCTAGGGGAAGTTAATATTCAAACATAATTCTTTGATATTAACTCCCTTTGCACCAACCTATATTTGCATATTAACTCTTCCCACCCCCATCTTCACGAGGGTATGTTTTCATATTAACTCCTCCCATCTCCATCCTCAAGAGGATAATTCCTCTTATTTACAATATCTAGTTTAGATTTCTATAAAAAGTGTTGATGGAATATTCTTTGGTTAAGAGCTTTTGATATAACCTTAACCTCTGACCTTTTACTAGAAAAGTGACTCCTTCTTCATCAATGTTTATATTTTTACTAACCCATTATTAACAAAATTTATAATTTCATAAGGTCCTAGTCAGTGAGTGGTGAATTTTTCTTTAAAAAGTTTGGACTTGGAACAAAAAGAAAAGCCTAATCACTTGGAATTGTTTTTTTTTTGAGAAATTTATCATACCATTTCATTCTCTGTTATTGAATGACTGTATTATGTTGAATAGTTTCTTGTCTGATCTCATCCAATTTATTGAGTTGGTTTATTCTATTCTTTTGTGCCTTAGAGATATTTAAATCCAATTTCGCTGTTATTTATAAGTCTTTATATGGAGCTCAATAAGAAGAAAAACTTGCTTTCCATATACCAACTCATATGGTGAAAATCCAATGTTATTTCGCTAGGTGGTCCCGTGTGTGCACAGTTCTTTTGGTAGCATTTCTACCCAATCTTTATGATGAAGTTGAACTATTTTGGTAAGAATGGCTTCTAGAGCCTTGTTGGTTGACTCCACTTAACCATTAGGTTGTGTATGATATAGGGAAGACTTTTGAGGTTTGCTCTAGTATTGCTACATAATATTATGTGCAACCTTTCATGTGAATTGAGTACCTTGATCTGTTTCTATTTCCATTGGTACACCAAAACATGTGAATATTTATTCAAATAGAAAATATACAACCGATTTTTCTATAGTTTAAGGAGAGATTTTTATTTTGACCATTTAGTAACATAATCTATACATACCAAAATATGCCTTTTCTTTCTAGAAGTAGAAGTGGTTTAAGGAGAGATTTATCTTTTTCCCATTTAGTAACATAATCTATACATACCAAAATATACCTTTTCATTCTGGAAGTTGAGGTTTAGTCCCACGAAATCTAGAGGCCATTTTTCAAAGGATTAATAAGTGCATAGGGAAGTAGAGGAATTTCATCAACTTGTACTGGTCAACCAATGTGTTGGCAATTGTCACAACTCTTGATGTATTACCTAGCATCACTAAAAAGAGAAGGTAAACAATATCCCAAATGGAACACTTTATATATTGTTATTTTGTCATCAAAATGTAACCTGTGAGGTTCATCATGACATGCTTTTAAAATGTTATATACTTCATCTTCTCACACAAATATTTGGATGATCAAATCAAGTTCGGTATGGAAAATATCTCCTCTTACCCAATAATATATAACACTTGTCCTTAGGATCTTTACTTCTCTCTAGGTATCAAATATCGAGGTAGTTTCCTATATCTAGTTAATTAGCAATGTTTTCAAACCAAGGTGATTTAATAAAAAAAATGCAAATAATTATTCATCTGTAAAATGAACCTCTATTAGAAATATTTCATCTTCTTAATGAAATCTAGAAAGAAATTTGCAACTTAATTTTTGTTTCTAGGTCTATCTAAGCTGGTAATATTGAATTCTTTTAGTAATGAAGCCACCTAGTTATCCTACCATTAGTAATTCATTTTTTCATCAAATGTTGAATGACATAATGATTAGTATAAATGAAAGTATCATAGCTGTTTCTGGGAAAACTAGTAACTCTAAGAGATGCTAGCCCTCTAGGCTTGGCAGGTAACCTAGAAACAACAGTCAAAGCAATTCGAATATATTTCCTATGAGTGATAGATAAGAGAAAGATAGTAGAAGACCAACCTGGAACTTTCGCTTAATCCCTTGCCTGATCTCTCTCTCCTTTGGCAGATCCTGTAACTCCTCCCTGTACTTAACACGCTTGGAGAGTACCTGCACAGCTACAGCAACAAAATCCTGTCAAAGCATCGTGATATATCACAACATAAACATTATAGAATCATAAATATAATGAACAAATGAGAGCTTTTACAGTTTGTAGAAATTTTGAATAATTTAACACATATTCAATGGAGATTATCCTGATCATGTACTATTGCGGAAAACATACACAATACATAAGCTCCTCTACGTTGATCAACAATATAGCAGCATCAATAACAATAAAACATCAAGAGCATTCACACATTAACACAGTATGTATCCTGGGGAAAGCATCTCGCTAAAAACCCCAACTATCTGTATATTAATGATTGAGTCATGTAACATTACACAGCATAATACTTCTCACAAGTATCTCCACCTCTGTTACACACAATACAGCTCAGATCTGATCTCCAAATCTCTTCCACTGCTTGCCTGCCTCCACTGCTCAATACCTGCTCAAGAACTGATGAGAATAGCTTCCCAAACTCGTTTTCACCTGCAAAATAGTCACTCACTCTTTGTGGACGTGAGCAAAGGCTAAAATGTGGGCCAAATACGTGAGCAAACTCATTGGCATACTCAATCCTTTGATTGTGCAAGATCTGATGCACAACTATAGTCACAACTGATAGCAATCTGATTCTCTACCACCTATCCCTGTTGAACTGAACATGCACTGACATGCAACTGAGTTAACTGATGTATTCTTTAGTTGTATTATGAGTTAATAATTAGTTTAACAACTCATCATTAGTCTATCTGCAGTTAGACTAACTACAACTAGTTTAACTAAGTCAAACTGAACACAACTCCATCAACTGTACCTCCAGTCCACTAAACTCAACTCACTTGAGTTCTAACTGAAGTCATGCATGCAACAACTCAACTGACTCATAAGAAAAGCGTATTTCCTTCTGACAGCTGCATGTGCCACCTCTGTAGCTCAAACTGAAGTGCTCCAAGAGAATAAGATCAAGTTTATAGTCCAAATATTATTGTGAGATAATAATATTTGACTTTTCTATTTTTGACAACCAGTCTAAAAATAGACTTTGATCACTCACACTGTGATCACTCACACTTTCATCAAAAATAGAAGTCCATCTATTTTTCCCAACTTGATCAATCATCCATAAACATAGACATGATCCATATGTCTAAAAATAGACATAGTCTAAAAATTGACTTGCGCCAAAAATAGCCTGCGGGCCCACTTAGTGAAGGCGACTCTTTTCACTAAGCTCCATCATCTTGTTGCAATCTCAACACAGTTAACACAATCAATTGGGAAAAATCTCAAAGAACTTTATTGATAATAAGGAGAATTACAACCCAGTTGTCTAATCTAGTGCCATCCTCCCAACTTCAATTCCTCCTTCACCTTATGAATTAGCAAGAACATACCAGCAAGAATACAATGCTCTCTCTCCTCAATACTGAAACTAGTAGCACTTCCTTACAATTCACAACAATTCAGCCTTCTGATCTCTTGGATGGGAGATCCTTTTATAGATGTTTGCAAGAGGGTGAGTCATCTATGGGGATGATGAGTGTCATTCCATGTGTATAAATTAGTTCCACAAGAGAGGGGAATTGGAGATGGTTTCCTAGTTGCCTTGGTCATCCTTGGGAAAATTTGGAGAGGAAAGTGGCACAGGAGAAGTTTCTAGAAGATTCCATGAGCAACCAACTAACAAACTATCTCGGAATTTTGTCCATCATCACCCATCGCACTTACTAAAGTGCCAAACTATGATGCATATTAATTTGACAGTGCAGTAGGCCATATGCATCTTACCCTAACACAGGGCTTTTAGATATGGTTCAGTATAGGCACTTTTTGGATGATTTCTGAGATGAAACTTTTGGGGGAATGAAGCACTCATATGACTTAGTTCCTTTAGGGTATGAAACAACTCTTTTAGGGGTTGATGAGCCCTAATATCATCGACATATGAGTTTGGGGTTGATGTGCCCAAATATGTCTATAACAATAGCCCATGATATAAATTAAAACGTGATGGTCGCTTGGCCAACCATGTTTTAGTTTATTTTTTTATTTTTTTAATTCCTTAAAATGTTTGGTTTTTAACAATTTTTTTGTTGATTTTTTATTTATTTTTTAAGTTTGGAAAACATTTCTAAATTATTTTTCTTAATTAAAATTTTCATGTTTTTAACTAAAAAATTTAAAATGTGCTACATCCATATGTTTTTTTGTTCAGGGTTTTTTCACGATCTTTTGTAAACAAATGTTGTTTTATAAGCCATATTTGAAAACAAATATTACAATTTTAGTTTCCCATTGAAATTGGATCATGGTGTTTTAAGATAAGATCTCAAAGAGATATACTTTTAGCCCTTAAAAAAAATGCTCTTGGTAGAATGACTCTTTGATTTAGGTGTTGATTTTAAGGTTTTTTAGTGATGATGTTTGGATTATAATGCTATGACTGAAAGTTGTTGAAATTTTAAGGTATTTTGCACTTGTGATATTTGGTTTTAATTTCATGGTTGAAAAACATAAAAAATTAAGGTTTTTCAGAGTCATGTTATTTGATTTTTAATGTCATTGTTAAAAATTGTTGGACTTTTAAGGTTTTCCATGATCATGATTTTTTTGAAATGTTAACATCTAAAAAAGGGTGATGTGCCATCACCACTTTTCAATTTCAAGGTGGTTTTTCATGTTTTTTGTTTAAAAATATGGGTTTTTAAGGTTAGAGTTCTTATTTGAAGGTTATAGTTCTCATTAAGTTGGTAACATTGTTAAGATAGGAAAACAAGCTATGCAGTTCAGTAGAGAATTCACAAAGAGTTACAAGTAGGGGAACATGTTTGCCTATGCATTAGACAAAGGAAGAGTTCACTGAGAATTGGGCCTTTTACAAAACTAGCACCCAACTTTTGGGGATCATTTTAGATTATCGAATGATTGAGGCCAATGGCTTACAGACTGGCCTTGCCACCCACAATGAAGGAACATGATGTCTTCCATATCTATTTGCTTATGCATGATTCTAATCATGTTGTTTATTGGTTTGTGATACAAGTGGAATTCAAGGGAGAATTCCAACCAAAACCATATTGCATTCCTAATTGAAGGTAAATCATGTTCAAAAATAGAGTAATCGAGTAGGTCAAGGTGCAACGGAAGCACTTTTAGCTGGAAGAAGCCACATGGGATATGGATGATCAAATGAGGGTATCATACCCATTTTTATTGGTTGTGTAAGAAAATGTAAAGAGAGTTATTTGTATATAAAGCTTATTGTGAATTCTATTTTCAGGTATAAAATACCAAGGACGGTGTTCCTCTAAGGGAATGGGGTACGTAGCAACCCTTTTTGTCACTTGTGTGAATATTATTAAATGAATTGTTCATGTAAATTGATGTAAATTGTAAATGATGACTGGGCTAAGAGTGGAAATGGATTTAGAGTCTATGGAGGAGAAGTTTCTTGGGAATTACTTGGGACAAAATCAAAGCTCAAAATTCTATAATTAATTCCCCCTTGTATCCTTGTGTTGTCATTGCTACAACACCCTCCAAAAATTTCACTACATTCAAATTTTTGGAGCCTACTTAATCATTTTATTTAGTGTCGTTTCATGCCATTCTACATGTTTCAAGTGTTCTTGAGTTTTCTCAAGTGTCGTTGCATTGGTTAGAACACCTTTAGTGCATATCATGGTCGAAACACCTCTGGTAGTTGTAAAATAAAACGACACTTTTGGGTCACAGTCACACACACTTCATCCGTTGTACTTCGGGAATGTATGAAAAGTGGCATTTTGATTCATACTTATACTTATTCAAGCTTATCTAAGTTTTATCGATGATTTGGTATGTGTCGCATATGGTTTTATGTCTAGAATCATCATGTTCACCCCTTTCTCTATCTTTTGGACATAGACAAATTTTGGTTGCAAAGTAAACTCATCAAGGAAAAGAGTGAATGAATGAACTCTTAAGCCTTAATCAAGAAACCTTCATTGTTTCAGAAGTGTTCCCTATGCCCTCCAAAAGTGTATAGTACACTCCTTAGCCCTTTCCCCTTCCTTGTTTCGAACTGCGCCCTTGAGAGACCAAGTCTTCCTTTGAGCGCACTCCTTCAACCCAAAGGAGTGCGCCCTCCTTGAGTGCATGAGTGCACCCTGAAGACCCGAAACTCAAATATTCAGCCTTTGGCAATGCTCCATATGCCCTCCTTAGCCTTTTGATTGCATGAGCACACTCTAAAGCCCTAAAGCTTATTCGTTCATCCTTTGACAATGTGTCATGCACCCTCCTTTGCCTCCTTGAGTTTATGGGTGCACCTTGAAGCCTTGAAGCCTCTCCCTTCAACCTTCAGCTCTACGCCATGTGCCTTCCTTGTCTCCTTTGAGCGCACAATGCACTTGGGAATCCTTCTCCTTCTCCTTCATCCTTTGGACTTGTGCCATTCGCCCTACCCTGATTACCTCTTTCTCTTGAGCTCATGAGTGCATCCTAAACCCTTGAAGTTTTTTCCATTCAACAACCCTTCAACATTTCAAAGTTTTCCCTTTCTCCCATAATCTCTCCTTGATTCTTTTGAGCACACTGTTAACACATGAATAAAAAATATGCATGAAACATGGTAGAATAAGATATTTTCAACCTGATGGTTGCTTGTTATGAGTGGTTGTGGTTACATGTATCTCAAGAATGTCATGACAAGCATGAATGAACAAGATAAAGAAAATAAGACAAACAAAGGAAGATTTGAAGTAAAAAGGAACACATGGAAGTCTTGATGATCACAACACCCAAAAGATTCCACAAAATCAAAGACACTTTGGAGGGCGAAAACATAAAAAATCAGAAGTTGCATTCATAAGGAAGACACGAGTGACAACCATGTGACCATTGAAGGAAATCCATGTCATCAGTCACTATTAGTCCCAGTCATCAAGGATAATGACTTGTCGCGTCTTCATCACATGATGATGTAATCATTGTAAAGACAAATAAGTGGCAGCCCAAGAGTCATTTATGGATAAAAGGGCCATGGAAGTCCAAAATACATGTAATACCAAAAGCCATATGTAATTACAAAAGTCATTTGGAAGTCCAAAGGTCATTAGTAGTTGGAAATTAAAGAGTCATGAGGATTTGAAAGGTCATGCCTCAAGCTATAAAAGGATCCTCATTACTCATACAAAGGACTTTTAACCTTGGCTTCTCCCACAAGGAATTAGAGAGATAGAGTTAGTACTTTTGGGGAGAAAGTAGTGGCTCTAATGCTCCACTATTGGAGCTAGTGATGTTCATTGTACTTATGTATCTTGGAACTTTTCTTAATAATTGAAGCCTTTCAGCCAACACATTTTCACACATGGATTGTGGATGTTTCTAAGAGTATTCTTTGAATGTTTATGATTCATGTTCATTTTCACATGTACTGAAGTGATTGAAATATTTCAATGATTTTCGTGCTTAATTTATTGGAAATGTGTTGTAACGATTGTAACGATCATCGTATCTATGTGAACTATTTCACTTGTTGTTAGACGATCCTTTCTCATTCATGTGTGCCTACATTAGGGTAGTACTATTACTTCTCTCTTGGAGGCTCACTTTATTTCCTATCTATAGTGAAAGAAACTTGATACATATGCAATCGAACAGTCACAATGTACACTCTCCTACTCATTCAAAATCACATGTACGCTTATCTCTCGTGCTAACAACTAAATCCAAGGGATATATTTAAGTAAATGACAACTGGATCATATTTTTGGATGGGAATCCTACACCAAACATTATGAGGTCTAATTGGGACCTCATATCAGGGAGATCCCCTGCATGTTGGTGGTATCCAACACCTTCAACACCTTGTGACATTAAATTAAGGTTTGATAGGCATTAAAGGAAGCATACGTGTGCCTGAGCAGAGGTCAAGGAAAGTCCCACTCTTGTGGGACATGTTGGCTCTGGTAAACACACAAAAAAGCAAAAACAAACAAAGAAAAATGATTCATGGATTTGAGAAGGGATTACGCAGAGGAGGAATGATAATTTGGTAAGTAATGAGCATTGGGAGACATTCGGGAAAGAGGAAGTGCAAACAATGGAAGAAGCTCACAAAAGAAAAGAGACACCAGGTGGAGCCACTTAGCATGAAAATTGGATTCTTATGTTTGTTTAATAGTTGGACACCGAGTCTATATATTCCTTTGTTGGTTTCACAGGTGGAGAATAAATGATGCATGCCTAGTTTAGACCTGCTTAAATCCCTTTATTATGCCAAACCCATAGTGCCCAAATATGTTCTTAAAATGTGCTTCCTTTGACCCTATTACAGACTATCATATGAGATATAAGTCCCTTTTATAAACAATCATAATGGGAGGATTTAAATAAATAGTGAGAGGATCCGAAAGGGGTAAACATATAACAAACCCCTTTTCCAAATCATTCACTAAGGTCTCAAGTTCATTGCAGACCCAAGAACTCTTCTTAACATAGGCTCAGACCATTCTCTATTTCCCAATATATAACCACCACGACGCCAACCTTATTATTAAGTAGAAGGCAGTAGGGTTCACCTTGTTGTCATATCTCTGCTACCGGGATAAAAATTAGCACAGGCTCCCCATACTTTATCTAAGCTCTCGATGCCTTTAATTTCCTTTTGCTTCATGCAACACAATCAAATCAACTTGACTCTCTCTATATTGACTAGCCTTCACATATCGATAGTTGGACCCACTTTCTGTGCGTTCGTATTCCATTGGATGCTCATTTTTCTGCCTTTCTACCTAAGCCCAGATCTACTTCATGTCGACCTTTCCTTTGGGCATACTCTGAGGTTCCTCCGATATTTTCTCTTCTGGGATGACATAAAAAGATGTGCGAGCCACAATTCCACTTCTCCCACTTATGTCGCCTTCCATGCTTGACTTCGCCCACTTGCCACATTTTCTAGCTTTATATATGCCCCAATAATTTTGTTGTACTGATTGGAACATTGATTTCTAATAGAAATACTATCCATAAAATTCTGTGAAATTAACCCTAGACTCCTCTCACCAAACGCACAAAACCCAAAAAGGGGATGGGTTGACCCCAAGTACTGAAATTGACCCCCAAATAGTGTGAGTTTCCTGATTGGCTTGCTGAAATCGGAAACTAACCAAAATGAAGAGTTGGAATACCCTTCACTATGTAGTATTAGAATCCTCCCAAAAGCCCTTGAGAATCACCCAGAAGGCCTAAATCCTCACTCCTCTTCAACTCTTGACTCTATCCCCAAATTTCTGCACAAGCTTATGAAATCCACCTCCACGCACTGCCAAAATATAAGGAAATCGATCCACAAGATTAGCCGTACTTCTGCCTGGTAGCTTCCCTCCTCAATTTCAGAAAAACCATGAGAAGATATCCCTACAGTTTATCTCTCAAATCCCCTCCTTAACCTATGTAATAGCCAAATCGATTTTCCCTTTTGCGCCTAAGAAACATGCTCTGCTGAAGTAATCCTGCAATATAGATCCCGAAGAAGCCCTAGATAGACTCCTCAATTCCCTACTAGGGAGACACTCAAAGTTATCTGAAGGAAGGGTTGGAACACCGCTCGAAACTTGTGGTGCTAAACAACACTTGTCTTCTTGTGCTAAAAAACTCCAAGAGAACAATAATTGGGAGTTAAAATGATCAAATATACCCAAAATGAAGGCCTCCATGCTCTATTTATAATTCATTGGCCCTCTCCTCCTGTGGCGGGCCCCTTCTTCCATGAATGTTGCAATTATCCTATTCTCCTAAACCCCATATGCCAAAAATTATCCCCAATGCCGAAAATTGAAGAATTGCAATATGCCTTAGAAATTTGTGAAATTTGGGATATCACATCTACTATATCATGGAGCCCGCCTTATGTACTATATCATGGATTTCCATGATATAGTAGATGCGATATCCTAAATTTCACAAAATTTTAAGGCATATTGCAATTTTTCAATTTTGGGCGTTGGGGAATTTTTTGGCATATATATTGTGGCAATGTCCTTCTTAGAGTGTTGACACTAAAATAATGATATATGAGAATTGATGTTCCCTCTACAAACCATATGGGTTTTACCATTGATCTTTTTCTGTGATTAAAATTTTAGCCTATTTGTATATAATATTATCATCCTTAGATGTCTAATATTATCACTAAAAATTTTCAATATCAATAGTGGTTTTCTAGTGGAACAAGCAATAGAAGCCTACATTCTATTTCTTGTGGATGATGTTGAAATGGACTACAATTTTTACCACAATAAAATTCTGACTTTTTAGTCACAACTTTAATTAACACTCCACAAATGGGTATCTCCAAACCTATAATGCTCATTTGTGGATGAAATTTATATTCACCCTTATTCTTAAGGTTTATTCATAATAAAATTTGATTCAACTAAGGATAGAGTTCTAATTTTTTATTTGGGTCCTTGGTTCATAAACTATTCTAGACTTTGTATGAAACCCTAGTTTCCCTCCTCTAAGCTATCTATGTAGACACTCTTCTATTCCTATCTAGGTTCAACTTATAAACCTACCCATTCATTTTTGGCACTTGAATATTTGGAAAACATTGGAGTTTCCCTAGGTAAATATATTTTTATGTCTTTGAATACCAAGGACAAGACTTTATCAATCTATGCAAGAATCTATGTTGAGTTGGACACCACCAAAGCCTTGACAAAGTAAATATAATTAAAGTGGCGACTGAAACTTAGAATTAGAATTGGATTATGAAAGAATCACATCTTGATGTAAGCCTTGCTTTTCCTATGGGAACTGGGTAACATATTTCCCTTCAAATCCTTTTAAAAATCACAACATTATAAAAATCTACTTGATGATGAGGCAAGGATGAGAGCCATTGTCTTAATTCCTCAAATTAGAAGCTCTTGCTAGGGACAATGCCCCATTGAAGGAGCATCATGTGACATCATTGGCCTTCAATATCTCAAAGGCTTCAAATTAATCAGTGGAAATTGCAATGTGGATCCTAGCCCAATCTCGTTTTTCTAAGAAAATCTTAAAGATGTCTCATTGATTTTATAGGAAAATAACCCCTCCTTCGATGGGTTCTTTAATATATCATAGGCATGAATTGTCTTCAAGGTTTTTATAATATAGAATTTGGGGAGTACTTTGGATATGTAAATATGTCAGCAAGAAGAGAAAATTGATAAATATTGAACTAATTAATCCTACCCACATGTTAGGGAGACTCGAGGAAAACTTGAGAAAAGGATTCAGGGAACCAATAAGAAATACACCAGTATAGATCAATCTTAACCATGGATCTAACAAGCCCCAAGAGGGATCAAATGTCTTGATATGTAAACTTATTTTATTAATACAAAACTTGAAAAAAAGTTTACACATCAAGTGATTTAATCCCTTTTAGTGCTTGATAAATCTGTGATTAAGATGGATCTATAATGGTTGTCTATCTCTCTCTATATATCTGTATATATAGACCATGCTTAATTTTTCATTTTTTCTATTGGTTGAACCATGGGGGATTTGAACCTTGAATCTCATGGTTTACATAAAACTTCATAACACAACAATTTCCAATTGAGATTCCCTTGTGGGCATGTTCAATTTTTCATTATTTAAATTGCATTTTTGAATATTTTATTAATATTAATATTCTATATTTAAAATTGGATGAATTGCACATTTCCATCTTATTAAGAAGTAACTAAACTATTTTACTTTTAATTACTTCTTCCTTTTGAGCATTTGAAATATTTTACTACTGTCAACATATCTATATCTACACACACACACACACACCCTTTCTCTTTTTATATTATTTAACATATACATAGAAATATTTTATTTATAACTCCAAGAGTGAAAGTGAAATATTCTTACCACATCTCTTTCATATTGGATTATAAAATTAACAATGAAACGAGTGAGCACAATAATAATATGTGTAACAACCATTTTTGTCACCCCTCATGTGAATATTATTATATGAATTGTTCATGTAAATTGATGTAAATTATAAATGATGATTAAACTAAGAGTGGACACGTATTTAAAGTTTGTGGAGGATAAGTTGCTTGGAATTACTTGGGAGAAAATCCAAGCTCAGGATGTTGCAATTAATTCCCACATATATACCTGTTACATTAAAAATAAATTGTATAGGCATTAAAGGAAGTGCATGGGAACTTGAGCAGAGGATGGGTCCAATCTCGCTCTTATGGGACGTGTTAGCTCTAGTCAACACACAATAGAACAAGAACATACAAATAAAAAAGATTCAAGCGTTCGAGAAGGGAATGCATAAAGGGTGAATGACAATGTGGTACGTAGTGAGCATTGGGAGACATTTGAGAAAGAGGAAATGTAGACAACAAAAGAAGCTCACAAAACAAAAGAGACACTAGGTGGAGCCACTAGGCATGAGCTTTGGATTACTATTTTGGTTTAATAGGTGGAGACTGAGTCTCTGGATTCCTGTGTTGGTTTCGCAGGTGGAGACTGAATCTATGGATTATTGTGTGGTGAAATCAAGCAGAGACTGAGATCTTTGGAACCCTGTGGAATTTAACAGGTGGGGACATGGTGCGCTTTGGAGTCCTACCAGATTGCATTTGGAGGCACTCTGGGCCTCATATTCCTGAAGAATGAAATGGGTGGAGATACTTTAGGATTTGGATCACTAAAGAGATTGTGTAGGTGAAGCATTATGTGCTATGGACTCTTTGAAGTGTTTTTTGGGTGGAGACACTATGTTCTTTTGACTCCTGAGTGTCAGGTGGAGGAACTATTTGCTCTAGATTCCCATGTGAATGTGTTAACTAGACTTGTGTGAATTTCCCATGAGAACTTCACTTCGTAGGCTCGTGGTAGGCTTTGAATCTGGCTAAGAGGTGCTTAACTACAAGAAATAATAGTAGTGCAATTGGCCTATGGTTCAGAGGAGAGTTGAAGTCCCTCTTTCAGTTACCAGTTATCACTTGCAAAGATAAGTTTCTTACTTGTCTCTGTGCAATATGAATAATGATGATTAATGTTATTAAATAACAATGGGTGTATCAACATTATCAATGAAGAATATGTATTCTTGTGTGTTGTAATATGATGGCTGATGTGAATGATTCTCATGGTTGTAAGGGACTTACATATCCCTATGATGTTGATATGTTCTTGAGTTGTAGTGTTACTTATATGCTTATGTCTGATTGTTTGACATGACTAATTGGTTATTATTGATTGTGATTTCCATTATGTGATATGTATGAATATCTTGAGTAGCTATTGTGTAAATATTATTGAAGGCTTGTGATTAATACTGTGAATACTTTTTTAATAAACCTTATTAAATTGTTGTGGTGCGTGTGAAGCCATGGGTTAGATGTTATGATTGAAAATGAGTCTTTGTGTCTTAGAACTAATGAATTCCATTGTTAAAGTGACATATATAACTTGCTAAGATATCATGTGTATTTATGTTATGTATGATGGTTGTTGTTTCCTTTTCTATTTATGGTCCAATACTAAAATCTTGCATCACATGTGTTGGGGGTGGATATGTAGGGCCAATGAAGTCCTTGAGACTTCGAGCTTGGGTTTGTAGAGAATAGGCTTGTATTCATTCTGAACGATCCTTGATAATTTATAAATGAAAAACCATAAATCTACGAAGGTGGAGTATTAAGCTTAGCGCACATGATTACTGCTAATCCTATGGTTAAGCACTTAATGACAATGATTTGCGCTAATAAAATGCCGCGCAAAGTGCTAAGAGTACTAACTTGAAAGTTGGCACAAAGTAACATAAGCCACATCATTGACATAGGGATGGGAAAATTCCTGTTACCTGACAAGGAATTTCATGTCATGCCGCACCGAGATTGCCATGAATCTCCAGTGGGAGTTGGTGTAGTTTACGGAAGGCTTGAGATGGGAAAATGGTCGTCACTTGATGTAGAGTTTTACTGTCACACCTCAGAGGTGAGATAATGGTTTCTTACAAGTGTGGGTGAATTTTCATTGTTGATGAAGGACATGACAAGAAATCATCTTCTTCTTTAAACAATAAAGAATCACTTTGTGCGAAGACCTAAGACCGGTGAGGGATAGGTCTCATGCTCAGCTGGAAGATACCATAGAGGTGGGGTGAAGCTAAGTGGATGTCACACAAGACAAGTGTGACATGTTCAAGTGATGTGGAATGATGACAATGTGAGATATTGTAGACATGAATGGCCTTTTGAGAGGTACGACTGGATAATTGTAAAGTGACAAGTGGCATCGTGAGGGATTGCCACGTGGTAGGGTGGTGTCAACCTGACATCATCAAGTTGATGCAAGCGGGTGATGTGGAGGATGATGCTAATGTGGCACCTAAGTGACATGCAACAGATTTTGCCCAATGTGGATTACATCTCCAGGTCTTGGTGTCAAGAGTAGGGAGGTTGCTTCATTAATGCTACAAATGATGATGATGTATACATGGTACATTCTTTGTCATTAAAAGGATAAATACCCTCAACCAGAGTGAGTTGTCTGTCCACGAGACGTTCTCATGAACTCTCACTCATATGGTAAAATTCCTTCATCAAGAGTGGCATGTCTCTCCATGAGATGTCCTACCATTGTTGGGTGCAACCTAACTTGGCTAGATTTTGGATATATTTTGGACAAGGAGGCTGAATTTTGAGGATAAAGCGCGTAGTACAAAATACAAAGTGGACCACAGTAGAGTTGTGGAGCACAACGAAGACTATGCAAAAAAATCACCACGCAACATAGGGGCTCCACGGTGAAGCCCCTCCCTTTTTTAAAAGCATAAAATATTGTAAAATTCGATTGTTTTGGGCCATAGTCCCTTGTACTTTGGAAACCATGGTATCAAGTCCATGGTAATGTAGCGATGTAATCCCTCGATGTAATAGTATATATAGGGATGAATAATAAAGAAGAAGGATGGGTATTGATTGAAATCTATGTTTATGGTTGCATCTTGTTGATCTATAATTCAGAGGAAGGGCGAGGCTCCGCAACTGTGTGTGCGGAGGCCTAAGTTTGTATCTTAGTGCGCAGACCATCTACAACTTAGTGCACATACACCCTGCATCTGTGTGCGTAGGAAAGAAATGTTTGTTGTATAAATTCTATGTTATAAGAATGTTTCTTGTGGACGTAGTCCCACATTGGGATGAACCATGGTAAAATATGTGTCTCATGTGTTTATTTTCTTAATATATACACTTTATTTCAATACTGTGAAGTTTATGGATGCTTATGTTATGTTTAAATGATGAAAGTGATTCTGTGAAGTAATATATAAGTGAAAAGTAATTAATGAACGAGAAGTAGTTTATAAGTATTAAAGCATAAGGAAAATACAAAATTGCCACATTGCAGCATACCTCAGGCTGCAGAAACCTACTTCTGCAACTTCTCATGATCACTTCAGGTAAGACTGTGATCTGCTTGCAGGTTGTTGCTGAGAGGGCAAGTGGTTGAGGATTTTGTTGGTGCGCAATAAAATTTGAACCTAGATCAAGCCAACCTAAGCCAAAAAAATGGCTCCATTGTCAGGACTGGGATCTGTTTAAGGGATGTTTATGTGGCATCCGTTGTTGGGTGCAGGAATTGCACTTAAGCAAAACTCCTCAACACTTAATTATCAACCCGGGGGATTCCTAAACTTAGAGACGAAGCACAGGCAATGCCAGAGATGGTATGAATTTTCCAGATAGAAATTCGTATTTTAAAGAAAAGCTTGCAGAATCAAAAGAGTAAAAGATAACTGAATCATCAAAGTAATCTAGTGCTGGAACAAGCAAGAATGCATTTGCAAAAGATATTTGGAAATAAAGGAGCAATCACTCTAGCTAGCTATTGATTAGCTATTGAGTGTGTGTTTTCTTTAGTAGAGGCACTTTAGTAGTCTCCAATAGATGGGCCCTTCAATCCTGCTTATCTAAAGATTTCCTTCTCGCAAGAATATATATTGCACTAGTGCGGGGGCTTCTTGCACTAGTGCAAGAACAGAGATTTATGTCGAGGGTGTAAAATGATGTCTGTACTAAAAATGATTTTTCTTCCATGTAAGGTCCAAACTTTCTCAAGTCCAGAGAACTCAGTCCAAGCAACAAGAAACTAGTTCTTGTGCCAGACCAGAGCTTCTTACACTTTATCTTTTAATCCTTGAAATCAATGTTTAACTACTGTAAGTGTTAGAAAGCCAAATTGCATAAAAGGGTGACTGTTTCTAAGTTTATCAAATTGCAGAAAGAAATAAACAATCCTTGTAATCTATCCTGTTATGAAATATCAATGAAAGCAAGAAAGATGTTAGAAATAACTTGAAAAGAATTACTGCATCACGCAATTTTGCACTAGTGCAGGAATGGTCCTTCTACTTTAAACCAAGAAGAAAACTAAATCAAACAGATTTGCAGAAAGTGAAAGAGCGCACCAATGTGCACTGGTGCAGGTAATTTCTCCTGCTCGGACTAGGCAAGAAAAACCAAGAAAAACGTGCAGAAAGTGAATAGCACACCAACGTGCACTGGTGCAGGTAATTTCTCCTGCTTGAACCAAGTGGGGAAAATAAATTGAAATCATATGCAAGAAAAGAAAATTTAATTACTTCATGTGGAAGATCTGCTCTCACTCAAACAAGAATTTAAAGGCTGTAAAGTAAATCACACTTGACAGTTTTAAAACATAAATTAAAAGGAACAAAAAAGAGGGAGAACATGCTGGGTTGGTTGGGCCTGTTAGGATTCCAAGAAACTCTCCTAGGTTGTAGCTCGGAGATGCATAGTAACCTATAAATTAAATTATTGTTGCAAGGTTTAATGGAAGGAATGATGGTTTGGTTCAAGCCAGATAACCACTTCTACTATGTTTCACTCCAGACATGCATGAACACCCTCAGACTACAAGGCTTTAGACCACCAATGCTCACAGTTTAGATATTAGGTGAATATAGAGAATACTAACCACACCAGTAGATACACAAGACCATGTGATGGTCGGCTGCAACTAGTATAGAAACCTGCAAATCTTATCTATTAATGCAAAGACAGGATGACAACTCTCCTGCATTAGATAGAAAGAAACCTGAGAAACCTATTCAATGATGCATTCAATATCCTAACACAGAGATAAGATGACAATTATCTAGTGCTAAACATCAAGAGATCAAGAACACAACATGTCAGGTACAATCTTAGGACAAAGGAAAATGGGCAGTGAGCAGTTAACAACAAAAGAAGCTTGTATTTTCTGAAAATGAAGATGAGACGTTGCAAGTGACAAAATGTATACAGTCTCCAAAAGTTGAACCTTACATCAAATGCCAACCCTGATTACATCTTTCTTCTGGATATTTATAAATTTACATTGCAATGGCACCTAGTCGTTTAGGTATGGAGGGGTCATAATTGACCACCAACTGCATTTAACTGCTTGATGGAGTCTCTGAATGAGGTTGCTTGCTTCACTGTACAAATCTGATCTGTAAAACTGTTGTGTTGTCCTTTAGGCGGTTGGAATGCTTGAAGCAGTGAAGTCCGTGACTAATAAATTATGTTACAGAGTCGTGCTATGTCCTTTTCTCGTTTTGGCCATGCTTTATATTTAATGTGGTTGTTGGGGATATTACTGTAACCGATCCTGGCAGAGCTGGTCATCTCCTTCTTCGGGCAATAGAATGGTCATAGGACATGGGATGCATGGGTACGTGGACAGTTGGGATGAGAGAGGGAGATGACCGTTAGATCAGGGAAATGGATGGCGGAAATGGTTCGGCGGAGGCTATCGGCTGAGGTGGGAACGAGGTGAGTCCGCATCGTTGGATCTTCAGTGGACAGATCAGATAGTCATCGGGCGACGGAGTTGCATGGGCGTTAAACAAGCGAGGGTGGTTTGGTCAGGCGATAACGGTTTTCATCACACCGCTTTCGGGCGCTAAGTGGTAAATGCCCGGGGCCGAGCGATTCCACTCAATGATCGACACGTAGCAGCAGATGAGAGAGAAAAACCACTCTCATCGCGCGCTATCACTCGATCAAGTTGCCTGTGCAATGTATGCGAAGACTGTCAGATCTGGCGGAGATGATCTGACAGTGGAAATTGGTCGAGTAGGTCACCTTTATCGGGTGCGATGTGAGCTGTTAGATTATCGGGGAATGATCAATGGTGGGAAAGCGATGAGGGGTTTATGAGCGCGTGAAGATGTAGGGGTAAGGTTTTATGGTTGGCTTGGCTTTGCACTTAGAGCTGGGGCCAAAAGGGACTTTGTCGGATTTTAGAGGGTTTATTTAAGGAATGGGAAAGGTTTAGAGGTGAGCAGGGTGAAGGAAGGAAGGGAAAAGTGACCAATGTGAGCCCCCTTTGGACACAATCAAACAAACCATGCTTCTTTCTGACCATAGAAATTCAGCGCTACATAGCAGAGCTAACACTGGCTCCTTCTGGGGATGAAAGCCTCCCTATGAGGTTTCAAGAACCGTAGACCACTGCCTTTCATACAAAAACAAGATCAGCAATATTTCCTAGTGTTCCATTGGGCATGGAGTCTAATTAAGCCTACACTAAAACTTGTAAAAAGAACATATTTACAATGCTGAGGCCTAAAGGCATTAATTAACATAAAATTTCAAAAACCACCCATTGACTGGGCCATCAAAAACTGTTTCTCCTTCCATACTTTGTAGCATGAAAGTGTTGTTCCACTAGACCTGCGCAATGACAAAAGGTCCAGTCCACAGGGCATCGAACTTCCCATGATTGCCTTTCTTTTCCTTCAATGCATCCCATTTAAGAACCAAGTCTCCAATTTGAAAATTGTCCATCTTTGCCTTTCTTTCAAAGGCTTCCTTGATTCTCTTTTAATGTGCTGCAGAGTTTTCAATCAATTGATCTCTGATTTGATGCACTTCAACCAAGTCACTAATCCTATTTGCCATGTCATTTTCCTCATTCTGCTCTTCCTACAAGACCTTGGCCATAGGGAGGGTCAACTAGCTTGGGAATACAGCCTCAGTGCCATATACCAGCTTGAACGGAGAATTCCCTGTGGATTTCTTGGCATTCACCCTGTCAGCCCATAATGCAAACTTTAGTTTGGAATCGCAGTTCCTTTTGTTGTCTTCTAGCAGCTTTTTGATTATCCTTATCAGGCTCTTATTGGATGATTCTGTTAGACCATTACCTTGAGGGTAGTATGAGGTGGAATGCACTAGCTTAATTCCCATTGAGTCGCACATGTCCACCAACTCTTTTTCCCTGAAGGTTGCTGCATTGTCTGTAACCAATTTGTGTGGACAACCAAACCTGGGGAAAATGTTTTCTATCAAGAACTTCATGACAACATGGTGATCAAATTTCCTAGTAGGGATGGCCTCCATCCACTTGGTGAATTATTCAGTGGCTACTAAGATCCATTTGTGTTGGCCACTAGAATGTGGATTAATTTCCCCTATGAAATCCAAGCCCCATTGCTGGAAAGGGCCACTGGCATGTATTGGCTTCAAGGGTAAGGACTTTAACTATTGTTTTCCTTCAAACTGCTGACATTTGTCACAGGATCTTACAAATGAAAATACATCAGAAAATAGAGTGGGCCAATAGTATCCATCTCTGAGGATCTTGTGGGTTGTGGCTTTCCAGTAGTGATGTCCTCCACAGATGCTGGAATGAAACTGATGCATGACCTCCACAGGTTGTTCTTTGTCCAGACATCTTAAAAGGATTCTAGATGGATCCCTCTAATAAAGCAAGTTTTTGTGAATACAAAACTTGGCTGTTCTGAGCTTAATAGTCCTAGCTTGGCTTGAACTAAGACCTGGAGGGACTTCTAGCTTTAGGAAAAATTGATCTATTCTAGAATACCATTCACAAGAAGCTAGATTCTCAGCCAACAGCGGGTCATGCCCTACTGTTGCTTCTTCTGTCTGTCCATCCTCTGAATTTGTACCCATGTAGTTTCTGTCAAGAATTTTGCAATTTTCTTCAACCATCAACTGAGCAAGGCCCTGGCCCTTGACAAGCTTGTTGGGCTTCACTTTTATGTTGAATTCAATAAACTTTGCAATCCATTTAGCCCTTCTTCCATCAACAACTGGCTGCGTTAGGAAATCCTTTACTGAAGCAGAGGGAACATATGCAATTACCTTGGAGTGCAGAATGTAGATTCGGAAAGCTTTTAAAGATTTGATAAGAGCATAAGCCTGTTTTTCGATAATATTGTACCTTAGTTCAGCATACCTTAAGGTTTTGCTGAAAAATTCCACTGGATGCTCTGAATCCCCATCATCTTTCTACAATAATACTGTTGCAAGGGTGTCACTGGAAGCAAAGGAGAAGATATGGAACTCCTTGCTATAGTCTAGGTTGATCAAAGTGGGGGCTTCCATAATAGTTCTTTTAATGGCTTCAAAAGATCTTCTTGCTGCATCAATCCATTTGATCTCTGATCCCTTTCTTAGCATAGAGGTGATGTATTTTACCAATTCTACAAAATTAAGAATAAAACTCCTTACAAAATTTATTTTGCCCAGAAAGGATTGGATGTCCTTTTTTGATCTTGGGACAGACAAGGTCTGTATCGCTTTCACTCTCTCTGGGTCAATCTTGACACCTGCAGCAGAAAAAATGTGTCCTAGAAGCCTGCCCTCTTCTAAAGAAAATTGTGACTTCTTAGGATTCACTGATATCCCAAACCTTCTGCACTTCAGAAACACTTTCTTCAAATGCTGCAAATGATCTTGATGGCTGCTGGAGTATACTGTTATATCATCCAAGTAGACAAGGACAAATTTATCCTTCTCTCCTATAAACACTATATCCATGGCTCTCTGAAAGGTAGCCCCAACATTCATTAGCCCAAAGGGCATCTTAGAGTACATAAAAGTGCCCCAAGGAGTGGTGAAAGCAGTCTTTTCTTGGTCATCTGGATGTACAACAACTTGGTTATACCCTGAAAATCCATCCAGGAAAGACATAACTTTGGCCCTTGAGACTTTCTGTAGCAAATGTTCCATCTTTCGCAGGGGATAGTTGTATTTCTTAGAGAATTTGTTTAGGTTCCTGAAATCAACACACAACCTGATTTCTCCACTTTTCTTCCTCACCACTACCAAGTTGGCTACCCACTTTGAATATCTCAGAGGAACTATGATTTTGGCAGCCAACAACTTCTTGATTTCTTTTTCAATCAGAGGGAGGAGAAAAGGATTTATGGGTCTCAGCTTCTGCTTGAAAGGAATGGTGTCTTTCTCCAATGGGATCTTATGCTGGATGATATTTTTGTCATAAGTTTTAAGGTCACTGTATTCCCAGGAAAAGACATCAGCAAATTGCTTCATTAAGGTGCAGTACTCATAACTTTGGGCAGTAGACAAATGGGTGGACAAATTTACATACTCTGGATGATCTGAACACCCTATGTTATGCCTATGGATAGCAGACTGATTTTCTTCTTGGGTAGCCTTATGAGGCACGTCGTTATGGTCAAACAACTTTTCTAGAGGCACTAGCCCTTTAGGTATATGATTGCTAGGCAACTGTACAACACTGTCTTGGCCAATTTTGTTCCTTAGCTGGGGTTGGGGACATTCCTCAAAGGTTTCATTCTCTTGATCAATTTTCATTTCATAGAATTCATCAATGACATGCAGAAACCTCTTTACTTCATCATCGTCCTCAAAAACTTTCCAGTGCTGAACATTATCAGGCAAGGATGGTCTATATTTTACCTGGACTTGATAAAACAATCTAGCGGGCATGGGAGGTATGAACATGCTAGCAAACACAACAAGGGAATCAAGAAGCTAATTTTTTACTCTAGGAATATATGAGATACAAAAGCTATCAAAAGCATCTTTGAGTCTCCATACCTCATCTTTGTATGCTTTCAGCCTTGGGTTCCTTGCGTGGAACTTTTTGTTCACTTGTTGAATGATGAGATCAACATCTCCAAACACCTTTATGTCTCTGATTCCCATGTATTTGGAAGCGTTTAAGCCCAATACCAAAGCCTCATACTCTGCTATATTGTTGGTGACCTGAAAAGTCAGTTTAAAAGACAGATGTGTGCTTTCTTGTTTTGGAGACACCAGAACCACTCCTGCTCCTACAGTTTCCTTTGAACAGGCTCCATCAAAGAACATATCCTAAGCATGTGTCCCTTCCTCTTCCATGGCCTGGCATACTGGTTTCTTGAGCTGCACCAAGGCCCTATGGGATTCTTCAATTTGGAGAATACATGCTCCAAAATCAGTGTCCATAGCATAAATGGGATGATTAGTGGGATTCTTCTCATCATTGATGATATAGGCCAGCTGATTTTCCCTGTATAGTCTTTTGCTTTCTCCTCCAAAAACTGGGACAGTGGCATAAGACAAGTCATTTTGCAATGTCCCACCCAACCTCTTAATCCACCCTCTGGAAAGTAGCATACCAAACTTAGGGGGGACATCTGCTACCACAATATCCATCATCATGATTTTCATGGGCAGCTGAGTTAGGGTGATAGCTAAGTCTTTAATTAACCCCAAACATTTCACCTTCCTTGAATCAAAGGAGAACAAGTCATGATAAGGTCTAGTAATATCAAGGCCTAACTCTTCCATGATAGCTTTGGGCATCAGATTATGGCTGGCACCTATGTCCAGCAGGCAGTTATGGAGGATTTTGTCATGAACGGTCAAGGAGACATAAAATGATGGGGAATTGTCATCAGCAGGTTCAGTCATTGGACTAAGAACAACTGCAAGTTTATCATCTTGTAAATTCACAGTCATTGGATGCTTCTAAGGCTTTCAGCTCAAGGGCATCAAGGATGGGCTTCTTAAAGACCTCACTCTTTACAAGTTCTATCAGAGGTACAGATATTTTTAACTTCTGGACTTATGATTCAAAACTGAAAGGGGAAGGGGACTTGTCAGGGCCTCTTACCTCTTGAGCCGCTATTTTGAGGATGATAGGATCAACTATCGATCGATTCTACTTGTTGATCTGCTACTCTGTGTGAACATCAACTCTTTGGGCAGGATTCTCTTTGACATTACTCATTCTTGACCTCAAGTTATATCTTTGCTGGTCTTTAGTCTGTAGAACAACTTCTTTGTCCCACTCTTGACTGGTCTGGTCCCTGAGTAATGACTCCTCATAGGTGGATAATGTCAAAAAGGCAGCACTGCCCTTGTCTTCCATGCAGTGAATCTCATCCTCTTCATCAAACTGCTCCTTCTCCATGACTACGTTCTGGAAAGGAGTCTTAACCTTTTTTTCTTCACTGGCCTCTTTGCCCCTATGAGTGATCTGCAATTTTTCATTTGCTCTTCTGAATGGATTTGGATTTCTAGGAGAAAATGTATTAGGAAACCTTGCTTTCCCAGAACTCTGCCCAACCTTCAGTTTGGATATTTCAGCAGCCAATGACTTTATCATTTTAGTCATTTTGTCTATTTTGGGTTCTGAAGATGAAGAAGAGGAGGAAGACTCACCTCTCTGCCTCCTTCTATCAACATGTCCTTTGAGTTTCTCTGCAGCCATGATATTGGATTCCACCTCCAAGGCTTCATCTTGCATTTTAGCTAGAGAGGCACATCTTCTCTCTCTTAGCAGTAGGCAAAAATTAGAGTCAAAGGCATTGGTGTAGGTGAGTTTGGCAGAGGTGGGGGTAGGCTTCACTTCGGTTGGCATCTTGCTATACATACGATTGAATCTTTTATTAAAGTCAGACAATGACTCCCCATTTTCCATTTTCAGGTTTCCAAACATAGTATGGTAGTATAGTAGGTCTTTCTTATCTCCCCAATGCTTTAAAAACACATCATCTAATGCTTCAATGTATGCTATAGACCTAGGGGTCAGTTCTCTGAACCACTTTCTAGCCTCTCCATCAAGGCTTTGGATAAATACTCTCATCCACACATCATCTTCAATGATATCTAGGTTATTAGCATAGCTATAAAAAGACTCAATGTGTTCTTCAGCTATTACTCCCTCTGTACCAGTGAACTTAGGCATGTACTTGTGATATTCTCCTGCAGGCATAGCATTCAAAGGAATAGGCAGGACCAAGGGTCCATACCTAGCAGCTATGATTCTATCCATTTTGGTGGGTGCTTGTGGACCTTCCATGACTGGGGTAGATGGAAGGGTACTGGCAGTTTGGTTGATAGAAAGCTGAGAAATGAATGACAGGGCTGAAGGAAACTGAAGGACTATACGCGAGGTTTTCTTTGGGCTAATATCCGAAGGGGGACTTATTGAACAAGGATCTTTATGAATCTTTGAGAGTATTTCTCCACTGATAGTACTAGGCTCTATATTTTCAACATGTGCATGCTCAGTTACAAGCCTTTCTGGCAGAGATACATAAGATTGTTTAGGCTTACCTGATCCTGATGCTCCCTTTTGTGATGTCTTTCTCTGCTGGACAATCTTTTCAGGGTCGGGCATTGGGTTAGCTGGTGATTTCTGAGGATTTCTTCGAGTGTGTCTCATAAACCGAGCCAGAACTGCGATGTAGAGTTGCCAGATAGATGATTACAATAAAAAAATGTGTCCAGGCTTTGTCTATCATCAAGCTAGATCTGTGTCATTCTCCCAGGGAAGCTGAGCTTCAATCTCCTCTCCCCGGCAGTGGCACCAATTATGTTAGGATTCCAAGAAACTCTCCTAGGTTGTAGCTCGGAGATGCCTGGAAACATATAAATTAAACTATTGTTGCAAGGTTTAATGGAATGAATGATGGTTTGGTTCAAGCCAGATAACCACTTCTACTCTGTTTCAATCCAGAGATGCATGAACACCCTCATACTACAAGGCTTTAGACCACTAATGCTCACAGTTTAGATATTAGGTGAATATGGAGAATACTAACCACACCAGCAGATACACAGGACCATGTGATGGCCTGCTGCAACTAGTATAGAAATCTGCAAATCTAATCTATTAATGCAAAGACAAGATGACAGCTCTCCTGCATTAGATAGAAAGAAACTTGAGCGACCTATTCAGTGATGCATTCAAGATCCTAACACAGAGATAAGATGACAGTTATCTAGTGCTAAACATCAAGAGATCAAGAACACATCATGTCAGGTACAAGTTTAGGAAAGAGGAAAATGGACAGTGAGCAGTTAACAGCAAAAGAAGCTTTTATTTGCTGAAAATGAAGATGAGACGCTACAGGTGACAAAATGTCTACACTCTCCAGAAGTTGAACCTTACATCAAATGCCAACCCTAATTACATCTTTCTTCTGGATATTTATAAATTTACATTTCAATGGCACCTAATCGTTTAGGTATGGAGGGGTCATAATTGACCACCAGCTGCATTTAACTTCCTGATGGAGTCTTTGAACGAGGTTGCTTGCTTCACTATGCAAATCTGATCTGTACAACTGATGTGTTGTCCTTTAGGCGATTGGAATGCTCGAAGCATTGAAGTCCATGACTGATAAATTATGTTACAGAGCTGTGTTATGTCCTTTTATGCTTTTGGCCATGCTTTATGTTTAATGTGGTTGTTGCGGATATTACTGTAACCGATCTTGGCAGAGCTGGTCATCTCCTTCTTCGAGCGACAGAATGGTCATAGGACATGGGATGCATGGGTACGCGGATAGTTGGGATGAGAGAGGGAGATGTTCGTCAGATCGGGGAAATGGACGGCGGAAATGGTTCGGTGGAGGCTATCGGCTGAGGTGGGAACGGGGTGTGTCAGTGTCATTGGATCTTCAGCAGACAGATCAGATGGTCATCGGGTGATGGAATTGCACGGGCGTTTAACAGGCGAGGGCGGTTTGGTCGGGCGGTATCGGTTTTCATCACACTGCTTTCGGGCGCTAAGTGGTAAATGCTCGGGGCCAAGTGATTCCACTCAATGATCGACACGTAGCAATAGATGAGAGAGAAAAAATGCTCTCATCGCGCGCTATCGCTCGATCAAGTTGCCTACGCGATGTATGCAAAGACCGTCAGATCTGGCGGAGATGATCTAATGGTGGAAATTGGTTGAGCGGGTCACCTTTATTGGGTGCGATGTGGGTCGTTAGATTGTTGAGGAATGATCAATAGTGGGAAAGCGATGAGGGGTTTATGAGCATGTGAGGGCGTAGGGGTAAGGTTTTATGGTTGGTTTGGCTTTGCGCTTAGAACTGGGGCCAAAAGGGACTTTGTCAGACTTTAGAGGGTTTATTTAGGGAATGGGAAAGGTTTAGAGGTGAGCGGGGTGAAGGAAGGAAGGGAAAAGTGACTAATGTGATCCCCCTTTGGACACAATCAAACAGACCATGCTTCTTTCTGACCATAGAAAGTCAGTGCTGCATAGCAAAGCTAACAGGGCCCTAGCCAACCAGCACATTTCCCTTTTATTTAAAAACATCGCTCAACACTTGCTCAATTTATTAGCATTCAAAACATGAAAGATACAATGTAGAATAGTAAGGTGGAGCTCTCTCTTCGTATTAAGTCATAAAGCAAATACATGCGTCACTCCTCCACCGTCCTCCTTTTTACGTGCATCCTTCCTCCTTTTATAATCTTTCATTAAATCAAGTTGCTCCTTTGCAAGGAATATGGGGATTAAATCCTAACCAATTCTAATTACATACAACAGTACAACCATTCCCCTATTAAAAGAATAAATATTTAATATGAATTTTCCAATTCTGGGATTTTTCTAGAATTCTGGAAAATTTGGTAATTTTAACAAACTACCTCCAGAGCGCCCTTCATATCTCCTCAACCATTACATATTTTGGAAAACCATTTTGAGCTTAGTCAATTTGCTATACTGGGACAAAAACCCATGTCGTGGAATTTCTTTATTTACCTTCATCGGCACAAAAACCGAGGCAGAAGTTGGCAGTATGGAAACTTGTTGACTGTGTTTTCTAGAATTCTGGAAAAGACTGTTTTTTTTATAAAAGTGCTTCAAAGACCTGTTCATAACTTTTTCAATACTTTGAATGTTAGGAAATGGTTTTGGTTATGGGTAATTGGTTATATTTGTGAAAAACCCATTTGCTCGTATTTCCATAATTCACTTCCATTTTTCTTGGGTCAGAGAGTTGCGCGACTGGGGAACTGCATGAAACGAAGAAATGTCAGAGCCCGCAGAAGCACGTAGGGAGCTGCGCTACCAAAGGAAAAACCACGCAGGACAGTTAGAAAGTGACCGTTAAAGTCACTATTCATTATTTGACGATGAAAAAATGGCCAAATGGAGCAAGGGGGCAGCATTTAAGTTAGAATTTATGGACCAAATCTTTGAAAATTTGCCACCAATCTAGCATTCATGAACCAATTGTGGGGGGAACGGTTGGATTTGAATTCGAAAATGCCTATAAATTACAATGGGTTTCCCAACGGAAAACACTTGGCATTTTGAGAATTCAGGTGTTGAGCTCTCAGGCGCACATGAACTGTGAATACTTTGAAGCTTTGATAGTGAGTTCAACATTTGAGAAGTTGCCAAAGGAGACACAAGAGTTGTTGAATAACATCATGTCGATGCCGGATAAGACTGTAAATGTTGGGGAAGCAGTGACAACCGAGGGAGTTGTTCCAGAGGTAGCCATGGCAGCCAAGGGAGCTGCCCCAAAGGTTGTAACTATGGAAGTACCAGCTGAAGTACCTAAGTCACCACAATCACCTAGGTCGAGGCCTACCTCGACCAAGGAGGGTTCGAAGAACAAGAAAGGCAAGCAGGCCATGACACCACAGCTACTATGCACATCACCTAGAAAGCACTGATAGAAGGATAAGCCCACTGCGTAGGAAAAGGGTAGGTGGTTAACTTAGAGCCGGAGGAAGAGGTTGAAGAAATCCCCATGGAAGATGAGCATATTGCGATGGAAACGGAGGATGTTGAGGTTGAGGGGTCTGACCACATTTCTAAGCTACCTGAGTACATTCCTCTGCGCAGGGGTAAAACGAAGGTGTCGAAGGATATTGATGAGAGTAAGGTCACCGTGCACACATACCTACTGCTAGAGCAAATTTTCTTTGAGGGACTGCGCTTGGGGCATGTCCCCCTTTTAAAATTGGAAGATTGGGATTTAGCTAACATGGAGTGTTTCCCTCATTTAGTGACAGACCAGCTTATGCACTGTTTCTTCCACAAAAACACTGGAGTGACCGCTCTGGAGCCGAGGAAGTGGCTGAAAGGCGTGGATAGGGCAGGCCTACTAAACCTGCTATGGGTGCTGCATTACAACCTCGCGCCCATCATGATGATCATGATCAAGTAGTTGCTATGCTTGGTGCACGATGGGTGTTTGTGGCTGGAGGAGCAGATACCCATCACTAACATGTGAATCCATAGGATCACGTGGTTGTCGCACTCAAGAGAAAATCCAACCATGGTATTTGGTGGAAGGCCGGTGAGCATGCCCTTACTGAGGCGATGAAGGAAAATTTCAAGCTAGTAAAGAAGTCGTGCGGCTACGCCATCACAAGTATCTATGACCTTGCGGCTAAAGTGGTGACGCAAATCTTGGCAGGAAAGGTCACGAGGAAGTGTCGCATAGATGAAGTACCAGCACCAGTGATAGCATTGGCGGCCTAGTGTATGGAGGGTGTACAGTTTAACTGGGTGCGCTATCTCTGCGGTGAGTTCCTCGTGAACTGCCGCAAGGTGCAGGATCATAGTAAGACATTCCACTATGCATGGCTACTGCTGTCCATAGTGTTGGTTGCATGGGAGCTACTCAATGATAGCCAGTTTCCTCCGGTCGCACCACACCTACCGAAAGCAGTGAAGTTCGCTTCGTTGTGGGCTATGAAGGATCCTCAGTGGATCAAGGACAACAAGATCTTCTAGATCTTGATGGAGATGAGCATCCATATGGCCATCAACTACAAGCCGCAGTTGTCACCAACAAATTTTGATAAGCTGTAGGAGTACGTGGAATTCAAGGCCGACTTCCACCATGTATCAATACATGTGCAAAAGGACCCTGAATATTAGTGGCATGACCTGCCATACTTGGCCACAGATGACGTGATTGTAATGGTCCTCAACCGCTGGCTGACAGATTGGTGCACTGCCACAAACTTGACAGTGGGATCTAGCAAGTCCACTGCACAACAAAAGAAGGAAGAAGCCAAGATGAAGATGGAACAGTTGGCCTCAAAGAAAAGAAAGGAGGCCAAGGATAAGGCCAAGGTAAGGCGCGCTACCGTGAAGTAGATGGGTGGGCAAGCGGGGGAAGAGGAGCATGGATCTAACTGGAGTTAGAAGTTTCCTTCCCTAGAGATAGAAGAAGAGGACGAACAGATGGAGCAGGGAGGAGTGGACCGAGAGATGAATCCGTTCTGAACCAAGCACAATAGAGATCTAAAAAAAGTAGGGTCGCGGAAGAAGTACAAGGCTATCAAGACATCTCTCGACCCGATCACCCTAATGGAGGGGGACTTGAATGACATAAGTGATACGGTGAGGGATGCCACCGCAGAACTGCTGCAGCAGTTCGAGCAGCAGCAACAACAGGCTTTGGGTGCTATCTAGACGGTTCTGCACGAGCTGCAAATCCATGCATCACAGGTAGATACTAGCGAGACGTCAACCAGTTTGGTGTCTAGCACCTCCAAAGCCGCAGGGATGCTGCGCACACGGGATCCTCGAGCAATAGTGCTACTAGATGGAGAAATGACTATAGAGATAGAAGCTGGCAGGTCCACTGTTAGCACCCTCAAGGAAGTTGGACTTAACTTGGCCACACTTCCGAGTGAGATGCTTCACCTTTTGTAGGATGGTGTGATCGTGGAACTACGGGCCTGCGAACAGCGCGAAATACAAGTAATAAGTGAGCAAAAGATCAACAATGTGCAGATGGATGTACAGCGAGACTGCGCTGTTGATCTCGTGAAAGACCTTATGGAAAAGAATCATCGCATAGCTAAGGTCATGGTTGAGGCATGCAGATCTGTCTTGGAGTTGGACATTCCCGAAGATGAGCCAGTAGATGTGCGGGTTCGGAAGCTCGCAGCTGGAGTATGCGACACACTCACAAAATTGGCAAAGGTCTAGTTGGAACTGAACCTCAAAATCGTAGAGTTGCAGTTGAAGGCCCAACCTTCGACTCCGCCAGAAATCCGAGAACAACACGAGTCAGCTGTGAAAGGTGCCATAACAGTAGTGAACAACGCAGTAAAGGACTGCACGACACTCTTTGAGAAGTCGCTTGAAGTGGTCACCAACCTGCAAGAAGACCCCAGTGTGCAAAGGCTGGAAACAGAAACACGAGAGCTACAACAGTGCTACGACGAAGTTAAAGTAACGACGGGAACTATTACCATCATGCAAAGGCTGGAAAAGCTGCAGGAGGCCAAGGATTTGAATGAGCAAGTCAATGCAACCCAACACAAGGAAGCAATGCTGAAGGCTCCCATACAGTCTTGGTTGGACGAGGCCTATTTGATCACGACCACTATTGAGGGAAAGTTGGCTAATCTGCAGAAGACTTAGCCGAAGATTTAGTCAGATGGCGCAGGGTCAACAACGGAGCAGTTGGTCGAAGAGATGAAGTAGGTGGAAGCACAATGTACCGCCGAAATTGCAGTAGTCCAAGTCGAGTTAGGAGGTCTTCGCGACAAGATCTCTGCACCAACTGAGTAACTCGAGGGCGAGTCACCATGTTTGTGTTGGAGGCCTATTGGGAATGGGTCCCTTGGGGTCATTTTTGGGACTAAAAGCCTAAGTTTGGGGCAGAAAGCCTGAATTTTTTACAAAGGAATATAAATTCTCAGAATTTTGTGGCCGCAGAGCGCGAAGATATCAAGAGTCAAAAAGGGTTTCCACCCTTAGTTTAGATAGCTTGTGTCAGCTTTAGAAATCTTCCCTTGGTCCACGGACCATGGGATTGTATAAAAATGGAGTCTTAGAAGAGTCTAAGGGAGAAGAGTTCTAAGTAAGTTTGAGTCCTTGATGAGTATGTGAAGAGCTAAGAGCGAGAGTCTTAGCGTAGGAAGAGGCTCTGCAATTGAGTGTGTAGAGGCCTAGGGTATAAGTTCGTAGCTGAGTGTGCAAACCCCTACAGCTATGTGCGTAGGGCAGATAGAGTCTATATTGGAGATCTGAATCATCAATAAAGAGAAGTATTCTAAAATTACTATGTATTTTGTCTCTGTGGATTGCATGCGATTATGTTATGTTAAGTTCTGGGTTTATGTTATAATGCTAATTTGATACGCGAATATATATGTTTCTATCTGCTATATGAATGCAAATAAGGATATATGTTTACGTGAATATAATCTTAATTGCATGGTAAAATAGGCGAACACTTAAGATAATTCTGGGAATTATACAATAACGCTGAAACAAAGGCGCATAAGTGCCTGAATTGCTGGTTAGGTTTGTGTGAAGGACGATCGTATACCTTCATGGAGGTTTTAAGAGACAAAATATAAAGTGCATCGATAAGCCCTAAAGGTTTATCGATCTACACGAAGGAAGGGTTTAAGGTATAAAACCGACATCACAACCGTCTCAAGCTATAGAAACTTGGTTCCTGCATCCCCCCATACTACTTCGGGTGAGACTTTGGTCCACGCTCCACTGACTGATGCCAAAAGGGCCAGTAGTGTAGGGATTTTCTTGGTTGACTAATGTTGAACCTGGGTCAGCGCCCATCAAGCCAAAAAACAACTACAACTGCCTGCTAATATGCTTGCCAATAATCATCCTCTTCATCCTCAATTGCTTGTCCAACCCAATCCGAATCCAAATAATAGAGGGGCTCAACAGGTTGAGACACTCAACCTCGCACACTGAAAATTTAAAAAAAATTCAGTGAGAAATTGCCACTTTCCTTCTGGGCTAAATGTTGAGAGATATAATTATTATGCTTTTGAATGGTTTATTCTTTTTATATATATTAATTTTAATTTAAAATATATTATTTTTATAAAAATATAATTATATATTTTTATGGAAATATTTACTTTAAATTAAAATTATATTATAAAAATTCGATCCTAATTGCAAACCAAGTCAAAGGTAAACTTATGGCCCACCCCGCACTCATATGTTTAAAATCCCCCTTTTTCCCATGCCTCGAGATATGGGCACATTAATCCAAGGGTTAAAAATACTTTTCGGACCCCGAGCTCTTCCAACATTTAATTAATGGGGTCCGACAAGAAGTTTTAATGGCACACCCCCAAACCTACGTGTCACCACCTTGTAATTTTGTACCCCCTTACGTGTCACCACCTTGTAATTTCATACCCCCTTCCTAAACCCATGAACTTTCTGTTAGTTTGACAACGAACTTCAAACGTAGTTTAGTTTTTTAGTTATGTACAGTTTTCTTTGTAACGAATAGTTTTTAGTTATGTAACGGTAAATACATGAATATATCGAATGTCATGTAGAGGATATTGATCATCGAATAAAACAGATTTACATATTCAGTTTCTATTTCTTGGTCTTTGATCTTCTCTCATTCTGTTTCTTGCTTCGAGGTGGAGAAATTCACCGGAAAGAGCAATTTTTCTCTTTGGAAACTGAAGGTTAAGGATCTGCTTGTGCAACAAGGGTTGCACAAGGCACTGGATGGGGTTACTAAGAAACCCACAACCATGACTACTTCAGACTGGGAGGACTTGGATGCCCGAGCTCTCAGTACCATCCGGCTATGTCTAGCAGATGAAGTTCTCTTCAACATCGTTGAAGAGACTACGGCGTCAGGTTTGTGGGAAAAACTTGAAAACCTTTATATGACGAAATCATTAACCAACAGAATTTATCTGAAACGACAATTATACAGTCTTCGAATGAAAGAAGGTTCAAGCGTTGCAGAACATTTGAATGTTTTTAATACACTAATTTGTCAATTAACAGATTTGGAAGTAAAAATACAGGAAGAAGATAAAGCCATAACCTTGCTGTGTTCTCTGCCTGAATCATGGGATCACTTCGTAACCTCAATCAGCTTAAGCTCTGATGATTCTTTGAAGTTTGAATCAGTCGTGGGAGCTCTTCTGTCTGAAGAGGTACGAAGGAAATCCAGCACTGATACAACTGCATCAGAAGCCATGGTCGCTAGAGGACGCTCAAAGGAAAGAGGAGACAAACCAAGGGGGACTTCCAGGTCGAAATCGAAGGGCAAAAAGTGTAAGGCAAAATGTTGGAGTTGCGGTAAAGTTGGACACTTGAGGAAGGACTGTTGGAAATGGAAGGAATCCGAAAACCTGAAGAACGAAGCGAATCAGGCTGATTCAGGTATTGTAGACGAAGTTTTATCCGCTGAAGATTTGTGTACGATAGATGAAACTTCACCTGAATGTAATGTCTCTCAGAGTTTTGATAGCTGGCTGTTAGACTCTGGTGCTTCGCATCATATGTGCCCACATAGAAACTGGTTTACTTCGTATGAAAATGTAAACGGTAGTTTTGTGTTTATGGGTAACAATATGTCATGTCAGACTGTTGGGATGGGAGATATCAGGATTAAAATGTATGATAACACAGTTAGGACATTAACTAGTGTTAGACATGTACCTGATTTGAAGAAAAATTTAATCTCTTTGGGAGTGTTGGATTCAAATGGTTATAAGTTTACAGGTCAGGATGGCGTCTTGAAGGTCTTCAAAGGTGCCCTTGTGGTTATGAAGGCAGAGAAGGTCGGGAATCTTTACAGGTTAAAAGGAAGTACTCAGGTCGGTGAAGCAGCGGTTGCGTCAGAAAAGGAAGAAGCAGGTACTCGTCTGTGGCATCAGCGTTTGGGTCATATGAGCGAGAAAGGTCTTCACATACTAATGAAACGTAAATCTCTTCCCGGTCTGAAATCCTTGAATTTAGATTTCTGTAAACATTGTGTGTATGGGAAACAGTGTAAACAGAGATTTAAAGTTGGAAATCATAATAGTAAAGATGTTTTAGACTACATTCATTCTGATCTGTGGGGGCCTTCCCCTATTATGTCATATGGAGGTGCATTGTATTTTTTAACGTTCATTGATGATTACTCTCGTCGAGTTTGGGTCTATATGCTAAAACGAAAAGCTGATGTATTCAATGTCTTTAAACAATTTAAAGTAATGGTAGAGAAAAGAGCAGGCAAATCTATTAAATGTCTAAGAACTGACAATGGTGGTGAGTTCACTTCTGTTGAGTTTGAACAATACTGTAAGGATGAGGGCATTGTTAGACACAAAACTGTTGTTTCTACTCCTCAGCAAAATAGTGTTGCTGAGCGTATGAATCGGACTCTTATGGAAAGAGCCAGAAGCATGATCAGCAATGCTAACTTGCAAAAGGAGTTGTGGGCGGAAGCAGTATCTACTGCTTGTTATTTAGTTAACAGATCACCCTCAGTAGCAATTGATTGTAAAATTCCTGAAGAAGTCTGGACAGGTCAGTCTTGTGACTATTCTCATTTGAGGATATTTGGTTGTGATGCTTATTCTCTGATTCCGAAAAATCAGCGTTCAAAGTTAGATCCAAAGTCGAAATGTTATGTATTTGTTGGGTATGACTATGCAGTGAAAGGATATAGGTTGTGGGATCCTACATTGCGGAAGATAGTTATTAGTAGAGATGTAACATTTGATGAATCATCTTTGTTAAAATCAAATGTTGAAAGAATTGAACAGGAACAGGTATCGCCGAGTCAACGAGTTCAGTTGGAGGCCAGATCTTTCGGTGGCAGTCGAAAAGAAGGAGAGACTTCTCGAGACAAAGGTGTTGAAGACACAAAGGAAGCCGTTGAAGCTTCTAAACCAGAGCAAGTTTCTGAACCAGTTCAGCAACCAGTCGCTTTGAGAAGGTCTACAAGGGAAAGGAAAACTCCCAAAAGGTATGAAGATTCTGCTGCTTCATCTTTTGCTTTGGTTACTGAAGATGGGGAACTGTCTTGTTATCAGGAAGTGATAGATGATACAGATAGCGAGAAATGGAAAAAGGCTATGGAAGAAGAAATGGACTCCTTAGCCAAGAACAATACCTGGGATCTTGTAGAGCTTCCTGAAGGGAGAAGTGTTGTTGGATGTAAATGGGTCTTCAAGCTGAAACGGAAAGTTGATGGTAGTATTGAGAGATATAAGGCGAGACTGGTAGAAAAAGGGTATTCTCAGGTTGAAGGTATAGACTTTCATGAGATTTTTTCTCCAGTTGTAAAACTTGTTTCTATACGTACTGTGTTGGCACTAACTGCGTTGCTTAATCTTGAGTTAGAACAGTTAGATGTTAAAACAACTTTTCTACATGGTGATTTGAACGAAGAGATATATATGGAACAACCAGAAGGTTTTGTACGAGGTCGCAGCAGAAGATTAGTTTGCAAGCTCAGGAAATCATTGTATGGTCTGAGGCAGTCTCCCAGACAATGGTACAAGAAGTTTGATTCCTTCATGGTGAGCCAGAACTTTATAAGAAGTGAGTATGATCATTGTGTGTACTTTAAAAGTTTCAATGGCATATTCATTATCTTAGCTTTGTATGTTGACGATATGCTTATTGCAAGCAAAAGCATGGAAGAGATCAACAGGTTAAAGGCTCAACTCTCTAGGGCGTTTGATATGAAGGATCTTGGAGCAGCAAAACATATCTTGGGCATGGAGATACACAGAGACAGGAAAAATGGTAAGCTTTGGTTATCACAGCAGAAGTATGTGGAGAATGTACTTGAGAAGTTCTCTATGAATAATGTGAAACCTGTTAATGTTCCCCTAGCTTCCCATTTTAAGCTTTCTTCGGTATGTGGAGAATGTACTTGAGAAGTTCTCTATGAATAATGTGAAACCTGTTAATGTTCCCCTAGCTTCCCATTTTAAGCTTTCTTCGGTTTTGAGTCCTAGAGATGATGAAGAAAAGCAGTATATGTCTCATGTACCATATGAAAATGCGGTAGGCAACTTGATGTATGCGATGGTATCTACAAGACCTGACATTTCACATGCAGTTGGATTTGTCAGCAGATTCATGGCAAATCCAGGTAAAGAACATTGGCAAGCAGTGAAATGGGTGCTTCGATATCTAAGAGGCACAAGAGATCATTGCATCGTCTTTGATGGTAGTGAAGGATCAGTCTGCGGATATGTAGATGCTGACTATGCTAGTGATTTGGACAAAAGAAGATCTACTACAGGTTACGTCTTTACTCTTGCAGGTGGAGCAATTAGTTGGATGTCAAAGCTTCAAGACACGGTTGCATTGTCCACTACCGAAGCTGAATATATAGCTACTTCAGATGCCAGTAAAGAAGCAATTTGGTTAAAGGGTTTGCTCGATGAAATCGGAAGGACGTAGGAGAAAGTGAGTGTACTTTGTGACAGTCAAAGTGCTATCCACTTGGCCACAAATCCTGCCTATCACAGCAGAACCAAGCACATTGATGTGAGATATCATTTTCTGAGACATGTGATCTATGGTGGAAAAGTAGCTCTTAAAAAGGTCCACACACGAGAAAATTGTGCAGACATATTCACAAAGCCAGTTACAGTAGAGAAGTTGCGGTGGTGTTTAGCTTCTCTTGGCTTGCAGGAAAGATGATGAATGGGAAAGTTGTTGTCAAGGTGGAGTTTGTTGGTTTGACAACGAACTTGGTCAAACAGTTTTTTTAACCAATTTAGTTTTAGTTATGTAACGGGTAGTTTAGTTATGTGTAATGGTAGTTGTTCACATAATAAATCGAATGCCATGTAATGAAAACTCATCATCGAATAAAACAGATTTACATATTCAGTTTCTATTTCTTGGTCTTTGATCTTCTCTCATTCTGTTTCTTGCTGTTCTTTCTTTCTTCCTCTGCTCTTAATTCAATAAGTGGTATCAGAGCCAAGTTCGAGGTTACCCAAGTGGATGAATCCTCGGAATGCCGAACAAAGATGGTGAGCCCCCGTAAGCCTGTGGATGAGCTCGGTTAAACAGGCGGTGTGCTCCGGATTCTTCATGGACGTGTTGGGGAACACACGATGAAGAGGAGTTGACCTGGGATGGAGCAAGCTCTCGAGACAGGTGGTGCTACCATGTAAGGCGTGTGCTTCCAACGCATTGGAGCGGAGAATCCTGGTTGGTAGAGAGGGGAGAATCCTGCGGATGGTTTAAGGGGAGGCTCGATGGTCCTTTGTTCGAGGGGAGGATTGTTGGGTATACGAACAAAGTCCCACATTGATTAGAAGTGGTAGAAGTGGGAAGGATCATGGGTATATAAGGATGAACAAATATCTCCATTGGTATGAGGCCTTTTGGGGTAAAGCCCAAAAACAAACCCATAAGGGCTTAGGCCCAAAGTGGACAATATCATACCATTGTGGAGATATGTGAAGAAAGAAAGAACAGCAAGAAACAGAATGAGAGAAGATCAAAGACCAAGAAATAGAAACTGAATATGTAAATCTGTTTTATTCGATGATGAATATCCTCTACATGACATTCGATATATTCATGTATTTACCGTTACATAACTAAAAACTATTCGTTACAAAGAAAACTGTACATAACTAAAAAACTAAACTACGTTTGAAGTTCGTTGTCAAACTAACAAACTCCACCTTGACAACAACTTTCCCATTCATCATCTTTCCTACAAGCCAAGAGAAGCTAAACACCACCGCAACTTCTCTACTGTAACTGGCTTTGTGAATATGTCTACACAATTTTCTCGTGTGTGGACCTTTTTAAGAGCTACTTTTCCACCATCGATCACATGTCTCAGAAAATGATATCTCACATCAATGTGCTTGGTTCTGCTGTGATAGGCAGGGTTTGTGGCCAAGTGAATAGCACTTTGACTGTCACAAAGCACACTCACTTTCTCCTGCGTTCTTCCAATTTCATCGAGCAAACCCTTTAACCAGATTGCTTCTTTACTGGCATCTGAAGCAGCTATATATTCAGCTTCGGTAGTGGACAATGCAACCATGTCTTGAAGCTTTGACATCCAACTAATTGCTCCACCTGCAAGAGTAAAGACGTAACCTGTAGTAGATCTTCTTTTGTCCAAATCACCTGCATAGTCAGCATCTACATATCCGCAGACTGATCCTTCACTACCATTAAAGACGATGCAATGATCTCTTGTGCCTCTTAGATATCGAAGCACCCATTTCACTGCTTGCCAATGTTCTTTACCTGGATTTGCCATGAACCTGCTGACAACTCCAACTGCATGTGAAATGTCAGGTCTTGTAGATACCATCGCATACATTAAGTTGCCTACCGCATTTGCATATGGTACATGAGACATATACTGCTTTTCTTCATCAGCTCTAGGACTCAAAACCGAAGAAAGCTTAAAATGGGAAGCTAAAGGAACATTAACAGGTTTCACATTATTCATAGAGAACTTTTCAAGTACCTTCTCCACATACTTCTGCTGTGATAACCAAAGCTTACCATTTTTCCTGTCTCTGTGTATCTCCATGCCCAAGATATGTTTTGCTGCTCCAAGATCCTTCATATCAAACGCCCTAGAGAGTTGAGCCTTTAACCTGTTGATCTCTTCCATGCTTTTGCTTGCAATAAGCATATCGTCAACATACAAAGCTAAGATAATGAATATGCCATTGAAACTTTTGAAGTACACACAATGATCATACTCACTTCTTATAAAGTTCTGGCTCACCATGAAGGAATCAAACTTCTTGTACCATTGTCTAGGAGACTGCCTCAGACCATACAATGATTTCCTGAGCTTGCAAACTAATCTTCTGCTGCGACCTTGTACAAAACCTTCTGGTTGTTCCATATATATCTCTTCGTTCAAATCACCATGTAGAAAAGCTGTTTTAACATCTAACTGTTCTAACTCAAGATTAAGCAACGCAGTTAGTGCCAACACAGTACGTATAGAAACAAGTTTTACAACTGGAGAAAAAATCTCATGAAAGTCTATACCTTCAACCTGAGAATACCCTTTTGCTACCAGTCTCGCCTTATATCTCTCAATACTACCATCAACTTTCCGTTTCAGCTTGAAGACCCATTTACATCCAACAACACTTCTCCCTTCAGGAAGCTCTACAAGATCCCAGGTATTGTTCTTGGCTAAGGAGTCCATTTCTTCTTCCATAGCCTTTTTCCATTTCTCGCTATCTGTATCATCTATCGCTTCCTGATAACAAGACGGTTCCCCATCTTCAGTAACCAAAGCAAAAGATGAAGCAGCAGAATCTTCATACCTTTTGGGAGTTTTCCTTTCCCTTGTAGACCTTCTCAGAGCGACTGGTTGCTGAACTGGTTCAGAAACTTGCTCTGGTTCAGAAGCTTCAACGGCTTCCTTTGTGTCTTCAACACCTTTGTCTCCAGAAGTCTCTCCTTCCTTTCGACTGCCACCGAAAGATCTAGCCTCCAACTGAACTCGTTGACTCGGCGATACCTGTTCCTGTTCAATTCTTTCAACATTTGATTTTAACAAAGATGATTCATCAAATGTTACATCTCTACTAATAACTATCTTCCGCAATGTAGGATCCCACAACCTATATCCTTTCACTGCATAGTCATACCCAACAAAGACATAACATTTCGACTTTGGATCTAACTTTGAACGCTGATTTTTCGGAATCAGAGAATAAGCATCACAGCCAAATATCCTCAAATGAGAATAGTCACAAGACTGACCTGTCCAGACTTCTTCAGGAATTTTACAATCAATTGCTACTGAGGGTGATCTGTTAACTAAATAACAAGCAGTAGATACTGCTTCCGCCCACAACTCCTTTTGCAAGTTAGCATTGCTGATCATGCTTCTGGCTCTTTCCATAAGAGTCCGATTCATACGCTCAGCAACACCATTTTGCTGAGGAGTATAAACAGCAGTTTTGTGTCTAACAATGCCCTCATCCTTACAGTATTGTTCAAACTCAACAGAAGTGAACTCACCACCATTGTCAGTTCTTAGACATTTAATAGATTTGCCTGCTCTTTTCTCTACCATTACTTTAAATTGTTTAAAGACATTGAATACATCAGCTTTCCGTTTTAGCATATAGACCCAAACTCGACGAGAGTAATCATCAATGAACGTTAAAAAATACAATGCACCTCCATATGACATAACAGGGGAAGGCCCCCACAGATCAGAATGAATGTAGTCTAAAACATCTTTACTATTATGATTGCCAACTTTAAATCTCTGTTTACACTGTTTCCCATACACACAATGTTTACAGAAATCTAAATTCAAGGATTTCAGACCGGGAAGAGATTTACGTTTCATCAGTATGTGAAGACCTTTCTCGCTCATATGACCCAAACGCTGATGCCACAGACGAGTACTTGCTTCTTCCTTTTCTGACGCAACCGCTGCTTCACCGACCTGAGTACTTCCTTTTAACCTGTAAAGATTCCCGACCTTCTCTGCCTTCATAACCACAAGGGCACCTTTGAAGACTTTCAAGACGCCATCCTGACCTGTAAACTTATAACCCTCTGAATCCAACACTCCCAAAGAAATTAAATTTTTCTTCAAATCAGGTACATGTCTAACACTAGTTAATGTCCTAACTTTGTTATCATACATTTTAATCCTGATATCTCTCATCCCAACAGTCTGACATGACATATTGTTACCCATAAACACAGAACTACCGTTTACATTTTCATACGAAGTAAACCAGTTTCTATGTGGGCACATATGATGCGAAGCACCAGAGTCTAACAGCCAGCTATCAAAACTCTGAGAGACATTACATTCAGGTGAAGTTTCATCTATCATACACAAATCTTCAGCAGATAAAACTTCGTCTACAATACCTGAATCAGCCTGATTCACTTCATTCTTCAGGTTTTCGGATTCCTTCCATTTCCAACAGTCCTTCCTCAAGTGTCCAACTTTACCGCAGCTCCAACATTTTGCCTTACACTTTTTGCCCTTCGATTTCGACCTGGAAGTTCCCCTTGGTTTGTCTCCTCTTTCCTTTGAGCGTCCTCTAGCAACCATGGCTTCTGATGCAGTTGTATCAGTGCTGGATTTCCTTTGTAGCTCTTCAGACAGAAGAGCTCCCATGACTGATTCAAACTTCAAAGAATCAGCAGAGCTAAAGCTGATCGAGGTTACGAAGTGATCCCATGATTCAGGCAGAGAACACAGCAAGGTTATGGCTTTATCTTCTTCCTGTATTTTTACTTCCATATCTGTTAATTGACAAATTAGTGTATTAAAGACATTCAAATGTTCTGCAACGCTTGAACCTTCTTTCATCCGAAGACTGTATAATTGTCGTTTCAGATAAATTCTGTTAGTTAATGATTTTGTCATATAAAGGTTTTCAAGTTTTTCCCATAAACCTGACGCCGTAGTCTCTTCAACGATGTTGAAGAGAACTTCATCTGCTAGACATAGCCGGATGGTACTGAGAGCTCGGGCATCCAAGTCCTCCCAGTCTGAAGTAGTCATGGTTGTGGGTTTCTTAGTAACCCCATCCAATGCCTTGTGCAACCCTTGTTGCACAAGCAGATCCTTAACCTTCAGTTTCCAAAGAGCAAAATTGCTCTTTCCGGTGAATTTCTCCACCTCGAATCTTGCATTCGACATCTTGGCCATTTTCCCTCCTTCCTAGGATTTCAGGCTTTTAAAAAAAAAAAATAACTTCCCCCCTTGCAAACCCTTTTGTTTTTCGTGCAAATCCCTTGCAAACTTGTTCTTCTACAATATTTTAAAAAAAAAACAACTACAACACCCTTTTCAATCTCTGCTGCTATCTTTTAAAAAATCCTGCAATCTGCTATTTTTTTTTTAAATTCTGCAAACTGCTATCTTTTTTTTTTTAAATCTGCAATCTGCTATCCTTTAAAAAATTCTGCAAAACCCTTCTCTTTTCTTTTTAAAAAAAAATTCTGCTTAAAAAAAACGATACCCGGATTCTGGGATTGCAATGTTGTCCACACTGTTTCAAGCCTCAACACCAGGGTCACACCGTCAGGGTTCTTGCCGTCCACGCCAGATTCTGGGATTGCAACGCCGTCCACACCGACCTCAGGGATCCACACCCACGATTCTCACAACGTTCTTTCCGTCCACAGGAGCAGGGATTCAACGCACAGCCACTCTGCCGTTCAGGGATTCTGCACCGTCCACACTCCAACGATTCTGGATTCTGCACCATCCACAGGAGCAAGGATTCAACGCGCAGCCACTCTGCCGTCCTCAGGGATTAATCACCCACGATTCTTCAAGCCTCAACGCTCCACAGGGCCGTCCGAAACAGAATGAGAGAAGATCAAAGACCAAGAAATAGAAACTGAATATGTAAATCTGTTTTATTCGATGATGAATATCCTCTACATGACATTCGATATATTCATGTATTTACCGTTACATAACTAAAAACTATTCGTTACAAAGAAAACTGTACATAACTAAAAAACTAAACTACGTTTGAAGTTCGTTGTCAAACTAACAAACTCCACCTTGACAACAACTTTCCCATTCATCATCTTTCCTGCAAGCCAAGAGAAGCTAAACACCACCGCAACTTCTCTACTGTAACTGGCTTTGTGAATATGTCTGCACAATTTTCTCGTGTGTGGACCTTTTTAAGAGCTACTTTTCCACCATCGATCACATGTCTCAGAAAATGATATCTCACATCAATGTGCTTGGTTCTGCTGTGATAGGCAGGGTTTGTGGCCAAGTGAATAGCACTTTGACTGTCACAAAGCACACTAACTTTCTCCTGCGTTCTTCCAATTTCATCGAGCAAACCCTTTAACCAGATTGCTTCTTTATTGGCATCTGAAGCAGCTATATATTCAGCTTCGGTAGTGGACAATGCAACCGTGTCTTGAAGCTTTGACATCCAACTAATTGCTCCACCTGCAAGAGTAAAGACGTAACCTGTAGTAGATCTTCTTTTGTCCAAATCACCTGCATAGTCAGCATCTACATATCCGCAGACTAATCCTTCACTACCATTAAAGACGATGCAATGATCTCTTGTGCCTCTTAGATATCGAAGCACCCATTTCACTGCTTGCCAATGTTCTTTACCTGGATTTGCCATGAACCTGCTGACAACTCCAACTGCATGTGAAATGTCAGGTCTTGTAGATACCATCGCATACATTAAGTTGCCTACTGCATTTGCATATGGTACATGAGACATATACTGCTTTTCTTCATCAGCTCTAGGACTCAAAACCGAAGAAAGCTTAAAATGGGAAGCTAAAGGAACATTAACAGGTTTCACATTATTCATAGAGAACTTTTCAAGTACCTTCTCCACATACTTCTGCTGTGATAACCAAAGCTTACCATTTTTCCTGTCTCTGTGTATCTCCATGCCCAAGATATGTTTTGCTGCTCCAAGATCCTTCATATCAAATGCCCTAGAGAGTTGAGCCTTTAACCTGTTGATCTCTTCCATGCTTTTGCTTGCAATAAGCATATCGTTAACATACAAAGCTAAGATAATGAATATGCCATTGAAACTTTTGAAGTACACACAATGATCATACTCACTTCTTATAAAGTTCTGGCTCACCATGAAGGAATCAAACTTCTTGTACCATTGTCTGGGAGACTGCCTCAGACCATACAATGATTTCCTGAGCTTGCAAACTAATCTTCTGCTGCGACCTCGTACAAAACCTTCTAGTTGTTCCATATATATCTCTTCGTTCAAATCACCATGTAGAAAAGCTATTTTAACATCTAACTGTTCTAACTCAAGATTAAGCAACGCAGTTAGTGCCAACACAATACGTATAGAAACAAGTTTTACAACTGGAGAAAAAATCTCATGAAAGTCTATACCTTCAACCTGAGAATACCCTTTTGCTACTAGTCTCGCCTTATATCTCTCAATACTACCATCAACTTTCCATTTCAGCTTGAAGACCCATTTACATCCAACAACACTTCTCCCTTCAGGAAGCTCTACAAGATCCCAGGTATTGTTCTTGGCTAAGGAGTCCATTTCTTCTTCCATAGCCTTTTTCCATTTCTCGCTATCTGTATCATCTATCGCTTCCTGATAACAAGACGGTTCCCCATCTTCAGTAACCAAAGCAAAAGATGAAGCAGCAGAATCTTCATACCTTTTGGGAGTTTTCCTTTCCCTTGTAGACCTTCTCAGAGCGACTGGTTGCTGAACTGGTTCAGAAACTTGCTCTGGTTCAGAAGCTTCAACGGCTTCCTTTGTGTCTTCAACACCTTTGTCTCCAGAAGTCTCTCCTTCCTTTCGACTGCCACCGAAAGATCTAGCCTCCAACTGAACTCGTTGACTCGGCGATACCTGTTCCTGTTCAATTCTTTCAACATTTCATTTTAACAAAGATGATTCATCAAATATTACATCTCTACTAATAACTATCTTCCGCAATGTAGGATCCCACAACCTATATCCTTTCACTGCATAGTCATACCCAACAAAGACATAACATTTCGACTTTGGATCTAACTTTGAACGCTGATTTTTCGGAATCAGAGAATAAGCATCACAGCCAAATATCCTCAAATGAGAATAGTCACAAGACTGACCTGTCCAGACTTCTTCAGGAATTTTACAATCAATTGCTACTGAGGGTGATCTGTTAACTAAATAACAAGCAGTAGATACTGCTTCCGCCCACAACTCCTTTTGCAAGTTAGCATTGCTGATCATGCTTCTGGCTCTTTCCATAAGAGTCCGATTCATACGCTCAGCAACACCATTTTGCTGAGGAGTATAAACAGCAGTTTTGTGTCTAACAATGCCCTCATCCTTACAGTATTGTTCAAACTCAACAGAAGTGAACTCACCACCATTGTCAGTTCTTAGACATTTAATAGATTTGCCTGCTCTTTTCTCTACCATTACTTTAAATTGTTTAAAGACATTGAATACATCAGCTTTCCATTTTAGCATATAGACCCAAACTCGACGAGAGTAATCATCAATGAACGTTAAAAAATACAATGCACCTCCATATGACATAACAGGGGAAGGCCCCCACATATCAGAATGAATGTAGTCTAAAACATCTTTACTATTATGATTGCCAACTTTAAATCTCTGTTTACACTGTTTCCCATACACACAATGTTTACAAAAATCTAAATTCAAGGATTTCAGACCGGGAAGAGATTTACGTTTCATCAGTATGTGAAGACCTTTCTCACTCATATGACCCAAACGCTGATGCCACAGACGAGTACCTGCTTCTTCCTTTTCTGACGCAACCGCTGCTTCACCGACCTGAGTACTTCCTTTTAACCTGTAAAGATTCCCGACCTTCTCTGCCTTCATAACCACAAGGGCACCTTTGAAGACCTTCAAGACGCAATCCTGACCTGTAAACTTATAACCATCTGAATCCAACACTCCCAAAGAGATTAAATTTTTCTTCAAATCAGGTACATGTCTAACACTAGTTAATGTCCTAACTGTGTTATCATACATTTTAATCCTGATATCTCCCATCCCAACAGTCTGACATGACATATTGTTACCCATAAACATAGAACTACCGTTTACATTTTCATACGAAGTAAACCAGTTTCTATGTGGGCACATATGATGCGAAGCACCAGAGTCTAACAGCCAGCTATCAAAACTCTGAGAGACATTACATTCAGGTGAAGTTTCATCTATCATACACAAATCTTCAGCAGATAAAACTTCGTCTACAATACCTGAATCAGCCTGATTCGCTTCATTCTTCAGGTTTTCGGATTCCTTCCGTTTCCAACAGTCCTTCCTCAAGTGTCCAACTTTACCGCAGCTCCAACATTTTGCCTTACACTTTTTGCCCTTCGATTTCGACCTGGACGTCCCCCTTGGTTTGTCTCCTCTTTCCTTTGAGCATCCTCTAGCGACCATGGCTTCTGATGCAGTTGTATCAGTGTTGGATTTCCTTCGTACCTCTTCAGACAGAAGAGCTCCCACGACTGATTCAAACTTCAAAGAATCAGCAGAGCTGAAGCTGATTGAGGTTACGAAGTGATCCCATGATTCAGGCAGAGAACACAGCAAGGTTATGGCTTTATCTTCTTCCTGTATTTTTACTTCCATATCTGTTAATTGACAAATTAGTGTATTAAAAACATTCAAATGTTCTGCAACGCTTGAACCTTCTTTCATTCGAAGACTGTATAATTGTCGTTTCAGATAAATTCTGTTGGTTAATGATTTCGTCATATAAAGGTTTTCAAGTTTTTCCCACAAACCTGACGTCGTAGTCTCTTCAACGATGTTGAAGAGAACTTCATCCGCTAGACATAGCCGGATGGTACTGATAGCTCGGGCATCCAAGTCCTCCCAGTCTGAAGTAGTCATGGTTGTGGGTTTCTTAGTAACCCCATCCAGTGCCTTGTGCAACCCTTGTTGCACAAGCAGATCCTTAACCTTCAGTTTCCAAAGAGCAAAATTGCTCTTTCCGGTGAATTTCTCCACCTCGAATCTAGCATTCGACATCTTGGCCATTTTCCTCCTTCCTAGGGTTTCAGTCTTTTAAAAAAAACTAATAAATTCCCCAATTCAAACAGAAAGACAAGTTTCAAATCTTTTGTTTCTTGCAAATCTCTTGCAAACTTTTCCTTCTACAATAGTTGTAAAAACAACACTCTCTCTTGCAAACTTTTCCTTCTACAATATTTGTAAAAACAACACTCTTCTCTGCTGTAAAAAAAAATTCTGAACAACCTTTTTCAATCTGTTGTTCTACAATACTGCTCTCTAAAAAAATTTCAACCTATGCAATCTTCTGCTGTCTTAAAAAAAAAATTCTGCAAACCCTTCCTTTTTCTTTTCAATAATTTTATAAAACCACAACTTGACTTGATTTCAGAATTTAAAAAAAAGAATACCCGGGTTTCATGCTGTCACAAATCCTCTGCATAAAGTTGCAGGTCCTCACGCAGGTCAATCCTGTGCAACGCAGGTCAACAGGCCCTCACGTAGGTCAATCCTCTACAACGCAGGTCAACAGGCCCTTACGCACAGCAGCAAGGTTCTTCAGCTTCATGTCTCCATCATGCAGGGTTTTGGACGCTACACAGCCCTGACGCACAGCAGCAAGGTTCTTCACGCAGGACGTTCTGGATTCGGTGGCAGTCGAAAGGAAGGAGAGACTTCTGGAGACAAAGGTGTTGAAGACACAAAGGAAGCCATTGAAGCTTCTGAACCAGAGCAAGTTTCTGAACCAGTTCAGCAACCAGTCGCTCTGAGAAGGTCTACAAGGGAAAGGAAAACTCCCAAAAGCTATGAAGATTCTCCTGCTTCATCTTTTGCTTTGGTTACTGAAGATGGGGAACCGTCTTGTTATCAGGAAGCGATAGATGATATAGATAGTGAGAAATGGAAAAAGGCTATGGAAGAAGAAATGGACTCCTTAGCCAAGAACAATACCTGGGATCTTGTAGAGCTTCCTGAAGGGAGAAGTGTTGTTGGATGTAAATGGGTCTTCAAGCTGAAACGGAAAGTTGATGGTAGTATTGAGAGATATAAGGCGAGACTGGTAGCAAAAGGGTATTCTCAGGTTGAAGGTATAGACTTTCATGAGATTTTTTCTCCAGTTGTAAAACTTGTTTCTATACGTATTGTGTTGGCACTAACTGCGTTGCTTAATCTTGAGTTAGAACAGTTAGATGTTAAAACAGCTTTTCTACATGGTGATTTGAACGAAGAGATATATATGGAACAACCAGAAGGTTTTGTACGAGGTCGCAGCAGAAGATTAGTTTGCAAGCTCAGGAAATCATTGTATGGTCTGAGGCAGTCTCCCAGACAATGGTACAAGAAGTTTGATTCCTTCATGGTGAGCCAGAACTTTATAAGAAGTGAGTATGATCATTGTGTGTACTTCAAAAGTTTCAATGGCATATTCATTATCTTAGCTTTGTATGTTGACGATATGCTTATTGCAAGCAAAAGCATGGAAGAGATCAACAGGTTAAAGGCTCAACTCTCTAGGGCGTTTGATATGAAGGATCTTGGAGCAGCAAAACATATCTTGGGCATGGAGATACACAGAGACAGGAAAAATGGTAAGCTTTGGTTATCACAGCAGAAGTATGTGGAGAAGGTACTTGAAAAGTTCTCTATGAATAATGTGAAACCTGTTAATGTTCCTTTAGCTTCCCATTTTAAGCTTTCTTCGGTTTTGAGTCCTAGAGCTGATGAAGAAAAGCAGTATATGTCTCATGTACCATATGCAAATGCGGTAGGCAACTTAATGTATGCGATGGTATCTACAAGACCTGACATTTCACATGCAGTTGGAGTTGTCAGCAGGTTCATGGCAAATCCAGGTAAAGAACATTGGCAAGAAGTGAAATGGGTGCTTCGATATCTAAGAGGCACAAGAGATCATTGCATCGTCTTTAATGGTAGTGAAGGATCAGTCTGCGGATATGTAGATGCTGACTATGCAGGTGATTTGGACAAAAGAAGATCTACTACAGGTTACGTCTTTACTCTTGCAGGTGGAGCAATTAGTTGGATGTCAAAGCTTCAAGACACGGTTGCATTGTCCACTACCGAAGCTGAATATATAGCTGCTTCAGATGCCAGTAAAGAAGCAATCTGGTTAAATGGTTTGCTCGATGAAATTGGAAGAACGCAGGAGAAAGTGAGTGTGCTTTGTGACAGTCAAAGTGCTATTCACTTGGCCACAAACCCTGCCTATCACAGCAGAACCAAGCACATTGATGTGAGATATCATTTTCTGAGACATGTGATCAATGGTGGAAAAGTAGCTCTTAAAAAGGTCCACACATGAGAAAATTGTGCAGACATATTCACAAAGCCAGTTACAGTAGAGAAGTTGCGGTGGTGTTTAGCTTCTCTTGGCTTGCAGGAAAGATGATGAATGGGAAAGTTGTTGTCAAGGTGGAGTTTGTTAGTTTGACAACGAACTTCAAACGTAGTTTAGTTTTTTAGTTATGTACAGTTTTCTTTGTAACGAATAGTTTTTAGTTATGTAACGGTAAATACATGAATATATCGAATGTCATGTAGAGGATATTCATCATCGAATAAAACAGATTTACATATTCAGTTTCTATTTCTTGGTCTTTGATCTTCTCTCATTCTGTTTCTTGTTGTTCTTTCTTTCTTCCTCTGCTCTTAATTCAATACTTTCTTGTTTTGACTTTTATAAATGTGGCAGGAATGGAATTTGATATGATTATGAAATAAATGCTATGTGGATGGGAGGCGGAATGCAAAGATAAGGTGAAATTACATTTTACACCACTTACCACTACCCCCCTCAAAAACCCATGAACTTTATTGTTTTTACTTTTATAAATGTGGAGGGAATGGAATTTGATAAGACTATAAAATAAATGCTATGTGGATGTATGATTATGAAATAAATGCTATGTGGATGGGAGGCCGAATGCAAAGATAAGGTGAAATTACATTTTACAGGAAATTCATAGATGGAATACCAAGTTGGTGAAATGAAATAAGTGTAAAATGATTTTACAACGACACATAAAATGAAATTCACGGATGCCATGAATTTATCAGAGAAAATAAAAGGGAAAATTTCATATGAAATTAATGTATAGGTGACCAAAGATGGCATTCATGTAAATGCATTTCACGATAGGAGATTAAGGTAAAATAAACATGGTGAAATCAATTTAGAGACATGGTGAAATCAATTTACAAGCAAGGTGAAATCAATTTACAGGTGTAAAATCATGTTGCAGGTGAAAGTAACATAGTAAAGTGAAAATACTCTACCAACCACACTAATCAATACATGGTTTTGCAAAACCATCCAGGTATTCTACAAGGGTAAAAGGAATTTACAAGCATGAAATGAATTTACAGAGAAAGTTGAGAAAGAGAAAAAAGCCATGGATTTAAAAACTACACATGGTTTTGTGAATCCATGGAAAGGGAAAACAATACACGAATTTGGTAGATGGTTTATCAAATCATTTAAATATATATATTGAAATTCTAAATCCTGAAATTCATTTAAGAGTTTAATCAAATATTTTTATATTTCTCAAATATTTGTGACAAAATAAAGGATGATGAAAATCAGAAAATGACAAAAATAGAATTCAAAGGGGCAGATGGCAGACCAATCAAGTTTAAAGGGACAGTTAGCAGATTATGGGAAAACAGTTTCAGCCTTTTTCTAGACCTCAAGGGAATGAAGATCAGTCTAAAACACCTAGCAGCAGAGGATCAACAGATTGAGGATTATGTTGTAGATTTTCAGCAGGCATTCAACCAATTCCAGATCTCAAGGTAAGATACTTGCAAGCAGTTCAAAGTTTCCAGCAGATAATTTAGAGACAATGTTTTATTTTTAGTATACTATTCAGGATTGTATTCCATAATTATTGTAATAGTTAGGAGAGATCTTTTCTATATATATTATTTCATCTATAACAAAAAATGTTGACTTTTGATGCTAAGGCTCTTAAACTATGTAATAGCTTCTCTTGAAGAATTCTAATGAAAGGCTTCTGGCTCCAGTTATGATAGAATTTTGTGTTTCTCGTATGTCTTTCTAGTGTTTTCATAACTTGTTTCTACATATGTTCAAAGAAATTGTAGGTAGGTCATGGTAAGGTAGATTAAGTCTTAATCTCTCTGAAATTCCCTACAAAATCATAACCTTTGGAAAGAGATCAGCTTATTGGACTGTTTGTCCAAGATAACTCCTCTTTGACTGGTTTTTGCTTTATGTTTTCTGATAGCCATTAAAATAGATCAGCTTATCAGACTATCTTTCTGAAATAGCTCCTCTTGGAATCGGTTTCACTTTGGCCTTTTTTTACCTTTGAATATGTTTTTGTTGGGTTGTAGAAATCTTCTACATGCATCTAATTTTCTCTAGTTGTTAAGTAGTCATTCTGTCTGCTCCATTATTAGGAATCCCCTTACATTTTTCTACCATAATTATTGAAAAAGCTAAGTCATTCTGTCAAGCTGGAAGCTGACACTTTCAGAAGGGACCCTATGAGAGAGGCCTTTAATCATGATTAGGGATTATCATTGATCGCCAACCATCCCCAATTAAAACCATAAGTCTAGCCATTGTGTTTCATAGGTTGCTGTTCAGTGACAGGTGAACAACATTAAACAAAGTCTCGTAAACATTGAGGGATCCCCCTCTGGTTCAAAATCCAACTTGAACCTAAAGGTTGGTTGAGTTGGTTTCCTGGCATAGCTTTTGCAGCCAAGGACTACCTATGGGAAACAGGTACAACACTTCCACTATTGAATGTAATGAATTAAATCTTCGATCTGTTCAAGTGGTCAATACTCAGACTTCACCTATAATTGTTGATCATGCCTATGATGAAGTCTCTGAACCAAAAAAAAGAATGATAGGGGAAGATTCAACACTGATTCCTATAAAGAAACAAACCCCTTCATAGTCTATTGCTGCTAGAGGGTGTTAGACTGATCCACCCTATCCTGAAAGACTATCTTGGAGCAAACAAATTCCTCATCCTGAATTTTAATTTTTGGGAGAATTATAGAATTTATTCGTTAAAATTCCGTTACTTCAGGATATGAAGGACATACCAATTTATGCTAAGACAATTAAAGAATAATGTTCTAATAAACCCGGTAGAAAACCAAAGTACCCACTCACTATTCATCTCATGGGAAAATTATCAGATATAATGCTAGGGAAATTTATACCTATCAAATATGGGGATCCTTGGAATCCAATTATGATAGTGCAAATTAATAGCATTAATAATCCCAAATGTATTGGTAAATTTGGGGGCAATGATTAATGTTATAACCTCTACGACCGTGATTACCTTGGGCCTCCAGAACCTTAAACCAACTCCCACCGTCCTAAAATTGGCAGATTGGTCTAGTATTAGATCGATAGGGATGCTAGAAGATATCACTATTTCGGTAGACTCCTGGAAATACCCCGTTGACCTTCTAGTTTTACGTACCCAATCCCCAACCGGTGGGCACCCTTTGATTTTAGGAAGACCTTAGCTCAAACCTGTAGATGCTTACATTGGGTGTTGATATGGAAACATGGTAATATCCAATGGGGAAGTTACAAAGAACCTGATCCTTTACCCTCTTGCAGAACCAAGTTCATCAGATAAACCTGGATTTACCTTGATTCAAAAGTCTCTACCTTCCAAAGGGCTCGAATCTAAAGATGAAGAAATTAGACCCATCCTTACCATCATCAAGGCTCTATGTTTTAAAAATGAAATAGAGGACAATGCCATTAACACCTTTCTCAACAATCTCGACTCCGTTTCTGATTCAACCTGTCAACTGTTAGAAACTGTCATGAGCTGCAATATTCAGGAAGATATCAAACCAAAAACAGAAATAGAAAATATTTCTAAAATTGTGCCCCGTAATAGCATTCCTGTCGAAATTGAACCAGGGAAAACATTGAATATTAATCCTGACCTTTCACACTCTCAATTCGAACAACTGCTAAAAGTCCTTCGGGAGCATAAAGAAGCTTTTGTTTGGGAGTATACCAATATGAAAGGCATCCCTGCTAATTTATGTACTCATCATATATACATTAAAGAGGAATTCTGACCTATTAGGTAGCCACAGAGAAGAATGATTCCTGCTGTTATCACTAAAAATTCTAATGCCAAAATTTCTCAGACTAGCTTGAAGACAGTTTCGCAGCGCAACATCTTTTAGGTGATTTCGTAGCGCATAATACATATTTTGCACTGGCTGCGCTACGAAATTGGGGATTTGTTCGTATCCATAGCAACTGTCATGCAAAATAGCTCTGGGGTGGATGCATTTTACAGGTGGCATGTTCTCAAGCTCCTACATGTATGCTTGTCATCAGTTCTGAATCTGAAGGGAAGTATTACAGGTGAAGGAGTGTTTTGAGTGGGATGGTAACTTTTATGCTTTGCATCCACCACTGTTGCCAAGCAGAGACAAAGGAAAAGTCTGAGGTATTGCAGCTGCAAAACAACCTAATCCCCAAAGGTGCAGATATAACAAGATACAGGGACTACATTAAAGATCTTGGTAAGAATGAAAGGGTTGAAGTGATTGCACTGCCGAGTTCCTTAGTGCAGCGTTCTGTTTTTCAAGATGCACTAGATTTGTTGGTTTCTTTAGATGCTCTGAATGCACCATCTCATCATAGGGGAAAGTGTGAACCAACATTATATGGCAATTTGCTTGGGAGTCTTCCCCTTTCTTTGGAGGCATCAATGCTTGTCATTAAGTTTGGTCAGTGTGGGTTTCTTAGAGAGGGTGCAATAATTGGTTTATTGATGGATGCATGACCAATGCCTATCATACAGCCATTTGGGCAGCAATCTTTGTTCAATAAATATGTGGACAGCTATTATAATGATGCTAATGGATCTGTTGGTTCTTCATATCATACAAAGACTCTTATGGCAAATTTTTGTGCAATTCTGTTTTGGCAACGGATTTTGAAGGACAAGCATCGATTGCAACGACTCATTCAAGTGGCTGGCAATGAGATCTTCACAACTCAGACACATGATTTTGCTTCAATTTCTCCTAGGCTTGAGTAGGAGTGGTCTTCTTTCCACCATTTGGTGCCATCATCACTTCGTGCTATTGCTGAGACATGCCCAAGTTTCTCTGCATTTTGGAAGGTTCACCATTGTATTACAATGATTATGATTTCAAGCACACATGCTTTCTCTCTCCAAGACAACGTGAAGCAAACTTGAGTTTTGACCGTTGGCACTGAACTAGCAGATGATATTGTAACAAATGTTTGCATTCAGGCTTCATGTGTTGACTCAAGGTCCTGTCATCATGATATTGAAACAAGGCAAATAAGGCATATTTCTCTGTTTTAAGTTGTCAACTTCCAGGAGGTATTTAGAGCAGCTGAAATAATATTTTCGAAAATTGAAAGAGGTTTTTATTCCTAACATACTGAACTAGAAAAACCTCTTTCAGTTTCTTCAAATTGATTATGAGCTGGGAGAAACGAGTGACTAAAGGTTGCGCTACGAAACTGCTGTAGGTGCAGTTTTTAATTTCCTGTTTTATACATCTTCTTCAAGGATCGATTCTGGGCAGCTGGAGTAAGGTTCCTTAAAACTAAAAGAGGTTTTTGTTCAGCACGGATTGGTTCACAAAAGCCTCCTTCAGTTTTTCCAAATACGTTTTCTGTGAGAAGTTATGAGCTCTGTCCCAAGAGCTATTTTCAGGCAGAACAACAGTTTCGTAGCTGTAAGGAAAGGTAGCAAAAGCTTTGCTAGTCAGGTAGATGCAGTGGATGAGGTGTACACCTGGACGGTTTCAGCCATCAAACAAGCCAAACATGTCAGAAAGATGAACATAACCCTGAGAGCTAGAAACAAAGGCTTTGAAGAAAGAGGTTAGCAGTTTGAAGAAGAAACTAGGTAAACTAGCTGATTAATCCAAGGGGAAATTTGCTTTTCAAGTTTTGATAAATTTTGGCTGTCATCATTTTGAAACTTTTTGGAGCCTTTACACCTGTACAAAATAGCTGAAGAGATCACGGAGTTAAGTCATCAGTGCTTTAAAACTCATATGCTTTGTTTTGATTACCTACAGCAGTTTCGTAGCGCGCTACGAAACTGCTGTAGATGACTGTTTATGTGAAAAAATGAAATTGATGCTGAGGTCAGCAAATCTTAAAGGGATGACTCGAGGCCAGCATGGAGATTATACAAAGCTATTCAGATATTCAAAAGGTGACAGGTGTGAGTATTTAAGGAAAAGGTGAAATTTTTGTCTTTTGTTAAAGTCTTCCTAAAGTCACTTTATGACCGAATTATTAGGGTTTTGGTTATAGTCTTCGGTGATTTGGTTTGAACACATGTTCAGCTCAGAAGGCTTCCATCTCATTGAATAAGTATGATGATATGCGTTGTTTGGGAAGAATTAAAGAGCAGGGGACATGTGATTAAAGTGATGAAGAATAATGGGAGACAGAGACCGTAAAAATAGAGCACTTCTCTTGGTTAATTAAATGAGCCATCTACGCAACTAGAATCCAAAGCTAGCTCATGCAGTGTATTCTCCTTCAAGATACCTCAACCAAAACAGAAAGAGGACATGTGGCAGCATTCACAAAGGAATCAAGCATACGAGGAGAATGGAATTAGTATTTTAGTTTGATTAGGATTGTGTGCAATTACAGTTCAGCACTTTGTAATTAATGCATTAGTTAAATAGCATGTAGGAATAGTTAATAGGGCCTTCGAGCTCCCTCTAGAAAGGGAGGAATGTATTCCTATAAATGGATGAAATTAGGATGTAATAGGGGTTGGACATTTTATAGAAAAAGAGAGTTGTTTTGGGCCATTGTAAGACTTTTTTGACAGTAATAGTAAAACAGTGTTGTTCTCTACTCAAGATTCTCGATGGATTGTTATGTTCAAATATAATGATGGTGTTTTATACTTTATGTTCTTTTATAGCCTTGTTGTAACACAATCACTCAGAATTCATAATCTTATGCTCTGACTTCCTGTGTGTTTGGCAAGCTATGTTTTGATGGAGTATGTTTGACATGTAATGCAAAGAGCCTTGACTTCCATGAGATGACTATGTTTTCCTTGTTTACTTAATATATTAGACTCCATTGCCCAATGAGAACCAGTTTGATATGTTTCCAACCAGCTTTGCTTTCATGAATGAATAAAGAGTTAGCCATCTATTGTAGTGAAGGATTTTATCAAGACTTTGTGAGAGAGCCCTCTCTGATCAAAGAGGCTAATCTTTGGTCTAAAGTTAGGTTGAAATAGTTACATGAAATCTTGCTTGGTTGCAGCCCTCAGTAGTGATTTTATGATAACACCTGCCTAAAAAATCATTGTCAAAGATGAATTGCATAAGCTATTAGATGTGGGTTTTATTTATTCGATATAAGACAATCAATGTGTTTCCTTACTGGTCGTTGTTCCTAAGAAGAGTGGCAAGTGGCGGATCTGCGTTGATTATAGGGAACTAAACAAAGCAACTCAGAAAGACCATTTTCCCTTGCCCTTTATTGACTAAGTCCTTGATACATTAGCTGAAAAGGAGTTTTTCTCCTTTTGGATGGATATAGTGGATACAACTAGATACAAATAGCTCCTAAGGATGAGGAAAAAATTACCTTCACATGCCCTTGAGGAAACTTTTCCTACCGAGTCCTTCCATTTGGCATCTATAACACACCTGCTACCTTTGAAAGGGAAATATTAGGAATTTTCTCTGATCTAGTCAATGGCAGAGTAGAGATTTACATGGACAACTTTATCCCATATGGGGATTCCTTTACAGAAGCTTTGAAAAACTTAGAGAAAGTGCTTGAAAGATGCAGGCAGAAACATGTTTCTCTAAGTACAATCCAATGCCATATGATGATGAAGGAAGGGATAGTGTTAGGACACTTGCTTTCAACTATAGGAATTCGGGTTGATAATGCAAAGGTAAAGGTAATTTTAAAATTTCCTATGCCTAAGACACCAAAACAGGTATGCAGATTTATTAGATATGCTGGCTATTATAGGTGTTTCATAGAATTTTTTTCTTCTAAAATAGCATTCCCACTTTTTCAATTGTTGCCTAAAGATGCAGAATTTGTGTGGACAGATGAATGTGAAGCAACTTTTATAGAAATCAAAGAACTAGTCTGCAAGGCTCTGATATTATGTGGTCTTGACTGGAAGCTCCTGTTTCGCATCTCTACTAATTCTTCTAAAACAACAATAGGAGTGGTTTTGGGGTAGTAGGAGGAGAAGAAGCCGTATGAAATTTACTATGTCAACAAGAATTTGACCCTTGCTGAATTAAATTACTTGGTAACTGAAAATGAGTTCTTTGATGTCATTTACGCTGTTAATAAATTTCAGCATTACATCATAGGCTATCCTACTTTCGTGCACACCGATCATACATCTATCAGGTATCTGATGAACAAATCAATAACCCCTGGTTGTGTTACAAGATGGTTGTTGTTAATTCAGGAATTTGATATTACCATTGTAGACAAACCAGGGAAAGATAACGTAGTCGTAGATTTCCTGTCTAGGATGGATACTAGTGATGAAGGTACACCTGTAGAAGATAGTTTTCCAGATGAAAATATTTTTGCAATTTCTACTCACACTCCACAGTATGCAAATATTGCTAACTTTCTTGCTACAGGAAATGTGCCTCAACACTTGTCTTATAGAGAATAATGAAGGATTATCCATCACAATGTTCGTTATTCATGGATAGAAGGATATCCCTTCTACACAGGATCTGATCAGCAAATCTAGCGCTGCATAAGTGGAGATGACATCTATGATGTTCTGAGAGCTACTCATGATGGCCCCTGTGGGGGAAATTTTGCAGATAAGCGGACAGGTCATAAGGTGTTACAAATGGGATACTATTGGCCTCCTATTTTTCGCGATGTAAGGAAATATGTTAGAGGGTGCAATAATTTCCAGCGGATGGGTCAACCTGGTTGGGTAGATGAAATGCCATTACAACCTCAACTAGCTCTTGAGCCCTTTCAAAAATGGGCTATTTATTTTTTTGGGCCATTTAATCTGCTTTCACAACATAAAGTTCACATTCTGGTTTGCATGTATTACATAACACATTGGGTAGAGGCCAAGGCTGTTGTGAAAGCAACAGAACGGGTTGTCTCAGACTTTTTATTTGAAGAAATTATTGCACGATACAAAGCTCCTAGAGAGATAGTTTCAGATGGAGGGGCACAATTTACATCACATCTGATAGCAAGACTTATGAAGAAATATGGAATCAAGCATAGGGTAACATCTACATATCACCCTTAGGGGAATGGTCAAGTTGAAAGCACAAAAAAGTATTAGAGAATATTCTTACCAAGACGGTAGAAAACCATCATCAGAATTGGCTGAAAAACTTCTTGAGGAACTGTGGGTGTATATAACAACATGGAGGAACACAACAGGGTTTTCACCATATGAGATTTTCTATGGGAAATCCCCTTTATTTCTAGTGGAATTCTAAATTAAGACGTTGAGGACAGACCTTGAAGTAGGTTTAGATCTTTAAGAAGCCCAGAAACATCGGCTGGAACAATTGAATGAGTTGGATGAAATTCGTTTCTTAGATGTCTAGAATACTGCTGCAATACAACAACAATGAACTAAATGGCACGATAAATTCATTAAGAAAAAGGTGTTTCAAAGAGGGGATTGGGCATTACTCTATGATTCTTGGTTCAAGGATTTTAAGGGAAAACTTTGCTCGAGGTGGATGGGACCATATGAAGTTCATACGATGTTCAATAATGGGACTGTTAGACATATCATAATTGATGAACCACATACTCCTTTGATCGTGAATTGACATCTTCTCAGATTATATCACCGTCCAACTTCAAGAGATTCCTTTAAATATATCTCTTTGATAACTCTGGTTTTGAATTTATTAGTGCAAGGAATTCCTCCTCTGCACCCCTGAAAAAAATAATAATAATAAAAATAAATAAATAAATAAAATAGATACCTCATTGGCATTGTTACTCTGATCGTGGTAATCTTGACTAATTACTTCACTGCTGTTGTTACTCCTTCGATGTTGTTACTCCTCCGGTGTTGTTACTCCTCCGATGCTGTTACTCCATCATGATTTCGTCAAAGTATTCCAATGTTGTTACTCCTCTGGTGCTGTTACTACTCTGGTGTTGTTACTCTAGTTTTCTTACTCCATTGCAATTTTGTCTAAGTATTCTGATGTTGTTACTCCTTCGGTGATGTTACTCCTCTGCTATTGTTACTCTGTCGTGATTTCAACTAAGTTTTCAAGCGGTTTTTATACCACCATTTACCACCCTTGGTAGATTTGATTCTCTATGATATGGCCTAGGGAAACCCTTCCCTACTGGACTTGGCCCATTTTCTAAAAAACAATTTTTTAAATCCCATACGTGATTTTTCCCTATCTAAAGCGTGTGTACACATGGGTCAGTCTATAACCAACCCGCTTATATGTGTTAAAACATTAAAACATATATAATATCCCTTAATTCGGGAAAGTTTACAGGTTTGACTGGTACCCACCTACTATAGCCCGTGGCCCAACTGTTTCCCAACTGAAAAAAAAAAAAAAAAAAAAAAAAAAAAAAAAAAAAAAACTAATTTGGAGAAGTATAAATAAACCTCCATGGGAAGGCCTAAAGGAGGAAAAAATATTAGATATTGATATTATAGTTGATTACATGCATGTTCAAGTCTAAAGATATCCTTGTGCCTTCTGCACTCCCAAGTCATAGGAAAGCCATGTTTCCTTCTTGAGATGTTCATCATCCCTTCATGACATCCTTGTGTATACTTATGAAGGAGGATTGATGAGGCCTAAGTAGGACAGATCCAGAGGAAAGTTTTGCTTGGAGTTGGTGGATGACTCAGGTTGTAGTTCTTCCGTATTTTCTTTAGCTTACTTTAAGAAAGAGGCATTGCCTTGTTTCTGATGATTATTGACTTTATGAATTAATTTATGTCATGATTTGCTTATAAAATCTCATGTTAATGCTTATTTTCTTACATGCTTATATGATATAACCTTGATATCATGAACATGCTTTCAGTTATTTTTGTTGTATATTCTTTGCCTTGAGTGAATTGCAGGTCTTAAAGCACAAGGAAGAAGTGCAGGGTTTGGACCCTACGGGAAAGACCTCAAACATAGGACCTACATTAAGACCTTCTGTACCAACTTTAACTATTTAAGTATTAAGATTGCTTGTTTGTGTGTCTCTTTATGTTGTATACCCTACGCTCTATTGGGGTTTCCAACCTAAGACCCTAGGGTGATTCTAACTGAAACAGAATTGGCGACTCCACTAGAGAAAGCATTATTGTTTTTCCTAGGTTAGGTTGTTTCTTCTTGATCAGGGCCTCCTTGATTGATTTATTTCTTTTAGTGTCTGTGACCTGTTTTCTTCCTGGGCATCAAGTCTGATCTTTTGGATCAGGCTTGGATTTTTTGTTTTTCTTTATTGAGCTTTATATACGTGCTTTTCAGAGGATACAATAGCATATGCATGCTAGTTTCTTTAAATAGACTCGCTTATACGTGATTTTCCTGTGTTTTAGTCGCGCATACATGCTTCTGTGTCTTTACACAGTCGCATATAGCTTATTTTCAATAAAATTTTCAAAATATTGGACTCAGTTAAGATTGTTTCCTAGTGGTTTTTCTATTTTCTGGTCATTCACTATTAGTAAAGCTCTGCTTTCTTGCAAGTTTTTAGTTTTTAATCGTCTTCTTGTTGAGAAACCTAGTCAACCTAGGTTTTCCTTTTGAGTAAAGTTTCAGTTTGGGCTTTGGGTTGAAGGATTCTTGTAGAATTTCTTGGTTTTTCTGACTTGGCAGAACAAGAAATTGCTTGTAGTTTTGTTTATAACCCAACTTTTAGATTTATTTGCTTTGCTTTCCTTTTTTGGTTGACCTATTTTGTTTTTCATGGTTTTTGAGTGCCTCTTTCGTGATATTGAAAGTCTTTCTTGATGTTCTTTTGGTTTGATGAAGTCCTTTATACTGTTGTTCAGATTAATCTATGCAAGTCTGTAGTCCTTTGTCATTTCAAGTTCTATTATATTAATGATGTGCATAACTTGCGAATTTTGGGACTCTTTATGCTTGTTTTTAGTCTTGGAATTTTAGTAGTATTTGTGTTCTCAAAAAATTCTTTGGGTTCTTTAAAAAATAAAAAGACAAAAACATCATTCTTGCCTTGCTTTTTCTTTTTAGTTTTGTTTTATGGTTTCTTCATTATTTTTGAGCAATTGTAAACTTTTTTTCTATTGGTTTCTCTTCGTTTTGAGGGAAGTTTGTCATTAAATATCTACCCTCATAGTCAAGTTGGCCTATTGATCTTGTGAAGGAACACATTTTCTTATTGTATGAGCATCCACAGTATATTGCATCATCATTATAGTTTGCATTAATTTAGTTTCCACTGTAGGTATTTTAGTCGTCTTGTTTGATTTTGAGTGTGTGTAGCGTGTTTTCTGAAAAAAAAGTTTTTTTTTTTTTTTGCTTTTACAAGTTCATTCGTAGAACCTTATAGAAATCTCTTTTCATCGAAGAAAAATAGCTGCATTTGCATATAGCTAAGTTTCTATTGATTTCTTTTGCATCAAAACACCACAAGTTGCACTCTCATTTTACCTGTGACCTAAAGAACAACCTTTTAAAATCAAGCACTTAATTAAAAAGAACTAGAACATTTTTTGATTTGTCATTAATTACATCAACAAGTCTAGCTATTTAGGGCCTTGGAATAGGCGAGTGGAGAGTTAACTCTCTAAGGCCACTCAAACTGTTAAACATAGATGTTGAATAATGAGTGAAATCCAATGGCGTTAGAGAGATCGGGAAAGCTTCGTTATTGGAAGTTAAGCATGAGGGAGAGTGAAGACAAGGAAAGAGAGATACCCCTCTCCTAGCTGTTGGATCTCGCCCCGAGACTCTTCCGCCCAACTTTTGATACGAACTGGTGTCCATAGTTTCTATTCCTAGGGACCACATAGGTCGCTATGGAGGGGAATCCTGTTGCACCAGAGGTAGGCGTTACATCCCGTTCATTAGTACTTCTGGAGGGTACCCTTGCGAAGCTTGGGTACTTGCATCGGCAAAGGATTTTGTCTGGGGGTTAGTGTAACTATTTCTGTCACCTTCGTTGGTAGGCCTTGGCCGTCATTATCCCAAGCTATCTTTAGAAGGTCCTTGATTTCGCTTTCTTGTATTTTGTTGTCCGGTCCTCATCACTTGGAACAGAAATAGTTGAAAGTTTCTTGATTGACTGTATCTTCTAGGGACTTTGTTACAAAGTCCCCTTTTCTCCTAGTTGGCCATAGCTTTATAAATTTTTTGAGTCTTTAATTAGTTCTCTTAAAATAATTAAAAGTGGTTGATCGACCAGTTCGTCGGTCTAGGAGGCTTCATGGGATTTCACCTATGAGTGTTGAGCCTTCTTCCAGAAGGCATAGGATAAATTCTATCGGTGATTTCCAATCAGTGGTAGCGGATGTAACGAAGATTGATCCTCTAGTTCAAGCTATTGTTTCATAGAATAGACCTAGTGTAAGTCGAGATTTGGAGAGGAACACTCCAGTCCTTTCTAGAGTCCTCTTCCAATTGAAAGACGTTATAGAGGTTGAAGAACTCCCTAAGTCTCCTGTGACTCCTTCTTCTCTTCTCCCTCCCAATTATCTAGACGTTCTATTATACGTCGAGACCCCGAATCACAGGCCTTCGAACCCTGGTCTATATCGGTGTTTTCCAGTGATGGCCACTGTTGGGAGCATGGTTTCAACTATGAGTGCTACTAGTGCACATATTCCTTTCTCAGTACAAAGAGGAGATACAATTTCCATAACTTCAATCACTCCTAGCACTACAATCTTTAGCTCTACCTCCATTCCATCTTCAACTAGTGGCACCTAAGTTTTTGCCTCGAACACTGGTTCTTTTCCCTTTGGAATGCTTTCCAGCACAGTTCCTTCAGTTCCCTTAACTTTTCCATCCGCTACTTCCACATCTATGACTTCCATGGTGAGTGGGTCAACTTCTTTTCAGGGTTTCCCTTTTGGGAGTGGTCATATACCACATTCTAACCTGTCTCTAGGATCAATACCTTTTCCCTCTACAAGTCAAAGTTATAATCCTTTCTAAGGATGGACTAATACAAATGTTAGTAGCATGGGAGCCAAGAAACAGTTCTCTTTCGGTCAACAGGGGAACATGTCGTACTCCTTCTTGAGTTCATTTCAGATTTTTTCTCCCTTTGCTAATGCATGAAACCCTTACCAAGGGATCTCCGCTCCATTTAATACCTCATTAGGGGGAAATTTCATTGGATATGGCAATTTTTCAGCAAGAGTTCGACAAACTTTGAATTTTTCTGGGCCACTTGTACGAATCACCTCAGGCAACCTGGTGCCTTCACAAATCCATGATATTCTTTTCAGAACATTGGGAATTCTACCCAGAGTGGGTGGATTCCTCAAGGTCCTTCACGCTTACCTTTCCTGACAACCTTAAACTTGCCAGATCTATCAAAGTTGACTAGCGATCCTATCTGATACTATCCAGTTTGGCCTCCGGTTCCAACCAAACTTCCATCCGACATACCCAAATTCGAACAGAATACTGGTGAATATCTGGGCAACCATATAACCACTTTCCATTTATGGTGTTCGTCAAACTCCCTGATTGATGATTCAATCAGGTTGAGACTATTTCAATGCACCCTAACTAGGAATGCGGCTAAATGGTATATTGAGCTTCTAGGGGGCACCTTCACTTCGTTTAGTGACTTGGCCACCATATTTTTAAACCATTTTCAGTTTCTCGTTCGTTATGATGCTAAAACTAAGCTCTTAGCTAATTTCCATCAAGACCAAGCAACCCACATTTATGATCATATCCAAGAATGGAGGAGAAGGAAGAGGCTCATTAAAGCCGATATTCCATAATAATTCCTTCTTGAATGGTTTCTCAAATATTTGCAGCTTGAAATTTCTAAGGATGTATCACTCTCTGGCGTATTCATCGAAGAATGGGCTATTTTTAGAGCCCAGTAGACATAACTCATATATTCTCAATTCAGGATTCTAGAGAAAATTTTGCCTGATGGTTCTAGATCTAAGGTTGATATAGCCAAGCCAAAGTCGAGTCCCCATGTCGACGGTCTAGTCTAATCAATTGATAATAGCACAACTAACCTGCTAAACCAATTGTAGCAGTTGTCTTTGCCAACTGCTTCTTCTATTCAAGCATCACCATCAGTGTCCATGCCTTCTCAACCTTCATCTATCAACGTCGTTCAAAATTCTAACCCCAAAGGAAATTAACAATCCGATGGGAATAAAAAAGGATGTGGTAAGAAAAAGAATCTGGGTGGGAAGGGTAATGTAAATAAGCCTGGCAGTGATGCTGGGGAGGGTAAAAAAGAGCCCAAGAAAAAAGTGAAGTTTCCATGCAAGTTATGCAATGGTGACCATTTGACTCATGTTTTCCTGAGGATTTAGGACACTCAATGTTTTTTGGTTCAACAAGGGTCTTCTAGCTCTCAAGCTATGCTAACTAACCCTTTTCCCAAAAAGCAGCAGTCGTTAGCCGACGTGAATGCTAGTATTGGTACCCCCATTGGGGGAAACCAGGAAGGGGAAAATCCATCAAATGTTTATATGATGAGTTCACATGTCGATGTTTCTACACGGTCATGTGATTATGGTGAACCAAAATCATCTAAGGCCAAGAGTACTCCTAATGTTTCAGATCCACTCCATACCGAGAGGCCCGTAGTTGAGTCTATACCTCGAATGTCGAAAGGCTTCACAAAGCATTCAAAAATCAATCCCAATGCCAATTCAACTCAAAACTACTCCATTGTAGAAGATCTGGCTCAGATTCCTTATGCCATGTTAGAGTTAGAGGTACTCCAGTCATGCCCAGCACAAAGGAGTGCATTTCTCACTACGATCGGAGCAGTAGGTCCAAAGAACTCCCTTATTCTTACTTTCGACATGTCGAATATCAAGAAGAGACTCCCACATCATATGGCTTTTCAAATCAAGTCTACATATTTAAAGACCAATATCTTTCTAACCGTAGTCGATGAGGGAGCTTCCACATGTGTAATGTCCATATCATGTTGGAAGGCTATTGGATCACCTCAGGTTGTTCCATCACCTACTATCTTAACAACATTTGATGGTCATTCTCATAGGCCGCATGGGATTATTCCAGCCTTTCCCATCTGTGTTAGAGGAAAGGTTGTAAATATCGAAGTATAAATAGTTGATGCAAACTTGGTTTATAATATTCTTTTGGGAAGAAATTGGATTTATGAGATGGATGCTATTGTATCATCGTTATTCCGCATCCTCTGTTTTCTTCATGAAGGGAGAATTGTAATAGTTAATTAGATGGATTATTCTTTGGGTGAATCCAATGCACCTTCTGAATCTATTTTTCCCTTAGTGAACAATGCTAGCAACCTATTGAGAATATAGGAGTTGGGATGTATTCTTCCTTAATGGGTACCTTTGATTTTCCTACTCCTATTGCTCGAATTAATGCTATTTCATCTTCCAAGGAACCTTCTCGAAGAGATTTCTTTAGAACTCATTATTTTTTGGATCCTTGGCCCTTACCCTCTTCTACCTCCACATTATATGGGGGCAAGTGGGTGGAATGGAATTTCCTATGTCTGCAGCTAAAATTGCTTATTAGTCTATAGTTAACACTGCAGACTCTGATGCTACTCCTTTTTCACCGAAAGAGCTGGATGGGGATGTGGCTTCGGCCTAGAATCTAGATTCAGCTTTTGCTATGGATTACCTAGAATTGTTTTTCCATCCTAAGAAGAAATTCTAGAAGCAATGATGGGTATTGAGAGATCGTGGGATGATTTGCATCATCAGTCATATTTCCTCCCCGATTTTATAGAAGTAGAATCAAGCTTGTCCAATCCTTCATCTACTAGTGATGTTCACACAGTTTTAAATCCTTTAGCTCGAGCACAATTTTCGACCGAAGGTAACATGCCTGTAATTTCAAAAACTGTTCCAGTGAACATCCCTAGGAATCCTAATGTTATCGAGAATGTCTTTATTGAGCTGATTGTTCCCTTGAAGAAATTTGAATTTATACTGATCTCTTTAAAGAGTTTCAAGATGTGTTTGCTTGGTCTTATGAGGAAATGCCTGGGTTAGATCCATCTATAGTTCAGCATGAGATCAAGACATACGAAAATGAAAAACCTATTCGCCAGAAGCTTCAACCGGTAAACCCTAGGAAAGAAGCAGCTATGAAAGCTGAGGTTGAACATTTGCTTAAGGCAGATTTCATATACCCCATTCATTTAACTGAGTGGGTCCCGAATCCAGTCTCGGTTGACAAGAATCAAGGAACGATTAATGTGTGCATTGACTTTAGGGACTTGAATAAGGCTTTTCTTAAATATAATTACCCCACACCATTTATTGATCAAATTATGGATGAGTGTGCGGGTAATGAGATTTTCTCTTTTATGGACGCATTTTACGATTATAATCAAATCACTATTCCTCCATAAGATCAACATAACACAACTTTTATTTTCCCCTACGGTACATTTTCATATAAGAATATTCCTTTTGGCCTTAAGAATGTTGGAGCTACCTTTCAGTGGGCCATGTCATATGCTTTCCATGATATCAAGCATATTATCGAAGCCTACTTGGATGATTTAGTTGCTCGTTGTCGAAAGAGAATTGATCATCTCAAGCATCTTCGATTAATTTTTGAATGATGTCATTTCTACAAAATCCGATTGAATCTGAACAAGCCTGGTTTCTCCATCATGTCCTGTCGGTTGTTTGGATTCATCATTTCTACTGAAGGGATTCGTGTAGATCCCTTCAAGGTTGAGGCAATACTTCAGTTGCCTCCCCCATCCACTATTCGTCAACTTCAGATTCTTCAAGGAAAAGCTAATTTCTTAAGGTGATTTATCGCTAATTATGTTGAGATTACTAAAGGATTTATGAGACTTCTCAAGAAAGGGGTCCCATTTCTATTCGACTATTTCGTGCAACACTCATTTGATGATTTGAAAAAATCATTAACCTCTGCTTGTTTATTGAGTCCACCTGATTATAGTAGAGACTTCCTTTTATATCTTGCTGCAACAAAATCAATTATTGGTATGGTTATGGTTTGAGAAGATGATGCTTTCATTGAGCACGTAATCTATTATTTGAGTCAAGGCTTAATGGGCCCTAAACTGTGATATTCTCCCATTGAGATATTAGCTTTGGCAGCTGTCCATGTTGTCCAACGACTTAGGCATTATATTCTATTTAGAAAAAAATTTGTCTTAGCAGCTTTAAATCCATTTCAATTTGTTCTCAGTAGGTGAGTGATTGGTGGAAAATACAATAGATGGATTGTCATTTTACAAGATGAGATCTCAAATTCATGTCAGCCAAGTCTAAGAAATCATTAGTATTTGCATTATTGATCTCAGAGTTGGCTTGTGAGGAAGAAATGGTTTATGAGGAATCTTTTCCTGATGAACATATTTTCCTTATTTCCTTGCAACATCCTTGGTATGGAGATATCATTATATATCTGCAGACTTCGAAATTTCCTATCACTTTTTTGAAGCATGAATGTAGAAAGTTATGTCACTTGGATAAAAGCTATATTATTATAGGTGACACTTTATATCATCATGGGGTTGATTCAATCCTTAGATGTTGTGTAACCTTAGAAGAAGTTGAGCCTGTGCTAAATGATTTCCACAGTGGAGCTTGTGGTGGTCATCTACTGGGCTTGCAACAACCCAATTTTTTTTGCATGCAGTCTAATTTTGGCCCTTGATCTTTAAAGATTGTATTGAAGCGATCAAGAGATGCCACCCTTGTTACGTTTATACTCGAAAAATGCATGTGCATCCATCTCCGCTCTTTCCTGTGATTACTGTCGGTCCATTCACGAAGTGGGGTATTGATTTTACTACTTTCAATCTGCCTTTGGCAGAAAATCATGTATATCGTCATAGTTGTTGACTACTTTACTAAGTGGGCCGAAGCTATGCCTTCTTTCAAGAACGATGGTGAAACAACAACCTTGTTTCTCTTCAACCAAGTCATTTCTCATTTTGGTATTCCCAAAGAGATTGTCACTGACCATGGTAGTCATTTCCAGAACCACATGATGTCTAAATTAGCTCTTAAGTTGGGTTTTCGGCAGGAGCATTCATCTCCTTATTATCCTTAGGCCAATGGGCAAGTTGAAGCCGTGAATAAATCCCTAAAAATCATCCTGCAAAGGATGATTAACAAATCTCGATCTAATTGGCACATTATGTTATATCCAACGCTTTGGGCATACTGAATGTCAATCAAGACTGCTACAGGTTTTACTCCTTTTCAACTAGTTTATGGGTTGGAATCAATTTTTCCTATGGAATGTGAAATTCCTTCCCTTAAATTAGTTGTTGAACTTCTTCTAGATACTTCTAGTATTGAAGAATGCCTCATTCATTTGGAACATCTTGATGAGTTGTGTCGAAATGCTGCCATAATAAAAGAAGCTCATAAAAAGAGAGTAAAAGCTCAATATGATAAGGTTGTCTGTCCTAAGGTTTTCTCTGAAGGCGACCTTGTCTTGGTTTATGACCAAGACAAAGACGCCTTGGGGGCAGGCAAGTTCAAATCTATGTGGTACGGTGTCCCTTCTATTGAGTCATGGAAAAGGTATGCATATGTTATTTATTTCATCATCCTTTTCCTTTATTTATATCCCTTTTATATCCTAATATGTTAATATATAAAAGGATTATGGTAAGAATGAGGAAATTATCTGTAATTACAACTTAGTTGATCGTTATCCTTCTTTATGTAGGAAAAATACAAAAAGGGACAACTGATGTTCCCTAACCAAGGATGTTATGAAACCAGCTCAAGAAAAGATAGAAAAGAAAGATCAACGCCTTAGAATTCAGCCTCTTCGAGGGGGCAACCTCCTTTACATTACATAAATGAACAATTCTTGGATGATACAAATGACAAAACCTCCTTTCTATATATAGGAGTCTAAGGAGTCACAATATAATCCAGCCGACCTAACAATAATAATATAAAGCCACAAAAATAATAATAGAGGGATTCTATGGGGCACAGAAATAACAATATGTGGGTAATAGGGGCACAACAATATAAATAAAGGGTATAACTACAATAGTAATGGGGTAATCACTAGTATTATAGGGACCCAACATGCCCCTCTCCTTCAAAAAAGTGTTGTCCTCAACGCTTGAGCAGTTCTGGATACTTCTGCATAAAATTCTCATCCTCCCATGTGGAATCTTCAGCGGATAAGTTCTTCCACTTGATAAGATACTCTAAAATTGATCGATTTCGTAGCTGTCGAGTTCTTGTTTCTGTGACTGCTTCCGGTTCCAATATAATTTTTCCTTCCTCGTCAAGTTCTGGCAATATTGTTTGAACTGGGAGCTTTTTGCCTATAACCTTCTTTAAACATGAAACATGGAAAACTGGGTGCAATCGAGAAGCTGCAGGAAGCTCCAATTTGTATGCCATAGTACCAATCTTTTCCAACACCTTGTATGGACCATAATACTTTGGTGATAATTTATTATCCTTCTTAGCTTGCTTTAGGGACATTTGCTTATATGGTTGTAGCCGTAGGAATACCCAATCACCTACATCAAAACTTCTTTCACTGCGATGTTGATCTGCCTGTTGTTTCATTCTATTTTGTGCCAACACGAGGTTATCCTTTAAGAGTTGGAGGACTTGTTGTTGATGTTCAATGTGATGTTCCACTGCCTGAACCTTAGAATTTTCTCTTAAATATGATGTGATTGATGGTGGTTGGTACCCATAAAGTGCCATAAATGGGGTCATTTTTGTTGCTGTATGGAAGGAAGTGTTATACCACCATTCAGCCAGAGGCAACAATTTTACCCATTGTGTCTGTTTATCAGATACAAAGCAACGAAGATATCCTTCCAAACATTTGTTTACTATCTCATTTTGCCCATCAGATTGAGGATGATAAGATGAGCTATGAGCTAACTGAGTACCAAGACAAGAAAATAATTCTGTCCAAAAATTTCCAGTGAAAATGGGATCTTTGTCACTTACAATAATCTTTGGGTTTTCATGTAGCTTTTGAACTGTTCCATAAATGCAGTAGAAACTGTACTGGCTTTAAATGGATGTGATAATGCACAAAAGTGTGCATACTTGGTAAGTCTGTCAACTACCACCATGATGACACTCTTTCCCTCAGACTTGGGTAAACCTGTGATAAAATCCATTGAAACCTCCTCCCAACGTTGGCTTGGAATGGATAAAGGTTGTAATAGACCCGGTGTCTTAATTGTTTCAACTTTATTTTGTTGGCAAACCAAACATTCCGCTACAAACTTTTGAATATCTGATTTAAGGCCATCCCAAAAAAATTCCTTCTTAACCCTGTGGTAAGTTTTTAAAAATCCTGAGTGCCCTCCTAAGGGAGAAGTGTGCAATTCCATAAGAATCTTTTGTTTTAGCTGGGAATTCTTACAGAGGTATAAGCGATCTTTGTACCATAACGAATCATTTTGCCAGCTAAATGTATCAGAAGTACTTTAATCTTGTTGTAGCTTTCGAATAAGTGCCCACACTTCTTCGTCATTCTTCCATTCGTCCTTTGCTTCGTTTATCCAATCTGCTTGGATAATAGAAATGGCACACAACAATGCTTCCATATCCTCATCCTTTCTTGAGAGTGCATCTGCCACCACATTTTGCTTCCCTTTTTTGTAGATGATTTCAAAGTCATAACCCAACATCTTTGTGACCCACTTTTGTTTCTCTTCAGAGGATAATCTTTGTTCTAAAAAGTATTTAAGGCTATCATGATCCGTTTTTACCTTGAAGTGTCTTCCCATTAGGTAGGGTCGCCATTTCTTAAGTGCATGGAGTATTGCCAACATTTCCTTCTCATAAATAGCTTTTCTTAAAAACTTTCCCTTGATTGGACGACTTTCAAAAGCAATGGGTCTTTCATCTTGCATTAGAACAGCACCAATTCCATTTCCTGAAGCATCACATTCCACAATAAAGGTTTTTGTGAAGTCCGGTGTAGCTAAGACTGGTGCTTGGCACATTGCCTCCTTAAGATGTTTAAAGGCCTTTGTTGCTTCCGGAGTCCATGAAAATGAATCTTTCTTCAATAATGTTGTTAGAGGTGCTGCTATTCTCCCATAATTCTTAACAAACTTGCGATAATACCCTGTCAACCCAAGAAATCCTCGCAGATGCTTTATGGATGTGGGGATTTTCCATTCCTTAATGGCTTTAATTTTGCTAGGGTCTACCTTAACTCCTTCATGAGATACAATATGACCCAAATATTCCACCTCCTGGACTCCAAAGAAACATTTGGATCTTTTTGCATATAATTGTTTCTCCTCCAATAGTTGTAGCACCTTGTCAACATGTTCAACATGATCCTTCCAAGACTTGCTGTAGATTAGTATATCATCAAAAAATACTAACACAAATTTTCTAAGGAATGGTTTGAAAATTGAATTCATCAAACCTTGAAATGTTGAAGGTGCATTGGTAAGGCCAAAAGGCATGACCAAAAATTCATAATGACCCTCATGAGTTCTAAATGCCATTTTCGGAATGTCTTCAATCTTCATTCTGATTTGATGATATCCCGAACGAAGATCCAACTTGGTGAAGTAAATTGATCCATGCAATTCATCCAGTAATTCATCAATGACAGGAATGGGGAACTTATCTTTAATAGTGAGCTTGTTGAGCTCCCTATAATCTGGACACATGCGCCATGATCCATCCTTCTTGTGCACCAATACTACTGGAGCTGAGAAAGAACTTTGACTCGGTTGAATTATACCAGCCTCTAGCATTTCTGCAACCATACGTTCAATTTCACTTTTTTGGACATATGGATATCTGTATGGCCTGATGTTTGGAGGAACACTTCCTGGAATCAGATGAATAGCATGATCATGATCACGCATAGGTGGGAGACCTTTGGGAGTCTCAAATACCTTGGAATGATTGTCCAGGACTTTTTGGAGATCTGGAGAAATAGATGATTCCAATGTGGAAACATCTAGCGAACATAATTGTGCAATTACACCTCTTTGCTCCTTTTTTAGAAGCTTTGTCATGCCATTAGAGCTAATTATCTTTCCTGGTTTCCCTGCAATACCCCTTAATTCAACTTCCTTTCCTTCTAAGAAAATTTCATGAAAAGTTCTTGAAAATTAAAAGCTATTGTACCCAAGGATTGTAGCCATTGGACTCCTAGTACAACATCAGCACCTCCCATTGGAATGGAAAGCATTGGGCTAGTCAATACATATTCTCCCATGGATAGCTTGATATTATGGCACTTTCCAGAACAATTTATTGTTCCTCCATTTGCAATCATCACTTGACACTCTGGTGCTGGATATAGGAAGCAATTCAATTCTTTTGCTACCCTACAATGAATAAAATTGTGGGTGCTTCCTGAATCAATCAACACTATTACCTTTTTCTTCTTGATTTGTCCTTCTATCTTGATGGTTTGAGGAGTGTTAATTCCCGCCAATGCATTACAAGATATGGTCGGATTTATTTGTTCTTCATCTAGGCTTTGTTCCTGGAATATATCCTCTTCTTTTGACCTTTCTTGCTCCTTTTCTTCTTCCTCTTCACAATCTATGTAGAATAATTTCTTCTCAGCACACTTATGACCTTTTGTGTATTTGCTATCACAATTGTAACAAAGCCCTTTTGCTCTTTTTTCTTCCAATTGTTGTGGTGTCAACCTTGTAGGTTGTGGAAGACTATGGGCAACAACACTTCCGTCTTTATAGTTGTGAATGGTATGCTTCCTAGTTGCCATAATTTTGCTTTCCATTTTTCTTGCTAACCTGAATGCCTTCTCTAATGAATCAGGTTCCCAAAGGCGCACATCATGTTGGATATTATCCTTTAAAGAATCTATGAACACATCAATCCTATGCTCCTCTGGAATATCTTTTACCCTTATGTTCAATTTTTGGAACTCCTCAATGTGCTCCATTATTGAACCCTTTTGTTTGAGACTTATCAATTGGCTAAAAAAAGTGTTGCTTTTTGTATCCTCATAATGTGCTATCAATTCTTCCGTAAAAATTGCCCAAGTGATAAACTGTTTACGAGAACAAAGCCATTGATACCATACAAACTGATTTGGTTCCAAATATAAAGTTGCCATACGTACCTTTTGTGTGTTTTGCACATTATTGAGATCGAAGAATTGCTCCATCTGTAATATCCATGTGGCGGGATCCTTGCCATCAAACTTCCTCATATCGATTTTTGGAACATGGTGAGTCTTAGATCCAACATTAGAGTCTATGGAATCATGATTAACATTTCTTTTGTTCTCATCATGAGTTTCCTTTAGTACTCTTTCACCCTTAGTGACCATTTCTTGTAGCAACTTATCCATCTTATCATCCATGCCATCAATTTTAGCGTTCATGCCATTCACCTTAGCTTCCATGCCATCCATCTTAGCTTCTACACCTTTCTTTAAACCATCCATCTTAGCTTCTACATCTTTCCTTAAACCATCCATTTTAGATTCTGTTGCTTTTTGTGCAAGTGACACTCGTTGCACTTGTTCTTGTAATTTTGATATATCATATAGCATTTCTTCTTCTTCTTCATGAGTCATGCTAGAGCTTTCAGGCTCCTTACTAGGTGTTTGCATTTTCTTTCCTCGGGGCATCAGTTACCGATAATAACTCTCTAATATGCCCTTTGAATTCCTTCAAAATAAATTTTCAAACCAAGCTTAAGCAAAAATTAAAGAAAATCTACACACCTTTTTTCACTTTGTAGGAGCTCGATATTGCCTCTGATGTATCTCTGTATTTTCTGATTATCTAGTTTTGAATTTGTGACCTGTAGTAGCCCTCTGTGTCCTCTTTCCAATGCCACAAGTCTGACCCAAATTGGATTCTCCAAGGGAGAGTTATGCGAAATCTCCCACAGTGACTTGATTATAGACTAGTTCAGTAGAGCGAACTTGTACGACGTGCCACGTGTCACTGTTTCAACCTTTGACTCTGAAACATATATAAAAGAAAACTACAGTCCGTCCTCTTTCTGTACCTTCTTACGAAATTTCAATCCGATGCTCAGAAAGAAAGTTATGACGATTTTCCCCAGGTCACCTGTTTTGAGTGTAATTCAGGAGTCTGCAAAAAGACCAACTTCCTCAGATCATATCTCCGAAAATATCACGCGAAAAACTCTGAAATTTGGACCCAAGGTTCAGCGTGATTTCTTCTCAAATGGGTTTTTCTTGCGACTTCTGAAACATCACAGAAAAAAAGTTATAGTGAAAATTCCACGATGACCTGTTTGGAGCAGCGAAACCCTAGAATCCAAAGCTCTGATACCAAATGTTATGAAACCAGCTCAAGAAAAGATAGAAAAGAAAGATCAACGCCTTAGAATTCAGCCTCTTCGAGGGGGCAACCTCCTTTACATTACATAAATGAACAATTCTTGGATGATACAAATGACAAAACCTCCTTTCTATATATAGGAGTCTAAGGAGTCACAATATAATCCAGCCGATCTAACAATAATAATATAAAGCCACAAAAATAATAATAGAGGGATTCTATGGGGCACAGAAATAACAATATGTGGGTAATAGGGGCACAACAATATAAATAAGGTGTATAACTACAATAGTAATGGGGTAATCACTAGTATTATAGGGACCCAACAAAGGAACAATGAAAAAGCAGCAAGCCAAGGAAGAAGCGCGACAGTTACAGATAAGGCCAAAACGAATCACAGGGATCAGCGCGAGAAGGGAAAGATGACTGAAGTTGGAAAATTATGCGAATCTCTCAGGATCGCTTTTACTATTTATCTTTTTACGTCTTTCCCATTATATAAGGCAACGATTGTAAGCAGAAAGAGAGAAGAATTACTATGGAGAAATTGTAACTTTTATCACTGACTCTCGCTGTTGAGCAGAGCACGAACTTACTGTAACGATTATGCAATGATTAATATATAAAACAGATACTGTTCCTTCGCATCTACAGAAGTAGTCCGACAGTGTTCACTGGCGGCTAAGGGCTCAGCCCTGGTGGATTCACTTGATGTTCCTATATCATGCATTTATGATTCCTCCAGTGTGATGGTTTGATTGAATTTCTACTTTCTTCAATTGTATCGCTTTGCTATTTCCTATTTTCCAATCTCAACGGAATTGTTTTATTCATATATTCTGCAATAATATCGTTGATTCAGTTTATTGTTATTTCAGATCTAGTTATTTAGTTAAGCTTTCTGTTTTGAGATCATCTACTGTAAAGAGTATTGACTACTGCTGTCGAAGCTCTTAGATTGAGATCATCTGCTACTCATATTAAGAATTGTGTTTGATTGAGAATAAATCATTTAAAAGTGGAATGAGTTATTACTACTATATTCTCAACCGATGATTGTTGTTACTTTGATGAATGTGTGTTTTGGTTTCATTAGAGGATTGAGTTTTCTTTTAATTGCAATTAGAATTTACTTGCTACATCCATTTACTCTTGTATTTGAAAGATCTGTACTGCAATTTAGAAGCATTACTCTCTGAGTTAAATAGCCGCCACATACTGTGTACACTCTTGAAAGAGAAAGACTTGCCCGGATTGATAATTAATGTGAAGATAATTAGGGGTTAAAAAGGCACCTTTTATCAGTCAACATTTTGGCACCGTTGCCGGGGAGAGTGTAGCCATTTCTGAGGAGTAGTGTACATCTGATTATTGTTGTTGAAGAAGAATTGGGTTTTGAAAACGGAAGGTAAGAATCTATGTAACAAGCAAGTAAGACCAAGTGAAACATTAGAAGAATATGTGGAATGATTTCAATATAACCTCCAGCGGTCTCCCTATGCAACTCTGCCTTTACCTGATAATATGTTGAAAACTACACTAATTAAAGGGATGAAATAACAATGGGTAGAAACGTTAAATATTATGGGTAAAGGTGATATATATCAGGAGAATTATATTGACATCATTAATTTGTGTATCAGGTGTTCAAGAGGCAGCACGAGATTGAATCCAGCGGAACGTGACATGACCACAAGGGACAACAAAATCTCTGGTGGAGGTATAACTCACGCAAAAATTGGCAACCTGCTAGAGGATTTCAAAATTGATATTTTAGGGACTTTTACAATGCAATTGGACATTATGCAAGCCAAAGAAAAGTAGGCAGAAGTAGAACAAAACTTGGTGATATTCTGTCCTAGATGCAGAAAGAAGCATAGTCACAAAGAGTGCTCGCTGGATATGGTGCAAACCTGCGCCATATGTACGAAATATCACACTATAGGAAGCTTCCCGTCACTCCTAGGGCTAAAAGAAGTCTATAAGGAGGCAGAAAAAGAAACATAACCAGTCTACCTGCTAAATCAACGTCACCAATGGCAACCACGACAAACAGGTACGCCGACTGATCCATCCTCTTTCTTTCAAACGACGCAATATAATTCACAACAATACCCGAGAACCATTTGGCAGAACCAGCCATCTTTTTCCAATTGGTCACAATAGCCATTCCCTATGCCACCTTGGCGCAACCAATCAAATCAAAATAACAATTAGAAAAATTCCTCTTACTTCCCACCGTTTTGACAAAATAATGCATATCAATCCCAATGGCCACCCTCAACTTCACAGAACTAGAACTGGTAGTCAAGATGGAAAATACCTATAAATCAGCCAGCAGGAACAACCCCCCTACCTCAACCCACACTGCCAACACCCTACACATTGCAACAAAATCCTCAAACCAACCTACGACCGCAGCTCCTAGCCCAACCCAACCCAAACCCCAACAACAGACCGATTCAATCTGTGCAAATCATTGAAGGACCAGAGCCAGAAACCGAGTTAAGGGAGTGAAATGACCTTCAATTAAGATATGGGCAGATAATAGAAACAGAGGAGGATAAAAATGTACAAATTGAAGATCCGTTACCTGTAGAACAAGCACCACAAGAAGAGAAGATGGCTAGACAGAAAAATTATGATCAAGCAACCACCTCTTCTCCACCATTCCCAGAAAGATTAATCATACCTCACCCAATTGAACATCCTGATTTTGATCTTCTGGGAGAATTAAAAAAAAAATTGTATAAAAATACCACTCCTCCAGTCTATTCAAGACATCCCAATTTATACAAAAACTATTAAGGAATTGTGTATAAGAAAGAGAAAGATGAAAATAAAAACAACCCCAATTGTCCATGTAGTCGGTACCTTATCTAATTTACTATCAGGAAGAGAAACACCTTTAAAATATGAGGACCCAAGAAATCCTATAGTCACTGTGCAAATAAATGGATGCTCCTTCCCCAATGCATTAGTCGATTTCAGAGCAGCAATCAATATTCTTACAACCACAACTTGTCAAAAGCTTGGAATTACATCCTTGGACCCAACCACGAGATTGTTGGGATTAGCTGACCGATCTGTAGTGAAACTAGAAGGCACGTTACAAGATGTAATGGTGTCTGTAGACTCTTGGGAATACATTGCAGACTTTCTGATCATCAATCCTAGAAACCAACTCGATGGAAATCCATTAATTCTAGGTAGACCTTGGCTAGCAACTGCAGATGCTTACATAAGCTGTCGAACAGGTAGCATGACTATAGCAAGAGGAAGCAATGTAAAGATTTTAACCTTATATCCTCCAGCTCAGCCAAGTTTAACAATAATCAAAACTAGAAAACAACCTGTATCATATCTAACTGAAAAAATTAGATCACCGCTAACCATAGAAGATGCTCTTGAATTTAAGGATCAAATAAAAAATGACATCATTCACACCTACATTAACCAACTAGATGCCAGATCCCATCTAAAATTTCACATGATCGAAGCAACATTCGATAGCAAAATAGAAGAAGATCCCCTAAAAGATATTAACGATCAATCAATACCAACCACCTCTATTTATAACAGAAAAACCATAGAAATCGAGCCAGGAAAAACTTTGAATATTAACAAAAACTTGACTACTGACCAAGAGCAGAAGCTTGTTCAACTTCTGAGAAAATATAAAGATGCCTTTGCATGGGATTACCCGGACATGAAAGGGATTGATCCCCAATTATGCATGCACCACATTTATACAGAGAAGGATACTAGGCCCATTCGACAACCTCAACGGAGGTTAAATCCTCATATTAAAGATATTGTTAAAGCTGAACTACAAAAATTGCTAGATGTAAACTTTATCTACCCAATATCTGATAGCAAATGGGTCTCTCCATTAGTAGTGGTGCCGAAAAAGAATGGAAAGTGGCGTATATGTGTTGACTATAGAGAACTTAATAAAGCAACCCAAAAAGACCATTTTCCCCTTCCGTTCATTGACCAGGTCTTAGACACATTGGCAGGAAAAAAATATTTTCTTTCCTAGATGGCCTCAACGGATATAATCAAATGTAGATTGCCCCTGAAGATCAAGCTAAGACTACCTTTTCCTGCCCTTGGGGAACATTCGCTTACAGGATCCTACCTTTTGGGTTGTGCAATGCACTTGCCACATTTTAGAGGGCTATACTCAGCATTTTTTCAGATCTGATAAATGAAGGGCTCGAGGTGTACATGGATGACTTTACACCTTACGGAGATGACTTCGAGCCAGCATTACAAACATTAGAGAAAGTTCTGCAAAGATGCATTGCCACCAGACTCTGTTTAAGCAATGAAAAATGCCACATGATGATGACCGAGGGCCTCATCTTGGGTCACTATATCTCAGCAACTGGAATCCAGGTAGATACAACAAAAATTTAGATAATTCTTTTCATACCTACCCCTTCCACACAAACAGAGGTACGTAGTTTTTTGGGATTTTTAGGTTATTATAGAAGGTTTATAAAGAATTTTTCTCATATTGTTGCACTGTTATATGCACTAATAGGAAATATTGATTTCATTTGGGAAAATAAATGTGACAGGGCTTTTGAATATTTAAAACAGCTTGTATCAACAGCCCCAATATTAAGGGGCACAAACTGGGATTTTCCATTCCAGATTTCATCCGACGCTTCAGACACAACCATCAGAGCAGTTCTCAGCCAGGAAGATGATAAAAAGCCATATGCAATATACTATATTAGCAAAAATCTATCTCCTACTGAATTAAATTATATTGTTACTGAAAAAAAAAATGGCTGTAATCTTTGCTATCAACAAATTCAGACATTATATAATAGGATACCCTATGGTTTTATACAATGATCACTCTGTTATTAAATATCTAGCCAATAAACCTGTTACAAATGGAAGAGTGACAAGATGGTTGATTCTTTTGTAGGAATTCGATATAACAATTAAAGATCGACCAGGAAAAGAAAATCTAGTAGCATACTTCCTTTCACAAATGCCAAAGACAGATGACTTGGCAGCAGTAGAAGACTAGTTTCCAGATGAACATCTATTTGCTTTAATCGTGAAAACACCGTGGTACGTAGATGTCACAAATTATTTGGTAGTGGGAAAATTACCCAAGCACCTAACATCTAATGAAAGAAAACAAATAGTACAACGCAACATGTGATTCTCTTGGATTGGGGACTATTTATTTCATACAAGAGCCGATATGCACATTAGAATATGTGTCAGGGAAGATGAAGTTTTCGACATTCTGAAAGCGTGCCATGATGGGCCGTTTGGCAGAGATTTTGCAGATCACATGACTGGTCACAAAGTTTTATAGATGCGCTATTATTGGCCCACCATTTTTAAAGATGCTAAGAAGTTTTTCCAGGCATGTGACAGTTGCCAAAGAATGGGACGCCTCGGGCAGTCTAATGAGATGCCCCTGCACCCGCAGATAGTCATTGAACTTATGAGCGATGGGCGTTAGACTTCATCAGTCCAATAAACCCATCCTCTAATCAAAAGACATATATATTATTTACAACAGAGTATGTGACTAAATGGGTGGAGGTAGAGGCACTACCAAGGGCAACAGAGGATTTGGTAATCCACTTTATTTTCCAACTATTCTTGCGATATGGCTTGCCTAGAGAGGTAATTATTTATGGAGGGCCACAATTCATAGGCTATAAGATCGCTGCAACATTAAATAATTATCATATCATGCACAGAATCATGACTCCATACCACCCACAGCCAAATGGCCAGGTAGAAAGCACCAATAAAGTGATTTAAACAATACTCACAAAGAAAGTTGCATCACATAAACATGACTGGGCTACCCGATTTCCAGAAACATTGTGGGCATACTGTACGACATGGAGAAATACCACGGGATATTCCCCATACCAATTAGTGTTTGGCAAAGAACCTATCTTTCCAATTGAATTTGAAATCCAGACATTGAGGATAGCTCAGGATGTAGGCTTGGACTTAAATGAGGCACAGATTAATAGGCTACATCAAATCAATGAATTGGATGAAATCCAGCTATCAGCTCTTCAGCACATTGCACTGATCCAACAACAAAGAGCGAAATGGCATGATGCCCTTATTAAAAAGAAGATCTTCCACGAAGGAGATTGGGCACTCCTGTATGATTCTAGGTTCCAGGATTTCCCCAGAAAACTCCAGACCAGATGGTTAGGACCTTATGAGATACAAAAGGTGCATGATAATGGCACCATCACATTAGCCACCATTGATGGGTCTAGCTACTCTTTTAAAGCGAATGGACATCGAGTACGACTTTATCACAAACTGCTTACCAGGGAGTCCTTTTGCCAATAGTTACAGGAAGATTCCACCATACAAATTCTCGTTGAGGAGGGAAACCCATCCTCAACATTGACCCAGTGAATAATTCATTTGTTTTTGAATTTTGTACATAAATTTTTCTTTCTATTTTGATTGAATTTGCTTGTATAAACTGTAAATAAACTCTTTTTTTCCCTTTGTTGTTTCCTCTAAGGAACAGTTGTTGTTCCCTCTAAGGAACAACTGTTGTCCCTTCTAAAGAACAACAATGGTTGCATAGATTTTCTTTTTTCTATTCCCTTTGAGGAACAATTGTTGTTCCCTCCAAAGAACAACTGTCATTCCCTCTAAGGAACAACAATTTTGTGTACAGATTTTCGTGTTTTTCCCTTTAAGGAACAGTTGTTGTTCCCTCTAAGGAACAGCTGCCATTCCCTCTAAGTAACAACAGTCTCCTGCATAATTGATTTTTGTGTTGTTCCCTTTAAGGAACAGATGTTGTTCCCTCTAAGGAATAGTTGTCGTTCCATTTAAGGAACAATAGTCTCCTGTATATTTTATTTTCGTGTTGTTCCCTTTAAGGAACAGTTGCTATTCCCTCTAAGAACAATTGTCGTTCCATCTAAGGAACTACAGTTCCCTGCATATTCAATTTTCGTGTTGTCCCATTTAAGGAACAGTTGTCGTTCCCTCTAAGGAACAACAGTTTCGTGTGTATTTGCTTTTCGTTGTTCCCTCTAAGGAACAGTTGCTATTCCCTCTAAGGAACATCAGTCGTTCCCTCTAAGGAACATCAATTTCGTGTGTATTTTCTTTTTACTGTTCCCTTTAAGGAATAGTTGATGTTCCCTCTAAGGAATAGCTGTCGTTCCCTCTAAGGAACAGTAGTTTCGTCTGTATCTGATTTTTGTTGTTCCCTCTAAGGAATAGCTATTATTCCCTCTAAGGAACAACAGTTTCGTTTGGGTTTGTTTTAATGTTGTTCCCTCTAAGGAACAACAATTTCATTTGCATCTATCTTTCTGTTGTTCCATCTAAGGAATAGTTGTTGTTCCCTTTAAGGAATAGTTGTTGTTCTCTTTAAGGAACAGCAATTTTGCATCCAATTATTTTTCTTTCTTTTCGATGTTCCTTCTAAGGAACATCTTCTTTTCCCTCTAAGGAACAATAGTTTTGGTGTGTGTCACGCGGAATTTGTCAAGGGTGCGGACACGACTGACCTTCCTAGAAGTCTAAGACGTTCTAATGACAAACAAGACAAAATGGAGTGATCTTTCTCTAAATACACCTTTTACAACATGAAAACTACAAGTGTTTAGGCTTACCTTATTCCAAAACGCTGTTGTTGAAGTCCGTTCTTGACGATCCGGATGAGCTCCTCCTTCAAGTCAATTCCTGCAACCACAAACAATCAAACAATTACCAAGCACTTGCATTTCATATAATAAAACATATATTCAACATGCAGACCAAGGAACACATGAAATAACTCATTAACACAAGCTATTGAGAAAAATAAACCAGTTTGTATTAATAACGAAACAAAGAAACTCTTACAACCTGGCCTTGGTGTTGTGCAAGTTCCTCCCAGGGTCCATCAAGGGTTTTCCTCTACTTTGACAAAGCTCACCCTCTTCCAAGTAGAATCAAGTAAAGACAATCTCTCCTCACAAAGGCTCTAATGGAAGACCTAAATCCTGCAGCATTTACCCAAAGAAAATGTATAGCTCCAACCTCCTCTCCCTCTGGCTCAATGTCTTTATTTATAGTGCTGAAAAGAGGTTATTCAGGTCCACTATCAATGGGATCATCCCCCTCTATGGGTGGGATAGCTCCCTTATTGATGGGATAAGTTCCCCCTTAATAGAGATACATGAACCAACTGGAGGCGCATCCATTTCATCAAACCGACCTCTAGAATGTTCTAGAAGTAACCCCAAGTAACTTTTTCAAGATAAAACTCGCGCATTTTGCCTTTTACAGAGGGACGCACCTGTCCCTTAATATACAGAGCGTCTATGGACGCAGATTTTGTGAACATGGTAAGCGTCCCCGCAGGTAAGGCTAGAGAGAACCTGCGACCCCAGAGATAAACATAGTTTTTACAAGACTTTCTCTCTTCTTTGAGTTTGAGATGGATAACAGAGGCATGAGACTTGCCTAAGAGGGTAGCATGACTGTTGATTTGAGCCATACTAACTATAAGTAGTCAAGGTGACATTTTTTAGTGTAACAGATTGCCCCCTAAAGTGCGAAGCCTGGAATAGAGTAGGGTTTTGTAATTCTAGGAAGGGTGAAGCGCTTTATCATTTCAAGGATTGTCTTGTGGATGGCCTGGTTGGAACCTGCAATTTTCAACACAAAATACATGGATAAGATTATATCATCACTGAGGTAGGCATTCCCATACTCAGATTCAAAACTTTAACTAATGGACTAACTATTCTGATACAGGAATGATCTTGCAATACATCATTTTTATAGACTTTTGTAGACACAGTATGGACGCAGCCATCTGTTTATGATTAGTCTACATAGATAATGAATACAAAACTCCTCGCAGCCTGGATGGTAGAAACTAGATCCAGGGTCTTCACTTCTACTTCCCGAATTGGTACGATTCTAGCCATGTGATTAAATGATTCGATGTCGAACATGTTAGAAACCACTTGATTACCAGTCGATGATGTAAACTGTTAACAAGCATGAGAGAGACCACCAGTAATGTCAATGGTTCTCAAAGTACCAAGCACAACCCGTGAAATGTGAATAGATGTTTTGATGTCGAACACTTCACGGAATCCTTTGATCGAAAGTCAATGATGTAAACTGACGTCAAAGGCGAGAAACCTGCCATTGATGCATGCAGACTTCAAGGTACTGTCGATTCCTAAGTCATCTTTCTAGATAATGTGTCGATGTCGATAGAAAGCGACCCGTTGCAGGCAAGCCCACAACACGAAATCATTGTTCAAGTTGAAGAAATGTTGCTGTAAGGACTGACTCAGGGATGGTCAAATGGATGACAAGTATTTTGCAGATGAAAGTTTTGCTTGCAGACCTCTTGAACACATAACGACACAACAGATGGCTTGGTGACGAATAATTCAAAGTTAATCCCCGGAACCCGGTTAAAGACTTTCAAAGTGGTTTGGTCAACTGTGAGGTAAAAGATTTCCCAACCCAGGTGAATAAAAAGTGTCGTGTTCAAGAGCGGTAATAAAGTTTCTTTTGAGACAAAAGGTGACGAACAGGTTCATTCTTCTCTCTTTTCCCCCACCATTTCTGGCAAGTACCTCTTTATTTTTAACAAGCTTGAGGAGGATAACATATGCTTGATTATAAGCTCATCCTTCGGACGAGTCCAACCTAGTTTAAATTCGAACCCTAGGAAGGAGTGGTTCGTTCCTGTTTGTAATTGAACAGGTCCTCTACTGTAAAAGTTTAACGAGCCCAGTATAGGAGAAACTCGGCGTTTTTCAATTTTAGAGAGTCTGAAAAAACTAAAGGAGACTCCACGTTGAACTTTTTCGTATATTTGTGTCCCTCAAGCCCGAAAAAGTATAAAATAATACCTGGGGGAACCGCTTGATCTTGCGACCAAGGAGTACTTTCATAATAGTGTCGTTGACCTGAAAAGTAAAAAGCGATCAAGGACACGTCGTTTTATTTCCTTATCGAGTTTGAAACGACAAAAACCCGGCAATCTTTTCCTGATTTTACGGTCAGAAAAGAGCTAAAAGGGGACCGTCTTTTAATTCTGTTTTAACGAGTGTAAAAGAAACGCTCGGCGATCTTTTCATATTTTAGGAGTCAGAAAAGGGCTTAAAAGATGACTCTGATATTTTTGTTTGTGAAAAATTACAATTTCCCTCGAAATCCCTTTGTCCTGCACAAAAGCAACACATTACTCATACCTGTTTAAAATAGGCAAAAATACATTCAAAAACATCTTTTCATGGTAAAAAATGAACTAATTCATCCAAAAAACCTATAAAAAGACCTTTTACCATGTCATTTTTACCGTTTCACTGTTGAGGTTGAAAAAGGAGCTTTTGACAAGAAACTTCCCGTGGTCGCTGCGGAAAATCTGACCGTCGGAATCGAACGCCGTCTCATCCAGGTATTTTACACATCCTACTCTGCATTTCTATCCGTTTAGAATCAATTTTTAGGTCTTAGTTTTATTTTTTGGGGGGGTTTTGGTTTTGGAATGCGCCTCTCGGCGGACGCAGGTGCCCTTCGGGTGACCTGCGTCCCCCGACTTTTTCTCATACGGGAAAACGGTCGGAAGACGCAGCCCGCCTTCAGGCCAGCTGCGTCCGGGCGCCCTGTGCTACAAAGCCGGAGTGCGTCTTCCGAGAAACGCGCATTTCAAAACCCCAACTCTCTCAAAAAACCACCAAAAATTCCAAAATCAATTTCTAATTGCTATTTTTGATATGCAGGGCATTAATCATGTTAGACTGGAGAGAAAGAGAGCATGTAGAGGAAGATGAAGCTGCAATAAATCATCAACCTTCCCTGGATGCCCTAAGAGCATGCGGATTATACAAATATTGGACCATACCGGGCATGAGGGGCCAGGTAAGATTCTTGGAATGGCTGGTTGAGCGATGGAACGTTCAAGAACAATGCTTTTACATAGGAGGGCACCAGCTCGAGATAGAGCCCTCGGATGTATACTTTCTCACTGGCTTGCCAAACAGAGGTGAGCAACTCAGTCTTGCGGGGACTAGGCCGGGTGGCCAATCCCTTGATAGTCTCCGCGAGGATTGGTGCACACGTGGGGCTCACCATTCAAAAGGCATAGAGATAAAACACATCACTTTACCGGAACTCAAAGTCATAGCGTTCACGGTTACCAGAATTTGCGGCGCGGCCGCTTTACACATTGCTTCCGGATCCCAAATGCGGATGGCAATTGACTGTTACCAAGGCACCATTTTCAACTGGTGTGAAGCTGTGTCGGCTCATATGAAGAGCCAACTGACCAAGGCAAAGAACGGACGACTAAAGACTTTTGGATATGGGCCTATAGTCGTGAGTTTTGCCTTGGAGAGAATTCCAATGTTGATCCCTCAGCAACTCACTGTTGATATCTTGGGTCCTCGGCAGCCAAAGCTGATACGATGGGTTGCGGTGATGGCCCGGCATCCTGACGAGGGCGCGACAGTAGTTCGATTCTCAGATAGTTATTTTGACTGGTTAGAGGGCCAGCTTTTTGTGATACAGGACTTTCCGTATGCCGGAATGGATTTCAGAGGTGATCCGGACATGGTTCTTCCACAGGGAGAACAATGGGACGACAGAGGTACTTTTATTTTCACAAGTTTTCTAGTTATGTATTTTTTGTATTTTTTTTTTTATATATATCGTCTCAAAACTAATAGTAAAACTTTTTCAAAATGCAGATGTTGGACCACAGCGTCCAGCCAACCTCCGGCCTTATGATAGACTACATCCAGCTGCACCGGTACCGGTCCCACAGGATGCGACAGCAGAAGTACTAGCTGAGTTGGAGCATGATCTAGAGCGTCTCACGGCAGATATACCTGAGACTACTATGGACGACATTCCTATCAGGCTTCAGCGCTTCGTAGTCGCGGTCCCTGGACCGTTTAGGAGATTTTTGCGTAAGGTAGCCCGCGCAGTGGTGTCGTACAGAGAGCACCACCAGTGATTGACTAGTCACTTTTGTAGTCACATGTGACATTTTTGACTTTTTGTACTATCATTTTGCCGATCATAAGGTGTTTTCAACCTATGATCGAAGACGATGTATATATTTTTGACACACTTCTACCTATATATATCACTATTACCGGCTTATCTTGTTTAACATGTATGATGAAATGTTTTTAAATTTACTTGCATGATTATTATAAATGTCTGTCCAACACTCGAGAAGCAATTGCATCTGCTAATGTATTCAGGGACCTTGGAATATGTTGATATTCAATGTAATCAAATTCACGTTCCAAGAGACGCACTCTCAAAAACAACCTTAATAACACAGGATTTCTAATGGCATAAACTCTATTAAGCTGTAATACAACAAGTTCAGAATCTAACCTCACTATCAAACGTCGAATTCCAAATGAAATAGATTCGGATAATAATTCAACCACTGCACTGTATTCTGCAATGTTATTCGTTGTTTGACCGAGGCTTACCCCATGCATAGAAACTAACTCGTCAGAGGGCGAATAGATAACCCAAGCTGCGGAAGAGATATTCCGTGTATTACGACAAGCACCATCAGCAAATCCAATGTATGTTTGGAGAGGCGTCGACATCTACAATATCAAGAGTAAAACCAAGATAAGCCAGAATAATGACGAAAAACCACACTCGCTAAGCTAAGCACACTGACTAAACTAACACACTTGCTAGCTAGAAAGGAAATCTAACCTATCTAAAAATTTCTCCATACCCATCATTTTAAGCATAATACCTCTTTAGGTAAAGTCCATTTCTGGGTTTACCCAAAGAGTCCCCATCAAAATCAACTAACTCATAAGCCCCTTTTGCTAGCTTTCGCTTTACAATGTAGGGCCCATGCCACATGGGAACGAATTTTCCGGCACCTAGCTTATCGTTAGCTTGATCATATAATAGTACTAGGTCTCCTTCCGAAAAACTTCGAGGGGTTACATTTTTATCGTACTGAGCTTTCATTCGTTTCGCGTGAGTCTCGATAGCTAAAGTAGCGTCACGTCGAGTCTCATCTAATTTAGCCAAGTATAATAACCGTTTCTCCTCTTCGGAAGTAGCTGGAAGTAATTCGACAGCCATTTGAAGTGATGGGATTTCGCATTCAATAGGTAACACAGCTTCTAAGCCATAAACTAGCTGGAAAGGGGTGAAACCTGTTGAATTTTTCACTGAAGTTCGATATGCCCATAGCGCCGAAAATAACATGTTATGCCAATTCGTTCGATGGATACCAATGATTCGTCGAATCATGATGACTAGAACTTTGTTGATTGACTCAACCAAACCGTTGGCTTGCGGATAATAAGGAGTAGAGCTATCGTGGCGCAAACCAAGCTGGCTTGTAAGCTCAGTCATCATGACATTTCGAAAATGGCTCCCATGGTCAGTAATGATTGCTTGTGGGACACCAAACCTAGTTATGATATGATTGAATACGAAAACTGCAGCTGTCTTGCCGCTTGCGTCGAATGTAGGCATCGCCTCGGCCCATTTTGTAAAATAATCAACCGCGAGGATGATATACGCATGCCCCCCGGCCGAGTGAGGGTTACAAGTAATAAAGTCAATGCCCCATTTGGCGAATGGACCAGCGGCAATTATAGGGTGGAGAGGAGCAGGTGGAGCGCGCATCTTTCGATCAAACACTTGACAGTTGTGGCATGTTCTGACGGCAAGGATACAATCTTTAAACATAGACGGCCAGAAATAGCCAGCGCGCAACACCTTCTGAGCTGTGGCATACCCAGACATATGACCGCCACATGCTCCAGAGTGACAATCATTCAAAACTCTCTCAGCCTCGTCGTGAGTTAAACAACGTCGAAAAACTAAGTCTGCCCCCCGGCGATAAAGTGTATCTCCAATAATTCTGTATTGCTGGGATCGAAACCGAATTTTTCGACGGTCTTCCTTGGAAGCTTCAGGCCGAAAGGTTTGGGTTTGGAGATAGATGATTATATCCCCATACCACGGATCTAAAGTGCTAATAAGAAACAAAGATTCGTCCGCAATGGACTCCTCTGCCACAGTCTCTGTGTCAGCACTCGGGAAATCACACATCAATTCCGCAAAAACTAAAGATTTCTTAGACTTGGACTTCTCGAACTCCAAGTCGAACTCTTGCAGGATAACAATCCATTTAGAGTACTTGCCCCCTAGCAGTTGTTTTGTCAAAATATAAATCATAGGGTTGCAATCCGAAATAACCGTAGTTTTGCGAAGAAGAATGTAGTGACGAAAACGCTGGACAGCTTGAACGGCTGCCAGGGCCAATTTCTCCACATGCGAATATTTTAACTCAGTGGGATTTAAGGTTCTACTAAGATAATATATCACATGCTCTGCTTTGAATTCATCTTCTTGAACTAACACCATTCCAATGGTGGAATGCGAAGCTGCGAGGTATAAGAAGTAGTCCTGGTTGTAGTTGGGAGGATGCAATAACGGTGCATGGGTCAACGCGTGTTTCAGTGCATCAAAAGATTGTTGGGCAATCTCGTCCCAAAAGAATTGTGCGTTCTGTTTCAACAACCGTGTAAAACCTTTAGTGACCTCGGCGTAGTTTGGGATGAATCGGCGTAAAAAGTTCGCTTTCCCTTGCAAACTTTGGAGTTGGCGCAAACTCGAAGGAGGAGGCAATTTGATGATAGCCTCGACTTTCGAGGGATCGACGCGAATGCCGGCTTTTGAAACAACAAATCCCAGCAATCGACCTGTTTCTATACAGAAAACACACTTGTGGGGATTCAACCGAATTCGATAATGCCTACACCTCATAAAGATTGCTCGTAGGTGGACAAGGTGATCAGCTCGACGTAAAGAATGAGCAGGCAAATCATCGAGATAGGGTTGCACAATGTGCTTGATGTCATGAAATGCATAAGACATCGCCCGTTGAAAAGTAGCGCCGGCATTCTTAAGCCCAAAAGGTAATTTGCAATAAGCAAATGTCCCCCATGGACAAATGAATGCCGTTTTTGGTTGATCGGCAGGTAGAATATTGATTTGATTATAGCCTGAGAAACCATCCATGAAGGAAAACATCTCACTTCCGGCACAATCATCAATTATTTGATCGATATAAGGCGTAGGATAGTTGTCTTTTGGACAAGCTCGATTGATATCCCTATAGTCGATACAGATTCTTATTGTTCCTTGTTTTTTATTGACGGGAACAATATTCGATACCCAATCCGTTAACGGGATCGGATAAATGAAACCTGCTTTCAACAGCTTTTCGACTTCTGCTTTGATTGCAGCCGCTTTTCGAGGGTGAATCTGACGCAACCGTTGCCGAATGGGTTTAGCATCCGGGTAGGTTTTGATTTCATGAACAACAATGGCAGGATCAATTCCTGGCATTTCCTCGTAAGACCAGGCAAACACGTCGCGGAATTCTTGGAATAGGGCCTTGTAAGTTTGGATTTCTTCTTCAGTACATGCGGCACCTATATGAATGTTCTCCTCGATTCCGGGCTTCACTGAAATATCAATGGGAATAGTACGAGAAATATTCCCTAAATTCAGCTCTGAATCAGAATGTTTCGTTGGATCCTGAGCGTCTTTGACATATTCAGCGGTAAAGATAGATGAAAAATCATTTTCAAATGCATCGCCCTTAGGTAAAAACGAAGATCTGTGATGGAGATCTTCCCATGGTAGATCATCTACACTTAGGATTTCGCGAAGTTGTTCGTCAGATGACACTTCTTCGGGAAACGTTATCCGTTCTAAGGGTGAGGTGAAAAGTGACTCTTCACTGACCACATTCATTTGGTTGGTTTCGGTTGAATGAAAATCGGTAAAAGACATAAGAGCTTCATAAGCAATCTCATACGGACTCAACGGCATAACATCACCGAGTGAGTCTAGCTCAGAGTCAGATGGAACATACCAAGGATCATCATAAATAATGTTTTCTGACGTGATCATATGAATCGTTGCAAACGAAGGGTCTGCGTTGAGTGGAGGGAGAGGAAAAGTTCCCAGTAAACCGGAATCCTTAACTAAACCTACACCAATGTCCCTATAAGGGATTGTCGTTTTACCAACATGTTGGATACTCTCTGAAGAGGCTGGGTCGGATGAAAAGTATGTCAGCTGATCAATAGTCACGATCTTACCGTTATGTGGAAACTTAATGACTCTGAAGACCGATGAAACGACCGCTGTCATAGCATATGACCAACTTCGACCCAAAAGAAGGTTGTAGTCTAGAGGGGCATCAACCACTTCCACATCCAGACTAACGGTTTTACCTTCGACCCCTATAGGCAATTCTTGTAGAATACCAAACGGACGGAACCCACGGCCATCAAAGGCCTTAAGGATGGTGGGGGATTGGTTCAACGAAGGAGAACCAAGCGATCTCCAACATTGAATCGACATAATACACGTAGAAGCTCCCTCATCAATCACAGTCCGATGAATAGGCCTGTTTTTGACTATCACTGGGATTTGGAAAGCCATTTGATGGGGGAGACGCGGTGTACTATTTTCTAGATCAAAGATCATTAGGTTCGGGTCCTGAACATCGACAGCTCCGATAGCCGACAAAAGCAATTTTCGTTGCGCTGGACATGATTGCAGCACTTCGAGTGCCGACATTGCTGAAGGTGAAACAGCTAAGTCTTCAACAATGTTGTAATTCTGGGCTGCTCTCGCATGTGGATTGAAAGCAGACCTTCGAAGTACACCCTTGGCGGGCGGCTTAATCACTAAGTCTGGGTTAGGTTTTTCGATCTGTAGTGGATCGGAACCAGGAGCTGAGGTTGATGGGTTAGAGTGAGAAGATTCTGCTTCCTTACCATCAACAGGAGCCTTACTACCATAATCTTGCGATCGAGTCGCAATCCTGACATGAGACATCATCAAAATGGGTTCTTCACTGGCATTCGAAGAAGAACCTATCATCTTATTCTCCTGCTCTGGAAATGGATTTTTTAACACAGCAGGAGTGGGAGAACCTTTGACTATTTTCACTACCTCGGCCCGATGAGGGCAGTCTCTCGTAAAATGATCTTCTTCACAAATGAGACAAGGATATCGAGGTTTGCGTTTTTCGTCATTGGTTTCCGACTTTTCCGTTTTCTCCTTTGGAGCCTTGTCTGCTTTAGCCTTCTTCTTTCCTTTCTTCTTTCCACCGTTTTTGGATTTGGCCGTAGATGACTCTACAGCGTGAATGTCGGCGGTAAGTTCAGGAGGAGAAGACTCTCCTGTCGGAGAATCAGGCAAAGTGATAATTGGAGTATTGGAGGCCTTGGAAGACTTCTTCTTACTCTTCGTAGTCACGATACCAATCATACCATCAGCGGCATGAGATCCCGAAGGAGCAGCAGCGATTTGGTTTGACTTTGGAAGATCCGGAATTTTCTCATGTAACGTACCCGACTGAGTGTAAACTAAGTCAAGGTATTGTGCCTGAGCAATGACTTGCTCCTCAGTAACTACTCCGGCCTTAGCTACATCTTCAGTAATTCTTGGTAATAATGATTTGACAAACCATTCAGCTAAGATTTGGTCCGGGATAAAAACTTTCACTAATCTTCTTCGACGTCTCCACTCATGGATGTGATCAGAAATGTACGTGGATGTCGATTGTTTTAGCGAAGTTAATAATTCTGTACCATTATCGTATCTGACTGGTAACTGAAAATGAGTTAAGAACGAGGTAGCTAACTGGCTAAAGTTGTAAAAAGAGGCCCGTGGTAACTCAATGTACCACTTGGCTGCGAGACCAATGAGTGTACGCTGGAAAAGACGTAAGCGGATGGAATCATCTGAGATGGAATTTGAGCACACCAGAGGTGGTAAGTCATCACGTGATTAGACGGATCCTCTCCAGACTTACCTTCGAACTTGGGTATATCGCTGGGCAACTTATTTGGCATTGGCGGCCAGAACTGAAGATATTGAATTGGATCGTTCGTTAGGCGCGTCAAGTCGGGTAAATCTAAAGTCGCAATAAACGGTAACTGCCGGTTAGGATCTCTAAAACTCTGAGTCACAATACCAGCCCCAGGAGGAGGATATCCAGGATAACTAGGAACAGGAGTCGCATTTGGGATATTATATCCTCCTGGAAAACCAGGATTAACCGGACCGTACTGGGGTTGCTGAGGTTGTTGATAAGTGTACCCAGGATACGGTTGATACTGGTAAACCGGTTGTTGGGCAGCTTGCCCAGGTTGATACTGTCCCTGGTACGGAGGTTGAACAAATTGAGGTTGAGTAGTAACAACCGTACTTGTACCAGGTTGGCCTGCAGGCATCTGGACTGTGGTTTGAACCGTAGGTCCAGACAACGGTACAGATGTCTGAGGAGTGGTTACAGGGACAGTAGAAACCGGAGCTGCCGATACTCCAGAAGTAAGCATGGTAGATGAAGCGGTAGTTGCTGCAGCCGTGTGAGGTGGAGTACCAGGTGCAATTGGCGGCTGAGTAACTACGGAAGTTACAGGGGTCTGAACACTTGACTGGACAGGTTGCGGTTGCTGGGGTGGACCAGGAACTGCAGGTTGTCCTGCTTGAGGTACCGACTGTATACTTGGTTGCGACATCTGTTGACCCTGTGACGGATCCCATGTTAACATTCCAGGGTATTGACTCGTAACAGGTTGAGGATACTGAGATCCATAGCCGTATTGAGGATAGGGTTGATAACTGTAAGGTGCAGTCCCATATGATTGCCCTTGAGGTGGTTGATAACCTTGACCAGGGTATTGACCCGTAGGTTGATAACCTTGAGGTAAATACGAGTACTGGGGTTGACCTTGACCTTGGGTTGGTATCCTTGAGGTTGATACCCTTGGGGTTGATACCCTTGGGGTTGCCATCCTTGAGGTTGCCATCCTTGAGGTTGATATTGATACTGAGGTTGACTTTGGGGTACATATTGAGGCTGGGGTTGATACCCTTGAGGTTGCCCCCCAGTCACGAATGAAGTACCTTGAGGTTGCCCCCCAGGCATTAACGAAGGTTGCCCCCCAGGCGGTAATTGGCCACCTTGAGGTTGGTTAATGGGAGTTGAACCTGACATCATATAAACGTCACCTATACTCAATGGTACATTACCACTGTTTCCAACTAATAACCCATGATCAATGGGTTGAGGAGATGCTCCCGCAAAGGTACCAGAAAGTGATTGATACCCAGTAGGAACAGAAGGACCGCCATGTAAAAATGATTCAGGACTTTGCGAAAACACAGATGACTGACCAGACATATTTACAGGAGAATGAATTCCTCTAGGTGGAATAGGAGTACGAGGTGTAGAAAAACCTACTGAGTTGTCTAAAAAATTGGTTAATGCAAGGTACCAAGATTCACTTCTAGGAGGACTGTAAAAGATGGATTCACGCTCCCTTAGATCAAGGGTAATTAGATCTTCAGAATCAGAAACGCCTATTTCTTCCTCTGGAACAAGTTCTTCTATAGCAATTAATCCAACAGGAAGATTTTCGGTGATAATTCTTTCTATTCTTGGTGAATCAGGAACACTAGGAGTTGGAGTAACAGGTTCGGAAATTTCAGGTTCTTCGCCTGTTTCACTGGCAGATGAAAAACTACCAGCAAGCTCGGAAACTGTAACAGCTTCGGGATTGTAACCTGTTTCTAAACTTTGGTAATCTGGATGGACTACCAAGGAAGATTCTCCTTCTTCAGGTGAACCTACTCTACTGTCACTAGGAGGAGTTACAAGGACCTTTAACCCTTCTAAATTACCTGGGTCGTCTCGAGGAGGGGATCCCCTAAGTCTACGGGATCTTCTCAACAATTCGGCCACAGAAACAACTTCAGGAGACTGGCCCGCAATTCGACGGGACCTTCTCGGTAATTCCGCCACAATTAAAGATTTTAACTACAACACACGAAAACAAAGTAAAAATTTCAAATCAAACCACCTAAAGTCTTCTAAAGAACCAAACAAATTTGAAGCACACGCCTAAATAATCTAGAGCGTCAAACCACACACAAACAGTAGTCTTCCGGACCAAAAGCGCTAGTTGGTGATTAGGCCCAACCTCGCAGGATTCAGTACAGAAATGGCGGGTGGAACAGTTACCCCGGCAACCTGCTTAATGAATAGACTGGACAAGTTCCTCCACTTTAACCGTCTCGAAGTGAAGTGAACCCCCCGAAAATCCAAGTGAGTATAACCGACGTCTGCTCCAGGTACAGTGGGACCTTCCCTCCACCGTCACCTTGGGTAGAATCCTAGATATTATGGCCACTAAGGTTACCAATCACAACAATTACACCTGGGGGAACAGTCTAAACTCCGACAGCACGCAAGGGCAGAGTAGCAAGCTCCAATCCCCTTACCGGCTCCTTGACAACAATCCAAGGTTTACCGATAAGTGACCCCTGGCTCCTCGACAATGGTTAATCCGAGGTTTACCGTTTGTAATACGTACTGCCTGGCGTCGTTCCCAACGAGGGAGGAATGATCCCCTCACTGGTTCGGACACGAGCTCGTGCTTCTCCTTTAAGAGGAGCTTTCCCAGAATGTAACTGAAACAATTGGATTTGTTCTACTCAAGATAGACTATCTGTTTGGTTTTGTAGTCTTGGAGAGTTAAGTACTCACCTACTCCAAGACCCTAGCCTAAGCTATGTTGGTGTTTCAGAGCCCTAGAAAAATAAAGATTACTAGATTGATTTTAATTTAAGCGTTACTTTTAAGGTTGTTTCTTAAGTCAAAAGGTGATGGAAGTGAAACCAGTGGTGTGTTGACTCGACTCGAAACCACTACAAAATGCACCTAGAATGATTTATCCACTACTTTACTTTTTCGATGAATTGCTTAACTAAAAAGTTGAGAGAATGCAATCTTTATAAAAGCAACTTCTTAATTGAAGACAATCAAAGAAACAATTCGTTTTTCTTTTCCAAGCATAAAAACATAACCTCTCTTTACATGCACGAAAAACTCTTTTCTTCTTTCAAAAACAAAAAGCTACTTGAAACAAGACTTTTAAAGAAGATGTTTTTGTATTTTTCTTTTAATAAAGCAAATAAATCTAATATAACCAAAAATCAATCTTAACAACTATTAAAATCTATGAAAATCCACTCATAAGCAAACTAAAGGCAAATTTACTCTAAGCAATCTTAACGAGGCCAAAACTAACAATGATTATTTCTAAGGTGTTTTACTTGATCACAATCAAATCAAGGACTAGTTTATTGCAGAACCAACAACTAGTCAAAACAAAACTCTAATCTTTTTGTTCTTTTTGTAAAATGGAAATCAATACTTTATAAACAAGCAATTCGAAATTTGACCCAAAACAACTTAAATGGCAAGCTGCTCACACAAGGAGACTTTACGACAGGCCCGACTTCTAAGAAGGTTGACTAACCAGAGAGATCTAAGGCTGGACAACTTTCTACTATCAAAGTCACTACAAAACCTATCCAAAAATCAAACCCTAGGTCTAAACTTCGTTGAAAACCACTAAAACACTCAAAGCTCACAAAACAAGTTCAGGTGAAAATTCTTGACAGGGTACTAAAGGATCTGGGCAGAAAATACAAGGAAAAATCAAAATCTAAAAGCAATTAAAGCAAAAAATGGAATTTTCTTAAGTTTTACAGGAAGACGCAGGCAACCCGTTGTCACAGGTGCGGCCCCGCTCTGTGCAAACGGCAACAGCGCGTCCAAAGACGCACTGTGCAGTACTCAGAGAGTGCGTCCTTCTGAAAAAATGAAGAAAAACCAAATCTAACTAAATCTAAAGCTAAGCCACCCAAATACTAATTCTCACAGTCAAAAACCAGAAAATAAAAATGATTTTCTCAAAGCAAAGTTCATATAAAGGAAAAGACTCTCTCATTAATGGATTCCCCAGCGGAGTCGCCAATTTGTCACGCGGAATTTGTCAAGGGTGCGGACACGACTGACCTTCCTAGAAGTCTAAGACGTTCTAATGACAAACAAGACAAAATGGAGTGATCTTTCTCTAAATACACCTTTTACAACATGAAAACTACAAGTGTTTAGGCTTACCTTATTCCAAAACGCTGTTGTTGAAGTCCGTTCTTGACGATCCGGATGAGCTCCTCCTTCAAGTCAATTCCTGCAACCACAAACAATCAAACAATTACCAAGCACTTGCATTTCATATAATAAAACATATATTCAACATGCAGACCAAGGAACACATGAAATAACTCATTAACACAAGCTATTGAGAAAAATAAACCAGTTTGTATTAATAACGAAACAAAGAAACTCTTACAACCTGGCCTTGGTGTTGTGCAAGTTCCTCCCAGGGTCCATCAAGGGTTTTCCTCTACTTTGACAAAGCTCACCCTCTTCCAAGTAGAATCAAGTAAAGACAATCTCTCCTCACAAAGGCTCTAATGGAAGACCTAAATCCTGCAGCATTTACCCAAAGAAAATGTATAGCTCCAACCTCCTCTCCCTCTGGCTCAATGTCTTTATTTATAGTGCTGAAAAGAGGTTATTCAGGTCCACTATCAATGGGATCATCCCCCTCTATGGGTGGGATAGCTCCCTTATTGATGGGATAAGTTCCCCCTTAATAGAGATACATGAACCAACTGGAGGCGCATCCATTTCATCAAACCGACCTCTAGAATGTTCTAGAAGTAACCCCAAGTAACTTTTTCAAGATAAAACTCGCGCATTTTGCCTTTTACAGAGGGACGCACCTGTCCCTTAATATACAGAGCGTCTATGGACGCAGATTTTGTGAACATGGTAAGCGTCCCCGCAGGTAAGGCTAGAGAGAACCTGCGACCCCAGAGATAAACATAGTTTTTACAAGACTTTCTCTCTTCTTTGAGTTTGAGATGGATAACAGAGGCATGAGACTTGCCTAAGAGGGTAGCATGACTGTTGATTTGAGCCATACTAACTGTAAGTAGTCAAGGTGACATTTTTTAGTGTAACAGTGTGCAATTTTGTTTCTTTTTGTTGTTCCTCCTAAAGAACAGTTGTTGTTCCCTTTAAGGAACATCACCTTTTTGTGTGTTTTTCTTGATGTTCCCTACAAGGAATAACACTCTTTGTAGAGGTTTTCTTTAGAAAATAAGCACCTTGTGAATATTATTTCACTCTATATGATCCTCTATAGGGAAAGAATACAAACATATATGTAAGGATACAAAATTTGAAGGTTACTGGAACAAGCAAATTGAATATTATCATCTTTAATGAGATTTCTTTGCATTGATTAAAAAAGGGAAGGACACAACCATCTATATCACTTTGTTGTCCTTATCTTCACTATAAATCAAATTGATTGATTATTTGTACCATGTTGGTTCTTCCCTAACCCCTATAATTCTCTCTGCTCATTAGCATTGAATAAGAGTAAGGGCATATTTTTTTTCTATTGGTATGTTCAAACTTCTTCCACCATCCCTACTCGTAAGGAGTGTTAAGCCACCCTCTATATATAAATAGGAAGTGTTATCTAAAAAAAAAGGGGGAAGGAAAGAAACAAATATACATATGTTTACTAACAATTCTATGATTTTTCAGATGGAGAATAGGGGTTCTCATCATGAGCCAGCCTACCATGATCATAAGAAAGCAGCAAAGTGGCATTCCCACTATGGCCACCACACTAGGGATATAATCCAATGGATGCATAAGAAAAATAAAGTCCTTGGAACAGGAGGTCTCATCACGAGTCGGCTTGCCCACTTTTCGCTCCTCCCTAGTGAATGGCATTGTGATTCATCTGGTCACCAAGCTAGCACAATGGCCTCCATTCCGACATCATAAGGCACTTTCCTAATTATACATAAAGGATCATGGTTCCAAAGGGTGAAAAAGCAACTCTGTCAAGGTTATAAACACTTGTGGGCAACAAAAGCTCTGCTAATGGTATTGGAGTCATATTTTCAACATCAATAGTGATTATAACTCTCTTTTCTTATTCTTTATCTTTACTACAGAGAGATTATGTTCCTAATTTATTTTTTGAACCTTTATGTGTGAGATATCTTTTAAAAAAATTCAATCATAGTAGTTTAAGTGGAATAATGACCGCAAAGCATCTTGCCCACATCAGGTGTCCTTTCTCCCTTTTCGGATCACTCCACGGCATCTCCACATTTATTCATAATTCTCGTTCTATGCATCGATTTTAGCACCCCGATATTTTTTGTGATCTTGTCATAAATATGTATACCTTGCCATTTTTACCACTACTTCACATTGCCGCCAGCACGTCATTCCTTCATTTAACCGGTCGAAGGCGACCTACCATTTTAAGGGGGCGAGGGTGACTCCCAAAGCACTTATGCATGTGTGTCAATCCTTTATTTGGTTATACCGGACTACATGACATTCCATAATAGCAAGTATTTAACGGTATCTATACTGAAAAGTATCATCCAATATTAACAACTTGTTGTTCCATCACTGGCTCTGTCTATTGCTGTGTTACTTGTGTTAAGCTAATCGTGTGCAAAATTCAGGCAAAATGGGAGGACGAACAGTGCGCAGGGAGCCGCTGATACTAGCTGTTTCCGATGCTGCCAGAGAAATTCTAGTCCAAGCCGGATGGGTTGCATACTTCTCACGATTGCAGCAACCCAATGAAGCCATTGCTATCAAATTCTTACAGAATTTACAGAATGAACATTCTACGATAAGAGGAAGGAAAATTACAGTGACAGACGCAGTAATAGCTGAAGTGTTCGGATTACCAGCAGTCGGACCCATATGGACTCATAAAAAATTGAGGTTACAGGACGCTATTGCAGTCTTTCAGGATGAGGGACAGGACCTGATTGTCAAGAGCAAAGGATTTCAACCTTCATCCCTTGGAGAAACGTGGACAGAACTGGCCAGATTCGTTCAAAGCTATATCACATGCGACAAAAGAAAAGATGTGGTAAGGCCACGTCACCTTAAATTATCAGCAATTCTGAAACAAAAATGTTTTGTAAACTTGCCTACGTATTTGAATGTCTTATTGTGTGACACTACTCGAAGCATAAAAAATCCCGGCATATAGAGACTGTCGTGAGTCATCATTGCTTAATTAGGCTGATAGTAAGCTACAACCTTGCCCAGCAGAAAACAAGTTGGGAAGAATTACTATTTACCATAGAAGGGGGGTTAGCTTTACCTGCTTCTAACCCTATTCCAAAAAGGAAGAGGACTACCAGCACAACAAACATTCCACAAAAATGTAGACACTCTGCCAGATTAAGGAAAAGCTCAGGAACAGCTGAAAATCCCCAGGGTAGCAGTAGCCATCCCATAGAACTATCTAGTCCAGAAAATGAGAAATATTTATAGCTGGAAGGACGGGATGACCAGGAGTCAGAACTTGAGGAGGAAACAGAGCACTCTAATGAAGAGGAGAAAAATGTAGCATAACTCCCCGTAACACCCAACACAAGTCCCCCGCAAGACTTATTACATGATATTGAATTGGCCTAGATTTTAGCCAATATGAATGAATTTATACAGCCTGAAAGCCCGCTCAACTTTAATGTTGAAGCAATACAATCAGAAGAAAACTCTGCCCATAATAGGATCATATCAAAAAATGTAATAGGAACAATTCAAGGTAAGGACACAGCTCTTGTAGAACAAAGCCCAGATGAGCAACCAAGCTCACTAAGAGTAGAAACAATTAGTGGAATAGTTGTTCCTTCCGAAAAGAAGAAAAACAAAATTAAAAGTCTTAAAAATGAATAGCAGAGGCTGCAGAAATTGGTAAAAAGACTCCGGCAAAAGATAAGGACATTAACAAGGGGGAAGTTTCAGACAGAACCCTAGAAACAATGAACACAACCATTCAAACCAAATTTCATGATACAAAGGTTATTGGGACTCAAACTGAGCCCATATTCACTCAAATTGTTGAGAAACAGCATGCAACTGTTGCAGAAGCAGCTGCCCAAATAGAGAGTGTACATTTTCGTAACCTAGTTGTTCAAACGGAGGTTGTACCCTCCGACAGCACGGCCACCCAAACAGAAATACTGACTGCCCATAATAAAATTACACAGACTATAAGCATTCAGTCCCATAATAAGAACACACAGACAACAAAATCCACTCTCATAGCAAGAATACGTAGACAAATATTCAAGCCAAAGATATTATGACAAGCAATGACCCTAGTATAGTAAATCTTCAAGAAAATATAGCACAGGCTCGGCTTACCATAGAACGGCTTGAGGTAGAAACTGTCCCCCAACAGAGATACCAGGAATTACAGAGGCAACTGTAGGATATGAATGCGTCAGAAAGTGAGACCTTCGATAAATACCGAAGGGCAGAGGAAAGAATTGAGAAAATGAAGATCAGATTGGAGAAGGTCATGAGTCAAATGGATACTCTTTGTTCACTATACACTGATGTTTTGGCATGCAGATCCCTTGCCAACAATTACGCTTTATTTTTGCTAGAAAGATATTTACAGCTGAAAATCAAAGCTGTTAGGGCCACAAAACCCATAGAATTGAAAACAATTGAGGATTTCATAAACTGTTGCAAACATCATGGGGTAAAAGTACAGAGGCTGCTGTGTGAATTTTATTTACACAATTTTGTATTAGAAGAAGAAACTGAAAAGAACCCCAGTCCTTTTGTAGGGGATGTACAATTTCAAGCTTTCATTTCATTTACTGTTAATCAATTGAAATGGTTCAAGGCTCATAACACTTTCCAGAGGTAGGAAAATGGACTGGACCTGTGGGTCAGAGGTGAACCAAAGCACCTGTTATCACTCAGGTTGTTCCCTTTGACTCCCAAGGGAATACGGCCGAGGTAACCACAAACCAATCTTTGGACTGCAGGTTCTAGCCCACCTGCAATCAGAGAGGGCTCTCTCTTTATGATTTAACTTTGTTGATGATGATTTTAGGCTAGTTATTGAGTTCAAGGGGTTTTGTTTGAGTTTGGTGGGATGGATGAGGCTTCCAAGTAGAGAGGTAAGTATAGTGTGAGAGTTTCAAACCATTGGGCATGGAGTCAAGGATTAGGACTGCTGGTGCGTTTTCTTGGTCACAAGAAGAATATGGAGCAAGCTAGCTGCACATGAAACAATGATTCAAGCTAAAAGGATGGAATGAGGGCTAAGGAATGAGAAGCAATTAAGAATTTCTCATTCAGCTTAACAGAGGGAAGGTGAATGAGCTCTATCTAGGAGCAGTCAAGAATCCCTAGATAACTGTCAAACATGAGTGAATTAGGGGGAATATGAGCCAAAGGGAATTCATATTCATTACCAATTCAGATGAAAACATAAAGAAACAGCAGAAATTGAGCATAGAGTGCAGCCAAGCAAGTTCTAAGCTAATCTTTCTTTCTGCTATTTAGATGGTGATATATGTATGATATAAACATATATGAATTTAAAACAGAGATAAGAAACACTTATTGAGTCATGTTGCAGCACAAGGATTCCATATTCATTCTTCAAAACATTAATAACACAGTAGACAGTCCGTCCTCCAAGCTTTTAGCAGTCTTTGATTAAAGAAAACATATCAGATATACAGAGCGAGTCTCTCTTGGAGTGCATTAACCAACCAACCCCCTAAACAGTAAATTAGGGTGGTTTTATAAGTAAAATATCTACAAGAATCAGATCTGAGATAGATCTGATATAATAAGTGTCTTTAACCTAACATATGCCTAAAATAAATGCAAGAAAATATCTTTGAGCTGCGCTGGGGGCAGCTCTATCAAAAAGAGTTAATGTGTTGTCTTTATGGCTCTGTGCTGATCACTTAGCCATAACTGTGCTTTGGGTTTTGATCCCCTGCTCTTGAGTGGTTCTGAGGTGCATTAACTGTGCTTTGAGAGTTTTGAAATAGCTTCTCCTCTTTCTTTGACTTTGCTTGGGGCCTTCAATGTTCTCCTGATTTGGAAATACAGATTTCCACCAAAACACTAACTAATAGTCTTCGCCGCTTCCTCTGATACACTTTCACTGAAGCTAGGCTATTTAATGTTTTCTTAATGCTTTAAATTGTCCCATCGACATTTTATGGCTGTTTTTCGGCCCTATATTTCCTTTAGAACTGTCTTTGCCCCTTTTCCGAACCTATGTGAAGAAATTCCTATGAATTTGCGAATTTCGGGCCTGCTGGTAGCCGCGCCATGAGAGGGCTTCCATTTTGGCCTATTTCCCTTAGCGAAGCGCTAATCGCGCATCAAAAACTGCCTCGATTTTTCATTCTGGGCATCCGTTGTGTAGATTTCGCGCTTCGCCCTTTTTGACAATGACGTCAGCAGTGTGTCCCAGTACGGCAGTGACATGGCAGGATGATGTCAGCAGGGTGACATCAGCAGTACGGTCGGGTGATGTGGCGGTACGGTAGGGGTGATGACGTGGCAATACGGTGGCAGCGACGTGGCAATGATGTGGCAAGGACACGGTGGCAGGAGGCCGACGCAGGATGATGACGTCATGATGACGTGGTGCTGACGTAGGAGGGCGGAAGGCGGTATCTGGTTTTCCCCGCACCACCTTTCGGCACAGGCGGTATTGGGGAAGGGGCCTCCGAACACACCGGGAGGCTGACACGTGGCGGGGGTACGACGGGGAAACCGCCCATCCCCCGGACGTTAACCTCCGGCAGATCGGGGCGCAGGAATAACCGCCCACCGTTGATCTCGGGCGCTGTCCATCGGACGGCTGGCGGTAAAGGTGAGGTGATAGGGGGTTAGGGACGGGACCCGCCCGACATTTTTAAATAAAAAACGTGCCGAGGGGGTCAAAAAACTTGGTTAATGTGGGTCGCGGGTTAATTTAATGTTTAACCAAAAACTATTAAACATTAGACATTGGGGAAATGATTGCGGAGGTAGAATTATAAGGTTTTTAAGGGTAAAGGGGTGGATATAGGTTATTGGCCTAACCAGAGGTTTAGACCAATCCCAGAGTTATGACACGGATGGGTTCATAATAGTCCCAGGTGGACTATCATATCCCAGAACTGTATGTACATAGCTATAGTGCTATAGGGTGGGATATGTAATATTTTTTGGGTTTTTATATAGTTTTTTGTGTAATAGGGGATAAGGAGATGATCTAGGGAGCTAGATAGTAGAGTTAGGAGTTAATATGAATTGGTGAGGTGAAGTGTAGGGGAGAGGCTAAGTTTGTGAGCTGAAACTTAGACATAGGAAGTGAATGGACTGTGGAGACATGATTTTACACAAGAAATGTGGCTTCTTTTCACTGAAGAAAGTCAAAGCTTGACTTGGTGCTTTACAAAAATGAAGTGATAACAGGACTGGTTGGGCAGATCCCAAGGTCCTCAAGGGGATGTTAGTGAGTGATTTGGGGAATGAGAAGAAGGGGGAGTTAGACATGCCTCGCTTGAGCTCCTCCAAAGGGGAATTGCCTTGCACTTGTGATCTGAATAGATATAACACTTGAAAACATGAAATGGATCACACAGCTTGATTCTGCAACCACAAAACTACTTACCCAGCCTACTTACCTAGCATTTTTTCTTCTTTTTGCATGGGTGCACTTGGACTTGCAGACCCTGATTATCCTTTTTTCTTTTTGCTGTCCTCCTATCTAAATCTACACTTATTTCTTCCAAGGGCCTAGATTAAGCAGTTAGGCTCCTTTGTTTCTCTACCTACCTACAAATCTGCCAAGATTAAACTGTTTTGGAAAAATTTTCATTCTCTACATTCTAGAACAAGAAATTGAAACCTAGGGAGGCCAAGATTAAGATGTTTGGCCTTCCCTTAACAGAAAATTCTTCAAGAAGGAATAACTTATCAAAATTGGAATAGAGCAGTGGCATTTAGACTGGCACACTTTCATGGCCTTTTCTTTGGCCTCTTTTGGAAATATGGAGCATTGCAGCATGCAAAGTATGACATATTTGGCACCTTCAACTGTTAATCATGAAAGATGAACACCTGTTGCAACAGGAGGCTAACAACACCCATTACAAATGCTGGCCAGTCACAAAAGTCTAATGAAGATTGAAGAAGTAATCAAAATCTTGGGGCCCATTCACAAATAGATTGTCCAAAAGGGAGTATAATACTTCCTCTCTATTCAGGAAAGCTCCTTGGCTGCAGCCAAGTTTAGGTGGATAGTTTCTAATAGTAATGTACAAAACAGGGAGCCATTCAATTATAAAAACTTTAAGCTTGCTGCAAAACACTTTGTTACTTACAGCAACCTCATCTTAAGGGAAGGTCCTTATTGGCTGGGCTGTCGGTTCTGTAGCCCTATTGTTTGGTACCCTGCCAAAGGTTATAAAGCTATATATGAATTACTTGAAGGGAAGACAAGGCCCATCCTTGAGCTCTTGGCCAAAAATCATGGTTTCAGACTGCTTTATGACATTCCTTCTCCAGCTTATTCCTTGACTGCTCTACACACGAACTACATGGTTTTCATGAGGGCATGAAAAAGGGTAAGCATGGGAGTATGTTAAGTCATGGAAAAAGTATGCATATGTTATTTATTTCATCATCCTTTTCCTTTATTTATATCCCTTTTATATCCTAATATGTTAATATATCAAAGGATTATAGTAAGAATGAGGAAATTATCTGTAATTACAACTTAGCTAATCATTATCCTTCTTTATGCAGGAAAAATACAAAAAGAGACAATTGTTGTTCCCTAACCAAGGAACAACGAAAAAGCAGCAAGCCAAGGAAGGAGCACGACAGTTATAGATAAGGCCAAAATGAATCACAGGGATCAGCATGAGAAGGTAAAGATGACTGAAGTTGGAAAATTGCGCGAATCCCTCAGGATCTCTTGATCCTGAGGAATCGCTTTTACTATTTATATTTTTACCTCTTTCCCATTATAAAAGGCAACGATTGTAAGTAGAAAGAGAGAAGAATTACTATGGATAAATTGTAACTTTTATCACTGACTCTCGCTATTGAGCAGAGCACGAACTCACTGTAATGCTTATGCAATGATTAATATATAAAACAGTTGTTGTTCCTTCGCATCTACTAAAGTAGTTCGGCAGTGTTCACCGGCGGCTAAGGGCCCAACCCTGGTGGATTCACTTGTTGTTCCTATATCATGCATTTATGATTCCTACAGTGTGATGGTTTGATTGAATTTCTACTTTCTGCAATTGTATCGCTTTGCTATTTCCTATTTTCCAATCTCAATGGAATTGTTTTGTTCATATATTTTGTAGTAATATCGTTGATTCAGTTGTTGTTATTTCAGATCTAGTTATTTAGTTAAGCATTCTGTTTTGAGATCATCTACTGTAAAGAGTATTGACTACTGCTGCCGAAGCTCTCAGATTGAGATCATCTGTTGCTCATATTAAGAATTGTGTTTGATTGAGAATAAATCAATTAAAAGAGGAATGAGTTATTACTACTATATTCTCGACTGATGATTGTTGTTACTTTGATGAATGTCTAATTTGGTTTCATTAGAGGATTGAGTTTTCTTTTAATTGCAATTAGAATTTACTTGCTGCATCCATTTACTCTTGTATTTGAAAGATCTATACAACAATTTAGAAGCATTACTCTCTGAGTTAAATAGTCACCACATACTATGTACACTCTTGAAATAGAAAGACTTGCCCAGATTGATAATTAATGTGAAGATAATTAGGAGTTAAAAAGGCACCTTTTATCAGTCAACACCTTCATCGTTAAAAAGGTCTTTAAAAAGGGAGCTTATGAGTTGGTTTATTTTGAGGGAAATGAGCTAGTGGAGCTTAGAAATGGGCTCTATCTTAAAAAATATTTTTCTAAGGCTTCGGCCTAGCATTTTTCTTGGTTGTAAAAATTGTATATTTGTGCATATCTATCTATCAGTTTCGTAGTGATGTCGATATTTTTAATCTACTTTGGCAAGTATTGATCGACAATTTGATATATCTAGGGTTCGTCGATGGTGCTAGTAGACACACTCGGAACCTTGCTTCCGCGTCTTGGGTGATTTATTATCCATCCAGCCAGTTGTTGGTTTCAAGAGGTGTATGTATTAGTCTTGCTTCAAACAATGTTGTTGAATATACTGTTGTCATTAATTTACTATCTGAGGCAATATCTCTTGGTATTAATTCATTAGTATTATACTTGGATTAGCAATTGGTGGTATCTCAATTAAACAACATTTATCGTTTAAGAGATCCCTATTTATATCATCAAAAATTATGAGAGTGTGTTTATTACAATGATTACTTATTTATATCACACTTATTCATATTCCACGATCAGCAAATTCATTGCAGATTCTATCGCTAATCAAGCATTAGATTGGCACATAAATCATTCATCACATTAAAAATAAAAAATAATTGAAGAGTCATCTGTATGTATATGATCATCACGGTGAAACTGTTGGTACATAGATAGAAGTTTTATGTTCAAATTAATATTCAAAATTGTGACAAAATAATCCTACAAAATTAGGGCTTATGCCCATAATCATGTCTAATAAAAAAGATCTGGTCATCGATCTATGGATCTTGCTCAGGCTGAAAAGCACAGAAGAAGACGATGGCATTTTCCACCAGTCAGAACAGTCGCACCTAATCACGTGGCACTCCTACCCCGCACCTCTGCATCTCCTTTGGAAGGTCTTCTATAGCTGCCATAGGTACCTCATGAGTCAGTCTCACCAAGTTTCTTTGTACAACATGGAGGGTCCTTTCGGTCTCAGTTGTGGCTCCCTTCATGTCTCTTCCACGACGACTATGCCTAGGTAGACCCTCAGGTCTTACTGGTCCATGTCAGGCGGAAAGAGTCGATTGTGCGGACACAACCAACCTCCCTAGGAGCCTAAGACTCTCTAGTGACAAACAAGACAAACAAGAGCAATCCTTCTCTAAACATGCATTTACTATATAAGAAATCAAGTGTTTAGATCCTACCTGTAATCCAACGCTGTTGTAGCAGTCCAGCTCCGCTGATCCGGATGAGCTCCTCCTTCACTTTGAAACCTGCATACACTAACAATCAAACGATTAAATAGCACTTGATAATCTCATAGAATAAAACATATTTAACACATAGACCAAGGAGTACATGAAACAACTCATAAATAACAAGTTATTGAGAAGAATGGACTCATTTGCATTAATAGGTAACAAAAGGAACAAATACAACCTGAGCCTTGGTGTTGTGCAAGTCCCTCCCAGGGTCCATCAAGAGTTCTCCTTTACTTTGACAAAGCTCACCCACTTCCAAATAGAACAAGCAAAGATGGCAATCTCTCCTCACAAGCTTCTAAATGGGAGTCCTAATTCCTGCAGCATCTACCCTTAGAAATGTATAGCTTCCAACCTCCCCTCCTTCTGGCCCAATGCCTGTATTTATAGTGCTCAAGAGGAAGTTAATCAGGTCCACCATCAATGGGATAATCCCCTCTTTGGATGGGATAGCTCCCTCATTGATGGGATAAGTTCCTCTTTGGTAGGAGTGCATGAACCATCTGGAGGCGCTCAATACACGTCGAACAACCTTCTAGAATGCTCTAGAAATGACCACAAGTAACTTTTTAAAGATGAAACTTGCGCATTTTAACCTTTACAGGGGACGCACCTGCCCCTTTACATACAGAGCGTCCAAAGACGCAGCTTTTGTGAACATTGGGTGCGTCCCCGCAGGTAAGGTTGAGAGAACCTGCGTCCCCAGAGATAAATACATTTATAAAGACTTTCTCTCTTTTTGGAGTTTGACATGGAGAGCAGAGGCATAAGACTTGCCTAAGAGGATAGCATGACTGTTGATAGAGCCATACTAACTGTGAATAGTCATGGTGACATTTTTTAGTGTAACAGATTGCCCCCTAAAGTGCGAAGCCTGAAATAGATTAGGGTTTTGTATTATCTAGGAAGGGTGAAGCGCTTTATCATTTCAAGGATTATCTCGTGGAGAGCCTGGTCAGAACCTGCAATTTTCAACACAAAATACATGTATAAGATTATATCATCACTGAGGTAGGCATTCCCATACTCAGATCAAAACTTTAACTAACAGACTAACTACTCTGATACAGGAATGATCTTGCAGTACATCATAATCATAGACTTTTGTAGACACAGTATGGGCGCAGCCATCTGTTTATGATTAGTCTACTTAGATAATGAATACAAAACTCCTCGCAGCCTGGATGGTGGAAACTAGATCCAGGGTCTTCATTTCTACTTCCCGAATTGGTACGATTCTAGCCATGCGAATAAATGAGCTGATGTCGAACATGGTAGAAACCACTTGATTACCAGTCGATGATGTAAACTGTTAACAAGTGTGAGAGAGACCACCAGTAATGTCAATGGTTCTCAAAGTACCCAGTACAATCCATGAGATGTGAATGAATGAGTTGATGTCGAACATTTCACGGAATCCTTCGATCGAAAGTCAATGATGTAAACTGACGTCAAAGGCGAGAAACCTGCCATTGACGCATGCAGACTTCAAGGTACTGACGATTTCTAAGTCATCTCTCTAGATAATGTGTTGATGTCGATAGAAAGCGACCCGTTGCAGGCAAGCCCACAACACGAAATCATTGTTCAAGTTGAAGAAATGTTGCTGTAAGGACTGACTCGGGGATGGTCAAATGGATGAAAAGTATTTTGCAGATGAAAGTTTTGCTTGCAGACCTCTTGAACACATAACGACACAATACATGGCTTGGTGATAAACGACTCAAAGTTAATCCCCGGAACCCGGTTGAAGACTTTCAAAGTGGTTTGATCAACTGTGAGGTAAAGGATTTCCCAACCCAGGTGAATGAAAAGTGTCGTGTTCAAGAGTGGTAATAAAGTTTCTTCTGAGACAAAAGGTAACAAATAGGCTCATTCTTCTCTCTTTTCCCCCACCATTTCTGGCAAGTACCTCTTTATTTTTAACAAGCTTGAGGAGGATAACATATGCTTGATTATAAGCTCATCCTTCGGATGAGTCCAACCTAGTTTTGATTCGAACCCTAGGAAGGAGTGGTTCGTTCCTGTTTGTAATTGAACAGGTCCTTTACTGTGAAATGTTTAACGAGTCCAGTATAGGAGAAACTCGGCGTTTTTCAATTTTAGAGAGTCTGAAAAAACTTAAGAAGACTCCAGGTTGAACTTTTTCGTAAATTTGTGTCCCCCAAGCCCGAAAAAGTATAAAATAATACTTGGGAGAACCGCTTGATCTTGCGACCAAGGAGTACTTTCATGATTAGTGTCTCTGACCTGAAAAGTAAAAAGCGATCAAGGACACGTCGTTTTATTTCCGTATCGAGTTTGAAACGACAAAAACCCGGCAATCTTTTCCTGTTTTTACGGTCAGAAAAGAGCTATAAGGGGACCGTCTTTTAATTCCGTTTTAACGAGTGTAAAAGAAACGCTCGGCAATCTTTTCATATTTTGAGAGTCTGAAAAGGGCTTAAAAGAGAACTCCAAGGTTTCACTTTTTCGTAAGTTTTAACGAGTTCGAAAAAATGATAAAAATGTACTCATGGTTTTCATTTTTCCGTAAATTTTAATGAGTTCGAAAAAATGATAAAAAATGTACTCATATGGCCGACTTTCAATTTACTTTACGAGCAGGAAAAGACGGAAAGGACTCGGCATTTTCATTTATTTTACGAGAATGAAAAATAGCAAAATAATCTCGGGATTTTCATGAGTTTAACGAGTCTTGAAAATAACTAAAATTGACTCGAGATAGGTTTCATTTTTACAAAAGCTTGAAACAGATAAAAATTATGCTTCAAAGTAGTTTCATTTTTTCACAAGCTTGAAACAGAGAGAAAACTGTGCTTGATGCCCCCTAAGCATAACTGCTAGAGTGCATGCCCCCCAGCTTCATTTCATTCAACCAGTTGGATGAAATGAAGGTTCATGAACGAGATCGTTTGAAAGACTCGACCTAAACTATAAGAAAAATATGCAAAACTAACTAACCTAAATACTTAACATTTATAAGATCTAGTCAATCTCTCGACTCAAGTAGAGGAGGATTTGTTTCATTTTTTAACGAGCTTGACACAGGAAAAGAACTATGCTCAGATTCGGTTTCATGTTTACACAAGCTTGAAACGAAAAACTATGCTTGTTATAAGTTCACATGCCCCTAGCATAATGACGCAAAACGAGGTACATGCCCCCCAAGCTTCATGGCATTCAATGAGGTGGATGGAATGAAGCTTTACTTTCAAGATGTTTCATTTTTTAGTGAGGTTGACACAGGAAAAGAACTATCCTCAAAACCCTTGTTTCATTTTTTAAACGAGCTTGACACAAGATAAGGAACTATGCTCATACCTGATTCATTTTTTAACGAGGTTGACTCAGTAACAGGAACTATCCTCATACCTGATTCATTTTTTAACGAGGTTGACTCAGTAACAGGAACTATCCTCAAAACCCTTATTTCATTTTTTAAACGAGCTTGACACAAGATAAGGAACTCTGCTCATAGCTACTCTCTACAATCTACCTAACAAAAAACTTTACTCTAAAAACCTTGATTCATTTTTTAACGAGCTTGACACAAGAAAAGGAACTATGCTCTAAAATCCTTGTTTCATTTTTTAAGGAGCTTGACACAAGACAAGGAACTATGCTCAAAAAATTCGCATGCCCCCAGTATAATGATGCAAAGCGAGGTACATGCCCCCCAGGCTTCATTGCATTCAATGATGTTGATGGAATGAAGGTTTACTTTCAATATTTAACTTGAAAAGGGAGTTGTTTCATTTTTAAGGAGGTTGACACAAGAAAAGAACTATCCTCATACCTGATTCATTTTTTAACGAGGTTGACTCAGTAACAGGAACTATCCTCATACCTGATTCATTTTTTAACGAGGTTGACTCAGTAACAGGAACTGTCCTCAAAACCCTACTTTCTACAATCTACCTACATATCCTAAAATCTACCTGATTCATTTTTTAACGAGGTTGACTCAGTAATAGGAACTATCCTCTGCTCAACTGATTCATTTTTTAACGAGGTTGACACAGTAAAAGGAACTTTCCTCGTACTCACTAATTCATTTTTTAACGAGGTTGACACAGTAAAAGGAACTTTCCTCATGCATCCAGTTTCATTTTTTAACGAGGTTGAGACAGGAACAAACTATCCTCGTTCACACTGATTCATTTTTTAACGAGGTTGACACAGTAAAAGGAACTTTCCTCACACACACTGATTCATTTTTTAACGAGGTTGACACAGTAAAAGGAACTTTCCTCACAATAATTGATCATGGCTTCCAACTGGAAGAAAGACATGTCAATGGACACACCTTGATCATGGCTTCCAAGAGATCTTCATCAGAAGGAAGAATAGTTCTCTGGAAGGAACACATGTCAAGGGACTCAAAAGGGATAAGAACATCGTGTTCAAGTAATCCCACAGAGTTTTCCATGTCAATTACCGCCTCTAAATCAAAGGAAGATGAGAAAACAGTGAGAGGCTCACTTACATCGGTAACTGAAAACATGGGACCAGTTGCCACATAATTAACCCGTGGCAGGGTAGATACCACTTTAGAATCAGGAACATTTAGGGGTATCATATTATTGGTAGTTGAGACAAGACTAGGGAATGAAAGCTGGTCTACAGTCACAATACTGCCATTGTGAGGGAAAGACATCACGCGAAAGAGTGTCGATACGACAGCTTTCATTGCATAAACATAGTCTCGCCCAAGGAGTAAATTGAAATCCAAGGGACCTCGAACTACCATAAGATCAATACAGACAGTTTTACCTTCCAAGGTAATAGAAAACTTAGGAAGGATCCCTAAAGGTTCACTAATGGTTCTGTTAAAAGCTTTCAGATTCTGCGTAATACGCGCAAGCTGAGGGGAACCCAAAGCTTTCCAAACAGTTGAGGATAAAATACTAACAGAAGCACCTTCATCTACCTGAGTACGATGTATATCCCTACCACCAGCCTTGACAATGATTTGGAAAGGGATGGAGGAAGGAAGACGAGGTTCTGTCAGTCTATTCCAATCAAAGGAAAAGACCTCAGTGCTTGGAGGGGGTTCTGTAGAAACAGGTGAAATGCCCCCCGGCATAGAAGAATCTGATGTAACAAGAAGAACCTGAGCGGTATGAAGTTCACTCTCTAAAGAGAAAGTGGGATTGATCGAATGTGAAATTGAATCGACCACTTGATCAACTAATGGATCATCAACCTGAGTGACATGAGTTTCACTCTCCAATGGGAGAGTGTGATCGACTGTACTTGAATTTAAATCAATCACTCCGTCAGTTGACGGTAGGTTGGGAGAAAGTTTACGGTAACCAGTTGGAAATTCTTGCTGTGGAACAGTAAGGTTTTCCAACAATGTTGAGGCTTCATTCATGTGAGGGCAAATGTGAGTTTGATGACTCCCTTTGCATAACTTACAAGGAAACCTAACTTTACCCTTTTTCCCAAAAACCTGACTATCACTGGTTGATGGATCAATGGAAAGTTGATGAGATTTTTCTTACCATACTTCCAAGACCTTTGGAATACCAGGACAATTGACAAGGAAGTGGTCGCCCTTACAAAGCCTGCAAGGGTATTTTGGTTTACGATGCATGTCGGAATTTTCCTCAACACCACTAACACTTACAGTCATGGTTGTTTGGTTGACTTCTTTCTTATCTTGCTTCTTCTTCTTCTTCTTCTTCTTCCCTTTCTTCTTCTTCTTAGCCTCCTGGTTACTAGCATCAAGGCTTTTACCAGGCGAAGAGGAAGAAATGGAGGAAGAAAAATTAGGCGAAGAAGGTAAAGGGTCAACAGAAGGTTGGTGATGTTGAGATGGTGAACTCTGTTGAGGTGAAGCATCCGGTTGAGATGGAACAATTGGAGTATTTTGGGCCAACGAAGTTGAAAATAACCATATCGGTAAACCTATTGTAAATCCAGGTAATGACAAAGTAGCCATATAAGGAGGACCAACATTTCCAAAGTAAGGAAAAGTACTAGGATTCTCATTAGGAGGGGTTCCTAGGTTGATAAATTCCGGAACATTTGCCATTATATTCAACTTCAGTGAATTTTATTAACAATTTATAACTAAAATTAACAATTCACAATTCACACCTAACAATTAAAATTCACAATTCACACCTATGGTCTCTAAAAGTAAAAACAAACAAATTAACACGCGCTATCAAATCTAGGAGTCAAACCACACACAAACAGTAGCCTTCCGGACCGAAAACACTAGTTGGTGATGAAGTCCAACATCGCAGAATTCAGTACAGAAGTGGTGGGTGGAACAGTTACCCCGGCAACCTGCTTAATGAATAGACTGGACCAAGTTCCTCCACTTTAACCGTCTCGAGTGAAGTGAACCCCCCAGAAAATCCAAGTGAGTCTAGCCGACGTCTGCTCCAGGTACAGTGGGATCTTCCCTCCGCCGTCACCTTGGGTAGAACCCTAAAGATAATGGTCACTAAGTTTACCAACAGCAACAAATTCACCTGGGGGAACAGTCTACACTCCGACAGCACGCAAGGGCAGAGTATCAAGCTCAATCCCCTTGTCGGCTCCTTGACAATAATCCAAGGTTTACCGACAAGTGACCCCTGGCTCCTCGACAATGGTTAATCCGAGGTTTACCGTTTGTAATACGTGCGTGTCTGGCGTCGTTCCCAACGAGGGAGGATTGATCCCCTCACTGGTTCGGACACGAGCTCGTGCTTCTCCTTTAAGAGGAGCTTTCCCAGAGTACAAATGAAACAATTGGATTTATCCTACCACAAGATGAGCTACTTGTTTGGTTTTGCTATCTTGGAGAGTTAATTACTCTCCTACTCCAAGACACTAGCCTAAGCTATGTTGGTGTTTCAGAGCCCTAGAAATGTAAAAATTACTAGATGAATTTTAATTAAGCGCTGTGTTATTAAGGCTGTTATTACTCAAATGGGTAAATGGAAATGAAACCAATGGTGTTATGACCCGACTCAACTGAATGCAATCGAATATGATAATGTAATCTTTTCAATTCGATGAATCCTACCTAAAGTAAGGAGAGAGTTTCCATTCACTTCCAACAATGCAAAAAATTGATCACTAAGAGAAAATATAACAAATTCTCTAATGCACTAATTTTATCAAGAAAAACTAATGCAAATCAATTTCAAACCATTTTTTTATTTTTATTTTTGTGTAAATTCAAATCAAAGAAAGTTGATCTAAATCTACGATTGATTTTTCAGAATGTAAACTATGCAATTGTAATCTAAGCACAATTCACTTGAAAAGTATGCAAATGTAATCTATGCACATTTTTCATTCATATTCTGAAAATGAGAATTCTAATTATGCAAATGTGATCTATGCAAGAGAATTCTCAAACACAAGACGATTCTAATGTGATCTAAGAACCAATCAAGTGCAAGTTGAGAAAATTGGGTGAGAGTTCCAAAGATCAAAACATAAAAACACTCAAAGGCGATTAACACTCATACACAATTTAGCCCCCCCCCCCCCCCCGGCGAATGAGGGGGAAATTTTTTTTGCAAAAACAGAAGCAAAAAGATGAAAAATTGTGAAAAGACTGAGACAAACCTCCAAGTAATGACCAAAGGAAATCAAATCAAGAATTTCTCAAAAAAGAGACTCAAAACACCCAATTGATGAAAGCTTAAAGGAAGAATACCAATAAAACAAGTTTAGGTGAAGATTTATGGCAGGTAATCAATGGATCTGGGCAGTAAAAACTAAGAAAAAGCAAAATCTAAGAGGAAAAATGTAAAAAATGGAATTTTCTTAAATTTTAGCAGGGGACGCAGGCAACCCGTTAAGACAGGTGCGGGCCCGCTCTGTGCACACAGCGACAGTGCGTCCAGGGACGCACTGTGCAATACTCAGAGGGTGCGTCCTACTGGAAAATTCAAGAAAAACTAAATTGAATCTAATCCTAAGCTAACCCACCCAAAAACAAAGTCACAGAGCAAAAAACCAGAAAAATAAACCAATTTTCTCAGAGCAAAGTTCATACAAAGGAAAAGACTTTCACATCAATGGAATCCCCAGTGGAGTCGCCAATTTGTCAGGCGGAAAGAGTCGATTGTGCGGACACAACCAACCTCCCTAGGAGCCTAAGACTCTCTAGTGACAAACAAGACAAACAAGAGCAATCCTTCTCTAAACATGCATTTACTATATAAGAAATCAAGTGTTTAGATCCTACCTGTAATCCAACGCTGTTGTAGCAGTCCAGCTCCGCTGATCCGGATGAGCTCCTCCTTCACTTTGAAACCTGCATACACTAACAATCAAACGATTAAATAGCACTTGATAATCTCATAGAATAAAACATATTTAACACATAGACCAAGGAGTACATGAAACAACTCATAAATAACAAGTTATTGAGAAGAATGGACTCATTTGCATTAATAGGTAACAAAAGGAACAAATACAACCTGAGCCTTGGTGTTGTGCAAGTCCCTCCCAGGGTCCATCAAGAGTTCTCCTTTACTTTGACAAAGCTCACCCACTTCCAAATAGAACAAGCAAAGATGGCAATCTCTCCTCACAAGCTTCTAAATGGGAGTCCTAATTCATGCAGCATCTACCCTTAGAAATGTATAGCTTCCAACCTCCCCTCCTTCTGGCCCAATGCCTGTATTTATAGTGCTCAAGAGGAAGTTAATCAGGTCCACCATCAATGGGATAATCCCCTCTTTGGATGGGATAGCTCCCTCATTGATGGGATAAGTTCCTCTTTGGTAGGAGTGCATGAACCATCTGGAGGCGCTAAATACACGTCGAACAACCTTCTAGAATGCTCTAGAAATGACCACAAGTAACTTTTTAAAGATGAAACTTGTGCATTTTAACCTTTACAGGGGGATGCACCTGCCCCTTTACATACAGAGCGTCCAAAGACGCAGCTTTTGTGAACATTGGGTGCGTCCCCGCAGGTAAGGTTGAGAGAACCTGCGTCCCCAGAGATAAATACATTTATAAAGACTTTCTCTCTTTTTGGAGTTTGACATGGAGAGCAGAGGCATAAGACTTGCCTAAGAGGATAGCATGACTGTTGATAGAGCCATACTAACTGTGAATAGTCATGGTGACATTTTTTAGTGTAACAGTCCAACATCTGTGTCATGATCAAAATAATTTTGTAAGTATTTGTCTCATCAACAATATTTTCAATTTATTTATACTTAAAATCCAAAAACTCTTAAAATATTAAAAGTAAAAATATTTGTACCTATGGCTCCCCACACTACATTTGGTGGCAACAACAAATCTGGATCTCCTCTGAAGTCCATGCCAGCATAGGGGTAGTCCTTAACAACTATGACTTGTTGTTCCCACCAAGAGAATAACTTGTCATCAAAAGTGTTTCTAGGGACCTCACCGCCCCCTAGTCTCTTCATTAGATCAACCCATCTGCCCATTCAAGGATCCCTTAGGCTACTGATGGTGGGCAATACCTTGGGTCGAAGCGCTGGTACTCTCTCAAAGAAAAAGGAGCACAAGATGGTTCCATATCCGAAGTTTTTTATCTGACCTTTTCAGATAAATGTAAGTTTCTTTTTCATATTGGCCAAGACGTTTTTGCACCAATCAAAAAATGTCGTGAGAAACTCTACTACTAGACTCAATGAAACTCAAGAAGCCTGGTGCAGAGAGGCTAACCCATTCACTCTAGCAATGGTAAAGAGAAGGATTCTCAAGGCTAAGCTATCTACATGCTTAATTGGAATTTGAGTTCCAATCTTCTCTATATTCCCTGGGCAGTAGATACGTACATAGTCATCTACACTGAGGCTCCCTCTCATTCTTCCTGTCGAATTTACCTTCTCTCCTCTTCGTGAAATACTGGTGATAAAAACGATATCCTCTATTTCTATCCTTAGAGGCATTTGGTCAATGATAAAAGCATCTTCTTCTAGATCCCAATAATGGATTAGCATCTCAAGTAATTTGGTGTTTGCCTTCATGTTTGGAATTTTGAAAAATTTCATTAATACACATCCATTTAAGGCATCTTATGCCAATTGATCATACATCACTTCATTATCAATTGCACTATGTTCCCTTTCTCTCCATGTGATCGACATTCTGCAAAACAAATGTTTTGGATCATTAAAAACCATGTTTTAAATTTTAAAACTGCGCACACGCGGGTTCAGTATATACACAGTTGTGTGTAGGGTCGTTCTATACGCGAGTCTGCCGTGTCCAACCCGCATGTACGTAGATAATAATTTTTAAACTATTTTTCTACAGTGAAATTTTCGAAAAAGACATTTGAAAAGCAATAAAATTTACCTAAAAATCATTTAGAAGATTACCTAGATAGTTGAAGGCTTAACGAACGAACGAATTGGATGGATTTAGGTTTCTTGAGTTTTTTTCTCCAGATCTCCTTCACTCACTTGTTCACAACACAAATGAAAAATTGTAAGTCAAAAGGTCTTTATATGAGTTGACATTAAAAATTAGTTTTTCAAAAGTTCATTTTTTTCTTTTCAAAATTTTATGAACTTTGTGACCTTTTTGGCTTGGAGTGTTGGGATGGGTCATTTTTTCAGGACACTTTGGAGATTTTGAGATACCAGTTTGATTCCATGACTGCAAATCCATCATGGCAAGTATCATTTTTTCACTGGCATATAGGTTAGGGGATATCATTTTCCATCTCATTTTGCATACTAGACTCCATACTTCGATATCTTGGCCATATGGTTGACCCCATCATGTCTTGGTTCTTAAACCATTTTCACTCACCGACTTATAAAATCATGACATGATAGTAGAGCCAACCTTTACATGGGCATCTTAGTTAGATCCTCGCTAGCATATGTTGCCCATGTTGCTATACTGTGTATGCTAGGGAGTCCTCTTTAGTCCTGCCATGACTTGTGCATTTAAGCTTCATTCTCTTAGCTCTTCGCCATTTTTCTGGATTTATACCCTAAAGGCTCCTTTGTGTTGAGTTGTACCACTGCATTGCATGTTGACTATTTGCCTTTTTTCGGCCTTAAGCAGACTTCACTTGGACTCGTGTATAAGCCACTTTTTGACCATTTCTTTATGCAAAATCAACCTTTCAATCACTTAGCCTCTGCAACTGGAAACCTTTTTATAACGGAAAGAACATTCCTTTGAGTGTCATTGACCAATTTCGTCACCTTGCATTGAGCATAGGAATGTTCCCCTCCCAGGAACTAGCGCATATGTATCTGGACACTCATTCTTTCCATTGTACCATAGGCATTCTTTTATTCTTTTTTCAAGATTTCTAAATATGAAAAAGACAAAAAAAATTAAATATTCCAAAAAAGAGCGGGAACAGGACATTACTTCCATGATTGATGGAAGCTAGAGTCAGTTGTGTTTCCCTTGAACAAAGCACTCAAAATTAAGTCTTTCCTCCATTGGGATGGGCTTTAGTTTGACTTAGGAGAGCCTTAACCTTGTTATTGAGTCAGTACTCCTCCGGTTGGTTATCTCTTCCAATCATATGGAGAGTTTGTTTATGCCTCTTACATGACAAACTTATACAAAGTTATCATATGCTTCCATATTGTCACATTTGGGTCATGATTTTGTTTAAGGGAAGTAAACCTGAGTCACCCTTTCTGCAGTGTCTCTTCATTTATTTTCAGTCGACCATCCCTGGTTGTCAAAGTCATGTTCACTATCACATCAACTATTTGGTCCTTTGGTCGTTCTTGTTTGAGAAGGTCTCCATTGACTTCTTGTTGGCGGTTTTTGCTCTTATCGACTACGAAAAATTGCTCTAAGAGTAGACCTAGAGCTGCACCCTAGCCCTATTTCCATCACTGATAGGTGACCTTGTGCTCAACATCAATCAATATCATGGGTCTTGGACTGAGTGGTTTCCCTTGTGTTCGACATCAACTTTCATTATCACACAATGGGATTCGTGCAGTACCTTGGTTTCAATTTGACCCTATTGGTGGATTCCTCGCCTCTATGTTAGCTTTCATGATTGGTTGGTTCAAAGGGTTTCTGTCGTGCGCTAGCCACATCTTGTGTACGCTAGAAACGTGCTTCAGTTTGGTTACTACATCTTTATTCGTTTGATTCTTTCCACATTATTGGCCTGTGGGTTGCACTCACACTAGATTGATTAATGATGCCTTAATTCCTTCCTTCCAACATACCTTTTCTCATCAACTTCAACTCATTACTCTAGGAACAAGGTCTAGAGTCCATTTGGCAGTACCTTAGGGTTTGCAGTCATTAGTAACAGATTCCTTAACTATCAATAGTGGGAATACATCATTGTCTCTTGACTAATAGATTCTTCCAAGTGTTCAACTTTAGATCATTTATTGACACTTGTTAGATTGTACTAGGTACCTTGGCTCTCATCATCATTATCAATGAGTAGTCTCGTGTTTGTTAATGGTATACATCAATGACCAATAATCAAACGATTTCTCACATGGTTGAATTTAGATCATTTATTCCCATTGTGTAGAAATGTACCATGGTATTTGGTGAAGACCTCAGGTTTGTATCAACATTTGTTGGTTCACTTGCTAGTTCCTCATGTTTCTGCTAGTGACACCATCTACCTTATATGTTGCAATTCTTCACAACGACATCCTATATGTTGGCACCTGTGTTTCATGCAGTACCATTTGTTCCACTATTTTACTTGGTACTTTTTTCATCATATTTAGGACTTCAGTGATCAACTTTCTACTTCAGAATCATTAATCAGTTCTTTATATGTGATATTGTGACATGTACTTCTATGGATATGATCATATGATCTACTATGTATTTTTAGTTCTTTTATACTTGTATACATATTGGGTCCACTTTAGTATTTGATATGAAAACATGTTTTATTATCTCTGAGCATGAGTATGCCGCCTCAGATAACAACTTTCTTTCTGATCTCTTCCAATGGCTTGGTAGGCTGAAATCTGGTGAACTCTTCTCAGGTCATGGCATGATTCTTTCTATACACTTAATACATTTCGGCCATCATGTACTACTTCTTACCTCATATATTAGGTAGCATCTATTATAGCACCATTTACCACCTTTGGTAGATTTGATGCTCTATGTTATGGCCTAGGGAAACCCTTCCCTACCAGAATTGGTCCATTTTCTAAAAAACAATGTTTTAAATCCCATACACGATTTTGACTTATCTAAAGCATGTGTACACATGTGTCAGTTTATACCCAACCCGCGTATATGTGTTAAAACATTAAAAACTATATAATCTCCCTTAATTGGAGTGAGTTTTACGGGTTTGACTTTATACCCACCTACTATAGCCTGTGGCCCAACTGTTTCCCAACTGAAAAAACTAATTTGGAGAAGTATAAATAAACCTCCATGGGAAGGACTAAAGGAGGAGAAAAGATTAGGTATTTATATTATAGTTGATTACATCCCTGATCAAGTCTGAAGATATCCCTGTGCCTTCTGCACTCCCAAGTCATAGGAAACCCCTTGTTTCCTTCTTGAGATGTTCATCATCCCTTCATGAAATCCTTATGTATACTTATGGAGGAGGATTGTTGAGGCCTGGGCAGGACGAATCTGGAGGACAGTTTCGCTTGGAGCTAGCGGACAACTCAGGTTGTAGTTCTTCCGTATTTTCTTTAGCTTACATTAATAAAGAGGCAATGTCTTGTTCCTCATGATTATGGTCTTTATGCATTAATTTATGTTATGATTTGCTTATAAAATCTCACATTAATGTTTATTTTCTTACATTCTTATATGATCTAACCTTGATATCATGAACATGCTTTCAGTTATTTTTGGTGTATATTCTTTGCCTTGAGTGAATTATTGGTCTTAAAGTGCAAGGAAGAAGCACAGGGTTTGGACCCTATGGGAACGACCTCAAACATAGGACCTACGGGTATGACCTTCAGTGCCAACCTTAACTATTTAAGTATTATGACTGCTTGTTTGTGTGTCTCTTTATGATGTATGCTCTCTTCTCTGTTGGGGTTTCCAACCCAAGACCCTAGGGTGATTTTACCCGAAACAACGGTGTTGTTACTCCTAGGGTGTTGTTACTCCATCGAGGTAAGTCACCCATGTATGTCCCCCATTGAATTTGTGGATTTCATTAATAATTCATGTGACATGACTTGACATGACCACGGACGGTCATCCATTAGTTGGGGGGAGGTACTATAATGATGACTTATTATTACTTTTATAAAACCTTGTGTTAATCATGATTCTCCACCATATTTTGCACGATGTCCATATGCATTAGGAATTGAAGTTAGTACTGTTGTACTAATGAACGATCCTTTTTAATGTTTTGAAATAATTACCATTATTACCTTCCATTATTATCCATTATCTGTCGTGATTTTTCCATATTTTCATCATTATCCTTCCTATTTTTACTCTCACTGCACTCCATCCCTGTCATAAGATCTCGCTACAAATATACCTGTCGATACTCCTTCCCGACAGTCTGTTTTTACTCTAAAGTTTTGCTACAAGACATTGCAGAATGGGTGGATAGGCTGTGAGACGCGAACCAGAGAATATAGAGCAGGTTCGATGCAATGCATATGTTTGGAAAATTTTCTTGGATGCAGGGTGGCATGTGTATTTTGAGAGGCTACAAGGATTTGATGAAGCCATCACAATAGAATTTGTGTTAAACTTGGAAGCAAATCATTCTAGAGTATGTGGATTAGATATCTTTGTCACAAAGGAAGTGATTTCAATTTCTAGTGGATTACAGCGAAGAGGCCATAAATGGTTCTCTTGAAAGTCTCCTATGTCATAGCTTCTAGAATTCTTTTTACAAGCTGGGCCGAGACAACAGTCTAGAAAGGAAGAGGGTATGATCATAAATCACTGCCATACCCATGGGGTGAGGTGGCGTATTTTTCAATGAGGTATCTTACCTGTGAAGGTCATTTCTCTACATTATTTAAGTATCAGTTCAAACATCTTGCATGCCTTCGGTTTCGGCATGCACAAGTTCATGCTTTGTACATGCCATACTTCCTATGGAGAAGCCTTCACTTAATGGCACAATATTCCCGACGGTCTCAACAACCATTAGCGGTTCTTACAAATCATGGATTGGTGAGATTACTGGTGGTGCATGCTCTGTCTCAAACCTCTGTGGCTTGGACCAAATTCAACGAATTGGAGGAGGAAGAACTTGTGGGCATGCTACCTATAGGAGAAGATGAATAAGATGTAGCAATGGAAGAAGAGGCCACTGACAATGTTGTTCCAGCATTGACTGGATATCTAGGAGAAAAATCACCACCCTTGGGTGCAGTTACAGGTGGTGCTGATACACAAGAACCAACACCACATGTTCGAAAAATTAAAGAACTCTTCGCTGAGAATGTAGGTGGTGTTGTTACACAAGAACTGACACCACCTGTCCAAGCAATTGAAGAATTCTTGGTCAGAAATGTAGGTGGTGCTAACACACAAGAACTAGCACCACTTGTTCAAATAGTTGGAGAACTCGTGATTGAAAATGTAGGCGGTGCTACCACACAAGAACCAACAACACTTGTTCAATTGAATGTGGAACCTTTGGAGGAAACTGAGGTTGTTATCAACACCACTCTACAAGAGACAGAGTTGGTTGTTGGGCAGAAGGCCAATTCAGAAGAAGCATAGGTAGGAAGAGAAAAGGGGAACATAGAACAACCGGTGAATATAGAAGAGCAAAATTGATGAAATCATTACTCGTTCTCCTTTTCTTTCATATTTTGCAAGAAGGGCAAGGAAAACCTATTCCTCTAGACATATGGAGAAAGAAGAAGCTTCTCCTCTGATCCTTAAATTTGTTGGTAAAGCTAAGGGCACCATTATCAACATAGTTATTCAAAAACCAATGTCAATTGGTGAAAAAATTGAGCAAATTGAAGGGTTAGAGGTCAGCACTGCCACACAAGAACCCATGCCGACCAAAGGAAAAAATGAAGAAGCTTTGACTAGTATTACTCCTGCAGAGACTGTTCCTGAGCAAATGGAGGTAGATGTAGCCAAACAGACTAACCTGCAAGGGCTAGAAATTTTTCTCGAGCTAATGGAGGAAGATGTTGTTGATCAGACTAGCTCGCAAGGGTTAGAAACTATCCGGAGAAAATGGCAAAGGATTTTGCTGAGAAAACTAACCCACAAGGGTTAGGGTATGTTGCTACACAAGTGGAAGGGGATGGTTGGATAACAAAGAAATTACAAGAGGAGGGTGTCAAATACACTACCACAAGGCCCTGCATTGAATCTAGAAGTGTAAGGGAAGATGTAGAGGTCTTAAGACTTGAAGGAGATGGTAGGAATGTTGCCCGAGTCAAGAAAAAAACGGAAGAAATCAGAGTCAAACAAGAGCTGGTTGATGATTTTGTCAACATCAACCTGTCAGGCCCTAGACCAGTTGTGAGGCCTATGGAAGAAATAGTTGTGAAACAAGAGTTTATTGAGCAATGTGCGAAAAGGAGACACCCTCAAAAGTGGCAAGCTATAGCAGCTCACTTTTAACAAGCGTCCATTCCTATAGAGGCACACCAGGAAGGAATAAGGAAAACTCACGAGCAAGTTGCGAAAATAGTCTCTGGCTACATAGAACAAATAGAAAAGGAAAAATGAAAGCAGGGGAAGCAGCAAAAGCAAATTGAGGGGTTGGAAGACCAGGTGAATCTACTAAAGGCCAATAAGGAAGAGATGTTTACCTTGGCTCAACATGTAATGGCTTTTTGTCCCCCTACTCATAGCTATGCCTTGTTCCTCCATGAACAATATCTATTCTTTTGTTTAGAAAGCATCTACCAGGAGCTTAGTCATGATATGGAAGATTCAATGCAGTTTTTACGCATCATGAGATGGCACAATGTTTTGGATCAACATTTGATGTGTGAATTGTACATGCATGACTACTTCCTGGGCAATGATCAATCATTTAACCCAGTGCCATTTGTAGGAGATATTCAACTCATAGCCTTTACCTCCTACATTGTCAACCAAGTTAAATGGAAAAAGGCTTTTGATACGCTTAAAGAAAATTAGTCAAATAAGCCACTTATCATCAAGATGGAGAATTTTCAATCTATGAATGTTTATAACAGACACAAAACCCTTTTGGGGATCGAAGCACGAAAATAACAGATGTCAGAAACTCAACAATGGTGTGATGATATATGCACAAAACAAATCTTCACTTGTTAGGAGGAGGTACAGGACAGCTGCCAGAAAAGTTGGATGCTTTTGTCATCAACTGTTAGGATACGTGAGCCTTTTGGGGCCCCAAATTATTCTCAGGATCTAAACAGGGTACCCCGATACATTGCGTGTATGCGACTTCGTGGGGTCTGATGGATGGGTTTGAGGTTTAAATTTCTCATCATCTAGCTACCAGCTGACATGAATTGTCAGTCTGTGAATGTTTATAATAGACACGAAACCCTTTTGGGGATCGAAGGAAGGAAATAATAGATGTTGGAAACTCAGTAATGGTGTGATGATATATGCACAAAACAAATCTTCATTTGTTAGGATGAGGACTAGGACAACTTCTAGAAAAGGTGGATGCTTTTGTCATCAATTGTTAGGATACGTGAGCCTTTTTGGGCCCCCAATTTTGCTCAGGCTCTAAACAAGGTACCCTGGTACATTGCATGTATGCAACTTCGTGGGGTATGATGGATGGGTTTGAGGTTTTGATTCCCCATCATCTGGCTACCAGCTGATCAGTACAATCCAACTTACAAGGTGAGCGAGGATTCGTGGAAAGAAATCATCCAAACATATGGGTATAAGTGTTGGCTTGAGGGAGCCTGACTTAGGTTCAACATTATTTGCACCAACCAAAAAAATTGTAACTACTGGCCCTTTCGGCAATAACCTGCGTAGTGCAAGTGGCAGTCTCACCCGAAGTAGTATAGAGGGATGACATAACCAAGTTTCTGCATCCAGAGGCATGTGTGATTCTTATGGCTTAGATCTACCTTCGCGCACCTTTAACCCTTCCGAACAGAAAATTACATTAAATCCACTTAAAAAACTCCTAGATCTTCGTGAAGGTTCATATTCATTCATAACATGCATAAATATTATAGATCTATTATTTTCGAATAGCAAATAAGCATTAGTTCATGTAAATCATAACACAAAGCGAAGATACATAAACTTGCAGAAGTAAGAGAGAAGACACAGATGCATCAGAGTTGGCTCAAAGCTGTCTTTATTAAGTGTAATCATTCGAGTACAAACTTCTTTTCCCTGCGCACTCAACTACATGGGCCCATGCACTTAACCTGTGGACTTACCAAGGTATCCGTACACTCAGTTTCTGGAGCCTTCCCCTTTCGCCTAAGTACATGAAATAGACCTTTCCAACGTTATCTTACTTTCCCTTACAACAATTCTTATAAAAAATTTACTTCTTTAGACTCGCTATGACTCATCTATATATAACATTTTTCTTACAATACCATGGTCCGCAGACCATAGGCGGGTCTCAAAACTCTCTATCACTTACCCACCTAAGGGACTAAAACCCCTTCCACTCATACTAGCTTCGTGCTCTGCTTCCATATTTCACGAAGACTTTACATGCTTACTATGGAGAATCACGGTGGAAGGCCCTATTAGAGAGAATCAACAGTACCCTGCACCGTAGCTTGTTGTACTTCTTAGACTAGATTCTTTGTAGTAGGGCCTTCCACCGTGAGTCTCATCATCCTTTACATCTTCTAGCTGGTCTTCAACTTCTCTTGAATTGACAAAGTGATCCAGCATTCTTCCTTTGTCCATGGATGCATCCTGACCCTCAAGATGGCCTCTTTACGTTGCAACTCTTCAATCGTTGTATGTAGCTGTTATCCTTCCTGTAGTTGATCGAAGCATTGGACTGGCACCAAAGTGCACGCAATCAACTTGATTTCGTCAAACTGCTGCTACTTCTCCCTTATTTATGTACCAATCTCCTGCAGAGTGGGGTCCTCCTATAGAGATATCCAAAGTTCCACGACCCGCTCAAAGAGATTTTGTACAGTCCTTGACTGTTGTGTCCAAAGTAGCCATTCCCTCTTTAATCGTTGCTCCACACTGCTCCTGGACTTCTGGCGGAGTGGTCGATTTCAACTTCAACTACAACTCTAAGATCTGCATCTGAAGTTCAAACAAACTTGGCTGATTTCATCCTTTGATTCCCTGACCGCTGTAGCCAACTTCCGAATCTTTGCTATTGACTTTGCGTCTTTAGAGTTCTGGCACTATATTACATGCTTGTGTAATGGCTACCTCCAATTTTTAGCTGTGCATAGCCATTTCGTAATTCTTCTTCATCGGCTGCAGCTTTTTTGCGAATATCCATGTTATTGGTATTCACTTCGCTAATTACTAGCAATGTGCACTGCTCCCTGACCCTTAACTCGTCGGATACTCCTTTATGTAATTCATGGAGGGTTTGAATAGGAAGCACTGCGAGATTGACACCCAATTCCTTGAGTTGTGACAAGTGAGTGTTTCCTTCCACTAACTGCGCACGCAGGGACCCCTTTAGCAATGGAATGACTCTAAGATCTAGAGTCTGATCAATATCTAGCACAATCACACTCGCTTGCTACAGGTTCGCTTGAATCCTTCTCACCTGACCAATGCTTGCTTGCAGCCATCCCATCTATATCTACAGGTCATGCATATCCTTCGGTACATTCCCCAGTGCCCACTGGTACTATTATTTGAACTATGTCCACAATTATGTCATGGTGTCATGGACCTTATCTCTGATTTCATCCAATTCCCCCTTAGTGAGGACCATTTTATCAATGTGTGTGTGCTTGTCAGATTTTTGCTTCTTTCTAGGTTTGGAAGTTGTCTCCTTGGTTTGATTTTGTACTCTAAGGGGAGTGCTCTGCTCCTCATCCCCACCTCCTTCGACATCAGATTCCCCTTTGTCCTCAGTGTGATGAGAAACATACTCCTCAACATCGGCAGTGGTCTCCTTAGCAATGCACTCTTTCTTAGCAGCTGCCTTAGCAGCATCCGCCTTGGCAGCAACTTGCTTCTTCTGTTGTGCAACTTTCTCTCAAGCTGCGCGGAGGAACTCTCCCCTTCCTTGCTTGTATCGGGGTCGAGATCTGAGGGGTGTAGCCACTCCCCTAGCCATTTTCCCACAATTTCCTATACATCATCATCACCCACTAGGTACGACAACTTGTACCATGTCTTCTTCCGATCTTTTCTTGTGCGGATAGACACATTATGAAAATCTGCCTTGAACTCTACATAAGCCTCCAATTTTTCATATAGAGTTGGTGACAACCTCAGCCTCTAGTTGATCACCATGCGGAGCTCCACGTCAACCAATACCCAAAACATCTTAGTTTCCATGACTTGCATAGGGTCCTTTATTGCCCATAACGAAGCGAACTTCGCGGTTTCTAGTAAATCAGGTTCTTGTGGAGGGAATTGACTATCTTCTAGTAGCCTCCATGTGACTAGTGCAATCAATAACAATAGCCAAGCATAGTGAAATTCTTTGCCCTCATCTTGTGCTTCACGATAGTTGGCCAAAAGTTCCTTGTAGAGGTACTGCACCCAGTTGTATTGTACAACCTTAGCGCATTGCACAGCTAATGAAATTATCGCCGCCAGAACCTCTTCCACGTGACATTTCCACATGATCTTGTAGGCCAAGATCTGTGCGAAAAACTCGACCGCATTGTCTATAAAGGAGAGGATGGAATATCCACGCAACTTCTTCATCAAACTGAACTTGCTCTTCATCTGGTCCATGAGTTGTTTCTCCTTATTTTTTCCTCCAAATGGCTATGTTGGATCCACCCCTTGGTATGGAAACATCGTGATGCGGTGGACTAGCATATCCATAATGGGGAGGGGTTCTCCCAACCAAAGACATCCATCATGTACAAAGGTGAGTAATTTTCGAACACAGACTTTGTTGATGATTGATCTGTTGAAATGCGGCACACAGAACATGTTCAGTAGGCCTTCTTTCTCAACCCCTGCGACCCACTTCATTGGCTCTAGTCGCATTACTCCGGTCTCTTTGTAATAAATCTTCACCAAATACTTGTTTGGTGCAAGATGTTGGAACTTGTTTGAGAGCCGAGTTATAGGATCACCCTCTTCAGCGTCGAACTTCTCAATGCCTCCATGAAACTCTTCTTGATCAAGATCCAAGGGTTCATGCAGCCATTTTGACTTGTCCATTTTTGCCTTTTGGCGAATCTCAGTGCGGTGTTTCCTTGGTGACTACCTCACAGAAACTGACTGCGATTTATTTTGTTTCTTCTCCATAATAGATGACTTGGGCCTAGGTGACCTTGGCATTGTAGGTACAGAGGGTGTTGCTTCCATTTCTTGCGACTTCAGAGGTTGCGGCTTTAGAACTTGTGGATTCTACGGGGATATTGGATGTCATTCTCTCAAAGATGATCTCTCGGTGCCATTCAAGTAATCTTGCGAATTCTGGTTGGGCTAAAATGTCTTCCCAAATCTTCTCCAACATACAGTAATCTCTCTGGCAACAAGGGTGTTGGCTTAGGGGTTCCTGACCCAGGTTCAAAGTTAGCTGTGCCAACCAAAAAATCCCTACACTACTGGCCCTTTTGGAAACAACTTGGGTAGCATAAGCTGCAGTCTCACCTGAAGCAGTATGGGGGGGTGCAAGAACCAAGTTTTTGCATCCAGAGACTAGTGTGATGTCTTTTAGCACCCCAGATCTTCCTTCACGTAGATCGATACAACCTTAGGGCTCGTTGTTGTAACTCTATCAAAATAGTCTCTAGACCTTTGTGAAGGTCTATGATTAGTCTTTGTGGACCTTTAACAGCCAATTTATCCACTTACGCGCATCACAGAACAACCTTAAATTAGTGTTCGCGTAGATCTACTTAAGTTATTAGTAAACAACACATAATTTATCAGAGTCTTTGCGAAAGTAAATAAAAAAGAATTGCGTACATCATTAAGTCTTATTCAAGAGAATCACACAACATTCGATCAATATTCCATAAAACACATTATGCATAAACAACATATAATATTTACAGAGATAAACAGAAATACACAATAATTCTTTGGAAACTGTCTTTATTGATCTTCAATTCAAGATTACAGACTCAAAACTACCCTACACACTCAACTGCAGGGATCTACGCACTCAGCTGTGGACTCTACCTAGGCCTCTGCACACTTAGCTGCAGATCCTTTCTTCTCCTCTCTGACCCACTTCTCTTCGCTAGCACTTCCCTCCTATCATCATCAATCATCCATTGCTTATCAATCTATTCCTTTAGACTCTTTAAGACACACCTATTTATATCCTTTTTCATACAATTCCATGGTCCGCGGACCATGGGTGGGTCTCAAAACAAGATCAAACTTTACATAAAACAAGGGGAAAAGCCCCTTTTGACTCCTACTCATCTACGTGCTCCGCATCCACAAATCATGGAGGCTTTATATTAATTACAAAATTGTATCAAAACTTGGGTTATCTTAACCCAAAAACTGACCTAGGGGACCCCATCCCAACAAAGGGTTAAGGAAAATTCTCTGAAAGAAAAGTGATTTAACGCTGGCCATCCTGCCAGATTAATAGGTGAATTTGAATTCAAATTCGACTGTTCCCTCCAAATTTCTATCATAAATGCAGCTTTGGCAGCAGATTTCCTAAGATTTGTGCCATAAATGTAGCCTCCCCACTCTCCCTAACGAAAAATTTACAGTCCAATCATCTACAGTGCACCCAAAAACTATTTTTTGACCCTGCTACGTGGCACCAATCTCCATGTCGCAGCTCCTCCTTGCGCCCTTCTCGCTTCCACCACGCAACCCCCTTACTTTGTTGTTCCATTTTCTGGGCAATGTAGTTTATAGTACTGTATTTCCTTGCAGCTCCCTAGAGTACTAATATTATCCTGCCATCATATAGTCATTGTGCAGGGGCAAGATCACCCTTGTACAACTTCAATCAACTTCCATTGACTTTTCCTGGAAACAATTCCCCATTCATCTTTACGAGCTGAACTACGGTACCATCTGTAATTTCCTTGACTGCATAGGGACCTAGCCAATGCATTTTAAACTTTCCAGGAAATTTCGTGAATTTTGTATCATAAAGTAACACTAAATCATTCACCTTGAAGGTGTGTAGCTTAATATGTTGATCGTGCCAGACCTTCTCGTGCTCCTTTTTCACCTGTTGGTGAAATCCTACTAAAAACTGGTCTTCTTCTAATTCCAGCAACTGCGTGAGGCATTCCTCCATAGTCTTATGATTCGCCATCTTAGTCAGTGCTGCAATCCATAGACTCAGCACAATATATTCCATGGGCATCACAATCTCTATCCCATTGATCAATCTGAACAGAGTTTGGCTTGTCAACTTTTACACGTCATCCTGTATTCCCATAGGATCGCTGGTATGCATACATCCCAATCATTCCTTTTCACATTCCAGACTTTTGTCAGTTCGCTCTCTAGGATCTTATTGAATGCTTCAATCGTACCATTAGCTTGAGGATGATAGGGAATACTCTTCTAATGATAAACCTAGAATTATTTGAGCATCACGATAATTGTTTCATTTAAGAAATGTGTACCACTATCGCTCATCAGTATCTTGGGACATCCAAGCCACATCAAGACAAACTGAAAGAGGAACTTAGCAATTGTAGTAGTGCTACAGCCTTTGACTGGCTATGCCTCTGCCCATCTCGTCAAATAATCAGTTGTAGTAATAATGTACCGCGCGTCCGTCTTTTTCCCTGGTGGCTGTATTGGAACTACAAAGTCAATCACCCATTTTTCAAACACCTACAAAGAAATCTGTGGGTTTAAGGAAGTTCATTCCTCTGTGATGGCTTCCCCATCCTTTGACATGCATCACATGTCCTGCAATATGCCTTAGAATCCTTATGCATCGTCGGCCACCATAATCCTTTGCAGTTACTCTGCCTACATAATGTCCTCCCGCCACTCCTCCATGTGCTTTAGCGAGGATGCTGGATCATTCAAACTCTGGAATATATCGGCGCAACATTTCATCAATGCCCATCTTATACAAGTGTCCAGCTATTGCAGAAAAATTAGCTGTGTAGACTACCAATTCCTTTTTTTGTTGTGTAGAATATCCCTCCGGGACTATACCAATGGTTAAAAACTAGATTATGTCAGCAAAGTGATCGTCTGCGACATGTACAACAAAGAGCTACACATCTGGCAATCCTTCTTCCAAACTAGTGGGTTCTTCGCCTATCTCAATTCTGGATAGATGATCTGGTCCCGCATTCAATCGACTGGGCTTCACAATCACCTCAAAATCATATTCTTGAAAGAGAAATAACCACCTACAGATCTTCCCCCCCAACACAGGCTTGTTGACCAGGTACTTGAGAGTGGAGTGATCTATATACATTTTGAAGTGCGTGCCCAACAGGTAATGTCGAAATTTTTGTAGCGTGTACACCATTTCCAACCCTTTGCACTCTATAGTTGAGTAGTTCTTCTCTTCCTTTAATAGTTTCCTGCTCGCGAAGTCTATAGGATGATCAATCTCCCCTTTGCTTGGCTGGGTCAATACCGCACCTAATGCAATACAGGAGGCATCCACGAGACCATGAAATTCTTTCTTCCAGTCTAGGAACACCAAAATGGGCGCAATCACCATCTTTTCCTTTAACACGTCCAGGTTGTGCTGACACTTCCCATCCCAGCAGAAAGTCACGTCCTTCTTCAGTAACTTCTCCATTGGCACAATTATTTGCACATAGGCTTTGATACACTTCCTATAGTAGTCGGTGTGGCCCAGTGTTACACGCAGTTGATTTACATTTCCAGGAGCCTCTAGATTGACAAGAACAACTATCTTCATAGGGTTGACCATTAATCCCTACTTTCATACCACATGGCCTAGCAAGATCCCATAAGGCACGCAAAAGACACATTTCTTCAAAGTTAGGGCAATTTGGTATCTATGACAAGTATCCAACATAAAGCGTAGGCTTGCAACGTGGCGATTTACCAACCCAAACACAGTGCAGTCATCAAAATATACTTCTAAGAATTTATGGATGTCTTCTTTAAATGCTGCAATTACGACCCTTAAGAAGATCATGGGTGTGTTCTTCATCTCGAATGGAATCACTGTGTACTGGAAGCATCCCCACTCCGTCGCAAAGGTGGTCTTGCTGCAATCTTCTGGCGCAATCTTAATCTTATGGTACCCTGAGAACCCATCAATGAACGAATAGGCTTCCTGCCCTCCAACATTCTCTAAACCTCCATTTGTAAATTGTGTTGGAAATGGTTCATGAGAACACGCATCATTTATCTTTCTCAAATCTACACATATCCTAATTTCATCTTGTTTCTTCTTCTCCTAAACAACCATAGGGCTCACCCAATCATAATCTTCTACTCGCTCAATTATTCCAGCCTCTAGCATTTTTTCCATCTCTTTGCGCACCTTCTCCTTATATTTTGGGTTTAGCTAGTAGGGTCTCTATTTCATAGGCTTTGCATTGGGCTTTAGAGTGATCTTCATTACACCTAGATCCCCTACTGTTCCTTTCAGATCTAGGAACTCGGTAGGAAACAGGTCCTGGTATTCGCGCAGTAGTTCTACAACCTTATCGACTGTATATTCATCCCAATAGTCGCCTATCTTTGCAAACTTAGGCTACGCGTCAGATCCAATGTTCACTTGCCTAGTATTCAAAGGTTCTGTTATATCAGGGTTTTCTTCTTTGGGCCCTTCAACCTCGCATTGCCCCTTGGTCTCTGGAATGTTGTTATTTCATGGATCCTCTTCTTCTTCTGCAGTCACATTGTAACATTTGAGTGCATGGCACAGTTGTGTATTCCAATCCAGTTGAACCCATTCTACCAGTTCCTCAGGTGTCCTGAAGATTGTGGCCTTGATTTCCTGGAGTGCTTCATCAATGCACACAAATCCATCCTCAAAACTGAAAGTTAACAAGAAAATTTCTCTCAGGATATCCCACTCAGTCGTCCCATGGCGTAGCTCCGTTTCCAAATACCAATTCATAGGAATAGTATATAGGGTGTGACAAAAGATATGTACCCATTCCGATTGAGGCTCTTCTCCCTAAGCTTTAGTCCATCACTCCAAGTGTTCACGCAGATCATCCTTTCCAGTGTATTTTTTGGACATACGGGTATTAGCGTACCCAAAATTTAGCTTCATCATTCACTTGTACTCTTTCCAATCAGCAAAGCTATCCTTATGCATACCCCATCAATGGTTAGACGTAGTGCGTAGTGCTAGATCAAGTGCCTGGAATAAATGTTCTTCTAGCACCTCCCTTTCAAACTTATCTAGAAAAAAGGTAACATCATCTAAGCCATCATAATGAGGAAGATTTATTACCTCCGTGGATACACACCGAAGCAAATTTTTCATCATATTGCAACGTAGTGTTGAAACTTCATGCAACCTACTCTACCAGTGCTCAAGTTCTTCATTTGAATCCGAGGTATAGGAGTTATCCCTATCCCACGTAATTTTCCATTTGCATTAGGATTGATCTAGTCTTCATCGCATGCAGTAATCTTGTATATTTGATCCAAGTCGTCGTCCTCTTCATAGTCACAGAATAGTTCAGTGCAGTGCACTCCTTCAGTGAGATCCAATGGTACAATAACTCTGAGTGCCTTTTTTCAAATGTCATCCTTCGCTTCTTTAGATTAATTACCAGATCCATGTCGAAGGCCCAATCAATACCTAAGAGTGCAGGGTAAGGATTGTTGTCATCCACTATTTCAATTACTTTAAAGTCAGCCAGAGCGCTCGCTCCCTCAATGTCTACGGTTACCCCATACAGGTGCCCCATAGGAATGATCTTCTATTGATTGGCCATGCATAGTTTTATAGGAGACCATTGTAGCGTAAGTCTCCCCATCCTTTCCCATATTTGCTTAGGCATCATGTTCACATCAAATCCTAGATCTAGGATGACTTAATCCATTTCATATTCTACAATTTGTGTGGTCAGCCTCATTTCATGCCTTGTCCACTTCTTATGTTTACCCAGTTTCCTCACAATGCATTTTTCGAGAGGAGTCTTGATTTTACCCATACAATTGTCAATTAGCTCCTGGAGCCCTTCCACTACCTTCCTATCCAGCAACAATTTCATACATGTTTTTAGAAAAGTAGCTAATAATGAGGGATCCACATCCTACGTTTCATTGATCTTAGCTAGTTTCTCCTGATTTCCTGATGTAGAAGCCTCAACAAAGTTCTTCTTGGGCTCTATAAAAGTTTCTTTAACCCTGTTAAGATCAAATATGACCTCTTTTTTTCAACCTTGCGCACCCAGTCTTCAGTTTCTGGTTGCTTTCCTTTATCTTCTCTTGTGGAAATACCACTCCGCATCACAATATTGATGCTATGGTCCTCTTCATGAGGCTCTGGCCTCATCATCTTTATGTTTTACGTGGGATGTTGCGTCTTTTTCTCCTGCATATTTTCTATCAACACCAGGAAATATTCTATCACATGATAAAACTGTCTGCAATATTGACAAGATGGATGCGTTGGGTTCTAACAATTGGGTGCAAAATGTCCTGCTTTTCCACAATTATAACAAATGATTTGTACATGACCTCTGTTAGCCCCTCTGCCACATCCTCTTCCTCGGCCCTAGAATCCTCTGCACACTGCACTTGCATCCTTATCCCAATGCCGATTTTCTACTTGCATTCGATACGTAGGGGTCCACTCCATCATCAATTCATAGCTTTGGAAATTTTGCACATCATGCCCAACCGATTTACAGAAGGTACAAAACAAATGTTGTGGTGTCTGTACAGAATTTTTCAAGAGGTGAAAATGGTCAGTCACATGTTTTCCAGCTATATGGCAGATATCGCACCATAAGGGTACTCCTATGCTTGGTCCTGCAATGTTTTCAGGCTTCAAAGGAACGTGGCCTCCTTCTATCAGGTATTTCTGGTAGACAGGGCAATTATCCTTATCATGTCCCTTGTCTTTACATTTGATGCAGCATACTTCAGCATGCACCTCAGGCTAGGCTTCCTTTCCTGTCTTTAGGCTTTGTAAATCCATGTGTAGGCTTGCCAACTAAGACTAAATATGTTGTACTCCAACATTCATATCCTACATTGATGATGCTTCCAACCTCATCGTGATATTCACAACCTCTTCTTACGTTCAGATCTCCTGCTATGACAATGGTAATCGTAGATGGGGAAGGAGAGATGCAATGTACCAATCCCTATGTTGGAAATCTGTGATAGACATATTAGCCTGCAGGATTAAGCACTTTAGCCTCTGATCGAATTCCCATGTAGACACATTTACCCTTTGTTGTATTTCCTTAAACTTTGTTACCAATTGCGCCTGAGACTTAGGATTTTTAAACTCATTGTTCAATGCCTACTAAGTCTCTGCCATCGTCGCACGAGGTCTATCGGTACAAAACTTGATATACCAAGTCAACGCCCTGTCCTGCAACACTGTGACCAACTATGCTTTCTTCATATTATCATCAGTAACATCATCTACGGCAAACCAAAATTGTTCGAGATCTTCAGTCCCCGCACCCTTAAACACAAGCATCTTCATTATGTTTTCCATGTTGAATGTTTGATGCAGAGGTGGAGGTGGAGGTGTAGGTGTATGCGGCGGAGGTGGAGTGGATAGATGAGGTATCCCCACGATACGCTGACTTACCAACTATATCGCGCTTCAGGATGTGCTTAGAATAGTTCCTTCGTCGCCGCTAGAAGAAGATCCTAACAGTAGACTATATTCAGAGCCTGATACTCTGTTTCTTCTGAAGGGTTTTCTGCTTCACGTAGTCCCAAACATCAATGTAATGGCATAACCCGGTTTTCACACAACAACATCTTAATCCAAGTTTTCAAATATTTTAAGTACTTACCTCTTGGTCCCTTGAAGAACCTGTGCTCTTATTCACTATAGTTGATGGTCGTATTGATCGTGAGCTCAGTGATGAATCCATCTAAGATATGATCAATCCAGTGATCAATGGATCGCGTGATGTTATTTTCTAAAGTTTCTAAGCACTTCATCAGTTCTGGGGTCCACACAATAGGGTTGTCAAGCATCCATGTGCCCTGACTATTCACTAACCTGGACATCCACTCGCCTATGTACAAGTACCACTGGAAGAAACAGAAGAAGACTTTAGTCTCGCCTTTGTACAAGTACCTATTCAGCCACTATTCCTTGGATAACCCTGAGTTTCTGTTCTCCTGAGCTGCAAAAGCGTTCAACTTCTAATCGACCCACTTTTCGATTTCCTTTTTAGTAGGAAACCACTTATTCAACATCACACATTCCTCAGACAGATCCTGGTCCTGGCCTGGTTTGAGGGGACCTCACCCAACTTCAACATTATCTGCGCCAACCAACAAAACCCTAACTGCTATCCATTTAAGCAACAACTTGCATAGCGCAGGTTGCAGTCTCACCCAAAGCAATATTGTGGGATGACAGAATTAGGTTTCTACATCTAGAGGCTTGTGTGTTAGGTTCTTGCGGTCCTTATGGCTTAGATCTACCTTCTCGCACCTTTAACCCTTCCGAATAGACAATTACAGTAAATGCACTTAAACAACTCCTAGATCTTCGCGAAGGTTCATATTCATTCATAACATACATAAATATTACAAATATATTATTTGCGCATAGCAAATAAGCATTAATTCGTGTAAATCATAGCACAGAGTGAAGATACATAAAATTGCAGAAGTAAGAAATAAGACACAGATGCATCAGAGTTGGCTCAAAACTATCTTTATTAAGTGTAATCATTCGAGTACAAACTTCTTTTCCCTGCGCACTCAACCTGCAGAATTACCAAGGTCTCCGCGCACTCAGCTTGCGGACTTACCAAGGTCTCCACGCACTCAGCTGCAGGAGTCTTCCCCCTTCACCTAAGTACAGGAAATAGACCTTTCCTTCCTTAGCTTACTTTCCCTTACAACAGTTCTTATCAAAAAGTTACTTCTTTAGACTCGCTATGACTGATCTATATATAACATTTTTCTTACAATACCATGGTCCACAGACCATGGGTGGGTCTCAAAACTCTCTATCACTTACCCACCTAAGGGACTAAATCCCCTTTGACACATACTAGCTTCGTGCTCCACTGCCATATTTCATTGAGACTTTACATGCTTACAAAAGAATATTACAAATTTTAACCAAAATTTGTCTCACACTTGACTCCAGCAACCCTATCCCAACAATAAGCCTCGAGGGACAGAGATGTCTAAAAAATACGATCTTTAACAGCTTCACGCTGATCATCGCAGCTCGAACCCAGACTTGCGCAGGTGACGAACTACATGAGGACATGCAGTAAGGCCAGTTGGGGGGACATGTTGGTTGCTAGGTTTTCATACTTTTACTCACCCTTTTTACCCTATTCTCTTATCCATTTCACACCAATAGTGGTTAATCGATATCTTAAATTGCACAGGTATACCTCTCATCATGTCTTTATGGATTATTGGTCAATGAATCATAGTCGTAGGGGATTATTACCTAAGTGAATTGCTAATTTAGTTATTTCTGTACATTTAAAGGGAGAATGACCAAGATCGTGATTCATTGAACGATGCTATCAAGCTGACAGCGCTATTCTTGAATACTGGCTGCAACAGTGAATCAACCCTTCGATTGACACACTGCTATCTTTTAACATTTTTTTTCATTCTAAAAACCACCATGTAATTAAGCGTAGACAATGTCATAATTCTAGGAGCTGTATCATTGACAAATTGTATAAAGTAGAGTTGCGAGCTGTGAAAGCCAACATTGTTAAGAGGCGTTAAGTTTGCAATAGAATACTCTAACTTTGAGTCTATAACAACAAAGTTGTAATATTTCCTTTATTAATGATAAATTGACCTTCTGAGCATATCGTGATTCTTTGATCTCACCAGAGGCCTGATCAGGGATTTGGGCCCTCTCTTGACTAGGTGTTGTTGGATTAGATGTGTGTTAGGTTTATTGATGTAAGTTTATTATTGTTGTGAATGTTTATCAGTGCGTTACTATGAGTCCTTATTGTTGTTACTCGTATTTGTTATTACAAATATTACTTGTTGTTACTCTTACCTACTATTATAGTATTGATTATGGTTACACATAGTTGTTACTAGTATTAATGTAACTACTAGGTAGGGAAACTATGGTCTACACATACAATGCACAATAGCCTTGAAATAATTGGTAGAACCCCAAGAAGAGTGCACATTGCAACTCAACATACAGGTGGAAAAGGAGCGGGTTGCACTGTCACAAAAGATTGACTAGACAATACAAGAGAGAGACCAAATAGCAAAAGAATATCAACAAGTGAAAGACACGGTAGAAGAAACATATAACGAAATTCCAGACATGGAGGTATGCGAAGAGGAATCCACAGAAAAAAGGTTGCAAAGCTTGGCCTTGAAATCAAGGAGCAGAAAGACAAAGCTTTCACGGTACAATTTGAATACAAAGTCAAATCAGTGAGCTACAATTGAAGTTGCATCCAACTATGCCACAAGATGTAAGAGATCAGAGGGAGGTTAACCTAAAGTTAGTCATGGTTAGCATCTCCATAGAATTTGGCAGACTACACCAAACTACTAGATGAAAGCATGCATATTTGGACTTCACTACAAGAATATCCAAATGTTCAGAAACTGCAAGAGGAGATGCAACAAAAGCAACAATAGTTAGAGGAAATTCGAGCAATTGCGAAGACATTTCCTATATCACAGAAACTCACAAAAATAAATGAAGTGAAGGTGCTACAGAAGAGGATCGAAGAGCTGAAGAGGGAAGAGCATACATTGATAGAAACAACTTAGCCTTGATAGGACGAGGCCCTTCAACTCTCGCAGATAGCAGATGAGAAGTTTCAGGAGCTTTGACAAAAGGAGGCAAAATTAATACATAAGGTTGTAGAGCATGTAATAAAATAAATATTGGAGGAAGCACGCTGCGATGATAGACAGATGACATAAGTTCTCTAATAGTTCAACCACGCCTGTAACAACATTGTAGAAAATATTAGAGGCACAACAACTAAGTGCTTGGGGCCTGCTGGGTGCAACCCAACTTAGCCAAATTTTGGGTAGATTTTGGACAAGGAAGCCAAATTTTGAGGATAAAGCGTGTAGTACAAAATATGAAGTGGACCGTGTAGTAGAGGAGTGGAGCACAATGAAGACCGCAGAACAGAATCACCGCGCAGCATAGAGGCTTCACGGCGAAGCCCCTCCCTTTTTGTAAAAGCATAAAATATTGATAAAGTCGATGGTTTTGGACCATAGTCCCTTGCATTTTGGAAACCATGGTATCAGGTCCATGGTAATGTAGCAATTTAATCCCTCAATATAATAATAATATATAGGGATAAATAATAACGAAGAAGGACATGTATTAATCGAAATCTATGTTTATGGTTGTATTCTGTTGGTCTATACTTTGGAGGAAGGGTGAGGCTCCACAACTATGTGTGCAGAGGCCTAGGTCTGTAGTTTAGTGTGTAGACTATCTGCATCTTAGTGCACAGACACCCTGCAACTGTGTGCACAGACACCCTGCAGCTGTGTGCACAGGGAAGAATTGTTTGTTGTACAAAATTATATATTATAAGCAATAGCTCTCGTGGACGCAGTCCCACATTAGGATGAACCAAGGTAAAATCTATGTCTCATTTGTTTATTTGCTTAATATCTACAATTTATTTCAGTAATGTGAAGTTTATGAATGCTTATGCTATTTTTAAATGATGAAAGTGATTCTGGGAAGTAATATATAAGTGTGAATTAATTAATGAATGAAAAGTAGTTTATAAGTATTAAAGGGTAAGGAAAATACATAATTTTGACATCGTAGCATCCCTCAGGCTGCAGAAACTTTGTTCTGCAACCTCCCATAATCACTTCGGCTGATACTACGATCTTCTTGCAGGTTGTTGTCGAGAGGGCCAGTGGTTGAGGGTTTTTTTGGTGCGCAGTAAATTTTGAACCTGGGTCAGCCCAACCTAAGCCAACAACTATAGGAACTCTCACTCAAATGGGCCTTCCTTCAGCATGACAAGCTAATAAAATCTCACATGATGTGGAATACAAGTATCCCTCAACATAATGGTAATCAGGGATCTCAAAAACAAAAACATCATCTCAGCAAATCAAAAGAAAGCATGACATAACTACATCATATACCTCCACTTTCGGGGATGGCCGAAAAATGAAAATCTTAGCTGCTAAAATGGACACCACTGTTGAATTTGTGGCATGAAATCGTGTCAAACGACTATAAACTTGGCCCCTTTTTGACACCATAAAATTCTGGACCCTCAAAAATCTTGAAGATTCCCTCAAAGATTCCTTCCTGAATATGGCCGAAAACTCCATTGCTTGGATGAAAATTCTAAGCACACCATTGTGCTCCCTATGAAATTCTATGAAAAATGACTATAAATTTAGCATCATTCTGCCTCTATAAAAATCAGCCTCCAAGGGAATCTTTTAGATTCCACAAGATTCTCCAAAGATTCCTTGCTACTGGACATATAAAATTTTGCTGCTCAAATGAGGAAACAGACTGCACGGGTGGACTCCTAGTGAGAAAACATGCAAAAATTACTATCAACTTGTCAAATTCTAACACTGGCACCTTTGGGCCTCTAAGGGAATCTTTTTCAGCATCTTGGTGTATTCCCTCGCTCATGGTTCCACTTGTTGGAAATACTGAGGGGGGGTGAATCAGTATTTCTTTTTACCACTATTGTTTCACCAGTTAAAACATATATATTCAGAACACAAGATGAGCAGCAAGAATAAATGCTTTTATTAATATAAACTGTGCAGTAAAATAGATACAATATATAGATGGTTACAATTAGTTGCCAAGCTCCAACTTGGACTTTGGTGAGGCTCCAACCTCCAGAGCACCAACTCTATTTTTCCAAGACACCAATCTTGGACTTAGGAGCACCAACTCCTAAGGACTTCAATCCTTCCTACTTCTGAGGCATCAACCCCAAGGACTCCAATCCTACTTACTTCTGAGGCACCAGCCCCAAGGACTCCTATCCTTCTTGCTTTTTAGGCACCAGCCCCAAGGACTCCTATCCTTCTTTCTTCTAAGGCACCAGCCCCAAGGACTCCTATCCTTCTTGCTTTTGAGGCACCAGCCCCAAGGACTCCAATCCTGTCAAAGGCACTTTTTATAATAATGTTCTACTCTCAAAACTCTTCTCTGTTGAGTTCTGTCTGGTTATAGTTTCTCTGTAGTCTCCAAGCTACAGCATCAATGACAACCAGTCTTCTCTTGAAGGAGTCTTTACAACTCTTCCTACCATTCACACAGAGTCTCCAATAGCTGGCCTCTGATCATATCTCCACACTGCTTTAGTGAGTCCACTACAACTGCACTAAAACTCTTCATAAGAACCTTCTTTCAGTTCAAGCATATGTTCTAATGTCACAGTGAATGTTTCAGCAAGACTACTTCTCTACTAGTAACTTCTACTCTTCGAATTCCTCCTATCCTATTGGTCCTTCGACCCTCTTTTTGTTCTGCTGGACCCTCTTTCCGTTCTGCTATTTTCTCCAACTTTGCAATAGTGTTCAACAGCTGTAGCAGCCTTCACCAGCGTTCACCAGCAACTTCATACAACGCTTAACCATCTCTGCTGCTTCTGCTACCTCATGTTCTAGTTCTTCGCAACACCAACAACCACCACAATCCTCTGTTTTTACTACTTTATGCATTCTCGTGCCTCTGTCCATTTGTTTCCTCTTACACTACCTCTTAAACTTCCTCAACACTTGCTGTCATTTCCTTTGTGCTCGCTTGCTTCTTCAGCTTCCCATATTTTGGTTTCCTCTGTCTATTCATACTCACAGGACACGTTGAATCAATGGCCAGGTCCAAACGATCCACCAGAGAACACATCTTCCCGGTTAAAACTGTAACAGCACTCCTTTCGACAATGATAGCAGGCATACACAGAGCTTTATGGTGTAACGGACATGCCACGTCCTATCGCAATCGCAACCGGCATAGTTCAGCCTCCTGAACTATCGAAACAATTATCATAAGCCTTTCAGCCTAAAATAGCCCGCGCAAGCCAAATATTTAATTACACAGAGAATATGATAAAAACAGTCCAAAAGACTAAGGGGCAGACTTCAAGCAATATTACACCCGCATCTAAATTGTATCAGGTCTGCAGCTTAAATCGCAATCGGCAATTTGCGACTCTCGGTGGTCCTTTATATGTTAAGCTCATGACACCGTCGCTGGCCAATAGCTGATCCACCATCGGACACGATATTATATTAAGCCCATCTATAATGTTGCATCGGGTCCGGTCTTGCAATCGCAATCGGCGCTTGGGTGTGGCAAGGCTTCATAACATATGCGATTGTGATGGATGCGATATGGTATTAAACCATGGTTTATATGCCCGTCGGGTCCACATATATATGTATCGCTATCAGCGATCACAAAGGGGTCACTTAACATATTGTAGCGCCTGCTTTCGAAGTGTTGATGCGATAATCGCTGTCGATGATCGCAAGTCGCACAGGGTCAAGAATCATCGTTAACATAGACCCCTCATAGCGATGCGATGTGCCGGACCCGATAGGATCCCAAATCTCCCGTGCATATATTTTCAAGTCCGCTTTCCACCTCCAATAGTGTTAAAGCATGCATACATGGGTTTTACAGGCTCAATAACTTAACTGGATATATCTATATGAGTTTTGCCCCCGATGGCTCCCGATAACTCTGTCTACTTCCTCTGTGGCTCTAATGGCTCTGATGGCTATTAAATGCATCCATTGCTCCTCCGATGGCTCCCAATAGTGTAGTTGCATGCATACATATGATTTCTGCTCCCGATAGTTGTTAAATGCATGCGTATAAGCTCTCTGATTGCTCTGTTTCTGTGTTTCCTCCGTTTGCTCTGTGTGCTCCTCTTCATTAGCATATATATCTGACATATACATATATATGGCTCCTCCAGCTGTTTGCGTCCTTTGTTGCTCTGATAGCTCTGTGTGTTGCCTCCCATGGCTCTATTCTTCTTTGGCATAGATATATATATATATGTGTGTGTGTGTGTGTGTGTGTGTGTGTGTGTGCTCCTCTTGCTTTGATATGCCTCCTTGCTCTGATATGTCTGTTTCCACATATATATATGATATATATATATGGCTCCTCCTGTAGCTCCTCTTAGTCCAATGTGGCTCCTCTGGCTTGGCAGTGTCTTTCAAAGACCTCCTTGCATACATGAATGCCTCTCTTGCTCTATATCCTGCAATATGCTTTGATATGCCTCCTTTGGTAACTCCTCTTGCTTATGGCTTGGCTATCCTGATGGCCTTGCTCCTGTCTCTTCATAGATCACTCGGCTTCCCCTTGGCTTCATGTCATCCTCTAGTATCCAGAATATTGCCATATTGACATCAATGACAACCTAGGAAAACACCATTGTATCCTCCGCTCAGGGTGTCTGCTCCTCTCTCCACCGTTTGTCCTGGTTGAATGGAAAATGGGTTCTTATACATTTTTTGGGGCGTATTTTTCAAAGTGGGGCCGTTGGCACATTGGTAAATGTCGTGATTATTGTGGGGGCTGATTAGGTTCAAAACCCGCCCAACCCAATTTTAAACAATACCATATCATATATGACATAATGGTTATATAATATAGCATTTGTTTTGTTTGTTGTAACGGTGGCAATATGTATTAACGTAACTATTTGTGGTAATGTTTGGTTGGAGCACGGTATATGGTTAACATATAACACCATTTTGGTAATGCATTTACATATATTGTTGTAGTGTTTTAATAGTCGGAAGTTTATGAGATGAGTTGGATGACAATTTAGCATATTTCATTGGCAAAGTGATGTGGGGCTACCACGTGGGCAGGCCGACCATCAGCTGGTGTGGGTTCAAGTTCCGCCGACCCTGGTCTTCAGTGGTTAACATGACATATGATTTGGGTTTGGTAGGTCCGCCAGGGGTGTCCCGCCCACCCGTTACAATATTTTTTTTGGTTTTAATATATAATAATACAAGCCCATTGGTGGGGGTGGAAGCCTACCACACCAATTTAATATACATTTTTTTCGATTTTTTTTTACCATATAGTCAAAAAATGTCTGTCGGAAAATAAGGGATATTAGGCAAATTAAGTAGGCGACAAATTTTCTAGTTTTGGTGGTCAGATTCCGTGCATCCAGTCGTTGCCAAATTGTTGCCTCGTTAAGCCTACCACTTGGTCAAGTTTGACTAGAACTTTGACCAACTACAACTTGAGCATACGAACTCAGATTTGAGTGTCGTTCACACCATTAGAATCAAGGCAACGAGCGCTACGATTTGGTCCTGGTTTCACTTCAATACGATTTGGTCCTGGTTTCACTTCAATCTGGGGACTTTTATTTTTGAGCATTTCCATAAGCATTTTTGGATTCTGAGTGTGTCTGGATCCACCTGTATCATTCCTCCCCACTGAGGAGCTTTTGGTCATCCAAAATCTTGAACATAATCTGTGACTTCTTTGTTACATTTTCTACACCACAAGTGTCCTGACAGGTCACCCTTCCTTCTCCTTCACCTTTGTCCTTAAGAGCCATAAGTGATGAGTCGACACCTGCATCCTCTACAAACCTATAGTACATATTTACAAATTACATGTTCAATTACACAACCAATTATTATCCAAGCATCCCCATACTTTTCAAGAGTTTACGAGACACACTCTTTGGTCAAGTATACATCATAATAGAATTCAATACCCCAGCTATCAATAAAAGGCCAAAACATCATCGTTGCTCTAATAAGCGACGGAGAACACATAATAACTTTTACAATTTTAAATCACAACACATGATTAACAAAATGTGGCTATGATAAGCTATCATGTCTAGTAAAACCATCTCTCACTTATCAAAGTGAATGAGTCATCTCCCTGTGGCAGATTCACTTATTGAACAACTTTTTCAACTGGTTCCTACATGGGCTCTTTGTCCTTGAGTCGCTGCATTGGATGGAGCCTCCAACACATGGATTTTTTATGTCCACCTCTGTTGCAATGACTGCAAAAAGTATTCTTCCTCCATACCTGCTTAACCTTCTTTCCCTGATGTGAAAAGGTATTTCTCATCTTGTTTTCTTTCTCACTTCCATTAGACTCTTTTAGCACTCAACAACCCCATGGTTATGTAAAGAACAAAAACTACATGGTTTTATACACCATGATTTATGTTCATCATTAACAATATGCTTGTAATCAAAATGAACTCTAGAATGCTGAGACTGTTTATACCTCTCTTTACTATCTCTGGTGTGACGCTGGTGATGAGATCTTTCCTTAGCTCTTCCTCTACAATGTGCACTATCATGGGAGGATTGTGATGTGTTCCAATCATCCTCTTTCTTCGATGGCTTTGACAATGTCTTAGGATCTTCTAACACCTTTGAGCACTCTCCTTCAATGTATTCCAAACCTACAAGCCAAGGTCTTTGTATAACCTCCAATGGCTGAGTCATTCCTTGGTCATTAACACCAAGTCTTCCTCCTTTATACCCCATCTTGGTAAGGAGTCTCATGTCTGTTCCTGAAATGGGTACCTCCAGGTTTCCAACAGAAATAAAATCATGTGAAAATGTAGGTGAAGAATGATCAACATTGTTTACCTCAAATGTCGATTCTGAAATAGGCGATGATGGCATCGCTAAGCCTTCGTTGTTGTAACACCCTCCTCCCACATCCACCCAAGTAACCATGCCAACTGGGGTAAAAATTATATGAGAGGCTACTATGATCATATTTGACCTCCTATGTGACCTTAAGGAAGTGGAATCGATGGAACATCACATACAATCATCCCACATCATCAAAATAACCCTCAGGAGACAAGTCATCCACTCAGATAGCCTATCCTTGAGTCCCACAGTTGTTCTGGATCTCTTATGCATAGTCACTCTCATGCTATGGTCAAGGGAACGACTAGCAAACCAAAGACACTCTCACAGGCTTTCTTGCCAGCGACTAGGGACCAAAATTGTCAGTTTTGTGCCAGCGACCGCGAGATTTAAGCCACTTTTTCAGGCCCAGATCCTAGGCCATTGCCTAGAATAGAGTGATAACTTAGAACCAATAAAAATACAGGGAAACAATTAGGAAAAAGTAATAAATTGAACAAGACCATAACCAGACCTCTAATAGCCATGACAAGCATTTCGTCAAACACATCATCAACATGTAACCTATAGGTGTAAGTGTAGGGATCTCATACTTATCTGAGAATCGTTATGAACCATTCTTCCCTCATGTAAATTGTTTCATTATAATCTATTAGATCATAGAAACATTATCTATTCATGTACAAGTAAAAAAATGTTGAGAGCCATACATAGCTGTTGTCATAAAATATACATATAAGCAACATAATAGGAACAAAAATACCATAAACATATCCATATACATCAATACATTTACACATGAAAATCAAGGGAATGAATTTCTCATTAATGAATGCAATGAACCAACCAGAGATGGGACTACCACATTCCACTTGACCATATATTGGCTAAGCCAAGTCGCTCTTCATCCAATCACCCTCGTGCCATATTCCAAGCATGAATGTGAGACTCATAGAACACACCAAAAACATCAATCAACATGGATGCCACCAGAGTTCTCCACCTACACCGTGAGGAATTTGAGTGCCTCCTAGTCTCTCAGGTTTTATCGTGCATCCACAGTCTAATCCAGGGATCATTGAGCCCTACACCGAGACATACTATCCAAGCTTTACCGTGCATCCCATCCCGAGACCATTAGGCCCAACAGAGATAAAATCCACCTCTTGGCTTTATCGTATATCCTGCCATTCACCGACAAGGATTCCTAGGCCCACCAAGGCACACAATCTGGCTTTACTGCAACCCACAGTCCAGTTCAAGGGTTACTAGGCTAGTGGCTTCATGATCCTCAATTCGGTTCAGGGATGACTTAGACAATGTGTTGTCAATTCAGAGATCCACCCCACTCAACTTCGAATCCAATCCGTCCATCCCACATAAACCAAATGAGAGAACCCATCTCATCAAATATATCAGGAAATGGCAAGGCTAGGCTAAAAATACTATCACACCTGGAAGAACCCATGCCATGGTAGAAAATAACCACATACAATCCCATGCATGCCAAATCTAGCAAGGAAAATACACATGCAAGTTGATACTTGCAATGAAGCCTATTGTAGCTTCTAGATCCTGCCTTTCCCATCTTGATCTTTGCTTTCCCTTACCTTCTTTTCCCTTCTTGCTCCAATGAAAAAGTGCTCCAAGAAACTTTAAGTGTCCAAGAGTGAGAGAGAGAGAGAGAGAATAATGAGAGAGCTCCAAAACTGAACTAAGGTTACCCACTGATCCTCAGAAGCCTTTTTATTGATGAGGCCTCTATTCTCTTCATTTTCCATCATTTTCCTCCTCACTTGCAACCTGTGACCTTTCATCTCCTTTTTTCTCATAATTTATATTATTTTCATAAATAAATGTGCCAAAAAAGCCATTTTTCTTTTCCAAAGCCTTAGCCATTTCCTTTTCCAATTTCCTTAGCCATGAACATCCAAATGAACACCCGCTAGGATGTCTTTCCCAACATTCAGCTTGTAATAAGTGTCCCATCGACCGTGGTTATTGTTTTTAACTTTTATTACATGGAATTTTCACCACAATTATTACAATTGCGCTTCAAATTTTCCAAGGCCTCTTCTGTGGCTCATAACTGAAGCTAAAATATCTAATTCTCCTCTTTTTCTTCTTGTAGAAGTCTCCTCAGTTCAACATTCTCTTCTTGAAGGCTTTGGTTGATCTCCTCATCTGAATGATGAGAATACAATGATGAAGATAAACGTCCACTCGAGGGGGTAGATGGAGAATCGTCCTCTGCTCTTTCTTTCTCCCGTTCCTCTCTTGTCATCTTCTCCTCATAATCTGAATAAATTATGTCCACCATACATTCCATCTTGAGGAGGTCCTTGTAGATATCTCTATTGTTCTCCATTTCAATTCTCTTGATGCACGTTCAATCTCTGGTTATGATTCACACTCACAATTCACATCAGTGAGAAGATCGCTTTGATACCAAACTTGATCCAGATCTCTTCAGCTACAGGAATTAACCAATATATTTTACTTTTGTGATGCTGGTAGAATTTCATGTAGAAGAGTATGAAAAGCCACATGTGCATACTTTAAATAAGGTGAAACATAATGACAACCATCAAATTGAATAACACAAACACATTGATAACAGAGTTCACCCAGTGTGGGTTATGTATCTGGGCCCTAGTGTCAAGAGTGGGGAGGTCACTTGATTAATGCTGCAAATGATGAATATGTGTACATGGTACATTCATTGTCATTACAAGGATAAATACCCTCAACCAGAGTAGCTTGTCTCTCCACGAGACGTACTCAGGAACTCTCACTCGTATGGGAAAATTCCCTCAACAAGAGTGGCATGTCTCTTTATGAGACATCCTCCTATAGGAACTCTACCTCAAATGGGCCCTCCTTCAGCATGGAAAGCTAATAAAATCTCACATGATGTGCCATACAATTATCCCTCAAAATAATGGTAATTAGGGATCTCAAGAACAAAAACATCATCTCAACAAATCAAAAGAAAGCATGACATAACTGCATCATATACCTCCACTTTCGAGGATGGCCGAAAATTGAAAAGATCAGCTACTGAAATAGACACCACCACTGATTTTATGGCACAAAATCATGTCAAACGACTATAAACTTGGTTCCTTTCTGATACCATCAAATTCTGAACCTTCAAGAATCTTTAAGATTCCCTCAAAGATTCCTTCCTAATGATGGCTAAAAAATCTGCTGCTTAGATGAAAATTATGAGCACACCACTACGCTCCTTGTGAAATTCTGTGAGAAATTACTATAAATTTGGCATCATTCTATCTCTGTCAAAAATCAACTTCCAAGGGAATCTTTTAGATTCCATAAGATTCTCCAAAGATTCCTTGCTGCTAGACAACTGAATTTATGTTGCTCAGATGAGGAAACAGAGTGCACAGTTGGATTCCTGATGAGAAAACGTGTAAAAATGATTATCAACTTGTCAAATTATGACACTGGAACCTCTATTCCTCTAAGGGAATCTTTTCAGCATCTTGGTATATTCCATTGTCTCCTCCACTCAGGTTTTCGCTCTGCTCTCCATTGCCAGACTTGGTCGAATAGAAAATGGGTTCTTATACAATTTTTGGGGTGTAGTCACATGAGTACACCGAAGCTGGTGGAATTAAAATTTCAATTAATAGAAATGTTGGATAGTGGATACATCAGACCCAACATATAACCTTGGGGAGCACTAGTATTATTTGTAAAGAAGAAATGGAACACTTTGATACTGTGTATTGATTACAAACATTTGAGTAAAGCCATTATTAAGACCATGTATCATCTACCAAGGATTGACGACCTTGTTTGATCATTTGAGAGGGGTTTCCATATTTTCAAATATCAACTTGAGGTCTAGCTACTGTAAGATATGAATCAAAGACAAGGATATTCACAAAATAACATTTAGAACTAGGTATGGGCACTATGAGTTTGTGGTTGTTTCCTTTGGCCTCACAAACGCCCTAGCAACATTCATGTGTTTAATGAACAATGTTCTTAGTCCATATTTGGACAAATTTGGATTGGTTTTTCCTGATGAAATCTTTTTTTATTCAAAAACCAAGGAAGAGCATGAAAAACACTTAGCAATAATGTTGCAATTGCTAAGAGAATGAAAGCTCTATGCCAAACTTAGCAAGTGTGACTTCTTCCAGTTACATATTCAATATTTAGGACATATTGTTTCCAAGGAAGGAGTGAAAGTAGACCCAGATAAGATTAAAGCCATTATGGAGTGGCCTAATCCTCAAAATGTGACATAAATCATATTCTTCATGGGATTGGCTAATTATTACATGAGGTTTATCCAGATTTTCTCAAAGATTCGGTATACAATCATATTGTTGTAAAAGAATGGAATTAAATTCAAATGGATGACAAAATGCATAGTTCACTTTGAGAATTTACTTTTTCTTCTCATGCATGCACCATTATTGAGGATAATAGATCGAGAAAATATTTCATAGTTTGTACAAATGCTTGCAAGGAAGGGCTTGGTGGAGCTCTCATGTAAGAAGGACATGTGGTTTGTTATGAGTCAAGGAAGTTGAATGAGGAGCGAAATTTTTACTCATGACTTGGAATTATCAGTGGTAGTGCATGCATTGAAAATGTGGAGGCATTATCTACTTGGAAGGAAATTTGTTTTGATGTTAGATCATGGAGGGTTGAGGTATCTATTTAATTAGCCCAAGTTGAATGCAAGATAGGAAAGGTGGCTATATTTTATTAGTGAATTTTATTTTTAAATCAAGTACATCAAAGGCAAGGAGAAAAAAGTATAAAATGCACTTAGCATCAGATTACAAGTGGCTCATGTAGCAACCATCAGTACTTATAAATTTGGTATCCATTAAAATATTAATGAAGCAACACATCAGGAGGAACACTATCAACAAGTGAAATAACACTTGCAACAAGATCCAGAAGGGTCATTGAGAAATAACTAATCCCTCATAAAGGATGGATTATTAAAGTTCAAAGGAAGGTGTTATATACCTTGTATGGGTGACTTGAAGAATCTCATCTTGGATGAATTTCATAAAACACCATATTCTACTCATCCTGGTTATCAAAATATGATGAATGCCATGAAAAATATGTATTATTGGCCAAGAATGAAAAATGATGTGGCCAAATATATTGATAAGTTCTTAAAATGGTAGTAAGTGAAGGTGGAATGTAGACATCTAGCGGGATTTTTACAACCAATCCCCATTCCTAAGTGGAAGTGGGAAGACATCTCTATGTACTTCATCACCAAGCTGCCAAGGTCACCTAAATATCATGATGCCATAATTGTAGTGGTGGACAATATTAGTAAGGTATCTCATTTTATAGTTGTCAAATACACTCACAAAGCAAGTGATATTGCTTAGAATTTCATGAATGGAGTGTTTAGATTGCATGGAGTACCCAAGAAGAGTATTTCATATTGAGGTGCTAAGTTTACTTCAAAAATTTGGAAATCGTTATTTGTTGGGCTTGGAAAATAATTGGTGTTTAGCACAACATATCATCCTCAAAAGAATGGATAGAATGAAAGGATAAAAAAATTGTTGGTAGACATGCTGAGAATGTATGTCATGCATCAGACTAAGAGGTGGGAAGAGTTTTTTCCTTTGGTAAATATTTCCTAAAAAACTAGTTACCAAGAATCATTGAAAATGAGTCCTTTTGAGGCTATATACGGTAGGAAATATAACACACCTATTATATGGAATGATATAGTGAAAAGGGTATTTCTTGGGCCTAATATGTTGAAGGAAATGGAACATGAATTAGTTGCTACCAGGAAAAATTTAAAAATAGCTCAAGATAGGAAAAAGAGTTATGCAGTTCAGTAGAGAATGCACAAGGACTTCCAAGTTGGGGAACATGTTTGCCTATGCATCAGACAAAGGAAGAGTTCATGGAGAATTGGGTCTTCTGCAAAACTAGTACCCAAATTTTGTGGACCGTTTTAGATTATCGAATGATTGAGGCCAATGCCTTACAGATTGGCCTTGCCACCCACAGTGAAGGAACATGATGTTTTCCATATTTCTTTGCTTAATAAGTATGTGCATGATTCTAATCATGTTGTTGATTGGTTTGTGATACAAGTGGAATTCGAGGGAGAATTCCAACCAAAACCATATTGCATTCCAAATTGAAGGTAAATCATGTTCCAAAATCGAGTAATCAAGTAAGTCAAGGTGCAGTGGAAGCACTTTTGGCTGGAAGAAGCCACATGGGAGATGGATGATCAAATGAGGGTATCATACCCATTTTTATTTGTTGTGTAAGAAAATTTAAAGAGAGTTATTTATATATAAATCTTATTGTGAATTTGGTGTTCAAGTATAAAATACCAAGGACAGTGCTCCTTTAATGGGATGGGGTCTGTAACAACCCTTTTGGTTACTCCTTGTGTGAATATTATTATATGAATTGTTCATGTAATTCGACGTAAATTGTAAATTATGACTGCAATAAGAGTGTAAATGGATTCAGAGTCTATGGAGGAGAAGTTTCTTCGAAATTACTTTGGACAAAAGCAAAGCTCAAAATTCTACAATTAATTCCCACATGTATCCTTGTGTTGTTATTGTACAACACCCTCCAAATATTTCACTACAATCAAATTTTTGGAGCTTACTTCATTGTTGTATTTAGTGTCGTTTCATGGCATCTATATGTTTCAAGGGTTATTGAGTTTTCTCAAGTGTCATCGCATTGGTTAGAACATATTTATTGCATATCACAGTCGAAACACCTTTGGTTGTTGTAAAATGACACTTTTGGTTCGTAGTCACACACACTTCATCCGTTGTACTTGGAGAATGTATGAAAAGTGGCATTTTGATCCATAATTATACTTATTCAAGCTTATCTAATTTTTCTCGATGATTTGGTATGTGTCGCACATGGTTTTATGTTTGGACTCATCATGTTCACCCCTTTCTCTATCTTCCAGAATTAGACAATTTTTTGTTGCAAAGTAAACTCATCAAGGCAAATAGTGCATGAGTGAACTCTTAAGCCTTAATCAACAACGCTTCATTGTTCGGAAGTGTTCCCTATGCCCTCCAAGAGTGGATAGTGTACTCTGACAAATTTTGGTTGCAAAGTAAACTCATCAAGGCAAATAGTGCATGAGTGAACTCTTAATCCTTAATCAAGAACCCTTCATTTTTCGGAAGTGTTCCCTATGCCCTCCAAGAGTGGATAGTGCACTCCTTAAGCTCTTTTCCCTTCCTTGTTTCGAACTGCGCCCTTGAGAGACCAAGTCTTCCTATGAGCGCACTCCTTCAACCTGAAGGAATGCACCCTCCCTGAGTGCATGAGTGCACCCTCAAGACCCTGTTGATGCCTCGAAAATCGTTGCATCGACATCGGAGAAAACCACCCGGTCCGGACCTTAAAGGCAGCTCCTTTTCCATTTGGTGTGGTGGCTCCGACTGGATATAATGGGACAAGTTTCCCAATGATTTGTAAATAGGATGAATAAGTGATTGGTTTTCTATTATCTAATGGTAATGATGGATGATTTATTCTAATATGAAAAAATATAAAGAAATAATCTATCTGGGGAGATCTTTGTTTTAGTGTAATTCTTGGTGGTTCTTATTGAAAATTAGGCATGTAGATGACTCTACTTTAAAAAAAAAATATTCATTCATATGATAATTACTTTGTTCAAGTAGTTGAACAAAGTAATAATTAAAACATTATTACACTATTATTTATATACCATTGACATAAATATGAATGAAAAAGTAACAATCCTTAAACATTCAATAGTGATAAGCTAAAGGATTGTTATAAAAGCACACACATATATCAAATGATAGCAAAAATGAATAAACATTGATTCATATAAAAGAATGAATCAAATAAATAGATAGTAGTACCATATGTAATTTGAATCCCCTACGATATCAATCGCTTTCAGATTCTGCCTTTCAACTTGGAAATACTCTTACAAAAAGCAATAGTGCATATTCCATAAAAGTACTCTTCATTAAAACTCAGAATTTAGGTCCAGTCTTCATAAAAAAATATATATCGGAAGCACAGTAGTGCAACTCTCGATCCAAGTCTTAATCAAAATTGAGGACCCTTTCTAAAAACATGAAAGGGTTTATAAGTACTTTCTAAACTAACTAACTATGAAATAAAAACGTTGTGAGCTGGTATAACCAAATCATAAATATATGAAAATCTCCCCGAAATAGACATGCTTGCAATCGATAGAAATGATTCATTGTTTCGGCTAACTATCCTTTGGCTTGAGCTGGCATATGGCAAGCATCAGTTGCAGTTCTAGAGGGTGACTCATACGTGAATGTAGTTGGGAAAAATATGTGGCATCAGTAATTTCAGGAATCATGTAACCGATTGCATCAATTAGACATTTCATCCTTGCATTTTGACTATGTGGTTTAATAAGGAAGAACCAAAAGGTGTCCCATGTTAAAGTTTGAATGCCCGGGATCAATCTCTCCCTCTTTTCTAGTTCTTGTTTCCATGTTTACTCCAATGCTTTCGCTGATCGCAGTTTCCCAGGAGTGCATTCTGAAATTGAATTTGAAAAATAAAGAGTATCATTGATTAATTCAATCAGATTACCAGTCGCCGAATCGCATCTTGAAGTCGCCCTCTCTGCTTTCATCAATTGTGACTGCCATTCTAGGAACAGGATTTCATTATGTGATTCCAGAACTTGAGGCAGATTTGTAGCTTGTCCTTCCTTGTTTTCTTGCCAAGAGAGAAACTCTGTTAGTGTTTCATCGGCTTGCTCCAATTTCTGTCTTGCATCAACTGACTTATCAATCATTGATGAGGAAATTTCACATAGGGGTAGAGCAAGGGAGATATTATGACATAGAAAGTTCAATTGATTATATAATGCCTTATTAATTTGGAGAGCTTCTGATTTGAATTCTCCTACTTGAGGAAATCCTTTGAACCTTTCTATTTGCAGTGACAGTTGAGTGATTTGTTCATCTTTTGTTTTGCTCAACTGTTCATTCATTGTCTTCAGCTTGGCCAATGCTTGAGATAGTTCCTTTTGCTTCTGAACTGCATGTTGGTCTATTCTTTGTTTCTCTTTGAGCAATTTCTCGTTTAATTGGTTGTTTGACTGCTGTTGTGCTGCCAATTGCTATTCTATTGCTCTATCCTCTATTGTTTTTCATGTACCTGTGTCTCCAGTGAAACAATTGTCTGATCCTTTTCTTTAAGCAAATTTCTGACTTCCAACGCCTTGTCCATAGTAGCCGCCGAGTATGCCCCAGCATAATGAGAGAATTTAGTAAGGTATTTGGAAGGATTGACTTCCTCTCTCCATACCACATTAGTTATTTCCATCTATGCAGGAAAAAGAGAAGATTGATCAAGTTTTCTCTTTTTCCTTTGTCTCTTTATTACAGCCCTATGCTTAGGGTTGTAGAAGACATCCAAAGGTGGTATTTCTTCTACATGTAGAACGATTTCATCGGATGGGTTTTCTAGAATCATCTCTTTATCCTTTTGAGTCATGGGTGGGCCACTGGTTCCTTCAGTTAGAACCATATTAGTTGTTGTCTTTTGAGTAGTTGTCACTTCAGGCATGTTAAATCCCTGTAGGCTCTCAGTGTTGCTTATGATTGAGTCGAATTGTTGCCATTCTTTGAGTAGTTTGGGATCAATGTGAATGTCTGTATCCATGAGTTCACTACCTTTTCCCTGTTCCTATTCTTGTTCTAGCATTTTTTCTTTCTCGGAGACCTTTTCCACATTAGGAGTCTTATCAGTAGTTGTTTGTTCAGTTTGACTGGATGGCTGAACTGTAGGGATTGTGGCTAATAGGTCTAAAGGTAGAGTTTGCAACCTCTGTTCTCTAAGCCTATTAAACGTTTGTAGCCCTTCATCTTGATACCTGATTCTAGCCAATCCTTTAACTTGAAATAATGATTTAGTTGAGGCAAATAGATCATCGAAGTCATCTGCTTCATGATCAAATTTAGCAAGTTTGGCTTGTTCAAGAACATTATAGGCAACCTTTCTTGGATCATATTGCCTGTTAGGAATTGTGGCAAGATTCAGCATTAGCATCTTTTTTGTCTCCTTCTCTGCGTGCTTGTAATCATGAAGAGTGAAAACACCGCATCGTAAAGGGAATATAGGCCATACCTATTTCTTAGAATTTCTAAGGGTTTTTGATGTCCCTTCTACTGTTATTTGATAAGCCAATTCCCGAGCTAGAAATTTATCAGGCACATACAGGGGAAGAACATGGGGTTTAGTGAGGCTACCAAAAATCCCTATATAAGTAAATTTTTCCTCCCCGAACCAACTACCTACTATTGTCAAGTCTGTCTCTGCTTCCCGAGATATCCTGGGAGCAGGCTTATTAAAAATAGAGTAATATACAGGTAAAATAAAACCATTACAAATTTTATACATATGATTTTTGTAGTGAGCCTTCCATAATTGTTGATGATAAATATGGATTAGTTTAGGGTCTTGGGGAGTCCATCTCCATCCGAGTAATGGAAATTCAAAATTGAAACAAATAGTATCCATAATGTATGCACTGTAATAGAATGGGGGAATGGTCCTGGTAGTTTGATGTGCATTTGTTTTGTACTCTAGAATTGTTGTGGCTAGTTTATCGGACAAAATATTTGTCGAATCCATCACATAACCATTGATTGTAGCTTCCATTAGAGGGACCATTTCTATAGTGAATTTAGCAGAATCATGTATTCCCCACATCCTACACATCATAGCTCCAGCATAGCAGTAAGGAGAAGCCAATGAGTCGACAGAGTACTTACCCGATGACTCGTGCTTGTGCTTTTCCGCGAAATGCCTCCACTACTTTATTGGGGCTGACTGTGAGTCGTTTTCCTTTGCAAACACTTCTAGGAATGCCTTGTTGTATCGCTTCTTAGGTTGATGTAAATGATACATTTTCCTGAGATCCTCAGATTGAAATAAGGTGAATATCCTCCCATCAACTATGCAAAAGGTTCTGTCTGAAACTAGAATCTTCTCTACCACCCATCTTACCACATCAATATATGGCAGGATTTTAGCTCGTGCTGCTATCCTGTGAAGATAAGAACAAGCCAATTCTTTAAGAGTTCCTTCCGATTTGTTAGTTGAATAGGTTGTGGCCTCCTCTGATAACTCTTTGGGCTCCTCCGCTTCTATCAGATTATAAATGCTCTCCCAACTAGTGTTTCCTAGACCAAGACATGTCGTATCTGAGATTAATCCTTTTTTGCTTGGTCCTGGATCTTTGGCTGCAGGAGCTACTATTGCGGGCTTCTTTGATTTCTTCCCCATTTTCTCTGGATTTCTGGTTTTGAAGGAATTCTTCACAAACAATTGTAAACCGTGATACAGAGAAGTGTTGTTGCAAGCCAATATGACAATGAAATAGAATTACGTCGATTGGCATATGATAAATGAAATATAGTTAAGGATTACCACGGATAAAATCTTATTAAATATCTACCCTTAACTACATAATTGAATAGCCGTTTAACCTGTCAATCGTGGTAAATAACATCATAATTTCCCATCATGTCGCTCATATGCTAAATGATTATTTCAAGCGTGCTTTAGATTTCATTGATCAGCGATCAGCGATAAATCGCAAATCGATGATCGAGAGTGTTGAAAGGAAGGGCTTTAACACTTGCTGTAAATATCTCGAATTACCGAAAGGTGATATAATGCATGCAAGCCTTTTAAATGTATTTTTATGTTTTGAGATGCACGCCTAATTAATAGATCGTAGTCGGGACTCGTCTTGAGCTTTATCGCTTTTTCATGCGACTCCACCGATTGCCGATTGCAACTTGCTTTATCGCATCGGAGGTTTTGAGTCGGCCTTTTCATATGTTCCTTTATTATTGACACAGTCAATTTACCGATTGCGATCTGATTTATCGCATCGGAGGAATTGAGGGACGTTGTTTTATTATGCCTTTGGCATCTATTTCCTCCGATTTACCGATTGCGATTACCTTTTTGGATGGGAGAATCGGGTGAGGTTTTCGCTTTTGTATGTGTTTCCTTTGTTATTGCGATATGCAATCTCCGATCACTTTATCGCAATAAAGAATGGTTTTATAATATTTACTAAAGGAACACTTTATTTTTATTTAAAAGGCTTTATAAAAGGATTCATTTATATTGGACCTTTTAATAAGGATTTTTTCTTATGATGGGTTAATACCAATTTTTATTTGTGGACACACAAATCTTAACTAAGTTGATTTAAAAAGGGACCTATTTCTTATAAAAAAATTATGTAAAGATGTTTAGAAATGGGGGGTTGTTGTATATCACAATAGACCCGAAGCTCAAATCTTCAGCCTTTAGCAATGCGCCCTATGCCCTCCTTATCCTTTTGAGTGCATGAGCACACCATGAAGCCCTGAAGCTTCATCCTTCATCCTTCAACAATGTGTCATGCACCCTCCTCTGCCTCCTTGAGTGCATGGGCCCACCTTGAAGCCCTGAAGCCTCTCCCTTCAACCTTTAGCTCTACAACATGTGCCTTCCTTGTCTCCTTTGAGCGCACAATGCACTTGGGAAGCCTTCTCCTTCATCCTTTGGACTTGTGTAATTCACACTACCCTGATTGTCTCTTTCTCTTGAGCACATGAGCGCATCTCGGAGCCTTGAAGCTTCTTCCCTTCAACCCTTCATAATTTCAAAGTGTGCCCTTGCTCCCATAAGCTGTCCTTGATCCTTTTGAGCACATTATTAAGGCATGAATAAAAAATCTGCATGAAACATGGTAGAATAAGAGATTTTCAAGTTGATGGTTGCTTGTTATGAGTGGTTGTGGTTACATGTATCTCAAGAATGACATGAAAAGCATGAATGAAGAAGATAGAGAAAAGAAGACAAAAAAAGGAAGTTTTGAAGTAAGAAGGAACACATTAAAGTCTTGATGATCAAAGCACTTGAAAGACTTCACAAAATCAAAGACGCTTTGGAGGGTGAAGACATAAAAAATCAAAAGCTTCATTCATAACGAAGACATGAGTGACAACCATGTCACCATTGGAGAAAATCCATGTCATCAGTCACTATTAGTCCCAATCATCAAGGATAGTGAATTGTCGCGTCTTCATCACATGGTGATGTAATCATTGTAAAGACAAATAAGCAGAATTCCAAGAGTCATTTATGGAAAAAAGAGCCATGGAAGTCCAAAAGACATGTAATACCAAAGGTCATATGTAATTCCAAAAGTCATTTGGAAGTCCAAAGGTCATTAGTAGTTGGAAAGTAAAGATTCATGGGGATTTGAAAGGCTAGGCCTCAAGCTATAAAAGGATCCTAATTACTCATACAAAAGACTTTTAACCATGGCTTCTCCCACAAGGAATTAGATAGATATAGTTATTACTTTTGGGGAGCAAGTAATGTCTCTAACGCTCCACTATTGGAGCTAGTGATGTTCATTGTACTTATTTATCATGGAAATTTTTCTTAATACTTGAAGCCATTCAGCCAACACATTTTCACACATGGATTGTGGATGTTTCTAAGAGTATTCTTTGAATTTTTATGATTCATGTTCGTTTTCACATGTATTGAAGTGATTGAACTATTTCAATGACTTTTGTGCTTAAGTTATTGGAAATGTGTTGTAATGATTGTAACAATCATCGTCTCTATGTGAACTATTTCGCTTGATGTTATACAAGAATTTCTCATTCATGTGTGCCTCAACTAGGGTAGCACTATTACTTCTCCCTTAGCTGATCACTTTATTTCCTCTCTATAGTGAAAGGAACTTGATAAATCTGCAATCGAACATTCACAAGGCACACTCTCTTACTCATTCAAAATCACATGTGCGTTTATCTCTCGGGCTAACATCTAAAGCCAAGGGATATATTTAAGTAAATGACAACTGGGTCATATTTTTGGATGGGAATCCTACACCAAATAGTGTGAGGTCTAATTAGGACCTCATATCTGGGAGATCCCCTGTATGTTGTTGGTATCGAACACCGTCAACGCCTTGTTACATTAAAATAAGTTTTGATAAGAATTAAAGGAAGCATATGTGTACCTGAGCAGAGGAAAGGGTAAGTCCCACTCTTATGGGACATGTTGGATCTGGTAAACACACAACAAAACAAAAATAGAAAAATAAAAAGGATTCATGCATTCGAGAAGGGAATGCACAGAGGAGGAATGCCAATTTGGTAAGAAATGAGCATTGGGAGACATTTGGGAAAGAGGAAGTGCAAAAAATGGAAGAAGCTCACAAAATAAAAGAGACACCAAGTGGGGCCACTTGGCATGAGCCTTGGATTCCTATGTTTGTTTAACAAGTGGAGATTGAGTCTATAGATTCCCTTACTGGTTTCACAGGTGGAGAATAAATGATGTAGGCCTAATTTAGACCTACTTAAATCCCTTGATTATGCCAAACCCATAGTGCCCAAAGGTGTTCTTAAAAGGCGCTTCCTTTGACCCTATTACAGACTATCTTACGGGATATAAATCCATTTTATAAGCAATCACAATGGGAGGATTTAAATAAATAGTAGGAGGATCTGAAAGGGGTAAACATATAACAAATCCATTTCCCAAATCATGCACTGAGGTCTCGAGTTCATCACAGACCCAAGAAATCTTCTTAACACAGGATCAGACCATTCCCTATTTCCCAATCTATAACCACCACGACGCCAACCTTATCAATAAGTAGAAGCCAGTAGGGCTCATCTTGTTGTCATATCTTTGCTACCAGAATAAAAATTAGCACAAGGCCCCCATAATTTATCTAAGATCCCGATGCCTTTAGTTTCCTTCTGCTTCATGCAACACAATCACACCAAAAAACTTGCTCTTATTCCTTTGTACACATCAACTCGGCTCTCTCTATATTGACTAGCCTTCACACATCAAGAGTTGGACCCACTTTCTGTGCACTCCTCGTATTCCATTGGATGCTCATTTTTTTTCCTTTCTACCTAAGCCCAGGTCTACTTCATGTTGACCTTTCCTTTGGGCATACTTTGAGGTTCATCTGAGATTTTCTCTTCTGGGATGACATAAACAGATGTGCCAGCCACAATTCCACTTGTCTCACTTATGTCGCCTTCCATGCTTAACTTCGCCCACTCACCACATTTTCCCGCTTTGATATAGAATGCCCGAATCCTTTATTTTATTGAAGTTAAATGGTTCTTCTAGCTAGAACCCTTCCGGAATGGCCCACACTTGTCATGTTTCGCTACTTTTCTACTCATATGTATTGATGTGTTCTTGACCCCAATGCAACTTGGAGCTTTCTCTTAATTGTACCTGGTTCATTTGAGCCCGACGCTTTCCAAATAAAAATTCCAATTGCATCCAGGCTTAAAATATTTCAGGTGGGGTCTATAGTTCCACGCAATCCCAACCTTCTTTTGGATTGGTTTCGCTCGCACGTCAGTTGGTCTCGGTCAGCCTACTTGTTCTCATTAAGTGATCCTCTTATATTTCTGGGATAAATCCTCTGACTCGATATTGTCAAATTTTGTCTCGTGGAACTGTCAAGTTCTGTCCCCGGGTGCTATTAAGTGACGAACTTCCATTGGGAATCTTGAAAAAAAACTAAGTGTTGCATTTATTACCTCTGTCAAACCTCCATTGTGCCACTCTAGTACTTGAATAGGTCCATTCTTCTTCCCCTTCGATCCTTGTGTTAATCTCTCTTGCGATTCCCTATAGAAGGCATATAATATTACAAAGGACTCGACCTGAATACATCATTTGGCCCCTCTCTTCCTTTGACCACTCTTTCCCTCTATGCTTCTAGATTACTTTTCTCAAATATATTCTATGAATTGTCCTCTTCTGAGCTTTAATCCATCATCCACTTATCTCAACTTGCAACTAGTTTCCAAATATTAATCCCTCTTGAGCCTTAATTAATATTTTGCAACTCTGCAAAGTCCTATGCGCTATTTCAGAGTGTTATCCTTCCTCGGCTTGTAACCTTCAATACTGTAGCATCAACTAATTATTTCACCTACAATAAACACTCACATTGAATAAATACAAACAATGCTTGAAGCTACACACGTATGGATTGTAAGACACTCAACCTGAATGTTTTCTATTCATCATAAATGTTATACACAGGTTTACAAAATACCTCCCCTTTGCTAGATTTACAATCAAATTGACTGGATTTACAATTAAATTGGCCCTTCCTGGTCTTAATTTTCTCAAGCCTATCGACACACAAATATCCTCTTTTATACACACACCTCTTACGTAAAATTGATTACATTATTATACAATGGACTTCTGAACTAAAATTAGTTCAAATCCTCAATCTACTCAACAAGATCCTATCTCTTGACTCTCCATATCCACTAAATCTTCAAGGAATCCAACTAACCCTTAAATATTTCTAACTCTTCCAAATACTCTTGAGATATTTCATTTAGAGAAGATATGATTACATCAATCCTCACTTTAAATCAATTATATAAAAGTATTCTAGAAACTTAGGAAAACACTTAAATTAAACAACTCCTCATCATTAGGGAACCAACTCTCTTGGTAAATGAAAAGACCCCTGTTGGTGCTCAAATTGTCCTCGTAACAGAGGATAGCTTGAAACAACATCACAAAGCATCCTAGATCCACCCGCCCTAGGTGACAAGGGTTGGCCTCCCTTTCACCACAGGGGATATTCCCTGGTGTTACACATCATTTTGTCGTAGTAGGCAAGTGACCGTCGATTTGGATCTTTTGTTATCCGCAAATGTGTCCCAGAGCATTCCCCTGCAAAGTTAAAATCTAAACCATCCCAAAGAAAGTGGAAGTGCTAGATCCTATGGTACAAAAACATTGTTTTTAGCTGCCTACATAGTTTCCTAGTTAATTTGTGCACATACGCAGAGAAGACCATTAAAATATGCACATAAGTACACATTGTCTTACACTATGCCTTGCGAACATGACTTAATGAATGTAAAAATAAAAATAAAGTCTAGAAGAATTGTTGGAATCATCTAAACCAACCAACAAGCTTTGAATGGGTGCCTATTCAGTACTGATCCCTCCCATCATGGAGCAACTCCCCTTCCTTTGTGGAAAGCCTATCCCACTATTAGTGGATCTCATCCCTTGGAGAATGGACACAAAGCTTACCATTCTTGGCCTATAAAGCTAGTACAAGTATTAGAATTGGGGAGGACTATTGGAAGGGTTGGATATTGTAGAAGGGACTTGCAACATCAATGCTATATGGTTGTAAGGCTTTTCTCCAGTTAATTAATATAAAAGAAATTATTCTTTCTCAATTACATCTTCATTGATCTGATTTGTAGGATTCCTTGAACACCTACATAGATTGTGATTGCATATTGATCAGTTTATGGTATATAATTGGTTAATTAGTCCATTTGTCTCATGATTATGTATTGGATGCTTCGATCTCTTGTTTGTCTTTGTCTATGCAGATCTCTTATAGGACATTATGGACAAGTGTAGGGAGTGATTGTTACACATCATTTTGTCACTGTCCCTATACTCCCCGTTCCATGATCTTGGAGGACCTCTACAGTGAACCCTACATGCTTTCCCATTATGTCCCTCTTCATGGGCAGAATGATTCCCTTTTGCATCATTTCCCAAGAGTCTTCCTTTTACCCCAGTTTACAAGACTGATGCTAATGACCACTTTCCTCCTTACACCGATTTTCAAAGATTAAAACTAGGACTAGCGCTGAACGACGCTACTGAGCCTTTTCTCAATCACGTTGATCCTATTTTGGAAAGTTTTTTAAATATGAAGTCGAAGCTTCCAGGTCTAGAAGCTTCGTAACGGAAGTCTAGTAAATGGTTGGGTTGGATGGAGCCGGGGAAGTCAGTTTGGGCTTCTTTCCCCTATTAGGATGGAAATAATCCAAGAGATAAGGCCTTATCCCATAATAAGAGGAACCATCTCCCCTCCATCCAAGCTATATAAACCCCTCCTTTTACAAGCTACACTAGTTTCAGTCTTAGTATTTTTGGAGCTTGAATAATCAGCAAGACATCTATAGCTTGTAGCTCTCTAGTTTATGTTTGAGGGAGAATAGTTTGTTTGGTTTGGTTTGAGACTAAAGGGAAGAAGCCTTAAAACTTCCATTGTTGGGGCTATCCATGAGATGCTAGCAGAAGTGTGGGAACCCAGATACATTGGAGGAGACCAACAATGTTAAGGCATTGGTTGTAATTTCTTTCTGAACTTATATGAATACAACTATTGATTTATTTCCTACATTGAAATGTTATCTTACATTTGATGGCTTAATGTTCCTTGACTTGTTAAGTAGGCTGAATGCAATTTGTATGCTATCACGTTTGTTGTTGTTGTTTGTTTTCTTGTTTCAGGTATTCAAAGGAAGGAAATGAAAAGTAGTTGGAGTAAGGAAGCAAGATCATCACCAAGCGGAATAGCATTCTAAGAGGTAGGCCCTCTTATTTGATTCTAGCTTAAGGAAGTTTTCCATAGATTGTTTGTTTGTGGCTAGACCCACTCTCTCGAGCTAGAGGAATTGTTTGTGTCCGCACTAAGAATTTATCTGCACCACAAATTGGCAACACCGTTGGGGAGCCATTCCTTCAGTTTGATTGATTGTCATTTTATGGTTTTGTGTGAACTTTTATAGTATCACCATTTCCCTTTATTTTTCTCTTCTTTGCCTGTTTTACTACTCTGAGTCTGAAATTTACAGTGGCAAGTTTGGTTTTAGCCTTTTATTTTTTTTTATTTTTTTTTTCCTTGAATCCTCTGTCAGTGCGTTTATTTTTCGGACAGTCATGTCGATCAGCATGATTTTCTCTAAAAAAAAGGCGCTGACCCCCTTCTGGCGCTTGTTGTTAGTTAGGAAATCGCGCTGATTCCTATAGGTGAAGATCAAGGTTTCCCCTAGATCATAACCAGTTTGTCTTTCCTTCTTGATTTCTGCCTCTTAGCTTGTCTTGACCGTGTTCTCCCTGACTGAAAAGCTTCATTGGCTTGGTTTATCTGCTTTTCTGGTTTACCTTTTCTTCACTTTGTTTCTTGAGTCCTTGGATGGTTTGTAGCCCTAGGGCATCTAGGTCATCATCCATTCACCTGTTTGTGTGCTCAACAAGTCAAGTTGTTAGTTAAGTTGCTCCTTGCATTTTGTTTTTTAGTCCTTTTGTTGCTTTGATTTCCATTTAACAAGTTTGAAAAGTTTCATTTGTTGATTAAGTGTCTCTTTTTGGGCATAGATCACATTTCTCATCTTGTTTTTGGTTGAGTCTTTTCATCATTAGTTTGGAAGGAATTCTCTTTTGTGCTTTGCATTTGCTTGAGGTTGATTGTATTGAAAATTTTTCATTAAAGTGTTTGTGAATGATTCATTTTATCATTTTGTTGAAAAGATACATAATTCTATTTTGCTGAATCAATATGTTACATTAGCTAACATCATTGAAGACTAGAGTTGCATCGTCATTTGCATTGGAAATAAATGAATTCTCTTTAATTGAAAGGAATACTTGAAGTGCGTTTGATAGGAAAGATAGGAATTGGAAAGAGTTTTTCATCATTTTGTTTTCAAAAAGTGAAGTAGTGAAAAGGTCATTTTGCTTTCAATTTCTTGTTTGTTGCATTGAGTGTGTTTTTCTACTCTCACTAGTGTAAACAATTCATCAAATTGAAAGGGTATTGTCTCATTTAGCTGCATATAGGAGTTTTTCGAGTCACATCAATAAGGCCTGAAAACTGAGACATAATTTCAAGATAAACTTTAAAATGTATTCAATTAACCTAAGGTGCATTTGAAACCTAATGATAACATTTATAAGGTCTAGGCTAGAGACGTGTTTCAACGTCTTTAAACCTAGAAGCTGTCGTTCGCTTCAGCACTAGACATCGCTAGTACGGACTTGTGATCCTTGTACTGTCGCGTATATAAAGGGAAACCCGACTAGGTTGCAACCCTTTATCCATAGGAAGCCGAGTCTACCACCTTGTAAATGTGATACACCGAACATAGCATTCGGGGAGATTGCCTACCTGTATTTCTCTATTCACCGGGAGGTATTCTGCAGTTCACAGTTACCTGGTAATCCTTTTTGCCTAGATTGTCCTAAGTAGTCATTTTTATCTTTTTGACTCCCTAAATATAAAAGATCATCCGAGCGCTTGTCCTTTCGAGCTCATTTCAAACCGAAAGTGATAGAGTCACCTTTCCTTCTCTCTCGACTCTTAAAACATGAAAGAGCACCAGTTTGTTTTTGCGTCTTAAAATATGTTGCCCCACGATCATATAACATTCTTGTTAATCTTTTTCTAGACCACATCATGAGTATACCCTTAAATACATTTTAAAATCCTTGGAATCAATCTCTCTCTTCTAGTTAATTGAGACAAAGTCATCATGGCTGAACCATTAGGTTCGCCTAGTTCCTCTTCCTCTCCTCTATCTGAAAGATTGTATGAGGAGCCTTTTCCTGAATTGCGTTATCACTTGAGGACCAAGGTCTTGAACTTGGAATTATTATGAGCATTCAACCTTTGTCATATCGTCCTCCCCCTACCTCGGATACTGGGTCACTTTCTGACATTGGCCCGGAATCTCTGGATAATCCTATCTAGACTCCCGAGAGTCCGCCGACTTCTGAAGGTCAGCTTGGACTAGTTGTTTATCCTCTGAATCCTTAGTTCAATCCTGTTGTGATATCACTGCAACGTCCGTATAGTCTTTACGATCAGTCATGTATTCCTTTGGAATTATCCCCTCGAACATCTTCGGTAGTTTGTCATCGTTTGTTTTCACCCATGGAATCAGAAGGTGAAATCCCAGTCTCCTCTCCAGGTCACTCGGAGGTTTCCACTCCATGCATTGTCGGGGAGCAGGAATATCCTTTCCCTCCTGAAGGTTTCCATTACACGGGAAGAATTCCGACTAGTGTTCATCCTAATTTACCGTGTAATTATGTGACTTTAGCTCAGCTAGTTTCCAGTACGCCTAGTGCCTCATCGCTATATCATAACCCTAACTGGTTATCTAGTGCTATGCCTACCTCAGGTCCGTTCATTCAGAACCTGACCTCCCAACCGATGGTGCATTCTACAGTTACTTCAGTTCTTATGCAACCCACCATTCTGAATCCTCTTGTTTCGTCGGTCCAAGTAACCCATCCAGTTCAACCGACTATCTCGGGTCATGTCTCTGTCAGTTCTTCGATCCCTCCAGTAAGTGGTCAAGTTGTGCCATCACCTGGGGGACAAAGTCCAAATGTTTCTACGATGTCTGGCACAACCAATGTGACTGGCTCACAAGCTTACATGTTTGGAATGAACCAGCCCTCTTCAACTTCCATTCTAAACCCTGTTGGTCCAGCTGGATCGAGTAATGTCCACTACCAACAGTCGAACCCTATTGGTCTGTCTGGATCAAGTAACATCTAATACCAGCAGCCTAATGTGGCTTAGGTTCAGTACCAACCTCATTATGTTCCATATGGTTCATAAGAAATTGTTAATCCACCTTAAATCCCTCAGCCCGGACCTTATGTTCAACTTGGTCCGTCCTCCTCTCCTGGTGGATATGGCCAGATACAGTTCAAGAATTTTCAAGGTGTCACTCCGGCAACTTTTCAAGTACCCTTGTAGCAGCAAGGACAACTTCTGCAAGAGTAAGGGAAACCTTTGTTGCACCAAGGGCCATCCATGCAACAGTAAGGGCAGATAATGCCGCAGCAAGGACAACTGAAACAACCACAGGGGAAACCCTTGCAACTGTTGCAAGAAACCATGCATCCACAAATGCAATATGTCCAGCCATCCTCCTAGCTTATGTCCTCGCAAGGTCAACATCTGTAGTCGCAGGGACAACATTTATAGCCGCAAGGTCATCCCTTGCAGCAAAAAGGTCAACCCGAGCAACAATAACCCTTATACTTGTATCAACAGGGTCAACCTTTGCAAGGGAAAGGTCAAGGTCAAGTCTTGCAGCAGCAGGCATGAAATCCTTATGTCCAAGAGCAACAGGTTCAACATCCTTTTGTCTAAGGGAAACAGGTCCAAAATCCTTTTGTCTAGGGGAAACAAGTTCAAAACCCTTATGCTCAGGGACATCATGTGCAAAATCCATATGTCCAAGGTCAACAGCCTTAACAACCTTTCAACTCGAATGTTGCTTATCAACAGCCTGTGGCCAAACTGTTTCATGGCTTTCAAGCTCAAAATCCTCCCTACGGGCAAGGTAACCTACACTGTGGGCAAAATCAAATGCCATATGGACAAAAGCCTCCATTATGGGGATAGAATCCTTACTAGCATGGGTGGGTTCCGTTGGCTGGGTCTGCTTATTGGCCTCAAAGTCTTTTCAATACCCAATTGTCACTCTGCTACCCTGGAATTTCCAGATGTGTCTAGGCTCGCAAATGACCCAATTCTTCATTTGCCATACTGGCCTCCAGTTCCATCCAAGATCCCGAGCGATTGCCTAAAGTTTTAAGGAAAAGCGAAAGACGATCCACAAGCCCATGTGATGAGATATCACCTCTGGTTCTCCTCGAATTCCTACGTTGATGATTCCATTCATCTTCGGCTTTTCCAACAAACTCTTACAGGTGCTGTAGTGCCAATGGGGCACTTGACATTATTAATAACCCCCGATCGACGTGATTCCGTGCCCGGAAATTCCGCTAACCGAGGGCAAATTTTTTTTACTAAATCCTACTCAAGAAATCCAAAAAACGGTTAAAAATAGGGAAAATGAGCATTAAAATGAAGCTAAAGGTCTTGTCTCTTACCTGCAACTAATGGATTGTCGAATGGCTTCCCGGATCTCCCGTAATCTGCTCTTGAATCTAGGGCACAAATGGGTGAAAAGTTCTCCACACAAGGTAAAATATTAAAAATTAATAACTTTTTCCTCCTTTTATTCATTTTTCATGAAATATTAGGGTTTTTAAAGTATTTTTAACCTATTTTTGCCTCAGAAATTAGATAATACATTTACCTTTTGTGTAGCGACATGTGACAGGTTACTGATGATGGTACTGGAGTCACATTTAAGATATTTTCGCGACTCGTAATGAAAATATCGCCGATAATTTTTCCCTTTTTGACTTGTAAAAGAGAATAAAAATGGGGGGTCTGCTTTTAAGCTCTTTCTGACTCTTTAAAAACAAAAATATTGCTGAGCTCTTGTTGTTTTGAACTCGTTAAGGGCTATGAAATGTCGCCTACCCAGTATACGTTTACCCCTTTTTCGGGCTGGGATAAACTATTTACGAAAAAGGTACTCCTTGACAGAAATGGTCAAGCAATTCTCTCAAGTATTGTTTTCTACCTTTTCAGGCTCGAGAGACACAAATGTACGAAAAGGGACCATGTGGAGTTTTCTTTTCCATGTATTTTTCAAACTCTCTAAATATGAAAAAGATATCGAGTTACACGTTTGCTGGACTCGTTAAAACGTTAAACGATATTGGATTCGTCACCATGACAGACATGAGCTTCTCCTTCCTAGGGCTCATTAAAATTACTAGGTTGGATTCGTCCGAAGGATGAACTTACATGCAAGCACATGCTATCCCCTTCAAGCTTGTGATAAAAAATAATTGGGGTACCTGCTAGAAATGGTGGGGAAAATTGGAAATTCTATCAGTTGTGTTGGTAGCTCACTCTTGAACATGACACTTTCTGCTTCATGTCAGGTTGGGATATTCTCCTTTTCATCATTGACCTTCCTGGGTTGGGCCATTCGTTTTTGCTTTCCATTTGATCTCTACCACATCATCATGACCACCGATCCTATGGATCCAAAAGCTGCGAAACTTCAAAGTCATGTCACCAATATGCTCAAGAGTTATTCCTTCTGCAGTTACACTTACTCTTGATTCTCTGTATCATCTGAAATCATTGCATCCCTTTGTCTCGTGTCGATGATGTGGGATACATCATGGTCCTCCTTCGACACGATCGCTTCCTTTCGACTACAGCACATTATCCAGGAAGCTATTCGAGAGACTCTCTTCCAGTACCTTAGAGGTTGCATGCCCTAATGGAAAGTTCTTCGCACTCGACGACAAGTTCCCATCATTGGATTTCGATCGGGTGATTTCGCGGGTGTTTGACTTCAGTTCCTTTATTCACATTCTGTGAACTGTGCTGCTAGTACCTTGACAGTCATTGTCATTATTGATGGTTTCTCTAGCGCTTGTTAATGATTCACATCATTGATTGGTAATCAAGCGACTTTATAGCATGTTCGACTTCAACATTCATTCACATGTTAGGATTTGTACTTTTATTAGGTCGTCTTGGAGCACAAGACCCTGGGCTCAGATTACACAAGTCTAGGTTGTAAGGCGATGTGACATGATCATGCTGATATAAATGTCTCTTTCAGACGGATGGTTGCGACCATACCATGATTTTTTATATGTGATCCTTCTCATTATTGCATGGCTACGACCATACCTTGGTTTTGATATGTTTCTCTCTATTGGATGGCTATGCCCATGCCTTGGATCCATTTACATGATCATTCTCTGGATGGTTGTATCCATACCATGATTCATGTATCATTTTCCATAGTTTTAGGTGATGTATATGTATCTATGCTTGCTTGCAGGTTTTCTGGTGACGAACTCCAGTTCCCTGCATCTACTTGTAAAATATTTCACCCCTCACTCTAGTTCGACCTTCACGCTTTAGGGGGCATCTGTTACACAACATTTTGTCACTGTCCTTGTACTCCCCATTCCATGATCTTGGAGGACCTCTACAATGAACCCTACATGCTTTCCCATCATGAAGAAACTCCCATTATGTCCCTCTTCATGGGCAGAATGATTCCCTTTTGCATCATTTCCCAAGAATATTCCTTTTACCCCAATTTACAAGGTCGATGCTAATGACCAATTTCCTCCTCGCGCCGATTTGCAGAGAATAAAACCAGGACTAGCGTTGAACGACCCTATTGAGCCTTTTCTCAGTCGCGCCGATCCTCTTTTGGAAAGTTTTTTAAATATGGAGTCAAAGCTTCCAGGTCTAGAAGCTTTGTAATGGAAGTCTAGTAAATGGTTGGGTTGGATGGAGCCAAGGAATTCAGTTTCAACTCCTTTCCCCTATTATGATGGAACCAATCCAAGAGATAAGGCCTTCTCCCATGATAAGAGGAACCATCTCCCCTCCATCCAAGCTATATAAACCCCTCCTTTTACAAGCTACACTAGTTTCAGTCTTAGTATTTTTGGAGCTTGAATAATCAGCAAGACATCTATAGTTTGTAGCTCTCTAGTTTATGTTTTAGGGAGAATAGTTTTTTTGGTTTGGTTTGAGACTAAAGGGAAGAAGCCTTAAAAATTCCATTGTTGGGGCTATCCATGAGATGCTAGCAGAAGAGTGGGAACCCAGATACGTCGGAGGAGACCAACAACGTTAAGGCATTGGTTGTAATCTCTTTCTGAACTTATATGAATACAACTATTGATTGATTTCCTACATTGAAGTGTTATCTTAAATTTGATGGCGTAATGTTCCTTGATCTGTTAAGTAGGCTGAATGTAATTCGTATGCTATCACGTGTCTTGTTTGTTTGCTTGTTTCAAGTATTCGAAGGAAGGAACTGCAAAGTAGATGGAGTAAGGAAGCAAGATCATCACCAAGCGGAATAGTGTTCTAAGAGGTAGGCCCTCTTATTTGATTCTAGCTTAAGGAAGTTTTCCATAGATTGTTTGTTTGTGGCTAGATCTGCTCTCTCGGGCTAGAGGAATTGTTTGTGTCCTCACTAAGAATTTACTTTCACCACAGTGACGAGAGGATATCTAAAGCATCAAGGACCAAATGGTTGAAATATTTGAAGGGGACTTCATCAATCATTTCGTTCAATCAGTAAGAGGCCTCTATCATTGTATTTTCTTTCATTCAATCAGAGTCTAGAGAAAGGTAACAACTCTTGTTTGTTTATTATTAGGGTTCTTTGAAGTCTAGGGAGATTGCTCTTGTCCACAAGAGGGATAAGTCCACATAACAAATTGGTGACCATACTAGTGAATTGTCTCAGTTTCCATTAGTTTTCCTGTTTGGCCTTTTGAACCTTCTGTACAAGCCTTCCTTGAGTGTATGGAAATATTAAAATTTTGGATTTTGGATTTGATTTGGCTTGTTTTTTAGTTTTCCAAAATTCCTCGATGTGAAAACTTGGGCTTTAAGCACAATGCACACTTTTGTGCAGTTATATTTCTGCAACAGAGAGTATATGTACTGATTTTCTCTAGGATCTGCACACATACCTGGAATGTTTTTAAAATTTCAATTTTATCCTCATCTAGTCTAAAGTTTTTGGTTTTCCCTGTTAATTTACCCTTGTCTGTGCCTTCTTTCAATCTCTATCAAGTTGATTGGGTGTTTTGAAATTTCTTTTTTGAGAAATTCTTAATTTGATTTTTTTTGGTCATTACTCAAAGGTTTGTCTCAATTCCTTAGCAAGTTTTGCATGATTTTACTTTAATTTTTGCAAAAAAAAATTCCCCTCAATCGTCTGGGGGCGGGCGCTGAGTGTTAATCACCTTTGATTGTCTTCACTTTTGATCTTTGGAATTTTCACCCAATTTCTTTCACTTACACTCGATTGGTTCTTTAGTTACATTAGTGAAAGAAAATCGTCTTGTTGTTCTTTCGTTGATTTCGAATCATCTTGTGTTTGTTTCAAAGAATTCTCTTGCATAGGTTACATTTGCATAATTAGAATTACCATTTTAATAAAATGAATGGAAGTTGTGCATAGATTACATTTTCATATCTTTCAATAAAATCGTGCATAGATTGCATTGCATGGTTTGCGCTTAGGGCTTTGAAGTGCATTGGAAAATTAGAAACGGCGAATATTTGAGTTATTATTTTAAAGAAGAACCTCTCTCCTTACTTTAGATAGAATTCATCAAAATGAAAAGATCACAATATCATATTCAATTGCATTAAAGTTTTTAGTTAGGTCATAATTCCATGGGTTTCACGTCCATTTACCCTGTGAGTAAATAGCAACTCTTAAAATCAGCGCTAATAAAATCAATCTAGAAATATTTTATTTTTAGGGCTCTTTTCCACCTATAGTAGATTAGGTTGTAGGGATTTGGAATAGGAAAGTGAGGTACATTTCCAAAGCTATAAACAAACATTAACATCTTCTGATAGGGTGAAAAATCCATTTACTGCAATTTTTCTCTCGGAAGCTCCCCTTACAAAGGAGTCAAGCACAAGATCACATCGAACCCGATGAAGTGATCGACCCCACTTCATTGGCTACAGTAGAGTGATTCAAATGTACTAAAATGGTTCCGAAAGGTACTTGGGAGTCACTTGGAAGTAAACCTCAGATTAACCATGTTGAGGAACTTTCAAGGGGATTGAACTTTATTACTATGCCCTTGCGTGTATGTCTAATCTGCGATTGTCCCCCTAGGTTAAATTTTTTTACGTGGTAACCTTAGTGACCATATTCTTAGGTATTTTACTTGAGGTGACAATGGAGGGGAAGTATCTATTATAATTGGAACAGACGTTGGCTAGACTCACTTGGAAATTTTTGGAGGTATTATTCATTTGAGATGGAAAAAATGAAGTTTACTTTGCACCAAATCATGTACATTGAGCAGTTTGTCAGCGTAACGGGTTCCACTCACTCTATCTATAGCCACTATTCACTTTGCTTTCTGCGACGTTGGATTTCATCACCAACAAGTGATTTTATTTTGAAAATCTTGTTTGCATGGTTTGAATCCTTAGATTTTTTTAGTGTGCGTTAATTGTTTGTTTTTACTTTTTATAGACCTTAGGTGTGGATTGTGATTTTCAATTGTTAATATTGATAGGAAATTTATCTAAGTTGAATCCAATGGAAACAATGCCAGAATTTACTGATAAAGACCTCCTTTTTAACGAGAACCCTAATCCTCTCCCTGATTTTGCAAATGTCGGTCCTACTTATATGCTTACATTGTCACTTCTTGGATTGATGATAGGTTTACCGGTGTGGTTGTTTTCAACTTATTTGATCCAAAATACCCAAAATATTCCACCTCAACCGAGTACATCATCTCAACATCACCACCCTCTTGTTGACCCTTTACCTTCTTCACCCAACATGTCATCTTCTCTTTCTTCTTCTTCACTTGGTAAAATATTTGATGCTAGTAACCAGGTGACGAAGAAGAAGAATAAAGGGAAGAGGAAGAAGAAGCAAGATAAGAAATATGTCAACCAATCAACCATGGTTGTAGGTAATGGTAATGTTCAGGAAATTTCCAATATGCATCGCAAGCCCAAATACCCTTGTAAGCTTTGTAAGGGTGACCACTTCCTTATTGATTGTCCTTGTATTCCTAAGGTCTTGGAAGCATGGTAAAAAAATTCCTATCGACCTACTATTAATCCATCAACCAATGATTGTGAGGTTCCTAGGAAAAATGGTAAAGTTAGGTTTCCTTGTAGGTTATGCGAAGGGATTCTTCATAGTCACCTTTGCCCTCATATGGATGAAGCCTCAAAATTGTTGGAAAAACTTACTTTTTCACAACAACAACTTCCAATTGATTACCATAAACTTTCTCTCAACCTACCGTCAGTAGACAAAGTGACTGATCTAATTCCAAGTATAGTCAATCCTACTCTTCCATTGGAATGTGAAACACATATCACTCAAGTTGATGAGCCATTGGTTGATCAAGTGGTCGACCCAATTTTATCTTTAGTTGATCCCTCTCTTGCTTTAGAGGGTGAACTTAATAATGTTCAGGTTCTTTTTTTCACTTCATATTCTTTCACAAATGGGGGAATTTCACCTGTTTCTATTGATCCCCCTCCAAGTTACGAGGCTACTTCCTTTGATTGGAGTAGATTGACAAAGTCTCATCTTCCTTCTTCCACCCATTTCCAAATCACTGTGAAAGCATATGGTAAGAATGTGCGGTGCAAAAATGTAGATGAAGGTGCTTCTGTCAATATTTTATCCTCAAATGCTTGGAAAGCTCTGGGTTCTCCTTAGCTTGTCCATGTTACACAAAATATTTTGGCTTTTAACAAAACCATTAGCAAGCCTTTAGGGATTCTTCCTAAGTTACCTATTACTCTGGAAGGCAAAATTGTCTGTATTTATATTATGGTAGTCCAAGGTCCCTTGGATTTCAATTTTCTCCTTAGGTGAGACTACGTCTATGCCATGAAAGTTGTCATATTGAAACTCTTTCATGTGATGTATTTTCCTCACAATAGAAACATTGTGACTATTGACCAAATTTCATTCATTGATCTTGATTCAAATACCAACCACCTGACATCCCTAAATGTTACTTATCTTCAAGTGTATCTACCCCGCCACAATTTAATTATGTGGAAACCATTCCCATGTCTCTAGTTACCGATGCAAGCGATCCCCTCACTATTTTCTTGACTTCCTATGACTTAGATCTAATAATTGACATAGGGAACCTTATGGAGGAACTTGAAATGGATTTTCTTACCCCTTCTAATTCTCTTCACATGTATTCCTTCCAGAGATCTATTCTTCATTCTAATGAAGATCTCTTGGAAGACATAGATGAGAAACATCCTTTGGCATGTGTTTCTTCCAAATGGAAGCCATGGTCGAGAAACATCCCTTGGCATGTAATTCTTCCAAATGGAATCCATGGTCAAGAAACATCCCTTGGCATGTGTTTGTTCCAAATTAAAGCCATGATACAAGTCCTTATGAGGATAGTTATTTTACTGTGTCAATATCATTAAAAAATGGAACAGGTTTCTAGGAGGATAGTTCTTCTACCATGTCAACCTCGTTAAAAAATGAAACAGGTTCTTATGAGCATAGTTATTTCTGTTTCAAGCTCGCATAAACATGAAACTGTTGGCATTATGATACAAGTGTTGTCCTTGATGGCAACTCAATGACAGATCATAGTGCAGCAAGTTAGTAGCAAATAATTGATGATCAGACTACAAAGAATGAAGAAAGAAAAGTATATACACAGGTTCACTATATACCAAGTCGTGTACACACGCAAGTTCACTATATACCAAGTTGCGTATATACGCAGGTTCGCTATATACCAAGTAGTGTATACACGCAGGTTCACTATATACAAAGGCGCGTATACACGCGGGATTGCTGATCAAAAGTCGCATATGTGTATGCACGCACTTTCATGCACGGAAAAGCATGTACATGTGGGAAATCTTATTTTTGGGTCCGTGGTATTTAGACCTATGGTTTTGGACCTTGTTATTGCGTCTGAAGTGTTGAACCTAGGTATTGGGTCCCTAGTATTGGTTCTAAATGGTTTTGGACCATGGTATTGAGTAAGGCCTAAGACTATAAAAGGAGAAGAAGATCATTAGGCAAAGTAAATTCAGAAAATCTTGAATATCTGATGAAGTATGAGATCCAGTATGCAAGTTATGGGATCATGATGCCTTGCGTGATCTGAGCTAAGGAGGAATCTCAGTGGTCGATGGAGAACAAGATCTAGGGATAGATTGGGATCTAATGGCTTGGAATGAATCATCTCTATACGGTTTGATCTTGTTAAGTCTAGATCTGTATACTGATGCATGTAATGTTCTATAAATATTATGATCTGGGTATAACTCAAGTTTGGAATAGCTACAAATCATGAATGAATATTTACATATGTATACATTGGTTTACTGTGATAAAGCGCATACATACGTAGGTTAGATACATCTAAGTAGTGTATACCATATGAGCTATGATGTTTGAAGTTACAGGTGGTTCTGGTTGTTGATGAGTTCTGGTGACTATTTACTGGTATCAGTATTCTGCATATTCAGATTAGTTGATTATGTGTAGCTTCAGTATTGATGGATGAAATCTATAATGGATCAAGATCATAATGACTTATCTTTATGTGATCTGATGGACTAGATCTGGTTGCTAACATGCGTATTATCCTTGTATATGTAATGATCTGGTTATGTCTAAAGTCAGGAAGTGCAGCAAAGACATAAGTAAGTAATTAATGACATATACGCTAGTTCGCTTTGGTGAAGCTACATATACACGCTATTTCGGCTCTTCCAAGTAGCGAATGCACTCTGATTCATGATTTTTGATGATACAGTTAGATCTGAACATTATTGCAGAGTTTTGTGTTCTGGTGATTACAGTTTGTTGACAGGGTGTCAGTGATTTAGTATTGGGTGATTCAGAGATTGATGATGCTATTGTTGATTGATTGTGTGCTTCAATGATATTGATGGGTCCAGTATGAAAATTGGATGAAACGTAGCCTTCAGATTATGGTGCTGTGCTTCAGGAGTATCCAGTCTAAAAATTTATGAAATGTGGTACCTGGAGGAAGAAAGAGAAGGTTGTAGCCTTCTGTAGGTAGGCACCTACGTAGTAGTACATCAGCTAGTACAAGAGCTAAGGGGGTGGTAGCTCCCTTCCAGTAGCAGCTGGAAAACGAGTGAAGGTTGGAGCATTCAGTAGACCGGCACCTACGTACTAGTAAAAGGATCAATTAGTACAAGAGCTAAGGGGGTTGAAGCTCCCTTCCAGAAGAAGTTGGAGAACGAGAGAAGGTTGTAGCCTTCTACAAGTAGAAGCCTGTGTACTGGTATAAGACTGCACCAGTACAGAAATATTGTAAAAAGAAGATAGAGACGACTTGCAGCAGGTGGTTTTCACTCACATTGGCTTTCCACCATACATCATGGTGTTCATGTGTGCTTCTTGTGTGTGATGATCTATTCTGTTTTACTACACCTGTTTACTGTTCATACGGTTGATAAAAGTACTGATGCACTAACTAAAGATCAACATATTGAATCATAAGTTTACTGCATATACGCTAGTTGCATTAGACACAATTGCGTGTACACGCAGGTTCCCTTCACTGAAGTAGTGTATATGAATCTGAGTATGGAAATGAAAAAGTGTTTGATTTGATAATACTGATTCACCCCCCCCTCTCAGTATTATTTCCAACAATTGGTATCAGAGCAAGTCCTTTGGTAGAAGCTTGATCGCTTGAACGAGATCCGTAGAACAATGGGAAAGAAGCTTAAGAAGAAAGCGCTTAAGAAGAAGAAGACATCTCATAAGAGTTATGACAATGGGAGAATCGATTGGGGAATATGTGGAAGAAGCACTTCAAATTCAGAATCACTTTAGAATGAAGATGAACAAGAAAAAGAACTATCAAGTATGAATTTGTTATCCTCTGGTGATACATTTATCCATCCATTTGAAGATGATGAAAGTGATAGCGAAACAACTGAATTTGCTCTTATGGGTGAGCAAGAAAGATATCAAATAGAGGCAGAATTTAAAAGGCTTACAGACAAAATTAGAGATCAACAAGATCTATTGAACAAAAGGGAATGTGCCTTCAAAGAAGAAGCTACCAAACTAAAAGCTCAACTAGAGGAAGGAAACAAGGTAAGGAAGTTATTCAAGGACAAGGAAGATCAATGTCAAAAGTTGCAGGATGAAGTGACATCATTAAGAAATGAAGTCAATGAAAGGAGCACAACAATCAAGAAACTCAGAGATAGATCCAGTTACTATGAAAGTCTTGAAGCTACAATCCTCTTGCTAAAAGAAGATCTTGAAGAATCAAATAAGCAGAATAAAGAACTACTCCAAGCTCTTGAAAAACAAGAAAATGAAGTTCTTGAACTAAGACATCAGTTGGAAGAAGGAAGAAAAGCTGAAGAAAACATGAAGAAGCAGTATCATGAAAAGGAGGAGCAACATCAGGTTGACGTAAATATTCTAAAAAATAACTTAGAAGAAAAGGATAAGCTCTTACGATTTCAAGATAGTACTAAGATCTTGGATGATATTCTTAGTAGTCAAAGGTCTCCTCCTATCAAAACTAGCCTTGGTTTTTATGAATTTGTTGAAGATGAATCTAGCTCACAAGGAGAGGCAAGGAACTCTAATGCACAATCTGAAATACTCAACAAGGAGATGAGAGGTCAATCCCATCAACAACCAAGGAAAGAAATTATTCAAAGAAAATCTTTTACTCCTCCGATGAACAATGTTGAATGTTATGTATGTCATAATCTTGGACATGTTGCAGCTAGATGCAGAAGTAGAATGGTTCAAGACCATCACATAGAAAGATCATCACGTTCTAGGTACTTTAAGGGATATTGTTTTTCTTGCAATATGTTTGGTCACAAAGCTATTGATTGCTACAGAAGGAATATGAAATATGTAAGATGTTATGCATGTAACAAGCTTGGACATATAGCAAAGGAATTCAGGAGCAAAGTACGAGCACCATACCAAAAGGAGAAAACATCATCACACTTGAAGATATGGAAGAAGAAGGAAGTATTGTCATAAAGATGTGGCACAACACAATGTTCTCAATCTGATACGCAAGTTTCATAAAGAGAAGTCACGTATATATGCGAGTTAGACAGTGCATAGTCGCGTATATGTCAGTTTGAGAAAAATAGTGAGACAAGCTCAGGAAAAGGGTCTGATATGATTTAGTCCATTACTTGCTATGTTTGATAATGGTTACAATCTGTTGATGATGTGTGGAAATGTCTTGATACTTGTAAGATGTTTAGAAGTTTTTTGATACTAACCTGTTCATGATGATGCCTTGATACTTCTTGCTGATATATGCATGATTAGATCTGACAGTAAACAAGATGGCACAGGTTCAGGGGGAGCATATACTTTTAATAATGCATTGTTGGCATTATGGTTAGTAGTCCTTGGTGATGATGCTTATATGGCTAAATAACACATCTTGCTATGATATGGTTATGAGTTTTCCATGATAAAATCTCATATGATTATTGGGGTTACATAGTTGGTGCTCAGATCAGATTTGTGATGCATATATGGTGCTTACATGGTGATCTTCATAAGGATAAGGAGAAGTACAAAGCTTGAATATATAATTTCATTACTTGATGATGAGTCACTCATATGCTGCTATCGACATATAATACAGTTATGATGCAAGATTCCTATAGTTCTTAGCATTCATATGGATGAGGATTGTTGTTGTTGATGATATCAAGAAGTCTTGACAAAAGATCTTGAGCTCAAGATACATAGTGCTATATACAGTGTGCTAGATACATGGATGATTATTCAAAGTTTCATTGTTGGAGACATGATGATGATGAGTTCTTACCCATATGATGACAGGTTGATACTTACATATGTTGATTGATACAGATGAGGGATGTCCCCGAGTGATGATACATGGATAATATATTAGATCATGCAGATCTTGATGTTGATGAGATGGCTATGGTGTCTTTCGCATATGATATAATGTGAAGGAATTGATATCTATAGACAGACATATCTTTTCACAGGTTGATGTTATCTACACTAATGGACATGTTGCTAGTCTAGATGTTGTTGGCAGATGCTGATGGAGCATATCATACACTGTGTATGATAGTTGCTGATGACTATCATGGTCTTATTTAGATATTTGGTCTCTGTTATAAATGTCATGTATATCATTCAATGACTCATGATGTAATAGTTTGTCTCTGTCTATTGTAGTCATTTGATGAAACCCTTTTGGTCATATGATGTAAATTGTACCCCCACTATGCATGGGAAGAATGATGTAATATTTCAGTCATGTATAAACAATTGGTATCTGGTATATCCCCACTTGGTTGGGTGGATGAGTCCATAGTGGTATATCCCCACTTGATTGGGAGATGGATGTATGTATGAGTCTTTGGTGATAGGAAGGTCATTTATGATGTATAGAGTAATGTTCTTTTTGTAGAACATCTTTTTGCAGACCGTGCTTACATTCAGGGGGAGCATGAACAACACACTTCAACAAAGCAGAGATTTCAGCGTGTACTCAGAGGGAGCATGGATATATTGGTACACCTTGGCATATACAAAGGGGGAGCTCAATCAAAGATTTCAGAAGGTACTCAGGGGGAGTATGGACAACAAAATGTATATCAAGGAAGAGAATATCTTGGTTCGGCCTTTGCCCTTGATGTCAAAGGGGAGAGTGACTTGGTATGGTTATTGCCATCAAGTCCAAAGGGGGAGATTGTTGGCATTATGATACAAGTGTTGTCCTTGATGGAAACTCAATGACAGATCATAGTGTAGTAGGTCAGTAGCAAAGAATTGATGATCAGACTACAAAGAACGAAGAAAGAAAAGTATATACGCAGGTTCACTATATGCTAAGTCGTGTACACATGCAAGTTCACTATATACCAAGTCACGTATATACACAGGTTCGCTATATACCAAGTAGTGTATACACGCAGGTTCACTATATACAAAGGCGTGTATACACGACGGATTGCTGATCAAAAGTCGCGTATGTGTATGCACGCACTTTCATGCACGGAAAAGCGCGTACATGTGGGAAAGCTTATTTTTGGGTCCGTGGTATTTAGACCTATGGTTTTGGACCTTGGTATTGTTTCCAAAGTGTTGAACACAGGTATTGGGTCCCTAGTATTGGTTCTAAATGGTTTTGGACCATGGTATTATATTGAGTAAGGCCTAAGACTATAAAAGGAGAAGAAGATCATTAGGCAAAGGCAATTCAAAAAATCTTGAATATCTAATGAAGTATGAGATCCAGTATGCAAGTTATGGGTTCATGATCCCTTGCTTGATCTGAGCTAATGAGGAATCTCAGCGGTTTATGGAGAACAAGATCTAAGGATATATCGGGATCTAATGGCTTGGAATGAATCATCTCTATACGGTTTGATCTTGTTAAGTCTAGATCTATATACTGATGCATGTAATGTTTTATAAATATTATGATCTGGGTATAACTCAAGTTTGGAATAGCTGCAAATCATGAATGAATATTTACATATGTATACACTGGTTGACTATGATAAAAGTGCGTACATACGCAGGTTAGATACATTTAAGTAGCATATACCATATGAGCTATGATGTTTGAAGTTACAGGTGGTTCTGGTTGTTGATGAGTTCTGGTGACTGTTTACTGGTATCAGTATTCAACATATTCAGATTAGTTGATTATGTGTAGCTTCAGTATTGATGGATGAGATCTATAATGGATCAGGATCATAATGACTTATCTTTATGTGATCTAATGGACTAGATCTGGTTGCTAACATGTGTATTATCCTTGTATATGTAATGATCTGGTTATGTCTGAAGTCAGGAAGTGCAGCAAAGACATAAGTAAGTAATTAATGACATATATGCTGGTTCGCTTTGGTGAAGCTGCGTATACACGCTGGTTCGGCTCTTCCAAGTAGTGTATGCACTCTAATGCATGATTTTTGATGATACAATTAGATCTGAACATTGTTGCAGAGTTCTATGTTCTTCTCTATGTTCTGGTGATTGCAATTTGTTGACAAGGTGTCATTGATTCAGTATTGGGTGATTCAGAGATTGATGATGATAGTGTTGATTGATTATGTGCTTCAATGATATTGATGGGTCCAGTATGAAAATTGGATGAAACGTGGCCTTCAGATTATAGTGTTGTGCTTCATGAGTATCCAGTCTAAAAATTTATGAAACGTGGTACCTGGAGGAAGAAAGAGAAGGTTGTAGCCTTCTGTAGGTAGGTACCTACGTACTAGTACATCAGCTAGTACAAGAGCTAAGGGGATGGTAGCTCCCTTCCAGTAGCAGCTGGAAAACGAGTGAAGGTTGGAGCATTCAATAGGTCGGCACCTACGTACTAGTAAAAAGATCGGCTAGTACAAGAGCTAAGGGGGTTGAAGCTCCCTTCCAGAAGAAGTTGGAGAACGAGAGAAGGTTGTAGCCTTCTGCAACTAGAAGCCTGTGTACTAGTATAAGACTACACCAGTACAAAAATATTGTAAAAATAAGTTTCTTATTAAAAAGAAGATAGAGACGACTTGCAGTAAGTGGTTTTCACCCACATTGGGTTTCCACCTTACAACATGGTGTTCATGTGTGCTTCTTGTGTGTGATGATTTGTTCTATTTTACTACACCTATTTACTGTTCATATGGTTAATAAAAGTAATGATGCACTAACTAAAGATCAACATTTAATGGATTAACTGAATCATAAGTTTACTGGATATACGCTAGTTGCATTAGACACAATTACGTGTACACGCAGGTTCCCTTCACTGAAGTAGCGTATATGAATCTAAGTATGGAAATGAAAAAGTGTTTGATTTGATAATACTGATTCACACCCCCCCCCCCCTCTCAGTATTATTTCCAACAGAAACAAGTCCTTGTGAGGATGGTCATTTTACTGTGTCAACCTATTTAAAAAATGAGACAAGTCTCTATGAGAATATTTCTCTTCATGTGTCAAGCTCGTTAAAAAATGAAACAAATCCCCCTCTAATTAAGTCTATTCTTTCACCTGATCTCGTAAATGAACCTTCATTTCATCCACCTATTAGTAATTAGTAGTCTACTCAAGTGAATGAAATGAAGCTTTGGGGGGGGCATGTTATGCCTAGAATTTAGTCATTATGATGGGGGCATGCAAACTTATTTCAAGCATAGTTTTTATTTGTTTCAAGCTTGTGTAAAAATGAAACTACCCTCAAGCATAGTTTTTCTTTGTTTCAAGCTTGTATAAAAATGAAACCTATCTCGAGTCCATTTCAGTCATTATTTTCAAGACTCATTAAAATCATGAAAATCCCAAGCTTCTTTTCCTATCTTTTCATGCTCGTAAAATGTACATGAAAATGTCGAGTTCTTTTCGTCTTTTCTTTCTCGTTAACTAAATTGAAAGTCAGTGATATGGGTATATTTTTTTCACTTTTTCAAGCTCATTAAAAACTTATGAAAAAATGACACAAGGAGTTACCTTTATGCCCTTTTCAGACTCCTTAAAAATGAAAAGATTGTCGAGTGCTTGATTGTTCTAACTCGTAAAAGTAAATGAACAACCATCTATTCAATCTAAGTTCACCCCTTTTACAAACTAAACCAGGCTATTTTATGAAAAATGTATATGTTGACTAATCATAGTCAATAGATTTCTCTCCTCCATTATTTTATCCTTTTTCGAGCTTGAGGGACTAAATTTACGAAAAAGAACACTATGGAGTTTACTTATGTTTTTCTCCTGACTCATTAAAGCTGAAAAACACCGAGCTTTTCTTTCTCCGGGCTCATAAAAATTTACGTTGAAAGAACTAAATGAGTTTTATTTTCGTGTCTTTTCAAACTCTTTAAATATGAAAATGACATCGAGTTACCCCTTTCCTCGACTCGTAAATTCTAAATAACACAGGACTCGTTAAGCATGACGAGACGAAACCTCTCCTTCCTACAGTTCATAAAAAATACTTCGAAGGACTCATTCGAAGTATGAGATTACAGGAAAATCATATTTTATCCTCCTCAAGATTGTAAAAAATAAAGAGCTACTTGCCAGTAATACTGGGGCAAAAGTGAGAAAGAATATTTGTTTTGTATTTGTAAAAGGTAGTATGTCACTCTTGAACATGACACTCCATCACTTTTGTGTCCGGGTTGGGAAATTCATTTGTAATCCAAGAGGATCCATGAGGATTGAGGAGGATTGATCCAGGTGGATCTCTAAAAATTATGAGTGGCATGGTAAAAAGGCTAAAAAATCAAAGTCGTAGAATCTCGATAAACTTAGCTTCAGATCGAAGTGCTCGTCATCTTGATTCCAAAGGTGTGAACAACACTCGAATCTGATCTCATATGAAGACGTTAGAGCAATTCAAAGTACAAGTTTGACTTGGACAGGTGGCAGGAGAAAATGACATGGCAGAGTCTTCAACGAATGGGGAAGCACCGAGTGGAAGGCTAACATTGGCCCCACAGTTCAATGATCGCAAAAGTCAGAAATCCGCGGCTAAAAAATCAGCCCCCAACAGTCCCTGAGTTCAGATGTGATAATTACACATCACACATCGCAGGCAGCAAAGGGACAATGTTTAAATAATTGGCCCCCAATGTATTGGCTGTGATTTTGATATCACAATCGCAGATCGAAGGCGAGTGGGTGGTTATAAATCGGCCCCAAGTAAGAAAGGGTGTGATGCAATAATCGTATATCACACATTGCAAGGGACATCGCCTCGTTATATGTATTACTCCCAACTCTGCCGATTGAGATATGCCAATGAATCTTGGATGTGATACGGTTATAGGGTGTTTTTTAAAACCCATTGGTTCATAGATTGAAGTTTGCACTATGCAGCGGCCCGTTATGGAGAATCACCCTTGGTCCCACCGATTGCGATACACTGAAAAGCCTGCGAATGCGACATGGTTATACACTATAGTTTAATAGTTACGTTTGGTCTACCTTTCTCGCTAATCACTCATCACTTAGGTACAGGGTCTGTGCACCAACGTGTGAACTGTGGCCAATTGCGATTTGTGAAGTCTTTTCTCGGATTTGAAAATTTATGGGTCTCAGTTAATAAGTTTCATCAGGTCTCCCTTTTATCGCACATCACACATCGTTGACTGCATAGTCCCACATATATAGTATTACCCTTAGATCTGGCTGATTATGATTTTGTGATGTTCTATCGGATTCGATAGATTATGTATTGCAGTTGATAGCCCATCATGTCCGCCTTTATCACAAAATTCTTATTGCCAAGGATTCAGGGATGTCCGTCGGTTTAAAGCGTAGATTCTCTGTGTTAAAACTGTCAGGTTAAGGATTAATGTGTAGTTAAGAAGTTAAGTAGAAATGGTATGTAGGAACTGTTTTCCTGTAGATTTTCTAAGAATGAAAAAAAACCGTGAGTTGTCTTCGGAATAATGTCGATGGTTGAAATGGCCTGCTAAACTTGTCATTTAGTAACTACCTAGTTTACGAAAAAATCTTCCCACCAGAATATAAATTGGGCTATCCGCACAATGAGAGGGGAGAGCAATAGAGAGAAGTGTAGATATACAAATCAAAGCAGTGGCCCCTACTCCTTGCAGGTGGTCGGAACCTTAAGAAATTAGAAGGTTCCGAGAAGGTGTAGAAAGCCCTTTTATCAGAATTGAGCATTTGGATAGGCAATTTTGCACGATTTTTTCACCGAGAAGTTAGTGGTGTTGTCTGTTTCTAGAGCTGGGCTCTCCATTTGTCATCTATCTTCCAGATTGGAGGTATAAGGGTGTTTATGTAAAATCTTTTTGTACTTCTTCTCTTTCCATGCCATTTAATGAATGAAGGCCTCCCCACTATTGAGCAGGGCCTAGAGATGTAGTCCAAATTGGATGAACTCCGTAATCAAATCTTTGTGTCTTGATCTCATGGGTGATTATGTCTTTTTATCTTGGTTTTATATGCTTATGTTTCATGGTTTTTAAGTGCTTTGTTATATGTAATTATGGATCAAGTGGTATCAGAGCAGGGCTTAGTTGATACGAATTGCATGTGTACACTAACCAGAATTAAGCCTTAAAGGGCGTGCATCACAAAGAGGAGACATGGTGGATGTTGAAGCTCATTGGGAAGAGAACAAGTGTTTTTCTATTAAGAATTGCGAGTGTGAATAACTGAATGTGTAGCCATGGAGAATGATAAAGAAATGCACAAGACCATCCTGCAAATGTCAAAAATGGTGGACATCATGTATGGTGCGTATGAGAAGAGAAGAGAGGAGGAGACAAAGAGATCGGAGAGCGATGCATCGTCCACATCTTCCAGTGCTTATGCATCTTATTCATCTCCTTCCTCGAATGAGGAGATTAATGAGAGACTTCAAGAAGGAAACGTTGAATTAAGAAGGCTACTGCGAGAAGAGAAAGTGGAGAAGTAGCGATTGCAACTTCAGTTATGAGCCACATATGAGGCCCCAAAAGAATTAAAGCACAATAACCAAAGTCTTCAAGCAAAGCTTGTTGAATTAAGGAGGCTTCTACAGGAAGACAAAGAGGAGAAACAAAGGTTGCTACGCCAGTTGCAAGCTAAGGATGAGGCCTTGGGAAAGCTGCAGTGTGACCCCCGTGAGGTAAAAAGCAATTCTTCAACTCTGTGTATTGTTCCTAATGATGATTTCGCCATTTTTTAAAACCATACTACAGGAATCGGGTCCAAACTATAAAGAGAATGGGGTATCAAGGAAAGGGCCTCGACATTAATGGCTAGGGCATCATAAATCCCATCCAAGTAGAGGAATTACCCCGACATACATGACTTGTATATGTTAGGAAAGAGGTTGGAGAATGTGCCAAAAAAACTAGCGAACCATTAATGACATATAATGAGAAGCCCTCATCAGTTCTTTCCAAATCGACAATGGAGGTAAAAGATGTTGATTTCTCTTTAGTTTCAGATCCTTCACATAGTATAATTTCTGTTGGAAATGTGGAGATACCCATTACAGGGAAAAATACAAGACTACTTACCGAGATGAGGTACAAGGAAGAAGAAGGACTTGATGTTAATTCCCGAGGCATAATTCAACCATTGGAGGTTGAGAAAATACTTCGATTCACAAGGTTGGGGTACACTGAAGGACAGTGCTTAAAGACATCAAAAGATTCCATGACATTGTTGAAATCGTCGAGGAAAGAGGATGATGGGAACACGTCACCATCAACCTATGGTAATATGCATTGTAGAGAAAGAGCTAAGGCAAGCTCTCATTCCCATGATCATACCAGAGACCAACAAGAAAGGTATAACCAGTATCGGTATTCTAATGTTCATTTTGATTATAACCGTATTGTTAATAATGAACGGAAATCATGGCATAGAAGAACTTGCAGTTTTTGTGGATTGCATAACCATGTTTTTGCTGAGTGCTGGAGAAGAATAAAAACACGAAGGAGGATGAGGCATGAAAGACCTTCTCAACAGCAGGCAAAGAAGAAGTTAAAATAGATCTGGAGGAAGAAGGATTATTGTAGTCATTACGACAAAGGTGGTCATCAAAGAGCCACGTGTTGGAGGCTCCATCCAAAGTAGCTTCGCAAGGACAAAGCATCCATGCATGAACCAGGTGAAACAGTTGTTCAACATGTGAATGCGCCACAAGGAGAAGACCCATTCACTTTGATAAGTGAGAGATGGTTTTTCTAGGTGTTGTAGAATGTCATGACCTTATTTTTTCAGATGATGATGTCATGAATGTAAAGGTGATGATGTCTTTTCCATCACTTGTTGCAGAAACAATGATTTTTGGCCTTATTTTGTGTTTCATTTTAAACTGTGAAAGCGATGATGTGTTTCCATCACTTGTTGAAGCAACAATAGTATTTGGCTTTATTTGTGTAAATCATGTGTTGTAGTGATGATGTGTTTTCCATCACTTGTTGAAGCAACAATGATGTTTGGCCTTGTATTCATAACTGGGGTATTGTTTCCATTTTTATGTAAACTTGACCACAGTGTATGTGTTACAAACTCGTGGCAAGTATGGGATGCTTGGCTCATTTTTGGTCATATAGTGAAACATGAAATTTGCAAGATATTATACTACAGGTTTGCAAGAGATGCAGGTTTCAGCTCATTGCTTATGGCTCTGAAGGACAAAGGTGAAGGAGAAGGAAGGATGACCTGTTAGGACACTTGTGGTGCAAACAATGTACAGAGCAGTTGTGTATTATTTAATGATTTTGGAGGACCAAAAGCTTCTCTTAGTGGGGAGGATTGATCCAGGAGGATCCAAGAGGATTGATCCAAGAGGATCCAAGAGGATTAATGTAGGTGAATCTCTAAAAAGTACCAGTGGCATGGTAAAAAGGCTCAAAACTCAAAGTGGAAAAATCTTGATAAACTTAGCTTCAGATCAAAGTGCTCGTCATCCTGATTCCAATGGTGTGAACGACACTCGAATCTGAGCTCATATGAAGAAGTTAGAGAAAGTCAAAGTACAAGTTTGACTTGGACAGGTGGCAGGAGAAAATGACATGGCAGATTCTTCAGTGAATGGGGAAGCGCCAAGTGGTAGGCTTCCATTGGCCCCACAGTTCCCTGATCGCAAAAGTCAGAAGTTCAAGGCTAAAAAATCAGCCCCCAGTAGTCCCTAAGTTGTGATGCGATAATCACACATCGCACATCACATGTGGCAAAGGGACAACGTTTAAAGAATCGACCCCTAGCATACCGGGTTGCGATTGTGATATCGCAATCATAGATTAGAGGTGGGTCGATCGTTACAAATCGGCCCCAAGCAAGAAATGGTGCGATGTGATAATGACATATCGCACGTCACAAGGAACATCACCCTGTTATATGTATTGCCCCTGACTCCACCGATTGCGATATGCCGATGAATACTGGATGCAGTACGGTTATAGTGTGTGGTTTTTAAACCCATCGTGTCTGTCGGTTTGTAGATCGTAGTTCGCACTGTGCGGTGGCCCGTTATGGAGAATCATCCTCTGCCCCACCGATTGCGATACAACGAAAGGTTTGCAGACGCGACACCGTTATACGTTGTAGTTTAATAGTTCTGTTGGGTCCACCTTTCTTGTTGATCGCCCATCGCTCAAGTACAGGGTCTGTGCACCAATGTGTGAACTATGGCCAATTGCGATTTGCGAAGTCTTTTCTCAAATTTGAAAAGTTATGGGTTTCAGTTAATAAGTTCTGTCGGGTCCGCCTTTTATCACACATCGCACATCGCTGAGTGTAGAGTCCCGCATATATAGTATTAACCCTGGCTCCGGCCGATTGCGATTTTGTGATGTTCTATCGGATCCAATAGATTATCTATTGTTATTGATAGTCCGCCGGGTCCACCTTTATCGCAAAATGCTTATTGCCAAGGATTCAAGTCTATCCGTCGATTTAAAGCATTGATTCTCTGTGTTAAAACTATCAGGTTAAGGATTAATGTGCGTTAAGAAGTTAAGCATAAATGGTCTGTAGGAACTATTTTCTGGTGGATTTTCTAAGAATGCAAAACAATCACGAGCTGTCTTTGGACTAATATGTCAATGGTTGAAACGACCTGCTAAACTTGTCATTTAGTAACTGCTCAGTTTATGAAGGAATCTGCCCACCATAATATAAATTAGGCTATCCTCATAATGAGAGGGGAGAGCAGCAGAGAGTAGTGTAGATTTACAAAGCAGAGCAATAGCTCCTACTCCTAGAAGGTGGTCGGAATCTTAACTCAGAAATCAGAAGGTTACGAAAAGGTGCATAAAGCCCTTTTATCAGAATTGGGCATTTGGATAAGTGATTTTGCACGATGTTTCACCAGGAAGTCAATGGTGTTGTCTGTTTCTAGAGATGGGCTCTCGATTTGTCATTTATCTTCTAGATTGGAGGTATAAGGGTGCTTATGTAAAATCAGCATGTACTTCTTTTGTTTTCATTCCATTTAATTAATTAAGGCCTCCCCACTATTGAGCAGGGCCCAGAGATGTAGTCCAAATTGGATGAAATCTGTAATCAAATCTCTGTGCCTTGATCTCATGCGTGATTATGTCATTTTATCTTCATTTTATATTCTTATGTTTCATGGTTTTTAAGTTCTCTGTTATATGTAATTTAATAATGCATACATAGCAAAAAAAAATATCCTAGATCAATTTGCCTCTCAGTTGACCATACCTCATTAAAAGTCTTCAGTTGGTTTAGGTTTGTTTTGAGTCAAATGTTTCTAATTCATCACGTCGTGTCTCTGATATGTTCAAGAGAAGTTCAACCTCAGTCAAATTACTTTTCCAGTCTTAGTCTTTAGTTGCATAGACCATCCCTAAGTCAGTCTTGTATTACTCTAAACTATTGTTCTTCAAAAATTGACATGAGTTTTGTGTTGTAGGCCCTCCTATGACGGGTCACTTCCTATTAGCTTCAGCTCATTGTCTAGGAAGTTGACCTAGAAACCTTTAGTACCTTGAGGCCTGCATGCCTTAATGGCATGTTTCTCGCCTTCGACGATGCGTTCTCATCATTGACTTTCGATCAAACAATTCTATGAGTTTTCAATATTAGCACATTTATTTGCACTTCATAGATTGTACTGGAAGTACCTTGAGATCCATTGTCATTATTGGTGGTTTCTCTCACACTTGTTAACGATTCACATCATTGAATGGTAATCAAGTGGTTTTTACCATGTTCGCTACGAGACATTCACTCGCATGGCTAGATTCATACTATAGATCAAGAGATGGAGATCAAGACCCTGGATCTAGTTTCATCCATCCAGGTTGCATGGAGTTATTAAATATTTATGATTGTAAACATAGATCCATTGATTGTTTCGTCCATACTATATCGTCTATTGACATGGATCTTCATATGTATTTTCGTACTGTACTTCGAGACATTTATGTTCTGAGTATGGGAATTCCTACCTCATTGATGATATTATATATTGCATTGTAACCTTTGTTTTATTGTTTGAGGTCTCCAACTGCAGTCTCTAACCCAAACCTTGGCATTATAAAGCACTTCAGTCATCAAAATATCTCTTTTGACATTGCACTTTAGGGGGAAATATGTTACACGTCATTTTTTCGCAGTAGGCAAATGACCATCGGTTTGGATCTTTCGTTATCCACAAATGTTTCCCAGAGCATTCCCTTGAAAATTTAGAATCTAAATCATCCCAAAGAAAGTGGAATTCCTATATACTATGGTACAAAAACCTTGTTTTTAACTACCTACACAGTTCCCTAGTGAATTTCTACGCATAGTACATAGAGAAGACTATTAAAAGATGCGTATAAGTACGCATTGTCTTACATTATGCCCTGCGAACATGACTTAACGAATGTAAAAATAAAAAGTAAAGACTAGAAGCATTGTTAGTAGCATCTATCCCAACCAACAATCTTCGAATGGGTTCGTATTTAGTATTGATCCCTCCCATCATGGGGAAACTCCCATTCCTTTGTGGAACTCCTATCCCACTATTAGTGGATCTCATCCCTTGGATAATGGATGTAAAACTTCCCATTCTTGGCCTATAAAGCTACTACAGGTCTGAGGATTGGGGAGGACTATTGAAAGTAGGTTTATGGTGTTGGAATAAGGTTGGAAGGCTATTCTTGCAAAGGAAATGGTTGGAGATTGTAGAATGGACTTGCAACATCAAGGCTATATGGTTGTAAGGCTTTTCTCTAGTTTATTAATATAAAAGCAATTTTTCTTTCTCAATTAAATCTTTGTTGATCTAATTTGTAGGATTCCTTGATCACCTACATAGATTATGATTACAATGATCATTTTATGGTATATAATTGGTTAATTAGTCCATTTATCTCACGATTATATATTGGATACTTTGATATCTTGTTTGTCTTTGTCTATGCAGATCTCTTTTTGGACATTATGGAGAAGTTGCGGGGAGCGACGAGAGGATCTCTAAAGCATTGAGGAGCGAATGGTCGAAAGCTTTGAATGGGACTTCATCAATCATTTCGTTCAATCAGTAAGAGGCCTCTATCATTGTATTTTCTTTCATTCAATCAGAGTCTAGAGAAAGGTATCAGTTCTTGCTTGTTTGTTAGTAGGGTTATTTGAAGTTCAGACAGATCGCTCTTGTCCGCAAGAGGGATAAGTCCACATAACACATGGTGATAATCAAAATTGAATAGTCATTGTAAAATAGTGTAAATTAAATAGATTTTATAATTAAACAAATAAATAGGCCAGATTATTGAATAAAGACTATTTTAAATAAATAATGTTTTTTTAGGAAATAGAGGTGGTAGGCATATTACATGTGAAAACTTATTAAAAATAAAATGTCATTATGACTAAGTGAAGTTTAAATTAACTTATCATATTTCTCACAAAACATAAGGGTTAGTAAAAATTAAAATTAAAATAAAATGAAAAGACAAAAGTTAGGAAAAACTGGTTTAAATGCATTTAATAAGAAAGTTGTAGTTGAAACAATATGGCATCAAGTGCTATTATTATTCATCCTGCAACAAAAAAATTAAACTATTTGATTTACTTTTTATAAATAGTAAATATTGGAGAAAAAACTTAACCAATTTTAATGTGTAGAATATTAGACAACCTTATCATATCAAAACAATGTTAATCACCACATATTACCAGTGCAATAAAGAAATAAAAAATGAAAAATAAATTAACAATAAAAAACAAAATAAGAGGATTGATGATCCGAACTTAAAAAATAATGCAAAAAAAAATACAGATATAACAATAAATACAGAGATGCGACAGAAATAACACTTCATATCATTAATATAAGAATACTGAAATATGCTTACCAACATAATGGAAATAAACTAGCTCAAGCGATGGTAGCTTATCTATGAGAAGAAATGTGTCGGCTACATGCCTTTGAATTGTGTTACAATGAGGCTCAAGGTATTATTTATTATTGAACAACAAGAGAAAACCCTAACCCCAAGAGATGTAACGCTAAGATTTTGTGGGAACCACTAGGGTTAGTTGGGTAGCCAACTTCCTGAGGTCGTAATTTGGTCATATTATCTCCATTTGGTGCGTATGATCCCTTGTTAGAAAGGTCTCTCCAAGTACTACATTTTTTATGGTAAGACCTTTCTTATGGCTATTGACCTACAACGGACCTAAAAAAATGTTGTTTAGGGGGTCAAAACTGCTCTGGAAGTTTAGGTCTCGAAAAAACTGCTAAAAATAGTAACTGCTGAAATAAATAAGGAAACAGATGAAACCGAATGGAGGTATAGGTGGAATAGGCGGGTGACCACCAATATCCACCTAGATCATCCCTCCCCCCCTTAGGAAGCAATGGTCCCCATTGCATGCAGAGCCTCCATGAGGTAACGAAAATTCTGTTGAACCTGGTCACTAGAACCACTTGCCCTAGTGAAGGCGTTGGCCTACTTTGACAACTCGATATAGCTGGATCCTCTGTTGGCGAGTGTTCTTGACCTACATGTCCATGAGCTGATCAATTGTGGCATGTTCAGTGTAGTCTAGGTTGAGCTATGTTTGTGTGAGTTGTTCTGCAATGTCGGATGTGTCCAACAATGGTGGAAAGTATGGCCGAAGGTGGTCTACATTGAACACTGGGTGCAGACCAAGGAACGATGGGATGTTGAGATCGAAGGCATTTTCACCGACAACCTTGGTGATGGTGTATGGCCCATATTGAAGTGTGTGAAGATTGCAGTGGGGTCCAAGGAGGCACACCTTCTGCAAATGTAGCCAAACTTTGTCGCCCACTTGGAACCTATGTGGCACTCAATGCTGGTCATGGTGTTGCTTGTTTTAGCATTGACTCTGTCCAATATATCATGGACCTGCTAGTGGATGTGTTGAATGTGCTCAATGGAGTTGTTAGCCCTATCAACTTTGGATTGGATGTGAGCCACGTCTGCCTGAGTGGATGCAAATGGTATGGCCACATCAATGCGACATAATGGTTGAAATCCTAGCCCTACCTAAAGGGGTTGTGACCCATTAAGCTGTGGAGAGATCTGTTGTAGTTGTGCTGGACATAGGAGAGAATTTTATCCCATTTGTGTGGATGCTTCAAGTTGTACATGCACATAATGTGTACGATCATCCTATTGACAACCTCTGTCTGGCCATCAGTTTAGGGATGGAAAGTCATGGACTTAGTAAGTTTCGTATCCAGCATCGACCAGAGACTTGACCAAAATGCACTCAAGAACCTGTTGTCCTAGACTGATACAATGGATTATGGGTTCCTGAAGTGTACCCACACTCGCTCAATGAAGATATTAGCAGTGGCCTTTGCTATTATACTCTTCTTGTAGACCACCATGATGGCCATCTTAGAGAATCTGTTGACGACCACGAAAACACGGTCATTGTTGTGCTTAGTACAAGGAAGGTCTGACATGTAATCCATGGAGATAGATGTTCGACTAGGAGTAGGTAGAGGAGTATATAGGCTTTTCTTCTTAATGGTTGGTTTGGAAATGGCACAAGTGGCGTAGGATCTAATGTACTTCCCAACACCCTGACAAATTTTTGGCCAATAAAAATACTTTTACAATACCGCCACTATTTCTCTACTCCGAAATTTCTAGTGACCCGACTATAGTGCGCCTCCAAAATCATCTTGGCACGCTCACTTGAAGGAACACAAATATGTCCTAGGTGGCATAATAGTGCATCCTGAATGTGAAAATTTGGAACTTTCTTCCCTTCTAGGAGTGTCTGGTATGTGCTATTGAATTCTGGATCGCTCTAGTAAAGATGCGGCCGCCCTGAAGTCTCATTCCCACAGGAGTCGAGCATAGTGACCAACACCATGATTGGTGGTCGGCTGAGGTAGTATGCAACATTATTGGTGTTTTCCTTCTTGTACTTAATCTTCAAATGGAATTGTTTCTGGTAGGTGGACCATTTATGATGGCAATCATTTTTCAACTTCCCTTATGTCTGTATGAACTACAGGGATTCGTGGACTATGTGGATGACTATTTCCTTCCCCATAATGTAATGATTCCATTGACGAAAGGCTTTCACAATGGAATACATTTCTTTGTCATAAGTGGGATACTTTAGGACTATGTTTGAAAGTGTCTCACTGTGGTAATCCACTAGATGCCCTGGCTAAGTAAGAATTTCACCAATAGCATAGTCAGAGGCGTTTGTCTCAATCTTAGATGGTTGTTGTAGTTCCAGGAAAAATATGAGCACTGGTGCAAAGCAGAGGAGATGCTTCAAATCGCCAAACAACTTCTGCTGAATTTCGAACCATTTTTTTTTTTTTCACTCCGCCCTTGGTGACTTGACTTAAAGGTCAAGTGATATGAGAGAACCCCAACACGAATGTGCGGTAGAAATTGACAAGACCCGGAAAGTTGTGGAGATCTATTAGAGTGATTGGGGCTGGCCAATCCCTAATGAATTTTATCTTGGTTGGGTCCACATGCACACCCTACTCATCAATGACGTACCCCAGATATTAAACCTTGGTCATGCCATGCATTTCTCCAAATTGGAACACAACTTGTGTTGTCACAGGGTTTGAAGGACTTGTCAAATATGGTGGGGGTGCTCTTCCCAATTCTGGATGAAGATAAAGATGTCATCTAAATACACAACCACAAATGCATTGGTGAAGGGTCAAAATATGTCATCCATCAATCTCATGAAGGTTGTGGGGGCATTCGTTAACCTGAAATGCATGACCAACCATTCGAAAAGGCCCTCCTTGGATTTGAAGGAAGTCTTCCACACATCAGAGGATTCGATAGGCATCTGGTGATAACTAGACTTCAAGTCAATCTTGCTAAAATATTTTCCCCCCTTAAGCTGGTCCGGAAGGTCATCAATCCTTGGGATTGGGTACCTATTCAAGACAATGATCTTGTTTAGCGCCCAATAGTCAATACAGAGTCTCCAGGTCCTGTCCTTCTTCTGTACCAATACAATTGGGCTCCCACAGAGTGATGAGCTTAGCTTGATGTGACCTTTCTACAACAACTCCTAAATCTGCCTCTTGATCTCATCATTCTCCATAACAAAGCATCGATAGATTAGTCCATTGGGTAGTGGCATGCTCGAGGTAATATCAATGGAGTGCTTGACCTGACAGTGCAGAGGTACCCCTGTAGGTGAGGCAAAAATATCCCTGTACTCCTCCACGATCTTTTCCATCTACTATTTTTGTGCGAAGGAGCCCTGTCTGGAAGCCGTGGCCACAAACTTCTTCTTTCCCTGAGGGAGAATCATAAGGAAAACAAATTTCCTATTCTAGGAAATGATATTACTACATTGCTTTGCAGTGATCAAAGAGATGGTGGTAGGCGGGGCTACCTCTGGTATCTTATACAACTTATTTCCCAAAGTAATAATCACAAAGCGAGGTTTAGGCTCATATACAACATGTCACTTCCACAAGTATGGTTGTCCTAATAATACATCACAAACTTCAAGATAAACAACATCATACAATACCTCATCTGGGCTTGATGATGTAGGGAAGGCGAAACTACTGGCTGACGTAGAGATCTCCTCCTTGGTGAAGCCACCTGATCATGTACGATTGCGGATGTGTTGTCGTCAGTAGGCCCAACTGCTTCACGACCTCTGCTGAAGTGAGGTTCTTTTGGCTCCCGCTGTCAACAATGAATTGCAGCGGAGAAACCTTCACCCACATCTGTGAGTGGAAGAGGCATTCCCCCTCCTCTAGATCTTCAGGCTCATTCTTATGGATCTTGGTGGTAGCCATGGTGGCACTGGCTTCACGTCAATGATATGCTTCCCATTGTCATTCCCCTTGTTGGGTTCTGACTCAGAGTCAGAACATGCATTTGAATCGGAAGCATTCAGTTCGACCACTAGTGATTGTTTGCCCTGACACTCACTTGTGTTGTGAGTGGAGCTCTTATGGAACTCACACCATTTTTCCGTGTTTCTCTTTATCTTGGTGATGTTGTTCTTTTCTGGTGGCTTCGGCGGGTTGTCCTAGGTTGCCCCCCCTTGGATTTTACCTTTGCTTTGTGGTTTGGGGGTGCATTTTCCTTGCTTCAGATTCACAGATCCAAAGTCTCACTTCTTTTGTTTAAACTTTTGTTCAATCTTGACAACGTATCGGTATGTCGTGTCGAGCTAGGATATGTCTAGGAAATCCATCTCGTCTTGGATGTATTTGTGTAGACAACCATGTTACTTGAGTACCAAATGCTACTCAGAATCCTTGATAACCAACTTTGTGCGGAGGGTATGGAAAACATTTGTGAACTTCGTCACATCTTGGTCCCCTCCCTACCGTAGCGTGGTCCAATTTATGTATTTATCTTCATAGCTCCTGACATGGAAATATTGTTCCTTGATGGCATATCTGAAAGAATCCCAGGTGGGTGCGGCTAAAAACAGTGAGTATTCCCTCTCGTCCTTTTATTTACAATAGGTTTCCCACGAGTCTTGACATTTGGGGTGGCTTTGAGAAGTGAAAAAGTAATATTTTCACGATTGGAAAAGTCATGAAGTGAAAAATATCCTTCCAATAGATTCAACCATTTATCTACGACATTTGCATCTATCTGCCCCTCAAATATGGGAATGTCAAAGTTAACTTGTACCTTAAAAGGAATGGTGCCTCCAGAGTGGTTGCTGGATGAATATGTGTTGCATGTGGGTAGCCATTGAAGGATCTAAGCAAATTTATCCATCATCACGTTCCTCTTTTCCCGATTGGAAAAGTCATGAAGTGAAAATTATCCTTCCAACAGATTCAACCATTTATCTATGACGCCTGCATCTATCTAGCCCTCAAATATGGGAATGTCAAAATTAACTTGTACCTTAGAAGGAGTAGCATCTCCAGAGTGGTTGTTGGATGGATATGTGTCACATGTGGGTAATCGTCAAAGGATATGGGAAAAATTATCCATCATCGTGTTCCTTTGCCGCTCGAGGACTTCCTCAAGCAATATTTTGATAAGATCTCCTGCCCCTCGTCTTTCTTTTCTTCTGTCATACGAGGTTGTTGGGGTTTGCAAGGCTAGTATTGCAAAGGTTCAACTATATCGAGCCCTAACTCCTTATACCCTGACCTCATTAGGGACATGCAGAGAAAAATAGAGAAAGAACAGACCTCTATGATATCATTGATCCAAACTTAAACAAGAACGCAACAAAATACAAATGTAACCATAAATATAGAGATGCAAGAGAAATAACACTTCATATCATTAATATAAAAATACTAAAATATGCTTACAAACAAAACGAAAATAAAATATCTTGGGCGATGGTAGCTTATCTCTTGGAAGAGATGTGTCGACTACATGCCTCTAAACTATGTTACAATGAGGCTCAACGGCCTATTTATTATTGAACAACAAGAGAAAACCCTAAACAACCAAAACCCTAACCCCATGAGATGTAACGCCAAGAGTTTGTAGGCCCTATTGGGGTTAGTTGGGAAGCCAATTTCCTGGGGTTGTAACTAGGTCATATTATCTCTGTTTGGCACATACAATACCTGTTGGAAAGGTCTCTCCAATTACTTCAAGATTTGCGGCAGGCTCGTACAATTATAGGCTTGCAGTGGACCTCAAAAAAACGTCATTTAGGGGGTCAAAATTGCTTCAAAAGTTGAGGACCTGAAAAACTGCTAAAAATAGTAAACACTGAAATAAGCAAGGAAACAAATGAAACCAACCGTAGGTCTAGGTGGAATAGGTGGGTGGTCAACAATATCCATCTGGATCAATTGGTTTTATGATGTTTAAATTTCTGTGCAAATAAAACCCTAAATAACATGTATTGTCAGAGTTTTGTTCTGCAACAAATAAATTCAAATATAATTTTTAAAAACTTTAAATATTTAAATCATGCAATATTTATTGCAAGCAATATTATCGAATAATTATGTTATATCAATAACCTATACAATGAACTAGTAAATAAAACCTCATATAAAAAGAGCACACAAAAGAAAATAAAGAAATAAATAATATTCAATAAAAATCCTCAGAGTCACAATGAACAGCACCACTGTAGCAAGTACATGATGGCTTTAAAAAAAAAATTAATTCATCTCCAATGCAACACCATCTTTCAATTTGCCCAAAAAACTCCTGAAATAAACCCTTACATTCTCTTTTATATTTTTGGGAATTCATTTGCCATTTAGTTCTCATAATTTCCCGAATGCAATTACATTAATAACAATTATTTTGACTAAATGTAATACATGTTTCATCATTTAAATAATCCTCACTCAAATCCCCCAGGTTTAAAATCTTTTAAATAATATTGCTTGCATTAAAAGAAAAAGATAAATTAATTCTCTAATATAAAGCATAATAATAAATGAAATTCAAATATAAACTCACTTTTCATAATGTTCTCCTCATAATATTATCTCTCGTACATTATTAATGAAAATCAATTTTTACCTTAAGTGAAACCTAGTAAAAATTTTCCACTATATAAAATATTTTTTTTTTCTAAGTAAGATTAGTTTATTAACAAAAGGGAATAAAATTACAGCGAGACCAAAGTCAGATACATTGCCCTGAAGAGAGGCAAAGGTGTCAAGATAAACATGGAATGAGACTGCCCCAGTTCAGGGAGCTCAGTCTTGAACCTTTTACTGAGTTTACAAAATTCAAAAAAGAGCTGAAATTCCATATCACCGTCTAAACAAAAACTTGCCCAATAGTATGGGCCGCCTGTCGAGCTATCATGACAACAAAAAACAAGCTAAACATCAGGAGGTTCTTCAATAATCCGGCACCAACCTGTATCATGCATGTCCCCTTCAGGAGCAGCTGTTGAGTTGGATGGACCAGGGTTGGCCGGCGCCATAACCACATTCGGAGCGCTGCTAGCTGGAGCCTCAGGAACCTGCAAAGACTCTCTACCAATCTCCAACTGGATGCTCGAAGTCGGAACAGAAACAGATACTGGTCCCTCCTGATGGGAACTAGGCTCTCCCTCTTGGCCTTCCTCCTGGAAGACCGCTGAAATGTGTGCAGTGATTCTTGGACGGTTCAGGGCACTGCAAAAGGTGAAGAGCACAGAGCCATACGAGGGACGCCCTCTTCCACTTCGAGTGCGAGGATAGTGCCCAACAGAGAAGTCGCTTGAAGGGGAGGGCGACTCGGTGGACGGGCTGGAAGGCACCCGCCTAAGCTGACCTCATCGAGATCTCATTCAATGGCGACAGCGAGGCATCGGGACGACCAAAGCAGTGGTAAGAGAGTGAGGCGGGGCAGCAACGATGACCAAGCCACCGGAGCGCATCACCACAAAGACCAGGCCAACGGAAAGCAGGAAAATGACAGTTCGCAGGCCTGGCGCCCGGGATAAAAACCAGAAGGAAGACTAAGGCAGCTCTCCACTATATAAAATATTATTAGGTCATAAATTATGCGTTTAATGTAAACATATTTTCCAGAAACACAAAATATTAAATTTAATATGGTTTTCCTTTTCAAATGTTGAACACTTGCATTTCTAAAAAAAACATGCCATGAAATCTCAATGCTCCTCCCATGCTAAATTGAACATATTTTCGAGAAACGCAAAATATTAAATTTAATATGGTTTTCCTTTTTAAATGTTCAACACTTGCATTTCTAAAAAAATATGCCATGAAATCTCAATGCTCCTCCCTTGCTAAATTGAAGCTTGCACAATTTCTTCACCCACCATTAAAAATAATTAAATAAAATCTTATATATATATATATATATAATTTTAATTCTAAATTCTACTTTACTATAAGTTTCAAATATTCTACTTTACTATAGGTTTCAAATAATTATATATATATATATATATATGGTGAATAATTATATATATATATATAGGGTGAATAGAGTTAATATATATTATAAATATACATGAACCAATAAATAAAAAATCTTAAAATCTATGGTATGATTGGAGGAGAGAGAAAGATGACTCCAACTAAAACTCCACGAAATATTAATCGTTGATGTTTTGTGATATAGAGCATTCGGGGTGCAAAAATGACAAGTGTTCAACCTTGTTAACAAGGCTGAAACATAGGCCTAAACATTCAAACGACGTATTAATTCAATTAATTCGAAAATGTACAAATTTTTTTTAGCTTTGGAGTCCAGTTATGATAATGTGTTTTAAATATTACGTGACTTCATGCGAGTATTGTAAATTATAAAAGGAGGTAAGTTAGAGTGGGATAGCATTACCGTTTATATTTTTTATTATTTAATTTGTTTTTTTAATGGTTTAATTATTTTATTATATATATATATATATATATATATATATATGTTTGTTTTTTTAAGATTTTTTCATTTCATTATAAAAAGGTAGATTACATCTAGATTTATAAAGTTAGGTGGCTTTAACCTACCGAGAGGGAAACCAGGTTTGTTGGCCACCTAACAGCATGATAAGCCATCCAATAACAAAATGTAATAAGTCTGATTATCCATGCCAAACAAGTCTAGTTGTCTTTAAACTGTCTTGACTCTAAATAAACTTAAAGCATCATTATAAACATACTGAACTATACTAAACTTCTGCATAAACAAAAAAGAAAGACTAAAAGACTCAATTGGAGCAGAGTCTTTGGCGCTAGATCTAGGGAGCTCAGTTTGAGGGATGCATAGAATGTGCTACTCAATTTGACTGAGTCGTCCATTCTGTTGTTGCAATTGAAACTTGATTTTTTGAAATTCTTTACTATAGTCAAGAAGCCCATGAGTGGCCACCGCCACTCTAGTCGAGATTTGTTCAAGAGCTTTAGCCATCAACCTCTTCATTAACTAGTGTAGGTGGAGTGTTTCCTTAAATTTGGTAGTCTGATCCCGAGTATGACAGGGTCCAACACTAATATTTGTTAGTCTTCCAAATCAATATCCATGAGCCCTGCTTTCTAATTTAACTCTTCCTCTCATTCCTTTACCAACTGGCGAACCTGAGTTGAGGTGCCTTCATGGTAAGTCTTTGTTGCCTCATTGATAATTGAATAAACCGATTTTTGGCTGCGAGTCTAACCCCTAGAGGAGTTGGGTTGGTTCCCCCCCGGGGAATTCCTTTGACTCTTACGACGACCACCCGAGCCTTGGGTAGCCTTACCTTTACCAGTGGTGGAGCGAGCCATCGTCTAATGTTACCTGAAAAAAGCAATATCTAAAAAATAGAGACCCCGTAAACAACCCAGGTGGAAGTGTTGACCCAGAAACACAAAGCTTCCAGGGGCCATCATGGAGTCGGGGACCTACCAAGGGAAACTGATGGAAAACTAAGCACTAAACCAAACCCCAATTCATATGCCTGACACAAGAAAACAAGCGAGAAGGAAGAAACCTCCAGAACCCAAATACATCCTCTTCCATTTATGCCAAAAGCTGAAATTATAAGTTGAATCATTTTCATACCAGAGTCTCAGGGAAACCAACTCAAAATTAATAGTAAACAGACTTGAAGGGAGGCCTCGACGCCATAGAGTAAAATAAACAAGACCCCAGGAGCGACCATAGAACCACAACTAACATAATCCCATATGAGACAAATAAATACCAAAAACGACAGACACAAGAAAATAAAAGACCACAACCACTTCTTCCCCTATTGAAACTTCCGTTAATGAAACCACATAAACTACCTTCCAATCGAACCAAATTGCACCCGAGCCTCTCATTCCGAAAGCCAACAGACAAATATAACATATCATAAGGACATGGGCAAAGAAACTATGAACATAACTGGATACGAGAGTTGGGATCGGTTGTGACTGAGTCCACTTCCAAGGAAAATGCACCAACACGTTTGTCTCCCCGACACCATGTTGCATGGACCAGAGCCAAGGCAAAAGGAGAGAAAAATATAGAAACTTACCGAAGTGACCACAGAGAAAATTGATAATTTCTTGCTCGTTAATGACCCTGCCACCTTCATTTACTCATCGCATGCAAGGAGTCGTCGCTCCATGTGCTTCGTGCATGTGGAGGGTGGACGGGGGGCTTCTTGGGATTGACACCATCATTCCCCTGTAGATCTATTAACCACCAACACGCATCCAGATCGAGGATATTTTAGTTTAATTTTTATTATCTTATGTTTTTTATTTTAATTGTGATATTTGATTTTTTATTTTTATAATCATAAGTAATTGATAAATTAATTAATTTTTCTTAGTTTATTTTTTTATTTTCTTTTACTTTTTTAAAATTGTTATAATGATAATTATAACTTATGTTTATTAGATATTTTGTCATTATTAATTTAGGATTAAAATTTCAATTATTTTATTTAATGCAATAATTTCTATAAGTTATAATGATTACTATAACAAACAACTTAATGCAGGGAAAACAAGAAAAATCAAGAGAATGATTTTCGATCATGAGAATATGAGAAGAGTCACAATGTGAAACTGACAGAAGGAGCCGAGATCTAATTGGGGTCAAATTGGCGACAATAACCCCTATTCTAGTCAAAATGTTTTTTGACTTGGAAGTGGAATGCTCCTGCATCAGACTCCCAAGGTGAAAAAGATTCATGGTCTCCTGACAATGTGCTTTCCTGTACTGATAAAATCCTCCTGGATCAAAAACTTTAGTTTGTAGTTGATCAATTTCCCTCTCATGTTGCTACTTTGTTGTTGTTTCCTTCATTCTTCCAAGTTTCCAAACTTCATGTTGTAGTTCTCCTCCTTCCTTGTTGATGTAGACATGTTCTATCATATGTAATATGTTGCCAACCTTTCTTCATTCTGAAATATGTCCCCTATGAGACACTTTCATCATCAACTTCCTAATTTTTTCAATCTCTATGTCCAGCTAGTCCTATGACTAGTACATACTCTGCGAATCTCTGTTGTTTTCTTGTAGAACTTTGTTGTTGGTATTCCTCACTAGCTATTGTTGCACCTTCATCTCGTTCTCCTTCAAACTATCATAACTTTTCATGTTTTCACTTTCTGCATTGATGGGCTTGGTATTGTCCAACCAATCTTCTATAAATCTAAGCTCTGCTACAAAATCACCAACATTTTCCATGCTAGTTTTCAATTCTGCCCTCTTTATCACATGACTATTCTTCCTTACTCCATCTCTCATAGCTTTATCTTCTTGAATAAATTATGTACCACCTTCATTTTCCATGGAAGCTTCCATTATTTGTCCATATTTTACATCTTCAAACACACATTTAAGCAAATATTTCTTGATTTCAACCTTCTCCTCCAACAACTTCATTTCTTCATCAACCTGTAAAAACATGTCATTTGAATGTTTGTTCATTACCTGCATTCACACACAAATCATTAGTCTCAAAAACATAAGGATGCTTAGCCTCATTTGATGCCTCTGTCAGCACATCCTCATGTTGATTTGAACTAATCCAGTAGTTCATCAGACTGTCAATGAATCTCTTCTCCACATCTTTGGCTTCTTCTTCAACAATGTACAAGCCTTGTTCATAAAAAACCAAATTATACTCAACTACTCTGAGTTCTTCTCTCACTTTAACATACATTCTCTGCCTCAATTCTTTCTGTAATAGAGGCCATCTCACTTTCTTTTGCCTCATCATCCAACCACATTTGTGGTTTTCTTGTAACATTTGTTTTAAAAAAATAAGCTTTAATTTAAAATCACCCATCTCTTTTCAAATTCTTCATCACTCATCTTGTTTATATCAACTGCCTTGGTATTCCTATCTATTTGAATGTCACTCTTCCTTGAACCAATCATATGACCATCAATAGTCATTTTTCCTTTCCGCTTCTTCTTGTGAACTCTCCTTGTTCCCCTGTGAGCTTCAACAAGCCTTCTTCCTTTTGTAACAAGTATGCTACTTACTATAGTACCGAATTCTCCTTCTCGGTATCATTCTTTTCCTCTCTCCCTCTAGGAAATTTTCCCCACGCTCACTGTAGAATTACATTCTGGCAACTTTTACCCAACTTTTGATTGTTGGACGTTGTGCTCTTCTTTTGGTTCTCCGTAGTAGAACCTTTTCTCCTTTCTCTAGAGCACTCCTTGTCTTCAACTTCAGAAGCTATTAGGCTGCTGCAATTTCACATGTTCACCTTTTCTTTAGAGAACATCTATTGTCCTCTCTATTTCTTCAACAATTCATCTTACCACTGGGTTCTATCACAGTCCTTCTTTCAAGGACTCTACTTGTTATATGGCTACCACTTGTAAACATAAATGATTATGACCAATGTCAATCATAAAAATAATATCAATACCTCTCCATGACCTTGTTTCTAGATAACTCTCTGCACATTGCCTCTACCCTTACATCTCTGCATATATTCTCTAAATTTGAGAACATTCAACCTACTTCAATTTCCTCATCTTTGTTTTTTACCTTCAACTCCTTCTCCTAGTCTCCACAAATTTCTAAAATAAAATACCTCATCATAGATATTCGTCCTCAGTTGCAACAAGTTTCAAAATAAGTCCCTTCAAAATCGCTCTCTACAGTCACACCGCTCATTCAAACCTTACTTAAATATGCAAACTGGTTTTGTAGACCTTCCTTGTTCTTAGAACATTCTTCTTCTTGACTACTTGGTGTCTTACTGTTATAACCCTCTTAAAGAAGAGTTCAATCTATTTTGATCTCTTTCAAAAGCTTACTTGTGTTTCTGCAAACTCATTTTCTTCAAATATTTCTATATCTTCTACTAAGTGTTGCCAAGCTAAAAATATTTCCAGCTTTGATATCAAATGATATAAGCCTAATTCAGACCTTCTTAAATCCCTCTATTATGCCAAACCACAATACCCAAATTCGTTCTTAAAAGGTGCTTCCTTCAACCCTGCTACAAACCATCTTACAACATATGAATCCCATTTATAAACAATCACAGTGGGAGGATTTAAATAAACAGTGAGAGGAGTCGAAAGGAGTACACATACAAATCCCTTTTCCAAATCATGCACTGAGGTCCTGAGTTGATCTCAGACCCATGAACTCTTCTTAACACAGGTTCATACCATTCCCTATTTCCCAATCCAAAACCACCACAACGTCAACATTATCAATAATCAAAAGGCAATAGGGCACACCTTGTTGTCATATCTATGCTACCCTCATAAACATAGCGCAATACCCCTAATTTCCTTCAGCATCATGCAACATGATCGCACCACAAAACCTCGTCCCATTCCTTTGTACACATCAACGTGACTATCTCTTTATTGGATAGCCTTCACAAATCAACTCTGTGCGCTCATCCTATTCCATTAGATGTTCATTTTCACCCTTTTCACCTAAGCTCGAATCTACGTCATCCCAAACTTTCCTTTGGGTGTACTCTGATGTTCCTCCATGATTTTCCCTTATGGGATGACATAAACGAATGTGTGGGACTCGATTCCACTTGTCTCACTTTATGTCGCCTTCCATGCTTGATTCAACCCACTCACCACGTTTTCCTGCTTTATACAATGCTCGACTCCTTTATTTTATTGAAGTTAAATGGTTCTTTCGGCTAGAACCCTTCCGGGCTAGTCCACACTTGCCACGTTTCCATTACTTTTTTGCTTATATGTATTGATGTGTTCTCAGCCCCACTGCCACTTAGAGACTGCTCTTTATTGTGCCTCGTTCGTTCGCGCCTAACCCTTTCCAAAACAAAATTCCAAGTGTATCAGGGCTTAAAATCTTCTAGGTAGGTTCCATAGTTCCATGCGATCCCTACCTTCTTTTGGACTAGTTGGGATCACACGTCATTTGGTCCCAATAAAGTTGCTTGTTCTCATCAAGTGCTCCTCTTATCTTTCTAGGCTAAAGCCTCCGATCCACCATTGTCAAATTTCGTCTCCCAGTGCTATCAAGTTTTGTCCCTCGACACTGTTAGGTGATAGACTTCCATCGAGACTCTTGAAAAAAAACTAAGTATTGTGTTTATTACCTCTGTCAAACATCCACTATGCCACTTTGGTACTTAAACAGGTCCAATCTTCTTCCCCTTTGATCGCTATGTTAATCTCTCTTGATCTTCTATATAGCAGGAATATAATATTACAAAGGACTAACCATGAATACATCATTTGGCCCCTCTTGGCCTCTATGATTCTCGGTTATCTTTTTTGAGTTTATTCTATGCATTGGCCTCTTCTGAGCTTTAATCCATCATCCACTTAGCTCGACCTGCAATTATTTCCAAATATAAATCCCTCCTGAGCTTTACTTAATGTTCTGCAACTCTGCAGAGTCCTGTGCGTTGTTTCATATTGTTATCCTTCCTCGGCTTGTAACCTTCGTTAATGTAGCATCAACTAGCTATTGCACTTGCAATAAATACTTGCATTGAACAACTACAAACAATGCTTGAATCTACACACATATGGATTTAAAGACACTCAACCAGAATGTTTTCTATTCATCATAAATGTTATACACATGTTTACGAAAGATCTGCCCTTCACCAAATTTACAATCAAATTGGCCCTTCCTGACCCTAACTTGGTCAAGCCTCTCGCCACACAAATCTCCTCTATTCTACACACACATCTTACGTAAAATTGATTACATTATTATACAAATGGACTTCTAAACTAAAATTAGTTCAAATCCTCAATCTACTCAACAAAATACTATCTCGACTCTCTAGATCCACCAAATCCTCAAGGAATCTAACTAACCCTTAAATCTTTCTAACTCTCCCAAATACTCTCGAGACCTTTCATTTATAGAAGATCTAATTACATCAATCCTCACTTTAAATCAATTATATACAATTATTCTAGAAACTTATAGAAATACATTAAATTAAACAAATCCTCACCATTAGAGAACCATCTCCCTTGGTAAATGAAAATACCCCTATTCTAGTAAAAATAAATTTTGACTTGAAAGTGGAATGCTCCTGCATCAATAAATCTTTGGATTCCTATGTGTGGTGAAATCAAGCAGAGCTTGAGATCTCTAGATCCACATGAAATTTAACAATTGAGGACAAGGTGTGCTCTAGAGTCCTATTTGATTGCAGGTGGAGGGACTACAAGCCTTGAATTCTTTAAGAATGAAATGGGTGGAGATACTTTGGGCTCTCAATCCTTGAAGTGTTTGTTTGGCTGAAGCACTGTGTGCTTTGGACTTCCTGAAGTGTTGTTTGGGTGGAGCACTATGTGCTCTGGGCTCTTGAGTGTCAGGTGGAGGCACTTTGTGCTCTAGATTCCCATGTGAATGTGTTAACTGGACTGGTGTGAATTTCCCTTGAGCACTTCCCTCTATAGGCTCTGAATCTGGCTTGGGGGTGGTTTTTCTGCAAGAAAGAATATCAATGCAGTTAGTCTATGGTTGAGAGGAGAGTTAAAGTCCCTCTCTCAATTTCCAATCATTAGTTGTAAAGATAAGTTGCTTACTTGTATCTTTGTGCATGTTTGTGCAATATGTAAAATGATGATTAATGTTATTACATGAAAATGGGTGTATCAACATTATCAATGAGGAATATGTATTATTGTGTGTTGTAATGTGATGGCTTATATAAATGATTCTCATGGTTGTAAAGGATTTGCGGATCCTTGTGATGTTGCTATGCTCCTAAGTTGTAGTGTTACTTATATGCTTATGTCTGATTGTTTGATATGACCAGTTGATTGTTACTATTTGTGATTTCCATTATGTGATATGTATGAACATCTTGAGCAATTGTTGTGTAAAGGATCTTGAACAATCCCATGAATAACTATTTAATAAACCTCATAAACTATTGTGGTGCATGTGAAGCCATGGATTGGATTTTGTGATCCAAAAGGAGTCCTTTTGTCTTAGAACTAATGAATTCTGCTATTAAAGTGCCACATATGGCATGTTAAGAGATTGTGTGGATTTCTATTGTGTATGATGCATTGTTGTTTTCTTTTCTAGTTATGGGACAATACTGAAATCTTGCATCACATGCGTCGAGGATGGCTATGCAAGGCCTTTGAAGTCCTTGAGACTTTGTGCCTGGGTTCATAGAGAATAGGCCTACATTTGGGTTGAATGAGCCTTGATAATTTATAAAGGAAAAATTGTAAATCTACGATTGTGGAGTATTAAGCTTAACCCACATGATTACTACTAATCATGTGGTTAATCGCCTAATGACAACGATTTGCACTAATACCACATTGCATGGAGCGCTGAGTGTACCAAATTCAGAGTTGATGTGAAATAATAGAAGGCATGGAGTTGACAGGAGCACAAGACGGGAAAATTCTCTTTAATTGACGAAAAATTTCACATCATGGCGTGCTAATATTTCCATTAAGTTCTATTAGGAGTTGGTGTGCTCAACAAAAAGTGTGGCGCAGGAAAATGCCCATCACCTACAATTGAGTTTTACCATCATTCCGCGAAGTTGAGACAATGGTTTCTTCGGATTGTGGGTGCATTAGCATTTTTAATGGAGGGTGTGATAGGAAACCCTCTTTGTCTTTAAATAGGAAAGCATCACTTTGCACAAAGGCTTGAGATCAGTGGGGCCAAGGTCTCATTCTAAAGTGGAAAATGCCATAGAGGCAAGGTTAGGCTATGTGGATGCCATGTAGACAAACATGACATGTACAAGTGACCTGGCAAGTTCAATAATGTGGCACATTTATAGTGTGACATGTGGCATGTAAGAATGACCTTTTTGGAGTGCAAAGTGGCTAATTTTCAAGTGACGCATGACATCATGAGGGATTGCCACATGGTATGGTGATTTCACCCCGATGTCATTAGGTAGATGGAAGTGGGTGATGTGGAGGAAGATGCTAACGTGGCACCTTGGTGACACAAGGCAACGATTTGTGGTACCACTTGGCTTAGGGTTGTCATGTGGTACTGATGTGGAATTGTATGTGGTGGGGGATTCATGTCATGGCAGAACTTGACCCTGCAAAGGTATTTACAGAGCATTTCATAGGTGGAGGCACAATTTGACGAAAGTCGCGGAGGAGACAGAAGTTGTAGCACAGAGACCATCCCCATTATTTAAAAAAAATAATTATGTTGCACTGTGGACGTTTGGAGTAGAAAACCATTAGGAGTGTGGCACAATGGCACAGTGGTGTTGTGTCATGGTAGGTGCCACATTGGATCTTGTGTGAGGCACCAATGCCACATGGGTACCATGTCGCATATCCTCGCTGATGTGGCAAGGGTTAAGGAGCCTAAACTTCAAATGGGTATAACTTTCAATCCAAAGGTCAAATTGAGGAAAACATTATATCATCAGAAAGCTCTTAATGAGTTGAATGTGATGGTGTAGTGCAAATTGGGTTTTGCACACTTTGAACCCCATCTTCATAATGAGACCATGGAGGTTGGGTTAATTAAAAGTAACACTTCTCATTCAATCAAGAAGACTCTAAAGGGGTGGGAGAGAGTGTTACAATATGATTATTGATGTTTAACAATGCTAGTAAATAAAACTCACCAAATATGTATAATAATTTATTTATTTTTTTATCGCTCACATTTTTTTATTTAGAGTATTTTAAAGGAGCATGTGCTAAATCCACCTTGAGCATGGACATAATCACATATAACCCTCATACTAGACTATAGAATGCACCTCTAGGTGTAATAAAAATTGCAACTTCTCGTTGAATTATATGAATAGATTGGATTGGAAGAAGGGAAATTTTCCCTAATTTCTTTGTAGATTTTTGTGTAATTAGTATCTCTAAATCTATATCACCCACTTTGGCGAAATAAAAGTTGAAAATAATCATTTTCTTTAAATTTTACCCATGCAATCTACAAAGGTGAGAAGAACTTGACTATAGAAGTCATTTCAAAGTTGCTTTGGATTGTAATGTCAATTTACAGGCTAAGACACATTGAATTTTTAAAATCAATACATTCCCTTATTATTGTGAAAAAACGGACTCAATATAAAAATACAATTTTCCAAGATAATCCACATTTAATTATTTTAAAAAAATTCACACATTTGCACACTTTATCAACACTTTTTTCCACTCACCTTTATCAAGACTCTCCACATTGTGTTTTTTTCCCTTTTGCGAATGTTGGGTTATTACAATCTCGCTCTGACATGAAGACCCATTGAATGTAGCCACACCATAAGTTAATAGGAGATCCATGTTCATCTAAGGAACTTATATTTTCTACATGGTAGCAACCCTTTTCAATCATTAAACTACATCATCACAAGTATATCTTCAACACCATTCAATATTCTATAAAATAGTTCAAATTCATTATTTTTTTATTAATTTAATGCACTTTGCTATTTTAGTAATTACTATTTTAGTCATCATTCTCTAGCCTCATATCTTATGGATTGAAAATCTTAAAGGGTAATAACTCATTTTTAAATAATATCCTTAAATTTTCAATATTATGAATCTCATTATTTATCAAAAAGCATTATCAATTCCATTTCATTATTTATCAAAAAGCATTCTCAATTCCATTTCATTATTATTAAGGGAAGGAACCAATTTGACCCAAAAAAAAAAGCAAAATTTACTAATTTCTATTATAATTATTTAGAGCCATGGTATATGTATTCTTGTGATTAAATAAAAATTAATTATTTTGTTCCCTTGTTTTCTAAACTATCCAAGAAGATGATGTTATTGCTATATGCTTGTTTGTAAATACCATTTGTTTAATTTTTAATGACGTGTTTGAAGAATTTTTCATGATTCTTGAAATTGAGAAAATATTGTTACTAATAAGTTATATTAAAATTTGAGAAGATATTAGCAATAACAAGTTAGAATCACATTAACTAAAAAAATTTAAATTTGTTTGTCATGTTATCATCAAAACCCAATTATACAAAAAAAAAAACAAATTGGCCAAAATTATATTTTAAATTAGTAAAATTGTTATTTTACTTTTGTTATAAACTCTTAATATAATTGAATGGTAAGATATTACTGTCTAATATCTATAAACTTGTCAATTAAAAAAATAAAAATCATAACTTATTTAACTTGTCAATTAAAAAAAAAAACAAAAATCATAACTTATTTAACTTGTCAATTAATAAATAGAAAAAAACCATAACTTAGAAATAACTAATTTCCTCTACATTATTTTAAAGGAAAACAATTACAGAAATCCCTTTATTAAAAAATTAAATTACCTATCAAAAATTAAAAGATTTTATCTAGTTTAGAAAATATGTTTGATCTTATCTGATTTAGAAAAAAATTTCAACAAACCTGGTTTAGTGTCACTTTATTTAGTTTAGAAAATATGTTCTACGATCATAGTTACTTTTATTTATTTTGGTTGAAATTTGACAAATATTTTTGAGTAAAATAGTAAATTTGTATGATCTAAAATATAATTTTTAATACATAAATAAATTCTATCCACCAAAAAATATTTGTAATATTCCAATTATACTTAAAACCAAAACATAAAAAATTTAAACCATAACAAAAACTAACACATAAAATCTTTAATTACCTAATATCAACTTAACTTTTTATTTCAAAGTGTCCATAAAACAACTTCTGAAAACATTACACATGTAGAACTCCATTCAAATTGTAAAACATTAAAACTACCGCAATAAACATAACACTATATATAGGCATTCCATTCCTATACAGGTTCCCTATAACACTATATGTAGACATTCCATTCCTATACAGATTCTCTGTAGCACTATATATATACATTCCTATATAGGTTCTCTATAATACTATATATATACATTTCTATATAGGTTCTCAACGCCATTATCTGCTCAAAGATTAAACATGACTTTGATCGCATTCCCCCCAGCAGCACTAGTCTCAAAAGCATCTTCCACTTCCTTCTCAGAGAACCCAAACCGATGGGTGATCAAAGGTTTGACATCCACTTTTCCACTGCTTATAAATTCCAGGCACAGAGGCCAAGTGTTCCTGTAACGAAAAACACCAAAAATATCCACCTCCCTGCAACAAGAGTCGAAGTAAATGTGCATCATAAAATTAAACAGCAAAATTTACCACTGATGTGCATCATAAAATTAAACAGCAAAATTTGCCACTGATGTGCATCATAAAATTAAGATGGTAAAAGACCATACCTGGCAGAAGCTTGAGTGAGTGGCAGATTCATCTCATTCTGGCCCATTCCCACAAGGCATATCCTACCGCCAGCAGATGTAGCCTTTAGAGCCGTTGACATTGTTTTGGCAAAACCAGCACAATCAAAAGTTACATTTATGTTTCGACCCATGGCATTTTTTATGCGAGTCACTTCTTCATCAATATCCTGAAAGGACAGCATTCCAATTAGTTAGTTATGGTTGAATTTTATTGGAGTGTGGATTTTGGAATATTTTGAAAATATGAGGGAGAGGAATAGGAACAGAGTCAAACAGTTGAAGATTTTGATCATGTCAATTGTGGGCAATTAGTTATGGTTGAATTTTATTGGACGGCAGATTTTGGAATATTTTGAAAACATGAGGGAGAGGAATACGAACAGAGTCAAACAGTTGAAGAATCTGATCATGTCAATTGTGGGCAATTAGTTATGGTATGATCAATTGTGGGCAATTAGTTATGGTTGAATTTTATTGTAGTGTGGATTTTGGAATATTTTGAATATATGAGGGAGAGGAATAAGAACAGAGTCAAACAGTTAGAAGACTTTGATCATGTCAACATTGTGGGTATTTTTGTGGATTACAGATTTTAGGAATATTTCGAACAGAGAGGGGTCAATTGTTTGACCTGAATATCTCTGAATTGTGGGCATCTTTTATGTGGATTGCAGATTCCAGAAATATCTGGGACAGAGAAGGGTCAATTATTTGACCTGAATATCTCGGACAGAGAGGTCAGTTGTTTGACCCGAGTATCTCCACAGAAAAGTCAATTATTTGACCCCTCAGAAATATCTGGGACAGAGAGGGGTCAATTATTTGACCTGAATATGTGGGACAGAGAGGTCAATTGTTTGACCTGAATATCTCCACAGAAAAGTCAATTATTTGACCCCTCTCTTGACTGTCAGATTCCAGGATATTCCTAGAATCTCCTGACTGTCAGATTGGGGGATATTCCTGGAATCTGCAATGGACATAATTTCAGCACTGTTGAATCAAATTTCCATAATATTTCAAAATCCACAATCTGGATAAGGATGAAAATGATTATGTATAACACAATGAATTAGATAAAAAAATTACTTCTCACCACTCAAGCAACATACATATATGAATACCAGAAAGGATATTATTGGCATCATACCTGAGAGTCTTTGGAGACTAAGATACATTCATCAGACCCAACATTTTTAGCCATTGATAGACGCTCTTCATCTACATCAGCAATAATAATCCGTGGAGCTCCAAATGCACGTGCACACAGCACGGTGACAAGGCCAATAGGACCTGCCCCCATGATCAACACATTTGTCTCAGGACCTACAGAAGCTCGGCGACAAGCATGAACCCCAACACTGAGTGGCTCACACATGGCACCCTCCTCTAGAGTTAGATTATCTGGTAACTTGAAACATAAATATGCAGGATGAACAATCTGCAGTCAAAATCAGACAATAACAAATTAAAAAAAAAAAAAATGAAGTATGGCCTTTGGAGTCAGAAAAAGACTTGTTCAAAGCTGCTGAACCTAATAATAGAAAGAGAGTAAACACCTGATTGCAGTCATAAGCGATTGCAAATTATTTTGAAACTAAATATGTGAATTACTATCACTAACCAGTTAAGCCCCCACTGGGTGAACGGACCGAGATCTCCATGAAGGCAGATTGAAACAAGAAAGATGGTCCTAGCATCAGTTATGTCGTATCATACCCAAAGGTAAAACACCATAATTTACTTCCAAGGCTTGAGTTCATGGAGGTCGTAACCAGAAACTTGAATTTAACATAGAAAGTGTTCATAACTAAGTTTGAAGTTATAGATCAAATGTAATAGCTAGGCTGGTTGCGAGAAATGTTATTATCTTCCGTACCCAGATTCAATTACCACATATAACATATAGAGTTAATAATAATTATATCCTTATGCTCAGAAACCTATCCATGTTGTATTTCCATCCATATCACACTCTATGGTATATTTTGATTCCAATCCTATGACTTGAAAATTGTTTAACCATGAAAATATTCTTGAAAATTGTTTAGCCATGAAAATATTCTAAAAGAGGTAAGTGCTACATAACTGCAAGCTGTGCCAAGAATGATGATCTAAAAATTTGTGGAGAATGTATGATTATCCTTACAAGACAAGCTATCCCTCAACAGCAATAATTCTATAACATCAGAGCCCACAACGCTTACTAACAAAGTATCCATGGAATAAATTTTAGACTATACTACTTTCTTCTTTAATGATGTCCTGTTTATCTTCATTACAATGCTGAATCTAAGGCTTTAGAACAAGTTGCAGCACAACAGGCAGTAGACAGGAGAAGAACTTGCTAGAGCAAATCAAACATGCAATGAGCTTGTAGGATTGTTTTGCATTGTACACTTTCTTTTGAATAGATTGACTTGCTAGTTGAGTATAGCTGCAAATTGTTCCCGGGATGGGAAGTCGAACACAAGGGATGATCCATTTTATTAAGGTTTCCCTATTGTCTACTGATGATATTGTCTGAAAAAAAATTCCTAGAGATAAGGAGTTCCAGATGATTCACAATTTTCTGCAGAAGTAGATCCTTTCCTTTTGATAGTATATCGGATTCCATTGACTTTTTACAAGTTTGTGTCATGGCTAACTTGAATTTATTGGGCATCCTTATCTTGTAGATTTCCAAATATTTTAGAAATTTGACTAAGAAAATCAGGTCAGATTTCTAAAATATTCTGAAATCCGTGATCAAGCTCAAGTGAACTAACTCATCAAATCACACCTCCAGTGCCCAATCAAGTGATACAAATACAAAACAAACTTCTTCGTTTCTTATGGTTATCCTTGTGTAAGAAAAAAAAAAGCAATACAGACCTGATTGGCCAGGGAACCATGCACCGGGGGTGTTGCAAAGAACTTCATCTCGGAACACAAATTGTACAAACCCTGCTTACATGGCTCACATCGCCAACACGATATTCCAGGCTCCAAAGCTACACGGTCACCAGGAACCAGATGTTTCACTTCACTGCCAACGTCCTCAATTATTCCAGCACATTCATGACCAATAACCATCGGCTCTTTTACAACATACCCTGCCAGCTCTAATCTCTGCAACCAAACCCAAGAATGATATTTTTTAAAGCAAAATGCACCCTTCAACAATTAATAAGCTGAAATTTTACAAAGGGGCATTTTATGAAAAAACTGTGGGCCTGGTGAGTGTCCTAGAACTTCATCATAAAACTGCCATACCTCAAAAAAAAAAAAAAATAATAATAATAATAATCTTTTATCAAATTATGAATAAATTCAATTTTCCATTAGACGAAGTCCAATAAACCAGGTGGGTTTTAAACTATGTTAAAAGCAGACATAAACAAAATTTCATACTCTAAAAAAGTGGACATCACTGCCACAGATACCCACAGCCTTCATTCTCACTCTTGCATCATGAGGGCCTGCAACAACATGCAGTTAAATCTATATTAATTAATTAATCTAGGCAAGGTTCCCAAGAATTAGAATGACAGGCCAAGAAAAACAGAGTAATGACTTACCCAGAGGCGGAAGTTTATAGGGCTGGATGCGAATAGTGTTTATTCCAGTGAGCCATGCAGCCATATTGTCACCTTCTCCATTTTCATCACCCAGAGACATTGCTCCCTTCCCCATTTCTTTCCTTTCCTTTGTTTAGATGGCAAGTTCAAGGAACATGGACACAGATGATTACATCTGATCAAGAATTTATAGAAGAACTCTCAAAAAATTTCATTCATCAAAATCTAAATCTAATTTGGAGACATGTATGTTGCCACTTCACTATGTACCCCGTTTGTTAGCTCGATCCCGGGCGCCCCCGACGTCGTAAACATTCGGAAGCACCGACTGAAAACAAAAAATATCTACAGCTTTTTTGAATATTAAAAGCATACATTTTAATTTGTTAATATCATAACATTCCAAATATGGCACATATATTTATGATACAATTAGAAGAAATCATTAAACGTTCAAAGGCTTTATAATTGAATTAAGATTTCTACTTGTCAAAACTAATTATTAGTGCGTGGTTGAGTTTCATTGACTCACTATTGATAGTTGCTCTTATTTTTGTCCACACTATATATATATATATATATATTTTGTGAAGTTATAATATGGACAATCAAACATGAAATAACACTTAATAAATCTTCCACTCTTGATGTTGATTGATGAGGTTCTACCTTTTTTTGGCCACCATCTCACTGCCTCACCACATTGCCCGGAAGCTTTAACAAAACATTTTCTTCAGAGATTACATGTTACTATATTACCTGGAAGCTTTAACAAAACATTTTCTTCAGAGATTACATGTTACTATAGCAGGCATGAAACTAAGAAATGTACTTAGTATTGAGATTTGGGAAGAGGAAGAGGAACTAGAACTATATTTAATTGTCTAATTTCATTATATATTTCCACACAATAGTGTGCTCTATCAATTTTTTTGATTTAGGCCGAGGGACTATTTCATTTATATATTGTTTTTAATTATTATTTTTCAAATCTATGTTTATGTAATTAGGAATTTGTTTTGAAATATAGAGATTAGTTCATGGGTCAATTCAACACAATTAATATGGATTAGATTATTATCTCTCTCTCTCTCTCTCTCTCTCTCTCTCTCTCTATATATATATATATATATATATATATATTTCAATCATCTCAATGTTCCTGGAGTGAAAAAATTGGAGGAATCATCTTGTAGAAGCAGTTTTATTAGCGGGACCTAGTTTTTAGAATTAGGGTATAAAACCTTTTGGGGTCACTTTGAAGTCTTAGCTATGCCAGACTTCACAATTTTTTTTTATTGTGTTATGTGATGCCTCGGGAAATGGAATTGGTGTTGTTTTAATGCAAGAAGGAAGAACCATTGCTTTTTAAAGTCGTCCAAACAAAGGAAAGTATTTACACAAACCTATTTATGAGAAAGAAATGTTGGAAATACTACATGCACTAAATAAATGATGACCTTACCTAATGGGAAGACACTTCAAGGTAAAAACGGATCATGATAGCCTTAAGTACTTTTTGAAACAAAGATTGTCTTTAGAAGAGCAGCAAAAATGGGTGACAAAGATGTTGGGTTATGACTTTCAAATCATATACAAAAAATAGAAGCAAAATGTTGTTGCAGATACACTCTCAAGAAAGGATGAGGATGTGGAAGCATTGCTTTGTGCCATTTCTATTATCCAACCTGAGTGAATAACCGAAGCATGGGTTGAATGGAAGAATGATGAAGAGGTGTCGTCACTCACTCAAAAGTTGTAGCAAGATCCTAGTACATATGATACTTTTAGCTGGAAAAATGATTTATTATGGTACAAAGATCGTTTATATCTTTGTAAGAATTCCCAACTCAAACAAAATATTCTTTTGGAATTGCACACCTCTCCCTTAGGAGGGCACTCAGGATTTTTAAAAACTTACAATATGGTCAAGAATATTTCTTTTGGGATGGCCTTAAATCTGATATTCAGAAGTTTGTGGCAGAATATTTGGTTTGCCAACAAAATAAAGTTGAGACAATTAAGACCTTGGGTCTTTTACAACCTTTAGCCATTCCAAGTCAGCGTTGGGGGGATATCTCAATGGATTTTATCATAGATTTACCCAAGTTTGAAGGAAAGAGTGTAATCATGGTGGTAGTTGATAGACTTACCAATTATGCATACTTTTGTGCATTATCTCATCCTTTTAAAGCTATTATAGTTGCTACTACATTTATGGAAACAATTCAAAAGCTTCATTGAAACCCAAAGATTATAGTAAGTGACAGAGATCCCATTTTCACTGGAAATTTTTGGATGGAATTGTTTTCTTGTCTTGGTACTCAATTAGATCATAGTTCATCTTATCATCCTTAATATGATGGGAAAATTGAGATATGAAAATATGTTTGGAAGGATATCTTGGTTTCTTTGTATCTGATAAACAAACACAATGGGTCAAGTGGTTACGTCTAGCTGAATGGTGTTATGACACTTCCTTCCATATTGCAGCAAGAATGGCCTCACATATGGCACTTTATGGATATCATCCACCATCAATCACATCATCTTTAAGAGAAAAATCTAATGTTCAAGTAGTGGAAGATCACATCGAGCATCAACAATAAGTTCTCCAACTCTTAAAGGATAACCTCACTATGGCACATAATTGAATGAAACAACAGGCAGATTAGCATCGCAGTGAAATAATTTTTGATATAGGTGACTAGGTATTTTTACGGCTACAACCATACAAACAAATGTCTCTCAAGCAAGCTAAGAAGGATAATAAATTATCGCCCAAGTACTACGGTCCTTACAAGGTGTTGCAAAAGATTGGTATTATGGCATACAAATTGGATTTGTCTGCATCTTCCCGAGTACACCTAGTTTTCCATGTTTCATGCTTAAACAAGGTTATCAATGACAAGATTTCAACTCAAACAGTGTTGCCAAAACTTAACGAAGAAGGAAAAAGCATATTTGAGCCTAAAGAAGTCACTGAAACAAGAACCTGATAGCTACAGAATCGATCAATTTCAAAGTACCTCATTAAGTGGAAGAACTTACCTGCTAAAGATTCCACATGGGATGATCTGGGAGAATCCAATACTAGAAGTGGCCTTGAAAATAACTCAAAAATAAAAGTTATTATATGGAAGCAAAACTAGGACCAGATCGTAGTGCTCGTCGCCCTGATTCAAACGGTGCAAACGGCACTCAAATCTGAGTTTGCATGCTCAAGTTATAGTTGGTCAAATTTTCGGTCGAACCTGGCCAAGTGGCAGTCACTAAGGAGGCAACAATTTGGTAGAGTTCCAACACACATAATTCGGCCACAGGAACAGGAGAATTTTTTGCCTCCTTAATTGTCCAATACCCCGCATGTTCCGGCAAAAAGCAATTAACTATTGGCTATATATATGTGTGTGTGTTTGTGTATTTCAACCCTCGCCACGCCCCAATGGTCATTGACCAACAACACATATAATAATATATTTAAAATTTAAAAAAGGGTGGGCGGGCCACCCTCGGTGGACCTGCCCAACCCCAGTGGAATCACATCATGGAACCGCCGATGAAACCTTAACCACATATAACAAATTATGTTGGAAGCACATGTTAAATAAAACAACGATTATGATATGTGACGGATTCTAAGTCGTGACCACCTCCAAGCTACATGCCACCACCACCAACGGGCCAACGACCCACGTTGGTGGATCCTCCCAGTAACATATATTTAAATATTCACTCAAATCATTCGATCGATGGAGGAGCGGCAGAGGACTGGCATGGAACCATGAGTGGCCCAGTGGTGTGGAACCATGAGTGAGGGAATCATTGAGATGTTGAAAATATTCCTTTAGAGGGATAAAGGTGCCAGTGTCAGAATTTGAAAAGTTTATAGTCAATTTTAGACGTTTTCGCGCCAGGAATCCTTCCGTGTAGTCCATTTCTTCAGCCAATGTCTCCATTTTCAGGCCATCAACCAAATTGGATGTATAAGTGTCACTTTTGTAAAGTTTCTTGTAATCAATTTCTTTGATGCCACTTAATAAAAGAAGGCCTCCTCACTTTGAGCAGGGCCTAGAGACGTAGCCCACATTTGGTGAACTCTGTAATCAAATCATTTATATGCCTTTGATCTCAAGGTTTCTTTATGATTTCCACTTCTTTTTCATGTGTTAAGTTACTTGGTTAATATGCTCTTTTATATGCAATTTTGAATGAATCCTTGAATTTTAAAGATCTGGATCAAGTTTGGCATCAGAGCAGGAATTCTTGATGCGAGTCGCATGAGTGAATGTTAACTAGGAACAAACTCTAAAGAGGTGAATGAAAACTTAAATCCTTTGATCCTGAAGCAGGGTGTGCACCATGAAGATGAAACATGGCAGATGAGGAAGATCGAATGGAGGAAGAGCAAAATTATCGCAATATCTTCTTCACCATGGCAGAGAAAGTTGACAAGTTGTTTGCAGAGTATGAGAAGAAAATCAAGCCTAGGAAGAAAAAGCTAGATGACCATGCATCGGTAAATCATGAAGGTGAAGAGGAGATCCTCCTGAACCACCCTCTTCATCCTTTAGTGATAGTTATTCTTCTTCTTCTTCTCATCACTCTAAGAGGCATCATAGGAATACATCTAAGAAGCCATTTTTAAGCTAAATGTAAAGTTTGATTTTCCCGCATAAAATGGAGAATGCAATGCAGAGAAACTAAACAATTTGATTAGATAGATTGATGTGTATTCTTGGATTTAGAAGATTGAGGAAGATGACAAAAATATTTGATTAGCATCTCTTCAGCCGAATGGCACAGCTCTCATCTGGTTGGAGAGAAAGTTGCAGAAAGGAAGCAAAAACTTGGGTAATCTCCTTTTTTATTAGTCCAATTTTGTTCATGCATTAAAATATTAGTTTATCCTATGGGTTATCGACAAAAGGATTTTAATGGAATGGAAATATTTAAGGCAAGGAAAGGGTCAAAATGTACAATTATTCACAGAAGAGATTAGAAAACAAGCATTGAATTTGGGCATTTCACTTGATTCACCCGAAATTGTAACAAAGTATATTGGTGACTTGCATATTTACATAAGGAATTCTTTGTTATTATTTAAGCCTATTATTATTGATGTAGCCAGTGTGAAGGTCATTCACCTTGAAAGCAGGGGCAATACTGATAAAGAAGAGAAGCCAAAGAAATCGTTTTTCAAACCTCATAATGGCAAGTTTGAAGGAAAAGTAAAGGGAAAGGACAAGAAGGCAACTACAACCAAGAAAGAGGAAGGAGAAAATCCATCTTGCACACATTGCAAGAAGGAAGACCATGATAATGAACACTACTGGAAATTACATCCAAAGTTGAAACCAAAGGGATTTGGTGGAAAGGGTAAGCAGAAGATGGTGGTAACCACTCAACGGGACCTTGGATCTGATTCCGGTGATGAGACATTTATCACAACAATGGGCACACAAGGTACTCTTTCTCTTCATGCTAATGAAAATTCTGAATCACATGCAAGTACAATTTCTTCAAATGAGTCTCTCGTTAATGAACGAAAGAGAATTGAATTGTTCCACATTAAAGTCATAATGAAACATACTAAAGTGGAAACCTTGTTTGATCCGGGCTCACAAACAAATTTGATTTTAGAACCCTTGGTTAAAAAGTTAGGATTAGAGACCAAGCCTCATATGAAACCATACACGCTTGGTTGGGTGTGTGATAAAGCAAAATTACATGTAACCAAGAAGTGTAGAGCTAGATTTGTGATTGCATCCAAACTAGTTGATGAGGTTGATCTTGATGTTGCACCCTTTGATGTTTGTGGTAATGTATTGGGAAGTCTGTATTTTTATGACAGGAAAGCAGTTTTATTTCGCCATGAAAACAAGTATCATCTCATGAAAGATGAGGTGGAATGCATTGTTAGAGCTCATCACGACAAATTTGTGCCAGTCTTGTAAGTGCAGGTCAGATGAAGAGATTAATTAATTCCAACAAAGGGTGCATGCTCATGGTTGTGAGAGAAAAATATTTTGAGACATATAAAACTTTCCAAGTTGTGATCCCACTCATAAAAAGGAATTGTATGAAATTGTTTCTTACTATGATGGGCTTTTTCAGGAACCAAGTGAGTTGCCTCCAAAGCGTGAGATCCAACATGAGATTCACTTGCAACAGGATGCTCCTTTACCGAGCATTGGAATGTATAGGTTGTCAGCCATTGTTAGGTACAGGAATTGTTGAACCAAGGGGTCATAAGACCAAGTTCTTCTCCATGTGGTTCACCTATCATGCTGGTACCGAAAATGATGGCACATGGAGGATGTGCATAAACTATAGGACACTCAACAAAATAATGGAGAAGAATCAGTGCCCTCTCCCTTGCATTGATGATTTTTTAGATCAATTGAAAAATGCTATCTATTTCACAAAACTAGACTTGCACAGTGGTTATCATCAGGTCAGGATTGCAGAAAGGGATATATGGAAGACTACAAGACGAAACAAGGGTTTTTTGAATGGCCGATGATGCCATTCAGACTGTGCAATAGTTCGACCACATTCATAAGGGTAATGAATGATATTTTGGGGCACTTTCTTGATGATTTTGTAATTGTGTATCTTGATGACATTCTTGTTTATAGTAGGACATGGAATGATCATGTGTGTCATGTTAAAAAAGTGCTTGATGTTTTGCAAAATGAAAAATTGTATGTCAAAATGTCAAAGTGTGAGTTTGGGAAGAGCTCTTTGGTTTACTTAAGTCACATTGTTGGAGGTGGAAAATTGAAAATAGATCCTTCTAAAATTGATGTGATTGTAAAGTGGCCTAAACCCACCAATGTTACAGAGGTTCATAGCTTTTTGGGTGCAGTACAATACTGGAGAAGGTTCATTTCCAACTTCTTTGTCATTGCATCCCCCTTACATGCATTGACAAGTGTGAAGAAAACCTTTCAGTGGGGAGGAAAGAAATAGAAAGCCTTTGATGCAATGAAAGAGAAGATCAACACTGCACCATTTTTGGCCTTACCAAACCTCTAACAGCCTTTTGAGAATGAGACCAATGTCAGCGGATATACAATGGGAGTAGTATTTATGCAACAATGGAAACTTGTATATTACCATTCAGAGACATTCTCCCAAGTTGTCGTGAACTATCCCACATATGAAAAGGAGTTGTTTGCTTTGGTTCAAAGCATGAAGAAGTGGAAACACTATTTGATTGGCAAGGAGACCAACATCCACACAGATCACCAGCCCTTGCAGTACCTTCACTCACAGACCAAGCTTCAAAAGGCACATCATTTCATATGGATGGGATTCCTTCAACAGTTTCACTTGGTAATAAAATACAAGAAGGGCACCAACAATAAAGTGGCAAATATGCTTTCTCGCCCTCCTATTTATGCATCTATATTTTTGCAAAATGCCTCTTTATCTTTTGAAAGTTATGTTAAAAAATATGTTGATGATGATGATTTTAAGGAGATTTATGCAGAGATGACTCATGGATCTCAGGTGGATAATTACCATTTGCAGGGAAATTTGTTGTATCACCTTGGAAAACTTTGTATCCCTGCCAATGAACGAATAATCAAAGAGGCACATACTTCTCTTGTATTAGGTCATTTTGGTGTAGGAAAAGGTTTATGTCATTTACAGAGGTTGTGTTATTAGCCTCGCATGAAAAATATTGTGACGCAATATGTAAAGGGATGTGTATTGTGTACAATTAACAAGCGCACTAATAGAAAATTGGGGCTCTATACACCACTCCTTGTTTTGATTCATCCATGGGAAAGTGTGTTTATGGATTTTGTAGGCGGTTTGCCTTTGTCTAGGAGAGGTCATGACTATTTGTATGTTGTTGTGGATTGATTTAGCAAGATGTGTGTATTAATGACTTGTAAAAATCGGGTCACTGTAGAGCAAACTTCTCATATCTTCTTCCAATTTGCATGGGTCCACTTTGGGATGCCCACATCCATTGTGTCTGATCGAGACTCTCGCTTTCTTGGAGAGTTTTGGAAGAGTTTGTGGAGACCGATGGACACCAAGTTGAAGAGGGGCACGACATTTCATCCATAAACCGATGGACAAACAAATGTTGTTAATCACACAGTGATGCACTTACTCTAAGGCTATTGTGGCAAGCATCCCGAGTTGTGGGACGAGAAACTTCCTTATGTAAAACATGCATACAACTAGGCGGTGCATTCATCCACTCAGAGTTCATTGTTTGAGACATGATTTGGCTATTTTTCAAAGGATCCCTTAGACATGGTCTTTGGGAGAGATGAATATTCTAGTGGGCAAGATGACAAGGAAAAAGCGTGGAAGTTCATTCAGCAAATTCAGTTGATTCACCAAGCAGTGCAGGAGTAGTTGAAGAATAGTCAAGATCAATACAAAGCCTGACATCACAAGCACTGAGTCAATCACAAGTTCTAGGTTGGAGACAAAGTGTGGCTACACGTCAGCAAAGACAGGATGAAAGGGGAAAGAAAGAAGTTACGACCAATCCGATATGGACCATTCACCATATTAGAGAAGATTGGACACAATGTTTTTCGTCTTGATTTGCCAGCATACATGCAGATGTACTTAGTGTGAATGTTGAAAAATTGAAGCTTTATGAGCCTCCGTTGATCATGAACATCGAAGAGGTTGGAAAAGTTCCTATAGTGGATGCTTTTGCACCAGAATACTTGGACAAGCTACCAAAGGAAATCATTATCAACCAAAAGATCAAGACTTCGCGATGGGGAGACGTGGACTACCTTCATATTGGTTTCAAAGGAATGCATACAAGTACGGCTCGATGGATGGAGAAGGAGAAAGAGAGGGAGAAATTACCTCACTTTCCAATTAAATGATAAATCTTTTGGCAGTCCAAAATCTCATTAGTGGGGAGGAATGATCCAGGAGGATCTAGTAATAGAAGTAGTCTTGAAAATAACTCAAAATTAAAAGTCATCAGATGGAAGCGAAACTAGAACTATATCGTAGTGATCGTCACCCTGATTTCCAACGATGCGGATGATACTCAAATCTAAGTTCATATGATCAAGTTATAGCTGGTCAAAGTTCTGGTTAAACTTGGCCAAGTGGTAGTCACTAACAAGGCAACAATTTGGCAGAGTCCCAATGCACGGAATCTGACCATAGGAACGGGATTTGTCTCCTCCTTAATTTGTCTAATACCCTTATTTTCTGGTGGGAAAAAAATTAACTAGTGGCTCTATATAAAACAAAACAATTTTTTTTTTTTTTTTTGGGGGGGAGGCTTCCACCCCCGCCACCCCCAACAATTATTGACAAACAACACATATAATAATATATTTAAAATTTTAAAAAGGATGGGAGGGCCACCCCCGGCGGACCCACTAAACCCCCATTGAACCACATCATATAACCGCCAACGAAATCTTAACCGCGTATAACCAATTCCATTGGAACCACATGTTAAATAAAATAATGGTTATGATATGTGACAGATTCGAAACCGTGACCACCTCCAACGTACGTGCCACCGCCACCAACAAGCCAATGACCCACGTTGGTGGCTCCGCCCAACAACATGTATTTAAACCTTCACTCAAATCATTCAACCAATGGAGGAGCGACAGAGGACGGGCATGGAACCCTGAGCGGCCCAAGGGTGTGGAACCATGAGTGGGGGAATCATTGAGATGCTCAAATGATTCCTTTAGAGGACCAGAGGTGCCAGTATTAGAATTTGACAAGTTTATAGTCGATTTTGCATATTTTTGCGTCAGGAATCCATCTGTGCAGTCTGTTTCTCCAGCCAAGATCTCCATTTTTAGGCCATCATCCGAATTGGAGGTATAAGGGTCATTTTTGTAAAGTTACTTGTAATTGATTTCTTTGATGCCACTTAATAAAAGAAGGTCTCCCCACTTTGAGCAGGTCCCGGAGATGTAGCCCACATTGGGTGAACTCCGTAATCAAATTGTTTTTGTGCCTTTGATCTCATGGTTGCTTTATGATTTAGGCTTCTTTTTCATGTGTTAAGTTACTTGGTTAATATGCTCTTTTATATGCACTTTTGAATGCATACTTGAAGTTTAAAGATTTGGATCATGTGAGGATGAGAATTTTATACAAAAGCATCAATAACTACTTAAGCGTTGAGGACAACACTTTTTTGAAGGAGAGGGGCATGTTGGGTGCCTATAATACTAGTGTATCCCCCTTATTGTTATTGTTATTGTAGCCCCATTATTGGTATTGTTGTGCCCATGTAGCCCCCATATTGTTATTTTTGTGCCCCATAGAAGCCCACTATTGTTATTGTTGTGCCCTTACGTTATTATTGTTATGTAGGCTCTGATTATATTGTGACCCCTTAGGCTCATATATATACAAAGGAGGTATTGTCATTTGTATAATCCAAGAATTGTTCATATATGTAATGTAAAGGAAGCTTCCCTCTCGAAGAGGATAATTTTCAAGTCATTGATCTATCCATTTATGAGTTGGTTACATAACATTAGTAGTTTGAATCTACAAGGAATTTCTACAGTAAGGTAGAATTTCAAATTGGAAATTATAAATATGAAATTGTGTGTGATGTCTTGCCAATGGATGTGTGCCATATTTTATTGGAAGTCGTTGGCAATATCATAGAGACATAATGGAAACCAAAACACTTACAATTTTGAGAAAGATGGGAAATTACATACACTTCTACTATTAAAGGATGCAAGTAGTAATCAGGTGTTAATGTTGGATAACAAAGAATTTTTTAAGGATGAAGCAGAATGCAAGGAATGTGAACCAGTAATTGAGGTAAATCACTTGTTTTCAGAAAAGCAGGATTTGTTCAATGAATATGAGAATATGATAATCAATGAAATGTTTATGGTAGAAAATAGAGATCAGTCAAGAGTATCCATGGAAGAAATCATTATGAATGAAGATACTTTAATAAATGAACAACAGAAGAATGTTAAGGAGAAGAATGCTTTGGAAACCAATGAGAAGTTAATGTGTGAAAAACTCCAGATTCCAGATGAAGACAATCATAATGCAAAAGATTTTGGACAAGAAATGGAAGTGGTCAACAAAGCAAGTACCTTGGAACCATAAAGAACAAATTTCAAATTAATTCTAACATGTTTGTTTCATGCGCAAGAAAGATGGTTTCAATTGTACAGGTTTGGTTCCTTCCAAAGAAGTACCTGAAAGAGATATCCAGAAGGATTGATAGAGCTAATTCTACAAGAGAATACCAAAATAAACTTCATTTGTTTAATGGAGAACCTTTGGATATCGAAGGAAATTTATGTCACCATGAAAAATTTCAGCCAAAGACAAGTTATAGCAAAGGGTTGAAGATCTCCTAGACAAGATTCTAGGAATATTTTGTTCTTTGGGAGTTTGATACAGGGGCATCGACAAACTTTTATAAACTTTATTAGATATTATTATTTTTTGAGGAAGTTGAAGTCCTCATGTAATGATTTTAATTGTGTAATAATTATTTGGACTCTAGAAACAGTATCATCAAATATTATGGATTAAGCTAGAGAAAAAAGAAAAAGAAAAAGAAAAAGTATCCTTAGTTTTGATTTTTCCAAATTAGTTACTAAAATAATGGGTCTTAGCCACTTATTATGGATCTTGATCCTATTTTAGATTTAGAATGCTTTTTTATAAATTAGTAAGTATGTGGAGAACTAGAGAAGGTTTGGAAGTATGAGTGTAAAAGGAGGAGAAAGCTAATTCTTTCTAGTATGAATCCTCTCTTGATTCATTGAAGGAAAAAGCTATCTTGCTGTAATATAGTTTTTAAGATATGATATTATTTTGGTTTTGGTGGAGTATTGCAAAGAAATTTACAGGCAATGCATTTAGTCTTTGAATTGATGCATATTCCAAGCAACCATTTGCTTCTCTTTCATCACTATGTAAACATTATGTTCGAGTGATAATATTGTTGCAGTTAGGATGCATGCATAGAAGAAACTCAATAATTTCTAATGTGGTTAATTTATGATTGTTAATTTAGCATTATATCATGAAAAATTAAAATATGGAAGGTAGTATGGCGAATGATTCCAGTTGGTTGTTAAGTCTTTGAAATCATATTGTTAAAACTAGAGTTTAGCTCTTAATTGTTGAGGAAATAGAATGTATATGTAGGGGTTTATCATATTTTTTTCCAAATCAAATTGAAATCTCATTCGATGACTGTGTAAACTTTGCTATTTAATACCAATTGTTTTATGAAGAAATAATTTGGTAGGACCTTGGCATTAGTTAGTCTTACAACACATGCATATGGACATACTAATTATTAGGTGGATGGTATGAATTTAAACTCCATGAAATATTCTATAATATTCTTAGTAGTAGTCACAGATCAAAGGTTGAAATTTATCTTCAAAGTAATTATGCTCTTCCTGCGTTTTTAATTAAATTGGTTAATTAAGAAAAATTGGAATTTGAACAAGTGTTATGTGAAATGAGTGATGGTTTTTTAAACTTAGTGGTATTGCTTGGTTGTATTGCAACAAAATACTATTTGCACGTTAAGGATCTCCATCATAAAGTGAAAGTGAATCTTGATGGTTAATAATTTGTTACACGTTTTTTTAAATGTATATATATTTAATTCTTATATTACTTTGTTAATAATAATAATAATAATAATTTAAAATAAAGTTATAACTTATTTTATTTTTATGATTTTTTTAATCTTAGCAATGTGAGATGCATCATGAAGTAATTGTTTTTTAGTCTTATCATGAATTGATGTCTATCAACATTTATTAACCATTTACTTTATATAGTTACACTAATTATGTTGAAGGTGTTTTATTAAGGGGGGTTGCTTGGGAGGCTTTCGTCATTTGTCTGAAGCCTATAGAATATCGACATGTGTTATTTCATGTTTCATTTACATTTTATCTGTCAAGTGTCAATCAATCCTATCATTGCCTACCTTCATCGTCGATCCCTTCACTTCCTTGAATTCCCTCTTCACCAAAGCCTGTCCCTCTTAATCATTTCAAACATGGGCTTTATTTGGTTAAGTAGCAGGATTTTTCACAGTTGACCATTCTTGCTAGCTTGATGCAGAAGTTTTCAAGGGTGATTTCGTATTTGTGCTCTACAAGTCTTCGTCAATAGGGTGAGATCATGTAACGTCCCTGGTGAAAACTCATGTAAAATATAAATACCACGGATGATGGGACATGTATTCCAACATGAATGGTGGGGGAAACATCCTAATGGGTGTTGATTAGGTTTATTATGGCTTATGAAATTGGCAAAGGAAATGGCTAAGGCTTTGGAAAGGAAAAATGGAATTTTTGGCACATTTATTTATGAAAATAAAGGAAAATAGGAGAAAAGGAAGGTGAAAGGTCATAGTTTGCATGTAAGGAGGAAAATGAAGGAAAACAATGGAAAATGAAGAAAATAGAGGCCTCATTAATAAAAAGGATTTTGAGGATTAGTTGGCAAGCTCTTGGCTCAGACTTGGTCAGTTGAGTTTTGGAGATCTCTCATTATTCTCTCTCTCTCTCTCTCTCTTGGACAATTAGAGTTTTCTTGGAGCATTTTGGCATTGGATCAAGAAAGGCAAAGAAGGCAAGAGGAAGCAAAGATCAAGCAGGGAAAGGCAGGATCAAGCAGTTACAACATGATTCATTGTAAGTATTGATTTGCATGTGTATTTTCCTTGTTAGATTTGGCATGCATGGTACTACATGTGGTTATTTTGTTGTTGTGACATGGGTTTTTCCAAGTGTAACAGTGTTTTCAACCTAGCTTTGCCATTTCCAGATAGCCATGGTGTGATGGGGTCATCATGTTTTGGTTGAGTTAGATTTCCGAATGGATTCAAAGTTGAGTGAGGTGGATCTCTAAATGATAGAGCACATGGCCTAGTAGTGGTCCCTAAACCAGACTGTGGATCAAGGTAAAGCCACTAGCTTAGTGACCCATGAGCCACACTATGGGTTGCGTTAAAGCCAGGATTGTGTTGCCTTGGTGGGCCTCGGAATCCTTGCCAGTGAATGACAGGATATACGGTAAAGCTAAGAGGTGGTATACTCTCTATTAGGCCTAGTAATCTCGGGTTTGGGATATGTGGTAAAGCTTGGAGAGTGGGTGTCGGTTTAGGGCTTAGTGATCTGGCTTTGGATTGCGGTAAAGCTTGAGAGACTAGGAGATGGGAAAGTTATTCACAGTGTAGGTGGAGAAATCTAGTGGCATCAATGCTTGTTTGGCCTAGTGATCAGGTGGAGATCACGGTAAATCCTATTATGATGTATTCATTGTGTTGGTCTAGTGATCCGGGATGGATTACGATAAAACTTGGTTTCTATTGATGAGGGTGAGGTGGTTTAGCCTCGGTATCCCTGGTTGGTTCTTTTGGTTTGAGTCCAACATTCATGCTTGGAATATGGCACATGGGTGAATGGATGAAGAAAGATTTGGCTTATCCACTCTATGGTCAGGTGGAACGTGGAAGTCCCATCCTGGGTTTGGTTTTTGCATCATTAATAAAAGGTTATCTCTCATTGTATTTCTATGAGCATTTTGATGGATTATATGTGGCCTATATGGCTGTACTTTCATGAGTATTTCTATTGTTATAATGTGGTCATATGTGTGTTTTATGACAATAGCTATGTATGGCTCTCAACATGTTTTTTATTATAAACGAATGAATAATGTAACTATGGTCTAATAGATGGTAATGCAGCAAATGACATGAGGAACAATGGTTCTTAGTGATTCTCAGATAAGTACAAGATCCCTATGTTTAATTCTATTGGTTACACCTATAGATTACATGCTTGCAACATGTTTGATGAAATGCTTGTCATGGCTAGTAGGGGTCTGATTAAGGTCTTGTTTAACTTATTACTTTTGCATCATTGTTTCCCTATTATTTTACTACTCCTAAGTTATCATTCCATTCTAGGAAGTGACCTGGGTTTTGGGCCTGAAAAAGTGGCTCAAATCGCGGGGATGCTAGCATACCACTGGCAAATTGAGTCTCTGGATGCTAGCAGGCAAGCCTGTGAGAGTGACTCTGGGTTTCTGGATGCTATCATGCCTATAGCATGAGAGCGATTGAGGCTGAAGATGTCCAAAAGTTCAATGGGACCCAAGGACAAGTTGTCTGAAGTGTTGGATTGGTTCCTGAGGGTCCTGAAGCTTATGTTGAATGTATGTGTGTTATGTTTCCATCGATTCCACTTCCTTAAGGTCACATAGGAGGTCGAATCCAATGATAGTAGCCTCTTGTTGCATGTTTACCTAGGTTGGTGCGGTTACTTGGGTAGATGTGGGAGGAGGGTGGCTACAAATCAAATATGGTGAGACCAAATAGGGAAGAAATTAATGCTACAGGTGTCCTAAAAATAGCATAAACGATGGTTGGGAGAAGACCTAGTGAAGGATAAGTATAAGACTTGCAAGAAATTCTAACCATGAGATATGATGACAATTATTTGATAGCAGTGCAACTGATTGTGGATTTGAAGCTTGATCTACCAAGTGGGTCCTCCTCATATTCTCTACTACTATAACTACATTTTCTTTTTAATTTTGATATGTTCTTCCTTTTTCATAAATGAATGAGATATAGAAAGGACACCAAGTCTCGAAAGGTGTTTATTAGAGAATAGAAAGAAATGGAAAAGCCCCTTCCGATATGATATATGCATATACATAAGAGTTTTTTTTAACATTTTTTTAATTTGAATAATTTATTAGTTTTTGTTATTTGTGTGTTGTTTACTTAAAGGAAGATGAGAGGATAAGCCACTCAAAGGACAAACTTTTGCACAACAAGATGAGCCTGATGTGGCATGGGTGTGGTTACCCCATGATGACTTTGTTGGTATGGCAATGACAAGAGCATTTGGAGATTTTTGTCTTAAGGGTCTCGATCTCATTACTATGCTCGATATCTCGTATTGCCATCTCATAGAAATGGACAAGTTCATTGTGCTAGCCATTGATGGAGTGGGTACATTGTCACTCTGTAATTTGAAGGCTGTAGGACAAATCACAGGAATGTAACATCAAATCAACTTTGGGATGGGAATCTAGCCCTTCGAATCCCAAAGAGGGCTCTCTTTGTAAAATTTATCTTTGTTGCTTGAAAATCTTAGACTAGTTATGATTGTACTTAGGTTTTGGGTTTTGGAAGACTTATTGTATTCAATTTAATTAGCATCTATTGGGAAATGGAGTCAAGAGGTAAACTGGATGGTTGCATCAATTTTTCACAGAGTAAACTCAGGGCAAGTTAGGAATATTTATTGGATCTTTCAGAATAATAAGTGGATGATGGCAGAACAATGAAAACCTTCAGCAGAACTAAAGAGCAATTAAGAATTCTTTAGTGTGGCATTCAGTCAATCAGGCAGAACTAAAGAGCAGTCAAGAATTCTTTAGTGTGGCCTTCAGTAGAAAACATACAGATTGCAAAAGCAACCAGAATAAGGTACTCAAAAGTAAATCCTATTCATCACATTTTTGTTTTGCAATTGGAATTTAGATGATTATAGTGAAGAGATGACAGTGAAACACTTTAACATAAGAAAAACATCACCAGTATTTAAGCCACAAGAATCCTATGAATGGTCTGCTTAGTATTGATGCTCCAATGCTTTAAAAAAAAACTTACAATGCTCCAACATCTCACTAATATTTCTGATCTCAAACAATCCACCCCTAATACTTCAAAAGTAGAAGTATTTATACAAAATTTAGGAAGTGTTTACAATAAATGTTGTCTCTAACAAATAGGACATTTTTAGACTATAGATGAACTAAAGAGCTCTAATTGTATCAGATTAATAGTTCTGGTGGAATATGTTGTGCAAATGTTGTTGTTGTTGAAGTGGGAGTAGGTAGGAAGTGGACCCAAATTTGTGGCTGTGTTGGCAGATGAACTGGCATGCAGATGTATCTCTCTTTTTCTTAGTAAGTCACTAACTGCTTGTTGATCCTCTGACTTGATAATCTAAGACTTCCCTCACTGATAGGTGATCTTGTGACTGCCCTACTATTTTATTATCCATTAGTGTCACAAAATATTTTGGAAAATATATAATAATATATATATTTGAATAATATTTCCAAAATATTTTAAATGAAATTTATAATTAAATTTCTACAAAACCATGTGTTGTTTCCAATCCATGGTTTTGTTTCTCTTTTCATGAATTCACAAAACCATGTGTAGTTTTGTTTCTATTACTCCTTCCTCTATAAATTCATTTCATCTGTATGTAAATTCCTTCTACCCTTGTAGAATACCTGGATGGTTTTGCAAAACCATGTGTTGATTTGTATGGTTGGAAGAGTATTCTCACTTTACTCTTTTACTTTCACCTGCAACATGATTTTACACCTATAAATTGATTTCACCATGCCTGTAAATTGGTTTCACCTACATGAATGCTATCTTTGCTCTCCTATACACTAATTTCATGTGAAATATTCCCTCTTATTTTCTCTAATACATCCATAAATTTTATTTCATGTGTCGCTGTAACACCATTTTACCTTTCAATCTCATTCCACAACCTTAGTCTCATATTGACTGTAGCTATATAATTTTACCTCAAGTATGGTTTAGCCATAGCTCTGAAATATTACCACATTATCATATATTTGTATTATAACATGGAGCTACCACGTAGCAAAAAGGTGGGTTGGGAAAACCACTAATCTCGCATGATTTTTTGTTGTGTGCGGAGCATGATTGTTCAAAGGTTTTTGTTTCAGCCGGATGTATACCCCAGGAAGTCTTGTACACCCCTCCATGCGGGGGGGGGTGCGGGGGGGCTTGTCCCCCCCGCGGGCTCCGGGGGGGCCGATCCCCCCGGCTGTGGGGTCCGGGGGCCAGCAGTCCCCGGCGGGGGCTCAGGGGCAGCGCCCCCGAAGCTAAAAACAAATGTAAAGTTGCCTTGTAAAAGTATAGTAATTTCTAGTCAATCTGGGCCGTTCATTAGGCGGATGATCTGACGGTAGAACTTATGTTTAGTTTAGGGTTTTTTGCCCTAGATGGCAACCCCCTCTCTTTGTATGAGGGCATTGTATTTGAGGCTGAGATATAGATGTGTATTCTGTGAGCAAGAAACGGAGAGGTGAGACTGTGAGAGAAAACAGAGGATATTACAGCGATTTGTTGTAGGTTGTGTCTCTTCATTTTGCTGGATAATAGAAAGGAAGGACTGGCTGTTCGGGGTGGACGTAGCCCAAACTGGGTGAACCACGTATATCTGTGTCTCTCTTGTTTTGTGCGTTTTTTGTGTTTATATTTCTGCAATATTTTATGTGTTCCATTGCTCCGTAATATATAATTTTCTAACAACTGGTATCAGAGCCGAAGGTTTATTTGGCTGATAAACTCGCAGGAAAGAAGGGTTCCTGGTTCGAGTGGGAGCAATGGCGGAAGATGGTAAGTTTAGGGTCGAGAAATTTAACGGCCAAAACTTCTCGCTATGGAAGATGCAGATGGAAGATTATCTGTATCAGAAAGATCTATACCTACCATTGGGCGGAAAAAACAAAGATGATGACGGGTATGAAAGACGAAGAATGGAACCTTCTCGATAGAAAGGCACTCGGAACAATACGGTTGTGCCTTGTTGCGTCAGTCGCCTTCAACATTTCGAAGGAAACCACGACAGAGGGTTTGATGCAGACGTTGTCAAAACTATATGAAAAACCCTCGGCCTCAAACAAGGTATTTCTTATGAAACGGTTATTTAATATGAATATGTCGGAAGGTGGATCTGTTGCAAACCATTTAAATGATTTTAATACAGTTACAAGTCAGTTAAGTTCTGTAGGGGTAAACTTTGATGATGAAGTTAGAGCTCTGTTATTCTTGTGCTCATTACCAGAAAGTTGGAATGGTTTGGTAATGGCCATTAGTAACTTTGTTTCTGGATCTAGTACTTTAAAGTTTGATGATGTTGTTGGTGCTATCCTTAGCAAGGAAATGCGACGGAAAAGCTCCGGTGAGACATCGGGAAATTCTTTGAGTGCAGAGTCTAGAGGAAGAAAAATGGAAAGAGGAAAGAGCTTAGGATATCGCAGTAAATCAAGGAAAGGCAGATCCAAGTCCAAATCGGGGATAGTGTGCTGGAAATGTGGAAAGAAAGGACACCTAAAGAAAGACTGTAGATCTCGAAAGGGAAAAGAAGGAGATGCACAGCAAGAAAAAAATCATGAAGCAAATGTGGCAGGTGAGGTGTTACAAGATGCTTTGATTCTTTCTTTCGAAAATATTATTGATTCCTGGGTGGTAGATTCAGGGGCTTCATTCCATGCCACACCTGATAAGAAATACTTTCATGACTATGTTCAAGGAGATTTTGGACAAGTTCGTCTGGGTGATGATAAACCCTGTAAAATCGTTGGAATGGGTAAGGTTTTTGTAAAACAACAGAATGGAAACCAATGGCTATTAAAGGAGGTAAGGCATGTTCCAGATCTAAAGAAAAATCTGATTTCAACAGGGCAATTAGGCGGTGAAGGTTGTGTGACAACTTTCACAGATAAAGCTTGGAAGGTCACCAAAGGAGCCCTGGTAATAGCAAAAGGCGAAAAGGTTGGTACATCGTATTTATGCAATGGTATTTCTAACTCTGTTAATGCTTTAACTTCCAAAGGAGCAGATGCAGCATTATGGCATCATAGGCTCGGACACATGAGTGAAAAGGGGATGAAGATTCTTCACGCAAGGAATTTGTTGCCAGGTTTGAAGAATGTTGATTTGGACTTCTGTGAGAATTGCATTTATGGAAAACAGAAGAGAGTCAGATTTCTCAGAGTTGGGAAAGAAAAGAAGAATGAAAAATTAGAGCTTGTGCATACAGATATATGGGGACCTGCTCAAGTATCATCTCTCGGTGGCTCTCGTTATTATGTTACTTTTATTGATGATGCAACTAGAAAAACTTGGATTTATTGTATTAAGAATAAATCTGATGTATTTGATACTTTCAAGAAATGGAAAGCTTTGGTTGAGATTGAGACATGAAAGAAATTGAAGTGTCTTAGATCAGACAATAGAGGTGAATATTGCAGCAAAGAGTTTGATAGGTACTGTTCAGAGCATGGAATTCGCAGAGAGAAGACAGTTCCAAGAACACCACAAGAAAATGGTGTGTCAGAAAGGATGAACAGAACAATCATGGAGCGTGCAAGGTGCATGAGATTGCATGCAGGATTGCCTTTACAGTTTTGGGCAGATGTTGTAGATACTGTTGTTTATCTAATAAACAGAGGGCCTTCAAGTTCCTTGGATGGTGGTGTTATGAAGGAAGCATGGACAGGTAAAAAGGTAAACTACTCTTTTTTAAAGCCTTTTGGTTGTGAGGCCTTTGTCCATATTGATAAAGAAAATAGAACAAAGCTTGAGGCAAAGTCAAAGAAATGTACCTTTATTGGATATGGTGTTAATGATTTTGGTTATCGCTTATATGATTACGAAAATCACAAAATCATTAGGAGCAGAAATGTAATATTCAATGAAAAGGTCTTGTATAAGAATCAGTTGCAGGAAAAGAAATAGGAAAAAGAAAACAAGGAATATGCAGTTCTTGATGAAATCATTGAAAAGGTAAAGGTGTCTGAAAATAATAATAATCAACAACAGCAACCACCACAACAGCAATAGGCACCCCAAACACCTGAAAGTGGTGTTAGAAGATCTACCAGGATAAGTAGACCCCCTGAACGATACTCTCATTCATTATATTATTTGTTGTTGACTGATTCCAGTGAACCCGAATGTTATGAAGAAGCAATGCGGGTTGAAAGCAGGAAGAAGTGGGAGGTAGCCATGGAAGAAGAGATGGACTCCTTAATGCATAACCAGACTTGGGATTTAGTCAGGTTGCCTGTAGGAAAAACTACATTGAAGAATAAATGGGTTTACAGGCTAAAGGAAGAAGATGGAGGAAAATAGAGGTATAAAGCTAGACTTGTGGTGAAGGGGTTTGCACATAAGAAAGGTATTGATTTTGATGAAATATTTTCTCCTGTTGTTAAAATGACTTCAATCAGAACCATTTTAAGTCTTGTAGCAGCTGAAGATTTGCATCTTGAGCAGTTAGATGTAAAGACAACCTTTCTCCATGGGGATTTGGAGGAAGAGATATATATGCAGCAGCCACAAGGATATGAGGTGAAAGGGAAGGAGAAACTATTGTGCAGGTTGAAGAAGAGCTTGTATGGCTTAAAACAGGCTCCAAGACAGTGGTATCTAAAATTTGACAAGTTTATGTCTGAACAAGGTTATACTAGATGTCACTCTGATCATTGTGTTTATTTGAAAAAGCAAAATGATGGCAGCTATATTATATTGTTATTGTATGTAGATGACATGCTTGTTGCAGGATCTAACATGCAGGAAATAAATGTGCTCAAAAGAAAATTGGCAAATTCATTTGCAATGAAGGATTTGGGAGCTGCAAAACAAATCCTTGGTATGAGAATAACTAGAGATAGGAAAAATCGTAAATTAACATTGTCTCAGAATGAGTACATACAAAAGGTGTTGAAAAGATTTAACATGCACAATGCAAAACCAGTTAGTACACCTTTTGCTAGCCATTTCAAACTTAGCAAGGAAATGTGCCCAAAGACCCAAGAAGACATGGATTATATGTCTAAAGTTCCATATGCATCAGCAGTTGGAAGCTTAATGTATGCAATGGTCTGCACAAGGCCTGATATTGCACATGTAGTGGGAGTTGTAAGAAGGTACATGAACAATCCAGGAAAGGAACATTGGATGGAAGTGAAATGGATTCTTAGATATTTGAAAGGTACCACAAATAAAGCATTATGCTTTGGTGGTTCAAACATCTCCCTACAAGGATATGTTGATGCAGATATGGCAGGTGACAGAGATAACAGGAGGAGCACTACAGGATATGTATTTATTGTTGGAGGAACAGCTGTCAATTGGGTTTCAAAAATCCAAAGTGTTGTTGCACTTTCAACAACAGAAGCAGAGTATGTTGCTGCCACAGAGGCTAGTAAAGAAATGATTTGGTTACAAAGGTTTATGGGTGAATTGGGTAAGGAGCATGATATGGGCACGTTATACAGTGATAGTCAAAGTGCCATTCGTCTTGCAAAGAACTCAACATTTCATTCCAGGACTAAACACATACAGCTCAAGTACCATTTCATACGATCAGTGTTGGAAGATGGAGAGTTGAAGCTGGAAAAGATACACACTAGCAAGAATCCTGCAGATACGCTAAGAAAAGTTGTAACCAGGGAGAAACTGAGAACATGCTCAGTTTCAATTGGTCTTCAAGGATGACGATGAAGATGAAAAACAACCAGGTCCAAAGAGGAGTCATTGTCCAGCAAATGAAGCAGCAGTGGAGTTGCTACAATCATTCTCCAAGTGGGAGATTGTTGTGTGTGGAGCATGATTGTTCAAAGGTCTTTGTTTCAGCCGGATGTATACCCCAGGAAGTCTTGTACACCCCTCCACGCAGCGGGGGTGCGGGGGGGACTTGTCCCCCCCGCAGGGGTCTGGGGGGGCCGATCCCCCCCGGTTGGGGGGTCCGGGGGCCAGCAGTCCCCCGGCGGGGGCTCGGGGGCAGTGCCCCCGAAGCTAAAAACAAATGTAAAGTTGCCTTGTAAAAATATAGTAATTTCTAGTCAATCTGGGCCGTTCATTAGGCGGATGATCTGACGGTAGAACTTATGTTTACTTTAGGGTTTTTTGCCCTAGAAGGCAACCCCCTCTCTTTGTATGAGGGCATTGTATTTGAGGCTGAGATATAGATGTGTATTCTGTGAGCGAGAAACGGAGAGGTGAGACTGTGAGAGAAAACAGAGGATATTACAGCAGATTTGTTGTAGGTTGTGTCTCTTCATTTTGCTGGATAATAGAAAGGAAGGACTGGCTGTTCGGGGTGGACATAGCCCAAAATGGGTGAACCACGTACTCTCTTGTTTTGTGCGTTTTCTGTGTTTATATTTCTGCAATATTTTATGTGTTCCATTGCTCCGTAATATATAATTTTCTAACATTTTTGAGTGTTAAGTGTTGGATGAGCTAAGCGCATGATATGGAATTTTAACCATTCATTTATTTTTACGAATCTCGAGGCAAATAAAAATGAAGGGGGTTTAATTCTTAGTGCGGGGTGGGCCATTGGTTGACTTTGCAGGGGGAAGAGGTAGTATAGGCTTGCGGGGAGAAATTAATATAAAGTCCAAAACTTTATATTAATAGGGTTTTGTGAAGTAAGGGGTAAAAAGAGGGATTATATATATATATATATATATATATATATATATATATATATATAGATATGTATGGGATTTATCTCACATTCACAAGGGAACATTCTTCATGATGGTTTATATAAGCCCATAGTTACATTGTGTTTCGACAAAATAAGCCCAAGGCTACCCACTTGTGCTTGGTGTTAGGTGTGCTAGGCTTAGGTAGGACGCATGGAGATGGAGCTGGAGCTAAGTTTTAGGGCTTATTTTTTATGCAAATTTCAATAAAATCCAAGGCTTTAAAACCAAAAGCTCTGCAATATATAACCTTTTTGTCACACAAACCTATTCTTAATGATTTGAAGTAGGTATTTGGCTTATGCTGGGGTAATATTCAGATGAATTAACAAGGAAAGTGTGTGATAAAGCAGGAGTAAAGGATGATGGAAAATGGAGAGGAAGCGGGGCGAGTCAGCAAGCCAAAAGCTTCATCATGAGAGCAACAAATAATATCTAAATCATCAGATTTCCTATAATTATAGGACCCTAACATTGGCTCTAGCTTGGGGATGGCAGTCTCCTTGGAGGTGCCAAGAACCGCAGATCTCTAAGTTTATAGATCAGTGCCTTCTCCATTGAGTTGTTTACAAATCTACAACCTATTCTGCCAACTCTCAAACTGAAATCAAAACCACTCTGCATACTGAACATTGAACTGAAAGTTGAGAAGCAAACTGAATTTGAAACTAAAAAAATGGCTCAGAGTCCTGAGCTTATTTGCACCCTGCTACCTACCCTATATTGTTGAAAATCAAGTTGACTTAAATAATACAGAAATGCCAATGAAGCCAGTCAAGCAGCCGTAGAAACAAATGGACTGCTTGATTGATTGTTAGTAAAGTCAGAAGTATAATTTGATCATGTGTCCATATAATCAAAGTTGTGATATATAATGGCAACTGTTGATGTATTTGGTCCTTATAGAGAAAACATGTTTGAAAACTTGAGCCGAAAAGAACCTCCATGTAATCTGCTATAAGATCAACAAAATCATAATGTATGATATTTTCTTCTAGGACTTCAATGACTAATTGATTAGCTGTATCCTCAATATTAAAACCTAAAACTACTTCTTCAGTCTTGTACTTGAAAGCATAATCATCTTCAATCTGCCAGTCAAAAACACAGCTTTTAAAAAATCTTCATCAAGCTGAAATTCTGATAACCCATCCCTGAATTCATTTAAATTTTCATGAAATGAAAGGTTTATTACAAACCCTGTCATCTTGTATCACCATTAATTCTTTGGAATATGGATTTTTTGGTTATGGAATCGTTCTGAACTTTGAAGCTCTAGATCTTGAACAATGGAGTCGTCAGGTGAAAGGTACAACCTTCTGGTGTCTAATTGTTGTTCACCATCAACAATCAAATTTGAAATTTGATGCACTTTTTTGAGAATAATAAAATGCTCTTTCGCCAGTATGGTCGCCACTATGTTATCACCCTGTAATTTGAAGGTTGTAGGACAAATCACAAGAATGTAACATCAAATCAACTTCGGGATGGGAATCTAGCCCTTCCAATCCTAGAGAGGGCTCCCTCTATAAAATTTAACTTTCTTGCTTGAAAATCTTAGACTAGTTATGATTGTACTTTGGTTTTGGGTTTTGGAAGACTTATTGTATTCAATTTAATAAGCATCTATTGGGCAATGGAGTTAAGAGGTAAACTAGATGGTTGCATCAATTTTTCACAGAGTAAACTTAGGGAAAGTTAGGAACATTTACTGGATCTTTCAGAATATTAAGTGGATGATGGCAGAACAATGAAAACCTTTAGCAGAACTAAAGAGCAATTAAGAATTATTTAGTGTGGCATTCAGTCAATCAGGCAGAACTAAAGAGTAGTAAAGAATTCTTTAGTGTGACCTTCAGTAGAAAACATACAGATTGCAAAAGCAGCCAGAATAAGGTACTCAAAAGTAAATCCTATTCATCACATTTCTATTTTTCAATTGGAATTTAGATGATTACAGTGAAGAGATGATAGTGAAACACTTTAACATAAGAAAAACATCACCAGTATTTAAGCCACAAGAATCCTATGAATGGTCTGCTTAGTATTGATGCTCCAGTGCTTTAAAAAAAAACTTACAATGCTCCAACAGCTCACTAATATTTCTGATCTCAAACAATCCACAACTTACAATGCTCCAACAGCTCACTAGTATTTCTGATCTCAAACAATCCACCCCTAATACTTCAAAAGCAGAAGTATTTATACAAAATTTACAAAGTGTTTACAATAAATGTTGTCTCTAACAGAGAGGACATTTTTAGACTATAGATGAACTAAAAAGCTCTAACTGTTGCAGATTAATAGTTCTGGTGGAATGTGTTGTGCAAATGTTGTTGCTGTGGAAGTGGTAGCAGGTAGGATGTGGACCCAAATTTGTGGCTGTACTGGTAGATGAACTAGCAGATGCAGATGTATCTCTCTTTTTCTTAGTAATTCACTCAACTGCTTGTTGATCCTCTGACTTGATAATATGAGACTTCCCTCACTGATAGTTGATCTTGTGACTGCCTTGTTGTTTTATTATCCATTAGTGTCAAAAAATATTTTGGAATATCTATATATATATATATATATATATATTTCCAAAATATTTTTACGAATCTCAAGGCAAATAAAAATGAAGGGGGTTTAATTCTTAGTGCAGGGTGGGCCATTGGTTGACTTTGCAAGGGGAAGAGGTAGTATAGGCTTGCCGGGGGAGATTAATATAAAGTTCAAAACTTTATATTAATAGGGTTTTGTGAAGTAAGGGGTAAAAAGATGGATTCTATGATGATGATGATGATGGTTAACGTCCACTGGGACCAAACTTTGGTCTATCGGACCTAAAGAAACAAATTATTTAGTTTGATTTAAGATTTTATTTTTATGCTCAAAAAGCTTGGAGAGAAGCCTCCCAAGCTCACTATAATTTTGACATCGTAAAAGGCTAGGAAGGTTAGTATTGTGACAAAGATTATGCAACCAAAATCTAATGTGGTTGTACGTGGGGCATTCTAAGAGGAAGTGGTTTTCATCGTCAATGTTCATATTATCACATAGATGGCAGATTCTTTCCATCCATGGTGTTTTAAGAATTGCCCAACGACCTGTTTCACTATGGAGCTCATGAGAGTTCGTTCTAATCTTCGCTATATTAATTTTCTTCTTTGAGCTAGCTAAAATAGAGAGATACTTTTGATTTTCTAGGGTGGGGTTGATGACCCTCTTATAATAACTTAATTTTCTTTTAGCCTGCTAAATCTTTCTCACACCACATTTTTTCTTTGAACTTAGAAGTAACAATATTTTTAATGTTATTAATGTTTTGCAATGCATCATTCTCGTTGCTCTCCCAATGGTTTAACTAGGCCCTCATGTCTTTATACCACCCCCGTTTGAGCCTTAGTTGGTTTTAGCTGGAATTTAAAGCTAGCTTGGGAATTCTATGATCTCCTATGTTATTGAGCTTGTGCTTGTACAATAGAAGCCTAGTCATAGCTAGGCTTTCGATAGGGGAAAGATCTACTTCTATAAGGAGAATAGGGTAGGGTGTATTGCTTTTAATTTTCAGGTTATAAGATATATAGCGCTTCTGGATTTGCTCAATCCTTCTCCAGGATTCTCTAGAGATGCTGCAACCCCAAACCTCACATCTATATGAGATAACAAGAGTGACTAAAGTTTCAAAGAGGAACTTCTTTTTATCCCACATTACGAGGTTTTTCCGTTTTACAATTATTTTCAAGACCAAAGTAAGCTTTCCACCCCCCATTAATCCTTTTCTCAATGCTATAGTTCCAATTGAGCTTGTGATGATTATCAATTCCTAGGTACTTGTAAGAATACACTTCCTCCAAGTTATTATTGTCATACATAAAATTAGCGTAGGTGTCCTTCTTGGATTTGATAATCATAACTTTTGTTTTTCAGTGTTAATAGTCATACCCATGGTAGAGAAAAAATCCTTAAGAAGTCTAAGTTGCTTATCAAGATCAGATGGACACCTTGCGAGGAGAACAATGTCGTCAACATAGAGAAGAAGGATGACAACTAGCCCAGCTAAGATCGTGCCAGCACATCCTGCTTCCTCTAAATAACCTTCAAGCTTGACAATGTAAATGCCAAATAGGGTATGGGAGAGGGGGCAACCTTGTTTAACTCCAATATTACACTTAATATCTTTCGACCACCCCTCATTGCTCTTTAGCTTGGCAATTACATTCTTGTATAATCTAATAGCGACAACTCTCAACTCAAAAGGAACCTTTAGCTCTTCTAATTTATTCCAAAGGTTGTTTCTAGGAACCATATCGAAAGCCTTTCTAAAGTCCACAAAGCAACAAAAGAGATTGGATTTATCATTACGACATTCCTCCATAATGATCCTAAGCGTAACAAGATGGTCTGTTGTTGAGTGATGCCTTCTGAAACCTACTTGGCCTTTAGCTCGCTTACCTTCCCTTTCAAGCCATATGCTCAACTTCTTTTCCAAAATACTACCATATAACTTAGCTAAGAGAGTGTTGATCATAATTGTCCAATAATTAGAGGGGTTATTTGTATCCCCATTTAAAAATAGGGATAATGAGGCTCTCAGTCCATAGCTTAGGGAACCCTTACTTGACTACCTGATTGAAAATCTTGTGGATGTGGGGGATGAGGACAGGGCCTCCTATTTTTAAGATTTCCGCCTGGTAACCTTCAACGTCCTTAGCTTTCCCATTAGCCAGGAATTTAACCCCAAAATCAATGTCTTCTAGAGAGAAAACTTCTTTCGTTGTGGGTAGGGTTTCAAAGTTTTCCAAGACATTTGGAGATTCATAGAGCTTTTTAAGATAGGAATTCCAATCGTGTAAAGCAATTTTATTATTATCTTTAGTTTTCCTAGTCAGAATTTGCCTCCAAAATTCTTAGGAGCTACCTTAGAGAGGTGTAAGAGATTCTCTTGTCTTATATATATATATACTTTATGAGATTTATCCCACATTCACACGGAACATTCTTCATGATGGTTTATATAAGCCCATAGTTACATTGTGTTTTGACAAAATAAGCCCAAGGCTACCCACTTGTGCTTGGTGTTAGGTGTGCTAGGCTTAGGTATTATGAATGCAGGTCGCATGGAGATGGAGCGGGAGCTAAGCTTTCGGGCTTATTTTTTATGCAAATTTCAATAAAATCCAAGGCTTTAAAACCAGAAGCTCTACAATATATAACCTTTTTGTCACACAAACCTATTCTTAATGATTTGAAAGCAGGTATTCGGCTTATGCTGGGGTAATATTTATATGAATTAACAAGGAAAGTGGGTGATAAAGAAGGAAGCTGAGTAAAGGATGATGGAGAATGGAGAGGAAATGGAGCGAGTTAGCAAGCCAAAAGCTTCATCATGAGAGCAACAAATAATATATGAATCATCAGATTTCCTATAATTATAGGACCCTAACAGGTATATAATATTTGTTCCTTTTCATTTTTGGATTTAATTCATATGGGGAATTGATTATTGGCTAGGGTTTTCATTTGGTTTTAACTGATAGCAATAGTATTTTTTAGATGCTTTTTTAATAAAGCTTTGCTAAAGTTATAATTTTTTAATTTTTTTCATTTCGATTCAAATGATTGTCCTGCTTTTAAATAATTTTCAATTGTATTCATTGTTTTATTGATTTGTATTGTGTATTGGTAAAAACTTTTATTGAATCATATTCTCATTTTTAAAATTTGGACGAAGAAAGTGTATAGCAAGAATGCTCAATTCTTCCAAGCTTGCACCAAGAGATCGACCTAATCCAAATTTAGATAGAAGAATAGAAGAGACAAAATTTGGTTCTCTTGTCAATTATTTGTAGAAGGATCAAATGTGATAATGGAACAAACTCCACAAGAGTGTAGCTATATGCCAATGCAGTATGAACAATAATATGCATCACCTCATTATGTCCATCAAGGTTAGCCCATGTCATATTATTATGTGCATCATGATACCCAACAAGGCGACCAACCATATCTTGTATATTTCGTCCCTACTCATCATGCTTCTTCAATGTTGCAAATGATGAAGACAATTGGACAATTAGGGTACAATATGTCCTTGCAACGAAACATGAGTATTGTGCATGTAAATGCTCCAGTTGTTTATAGTATTGTTTTTCTATCATTGAGGCCAATTACAACCACAAAGTAGTCACCTACAACACCTCCAACATAGAAACAACCTGTTTATGACTCAATTCCAAAGGTTATGAATATGTCAACAACTCTATTTAGAGATCAACAAATTCCTATACAACCTAATATTGGTCCAATAGTTCCAAGATATAAAGCTCCATGACTAGGCTATGATGATATATGGATGATCTATAAACCTCCCCAATCGGTTAGGCCATCTTTTCCAATGTATGTTGATCAACAATATGGTTCCCAACTTATGTAAGTTCCTTATAACATGGGCCATGAGACAATTCGTCCACAAATATATTAAAATTAAAATGCCCCAATATTGAATCCTCCATATTGAGGTTTTGTTCCTATTAATCTTGATCTTTAGTCTTCTACATAGATGATCCCAAAGGTAAATGGGGTCAAATATTCACAAGGATTTTAATCATGAAAGATATGTCGTTAGGAGTGTCATTAAAGGAAATGCATGAGATGTCAATGAAGCTATGGCAGCTTCATAGTTTTATATTTTAATATTTTTACTTTATACTTAACATATAGTATGAGAAGTGTTTGCCCGTAGCTGATTTCAGTGAAAAGACAGATTGCAATACTTGCACAAATGGAAAAAATCAAGGGAAGGTAGCTAGAGTTGACTCTCAGTATTGTTGAGCCTATAATATTGTTCTTTCGAGATTACAATTCTGCAGTAATGATCAAATTTGTTAGATTTTGTGTAGAGAAGTTACAGGCATTTTGCAAGGAACATCAAGGCTCAAGCGGAACGTAGTGATAATGTTTTAGTTCCTTTGTGTTGATTACATATACTACAACAAGTATTTTCACGTGTGTGTGTGTATATGTGTGTGTGTGGGTGTGGGTGTGGGTGTGTGTACGTGTGTGTGTGTGTATGTGTTTCTAGCTAGTTATCAAGGAGATAAGGGAGAACTTGTATTAAGTAAGAGACATTAGAGTTGGAGAAAAGCAGAGTTATTTGTATTAATGCAATGTTGTTTCCATTGTTCATTTTACCCATTTAATACTTAAGTGATTATGATCAATTGCAAAGTCACTTTTCTGACTCTTATACAATTTTGTTGATTTATGTCTTTCATGCCATGTTTAATTTCATGTGCACACATGTATAAACTCTAGAGTGTGCTCAAGTTTTTTAGTTAATTAGCAAGGAAAAAACATGGATGTATAAAAGTGTAATCCAAGTGGAAAAATGCGATCAATTTCTACAGTTTGTTAAAAGTTTAAATCCTATGGAGGGCATGCAATGCATATTGGTTAACTGAGTGACACTTATTTGTATTAAGAAAACTAATGAGATGAATATATGCGTTCAACCAAGAATCACAAAGGTAGCAGGATAAGTAATTCACCCGGTCAAGCTAAACCAAGAATCACAAAGGTAGAGGATAAATAATTCACTTGGTCAAGCTAAACCTATGTCTGAGATACTATGTTCATGGTATGGTTCCCTTCAAGTGTAAGCCATTAAACAAAGACTTCACCTACACCTTTAAGGCTCGTGCCATTGCCTAAATATGAAAAATTCAATGTGTTTTCATCACTTTAAACAGACTCTAGAGCCTAGAAAGGATCATCCAGGTGTTTGAATATTACCATTTGATTTATAAGAAGCCATTTAAATAAAGTTATAGATTTGTTTCTTACATTGTATTAAATTGTGCCACAAACTCTACAGTCTAGTACATATCATATGGCCTAATGGCAAGATATTTATACTTGGTTCCTAGAATTATGTTGATTCCTTACAATATATACACACCTCATTGTATTACCATATTTTGTCCCCAAGCCAAGTTGGGAGGGTCTTACAAATCTATTGATTCGTTGCTAATATAAATGTCTCTATGTAAATTTGTTCTGAGATATGTTTTCTTACCTTGAATTTGGAAACATTTAGGTTTCAAATTTAACTCCATGTTTAGTAGGTATCCACATTCTCATTATGACTCAGTCAAGTCATGTCATTCATAGTATGGCTTCCCCATGGCCTTATGACTTCAAATTCTTATCTCTAGGGTATTCAAAATTAATTACTTATCATAACTTGAGATGATCTGTGGAGACCTATATGGGTTCAACTAGGACATCTTGTTTGAAGAATTGAAAGGATAAATGTAATAGCATTGAATGCAAAGTTCAAGAATTCAAAGGTTAAATGTTGGATACTATGATTATTAAACGAGAATCGGGAGAGGACCATCACTTCAATGGCCAAACATTGCCCTTAATAGTCTATTAAACCAAACTAACCTAATTACAAAATAATAAAATAAAATATTTTTAATTTATTGTCTTTGGAGACCTTATAATATATATGGGGCGCATTAAAATGTTGCAATATAATTTCTACAGAAAATATGCAGTTAGGCTGAGATTTACCTCAAGTTCCATGTATATGGTGATGAGTAAAAGGTTTAAATAAAATTGTGAAAAAATAATTGAAATATTTTATTTGTTTTTGTTATTTGTTTAGAGGAAGTTGAGAGGCTTAAGCAATTCGAAGGACAAATTTTTTGCATTGTAAGATGAACCTAATGTGGCATGGGTGTGGTTGCTCCATGATGAATCTCTTAGTTTAGAAATGGAAAGGACATTTTGAGATTTTCATCTCAAGGATTTCGGTCTCATTGTTGTGCTTGATATCTCATATCATCATCTCACAGAAATAGACAAGTTCTTGTGCTGGCCATTAATGGCGTGGGTATATAATATTGGCTCCTTACTTTTGGAAATTTTATTTTTCCGTTCATTTTGTTAAATGGAATGACTATGGAACGAGAATCTTGGAAAATGACCATCACTCCAATGACCAAACATTTCCCTTGACAATATATTAAACCAAACCGACTTAATTAGAAAATAATAGAGTAAAATATTTTTAATTTAGTGTCTCAGAAGACCCTCTCGGATTTATGGGGTCGAGTAAAATGTTGAAATATAATATCTACAAGAAATTTTAGAGCTAGGTGGACATTTACCTCAAGTTCCATGTATATGGCGTTGAGTAAAATTAGATAAATTTTGTAAAAAAATAAATAAATATTTTACTTGGTTTTGTTATTTGTGTTGTTTGTTTAGAGGATGTTGAGAGAATTAAGCAATTCAAAGGAAGGGGTTTGCACTACAAGATGAGCTTGATGCGGCATGGGTGTGGTTATCCCATGACCACTCACTTGGTCTGACAATGACAAGAATGTTTGGAGATCTTTTTCTAAAGGATTTCGGTCTCATTGTTGTGCCTGGCATATCATATAAACTTCTCATAGAAACAAATTAGTTCATTGTGTTGGTTATTGATGGAAGATGAGTATATAATATTCATTTCTTTCTCCCTGGGAATTTATCTTTCTATTCATTTTGTTGAATAATTTTATTGTTAAACAATAATTTCATGTGATGGCCATCACCTCAATCACCAAACATTTCTCTTGACGACTTATAAAACTAAACTGACCTAATTAGAATTTTTACCAGTTTGGAAATGAAAGTTGTTGAAATTTATTTGGCTTCTCTCTGTAGCTACATAATCATAAGTGAACCATGTTTTCTTGTCTTGCAAGCACCCAAGGAAAATTTATATAGAAGGATGCTACAATCTCAAGGTCATTTCACAACAAGATGTCATGTGATTCAACTTGGTAACTATGGTATGAAGGTTAACAATTAATCAACATTTATTTTCTTAGTCATGTGATTATTTTGTTTCATTTCTTCTATCTCCATAAAAATCTTGGAGCTTAACATTTAATGAAGATTATTGTTGCACCATTAACCTCTAAACAAAGAGGTACAAATGATGATGTTTGCACCAACATTGCCTTTACAAGAAGCCATGAGAATGGGGCATGTCTATTAGATAGATAATAATATGTACCTCAAGAGGAGGCTTTATGGGGGATTTTTCAATGCAAAGGGGTTACAAAGACTAAATTTCCTTATACGTATGATTTGTTTTAATGTGAAAATTGATTAGAGTTTACTTGTTACAAATAATGTGTTCAAAACACTGATAAAATTTAGTTGCAAACTATAATATGTGCCATTGAAGGTTTGGTTAACCAACCGATAAGCCCTTTGTGTGATCATATTTAGATATATTATAATACCAGTATTATAGTGCTACTTTACCTATGTCAATAATCAACATGAATAAAGAATGGTGTCTTATATATATGTGTGTGTGTGTGTGTATTTATTGGCACATCTCTCTTTTGTTGAGTATTATCCTCTATGTCACAAGATACAAGTGCAATATTGTAAGTATTTTTCAATTTCCATTTTTGAATTTAAAATTAGTAATATGGTTCTTGTTCATTTATTTTTTTTATTCAATCACGAGCTACTACAACGAATATTGTGTTCCATAGTACCATTTCCTTCTCCACTAGAATGGCACGTGTAGAAATAATTTACAAGATATTTTTTTATTATTAACATCCTATAGAACTATTTTTCCTATGAATCTTCATAACCACAATGACAAAGGACATTTTCACCTCCTTTCACCTAAAAATCCAAGGGTAATTTCTTTGGTATAAAATGGTATAATTTTAGCATGAATATTTCCACAATCGATAAATTGTTATTGATGAAGACTTTTGGAGAATTGTGTGTTTTGATCATGGATTTTCCCAATGTTTCGAGTGAAACCTTCACCTATCTTTAGGGACTTCAAGTTTCCTCTCAAAAGCACTCCACCTCAAGCACTGTAATCTGCCTCGGGGGTGACAACTACAAGTAAATGTGGTTGTAGCTTGTCTAAGGTTGGGTGGAGAGTTAGAGTCCTAATCTCAGTTGTCATACATCTTATAAGATGAGTATTCTCTTATGTCCTTGTGCATGTGATTATCATGTCTCTATTTATTATGCTGAAATAATGTCATGATAATGTTGACAAGTTTTTTTTTCCTACATGAATGAGGAATGTCAATATCTTGTGTAAAGATTTTAAGGAATGGTTTATTTCTTGTGAATATTTCTGAGCTGGAAATTAACCTAGGAATGCTTGAGAATGAAGAGATGGGAATCTCTATTAATGATTAAATAATTGCACTAACATGTTTGGATATCTAGTCATTGTGTTGATAAATTGTTCATGTTAACAATAAGGAATGTGATTTCCTATTTAGAAGTGCTTCTTGAATATTTTCCTAGGAATGGGTTTATCCTTGTTTCCATCTTGAGCTTGCAAATTGGTCTAAATGGCCTGTGTATGAAGAGATGGATCAATCTTTGTTAATCAACAAATGAATGCATCAAAATGTTTTGGCTATCAGGTTGGTATTTACCCATAAGCTCAGGAGGAATAACATTCATATATGTATATGTACATTATATAATATACATGTATTTTTGCAGGCTGCAAATGAAGTTGGTTGAGTATTTATATATATAGCGTAATTATATATATGCGTAAGCATATACATATATGTGTATACATGGTGGATTAAAGGCCGTGACCAAGTCTTGGTAAAGCTCAGGAGGGATAGCCCTAGAAGGGCCTACTTATACACTTGTATATCTATAGGCCATGCGTCAATGGCCTTGGTGAAGGCCCTTTTACGTGCATTAACAACTACTAAGCATGTGGCTGGAATTCTTAAGTCCGAAGAATGGGACATAAGAAGGAAATGACTTAACCCTCTTCGATCGTGTGACAAGGTGAGGTGATCAAGCACTTTAGTAGGAGAAATTTGGGTCGTCGAAGGGTAAGCACTTAGGGTCGTTGGATAACCCCATAACTTTCTCCCTGAAGGTTGAAAGGTGTTACATGTCATTTTGTCGAATTAGGCAAGTGACCATCAGTATGGATCTTTCGCTACCCATCAAAGTGTTCCAAAGCATCCCCCTGCAATGCTAGAAGCCAAACAATCCCAAAGAGTATGAAATTCCTGGATCTCAAGGCCCAAAAACCTATTTTTGGTTTCCTGTGCAGTTCCCTAGTCCATTTCTGTGCATACGTAGAAAAGTCCATTAGAAATTGCGCAGAAGTGCGCTCTATCTGACACTATGGCTTGCACACATGACTTAATGCAAGTAAAAATAAAAATTAAAGTCTAGAAGCATTGTTAGTCAAATCTTTCCCAACTAACAAGCTTTGAATGGATGCCTATTCAACCCTGATCCCTCCCATCATGGAGCTACTTCCCTCTCTTTGTGGAACCCCTATCCCACCATTTATGGATCTCATCCCTTAGGAAATGGATCCCAAACTTCCTCCTTTTGGCCTATAAATCTAACACGGGCCTGAGGATTGAGGAGGACCATTGAAGGTAGGCTTATGTTGCATAAATAAGGCTAGAGAAACTTTTCATCCAATCAGAGGATTGGAGATTGTGAGAAGAGGCTTGTGACATCAAGGATTTGAGGTTGTAAGTTTATTCTCCATTTTATTTAATAAAATAAATTGTTATTTCCTAATCATGTCTTCTTTAATATCATTTGTGGGATTCCTTGATCACCCACATAGGTTATGATTGGTTATTGATTCAATTTATGATATATGTTGAGTTAAATAGTTCATTTATCTTTCATACTATATACTAGATGATTTGATCCTTTGTGTGTTTATTTCTATGCAGATCTCCTTCAAGACATCATGGAGAAGTTGTGGAAAGCGCTAGAACAATCTCTAAAGCATCAAGGAGAAGTTAATGGCCGAAGGCACTAAAAGGAACTTCATTAGGCATTTTGATTAAACGGTAAGTGATCTCTCTCATATTGTTTGTTTCAACCAAGCGTAAGTTAAGGAAAGGTAGTCGTTCCTTCTTGTTTGTTACTAGATTCTTTGAGGTCTATGGAGATCCATCTTGTCCGCAAGGGGGATTAGTTTGCCTAACACAAGGGGAGTCCCAAGGGAAACTCCCGAGATTTTACTCCCAGGGTGACTTGGCATAGTGGGGTTGATTGAATGCCCTAGCATAAAACAATGAAAGGAAGACCCTAATTAAATAATACATAAAAACTTTGTGTTAGAAGGGGTTGGAACTTGTGGTGCAACCCAGAGTTAGGTCGCACATGAAAAGGAAGGTGTGACGAAGGATGACATCACCCTAATGTTTAGGACCAGTGATGTCACCCTGGACCCTGAACCACATATATTTTGGATGGAGGGCATGGTAGAACTCTTGGGATTTAAGTCCTGAGGTGACTTGGTGCATGGGGTTTGTGCATTGGGGGCAAGTGCCACGTGGTGTAAATGCTTTTACGTATAAGTCAAGGGAGTGGCTAAGCTTTATCGCAAGGTGTGTATCGCCATGTAGCCTTGGAAGGTCATCCCCGGTATTTTGGCTACACAAGAATCCATCGAGATTTTATTCTTAGGGTGACATGGCCATAGAGGGCTCGCACCCAAGTACATTAAATATACTTTATATATTATGTTATAGTTTGGGCTTTGTGAGCCATAGAGGGGTTAATTCGTGACCTGGTATGAGCAAGTTGACAGTTGCCACATGGCATGACATGGCGTATGACTTGGACAACCACGTAGGGACCATTTGGGTGCCACATGGCAAGTTAGATGTCATGGCAGTATTTGACAAACCATTCTTTGAAGCGCCATATCTTTTGATCCGAGAGTCAGATCGAGGAAAAAATTATATCATTGAAAAGGTATCAGTGAGACAAATACAACAATGTCATCCATTTAAAGTATTTAGGTAGTTGAAGAAAAAAGAAATAGACCCCATTTCCATAACTAGACTTTGGAGGTTGGGTCATTAGAGTAACTACCTCCTTCTACCCTTAGTAGGGGCTAGGAATAGTAGGGGGTGTGTTACAACTAATTTTACTTTTAATGTTGTGTTACTAAATCATTAATTGTAGACTCCAACTTCTCGAGAAGTAAGATATGGAGTTTAAAACTTCATAGGTATTTCGCTTGTTCTCGGATCTGTGTCCAATTCAGGCAATTGTTCCATAGTATAATGGGAAAGAATATAATAAAATAATATGTTTTTGTTGGTTTGAACAATGTCATTACCTCCAACATTGGGTGTTTCATAGTACAATCCTTGGCATAAAGTCATAGACTAAGCCTAGATTGTAGCTTTTCCAATGCTTGATGAAAAGAGGTCTTCACCATACTTGAGAGAAATGCACACTTGTTAAACTTTATAGGCCCTATTGTTGTTCTCCCACTAGTTGTGCCAAGAGTAACTTTGTTGCCACTCTCTTCTTTATAGCTTTCAAAAGACTAACTTTAATTCCCAAGCCTCTTGCAAATCTTTGATAGATTAAATCTATATTGCAAATTCTCCAAAGTTCAGAAAAAAAAATAAAAATAAAAAATAAAAATAAAATAAAAAATAAATTAAAATAAATAAATAAATTAAAATAAATAAATAAATAAAATAAATAAAAATAAAAATAAAAATAAAAAATAAAATAGTTCTTGGTCAGTTAAGAGAAATGGACATCGATTAAAGGCCCACCCTTGTATAAGACTAACGACATATGGTTCTAATTAGAGTGCCATGTCATTTACTCTTTGTTCCTCTTACCAGTTGTGTGAGCATCCTGCGTGTAGGCTATTGCCATACAGGTATTTATATATGAAAAAGCTCAAATGATGATGATGATGTTATATGATCTATTATTGTAAAATCATTCCTATGAATGATTGCCAAAGACTACATGCCACAAAACTTCCTCATCTAAATATTTGAAATATTTACCAACATAGATCCATCTTAAATACGAATCTAACATGAGCCAAGAGGGATCTAATTTCTTCAGGTGAAACTTTTTTTATGAGCCAACATTATTTAAATGTTTTGTATAGTTATTTAATTTTTTTAATTTTTAGATTTAAAAAAAAAAATATTTTGGCCGACATGAACAAAAGTTCAACTTTGATGACGGACGGACAATGTTACACATCATACTAGGCTGTAAAATGAGCTTCTCAGGTCAATTAAATTTGTGCAAATTTTGTAAACATTGTGTTTTGTTGTTAATGGGGGCTTGGTGGTTTAGTAAAATGAATGTGTTGCTATTCCTCACCAATATTCAATTCCCCTCTGAGACATGTTTGCCTTTCATAGACTTTGTTACTTGTATAAGAGAGTCATTCCATATAGTTGGGATCATATACTTAAAAATAAAATAAAAAAATTTACAACATATAAACTCTACATTTTCCCTTCCCCTCTAAAAATTGATGAGTTGGAGGCTTTTCTTCACAAGCATATCTAGGACACTAATGGTTGCCTTCTTCACCAGGTCATGATATCTATTCTACTTTTTGTTGACGACGTGGTCCTCCTCTCCTCATCTCCAGAAGGATTACAGAGGTAGTTGGATGCCTTAGCTCTGTTTTGCGATCTTCGAAAGTTGACAGTCAACCTGGGTAAAACCAAGTTTATGATCTTCAATGGGGTGAAGAAAACTTTGGACCTTCACTTCCTATTCAGAGGGGAGGAGGTTGAGATCACTAGCATGTGTACGTACTTGGGGGTGCAATTCTCAGGCCCCCGCTTCAGTTTGCAACTAACGCTTATACCTCAGATCAACAAAGGATAAGGATCCTTAGCCTTTCTTGGGAGAGTGCTTTCTACATCACTTCCAGGACATCTCATCCAAGATGAGCCTCATCGACACCTTGATCCATCTGACTATTTTATATGGCTCAGAGATTTGGGGGCCGTCTTTACTTGATTCAGATTGGGCTTTAGTTGAGAGAGTCCAGACTCTTCTTCTCGCCACATCATTAGATGCAAACAGACAATACCTCATCACATCATCCTTACAGAGTTTGGAGCTCAGCCCTTTCGGCTTAAGACAGTCTTCAGTTTGGTCTCATTCTTGCATCGTGTTCGGGGATTTGTAGACTCGATAAAGAGTAGGGACCGTTACCCTTACTTGGCATATTGCTCTTTTGAGACTATTGTTCGTTCTACTCCCTTAGACCGGGCTAGATGTTGGTTTACCAGAGTTTCATATCTCTTAGAGTCAGTGGGCATTCAGTTGGATCGTCTCCCTCCTTTCCGATATTCCTTGGATGCTCCTGGTCACCTTCTACCTACTGGACACAAGTTGAACAAGATCATCAGGGAGGACATCTACAAGCAGTTCAGCCAAGTCACCTGGGTCAATCCTCTGGGAGGGTTGCACCCAAAGATGGCCTTCTACGCTGAGCACTTCTTCGAGTTGAGAGACGGGCTCATTATTTGACCCCTATATACATTTAACCACTGGATGCATGCTCTTTGCATTCCTCTAGGGCAGTTCAGAGTAGGTTCTCATCGACTTTGGTTAGAGACGAACCACCAAATTGATAAACCATACATAATCTGCCAGGTTTGTCATTTACAAAAAGTAGAGATCGAGGTGCACCTCATTTTTGGATGCCCTACCTACTACGAGATCAGAGGAAGGTTCCATTGCTTGTTCAGAGACTCTCAAACCCTCACAGGCTTTTTCAAGTATCTCGATCATAGATGTCTGGCCCTATATATGCAGGAGGCTCTCAGGGTCCTAGCGCATATTCTTCAGCCTCCCATCAGACCAGACCCCACACAAAGGATCCCGACATTTTCAAGGTACTACCTTCAGACATTAACACAAATAGAATGATTCATATCGTTTCATATTCAGACTCTAGACCAATGAGGATCCGTGGGACCTCACCCCGCCACACGAGACCTCAGTAGCAAAACCGTCTCAGATATGTCCCTGGGAGATGGACTAGGTCCTCCAGACCTCAACAGTGAGCAAACTCCCCCAAAAAACGAGTTAGTGGACAATCCACACCTCCCACTGGCCCTTCATCAAGCCAACAAACTTTGTGGAAATTTTTCAGTGTTCTTCAGCCAACCTCGGATGTTAGGAGAAATGGGTCTGATCCTCAGGCCCATTATCCCTTGGATCTTCTCCGTCAGGACATTCCATACATTGTATCTTTTATGTTCGTGCATTGTACCTTTTATATTCATGCATTGTATTTTTTTTATAGGAGACTATTTGGTTCTCCCGCATTTTATGGACATCACTATACTCAACAATCCCTTTAACCTATTTTGTGATCATTAGTTAGACATAAATATAATTATCTTCTCTTCTCTCATTTTCATAAAATATAAATAATAATTAAATTAAAATTTTAAAAACATTATTTTAAAATAAACATTCATATCTATCTACATATTTAATTATTATTTTTTTAAATATACTTTATCTTTTTCTTTCCTCGAAAGAAGCAAGCGGTGTGACATGCTACGGTCCCATCCATACATCTTCGGTGTTTTATATAATGTAGACAAACCAGGAAGCATGAAAACCATTCTCTGGCCCGCAATGAGACCAAAACTAGGGGCTACCTGTCTTGTATAGCCTATTTCATTTAACACGTCGCACAAAAAGTTCATGAATTCTATGGACAGCCCCTCTATGATATTCGATTACAGCGTTGACTTATACTAGCCATTAACCTGAACAACAAAAGGACACACTTCCTTCGCAAGAGTCCCACCCGTATACACTTCCTCTGCAATAGACGGGTAAGGATTCTATTTTCAAGTCGGTGCTTCTGGATTTTTGCGAAGCCTGGTCCTGAGATGGACCTGACATCCCAGCTGACCAGCGTCGGGATAATGGCCGCTATGGACACTATCTAGTGGCACAAAGAGTGCCCCTTGTCCCATTCCGTGGGCCTGAGATGGACCTGACAAATGTTTGGATGGCCACTGTACATACTGACGTGGCAAAATTCTTATCCCCAAATCAATGCAGCTAGGTCTTGGAGAAACTTTTGCAGGGTTGTTCTATAAATTCTTGATCAGATCTAATCTTCTATGCTCATCTATCTTGAACTGATCATCTAACCGAAAGGAAAAAAAATGGGGAAGGGAGCAATGTCTCAGGGTAACGAAAATGGAGAAGGTGACAATATGGCTGCATGGCTCACTGGAATAAACACTCTTCGCATCCAGCCTTTCAAACTTCCGCCTCTTGGTAAGGCATTGCTCTGTTTTTCTTGGCCTGTCATTGTACTCATGGGAACCATGCAGAGATTAATTAATTAATGTAGATTTAACTTCATGTTGTTGCAGGCCCCCATGATGCGAAGGTGCGCATGAAGGCTGTGGGTATCTGTGGCAGTGACGTCCACTATTTGAGGGTATGAGTTTTTGCTGGTCTCTTTTAACATAGTTTAAGAGCCGTCGGGTCTATAGGCCGTCCTCTAATCGAAAATTGAATTTATTCAGAATTTAATCGAGGATTTTGGGATTTAGGGTCTGGTTGAACATATCACTAATAAGTTTCTTAGTTATGAGGGAAACCATTCCTCGGGTTTTCTGCAAATTAAAGGAATGGAATTTCAAGCTGTAAGATACCGATTTTATTGTGAATGGCTTTTCTGCCTCTGTTTCCTGAAATGTTAAGTGCAGTTGTTATATTTGTGTGGTCCATTGCGCCCGCTGCAAAGAAAGGGAATAGCTAGATAACCGCAATACAACGGGTTTAGGGGGTTTTGGTGTGCTTTCCACGAGCAAGGGATGATGTCTCTCCTTTTCCTTTTACACATAATAGTAATCTGAAAGCCTTTGTCTCAGTTGTTGGACATTCATCACCAAGGTGTAGGGGACTTGTATGTTGACCACGTAGGTCTCAAAGCATGCTAAAAGAAGGATCAATCGATTAATGGATATATATCATGTATTCTTTGGATGATCTAATATCTATTATGTATTATTTGGATGATGTATTATCAATTGAGCAAAAAGTAAGTATGGGAACTGGGACAAGCTCAAGTCAGTCTAATTTAGTTGTCGCTCAGGGGCACATCATATTCCCTAGCATGGGGTGGTGAAGCTATGTTAGGAGTGATTGAATGTAACCTTGGTTTTGCTGAAAGATAGTATCATATAGCCCAGTAGGGAAGATCTGTAGTCGGTGTGACATTATTTTTATCCAGACGCACATTTCACAGTTTAGCAGGGATGCATTACAAGAGAATTCATGAATGTGTAATGTTGGTGTTGCTTTTTAAAAATGTATATATAAATATAACTCCATCTTAACTTCTTAATCCCAGATAAATCAAGGAGCATAAGTTAATCCTAGATTTATCAAGCAGCAGGAGGGATCTGAGAGATTTAATTGTTTTAGGTTTAATACATAAATTTCTGAGAGATTTAATTCTTTTAGGTTTAATACATAAATTTATCAAGTAGCAGGAGGGGAGGTGTAAAGCTTTACCTAATTGTTTTTGCATCATCAAAAGGGTTTACATGTCCAAAAATTTAATGCATCTGAAATAAAGATTTAATGCATCTGAAATTAATAAATCTAGATTGGTTATATTCTCGTTTTAAAGAAAATGATGAATGAAAACCTATTGTAAGAGACCTGGAGCCTGTTCATGATGGTCGAAGGCCACTCCCAAAGGAACTCAATGACCACCGCAGTGCTTGTTCCTTCTGCCGCATGATGTTCTCTTTTCTGACTGTTAATTTCCTTGTGTGCTGACTGTTAGTTTCCTTGTGTGTTAGCTAGAAAGACAGGCTTTGTTTAAGCATTTGTGATTCTATGGATAATAATCCCTTGTGGTAGTTTTCGTTTTTTGAGTTAGAGCAGTTTTATGTTTAAGTTCTAGGACACTCAGCTTGTGGAAGGTTGCTTTGGGGGTCCACAGTTTTTTCATAAAATGCCCCTCCTTGTACATTGTGATCTTATTAATTGTACGATGTGATTTTATTAATTGTTAAAGGAGGCATTTTAGTTAAACAAATATCTTTCTTGGTTTTGGTTGCAGACATTACGGTGTGCGGACTTTATTGTAAAAGAGCCAATGGTGATTGGTCATGAGTCTGCTGGAATAATTGAGGAGGTTGGCAGTGAAGTGAAACATCTGGTTCCTGGTGACCGCGTAGCTTTGGAGCCTGGAATATCGTGCTGGCGTTGTGACCAATGTAAGCGAGGGTCCTACAATTTGTGTCCCGAGATGAAGTTTTTTGCAACACCTCCCGTGCATGGTTCCTTGGCCAATCAGGTCTGTATTTCCATCCCTTTCCCCGTTTACATGGGAAATATTGGGTATTTAATGATCTTAGAGCAACACGCGACTTAACGCGATAACACGGGGCAAATTCGGCATTAAATAATATTTGCCCGTTCCTGTGTTATCGGGCTAAGTGGCGTGCTGCTCTGAAGGCATTAAATACCCAATATATGGCTGGTTAGCTCCAGCTGTTTACATGGGGGCCTTTTTTTTCACACAAGGTAACCATAGGAAACGAAGAAGTTTGATTTGTATCTGTATCACTTGATTGCATATGGACTGTGGGATTTAGTTGAAGTTCGTGGTCAGGATCTACTTCTACTTCTACGTGAATAACTTCTTGTCTCTAGCAATCTTTTCTCAGACAATATCATCAATAGACAGGAGAGAAAACCTTAATAGAATGGATCATCCCTTGTGCTCCGACTTCCCATTCGAGAAATAATTTGCAGCTATACTCAACTAACAGGTCAACTATTCAAAAGAAAATGTACCATACAAAATATTCTTACATGCTTATTGCATCTCTGATTTTGCTTTAGCAAGTTCTTGTCCAATGCCCGTTATGCTACAACTTATAAAGCCTTAGATTCAGCATTGTAAAGAAGATATTCAGAACTTAATTAAAGAGGAATGTTGTATAGCCTAAAATTTATTTCATAGACTTTCGTCGGTAATTGTTGCGGGCACTGGTGTTATAGATTGGTTGCTTCCAATTATGTGCCACGAACATTTTTTAGAATCTTTTCATGGTTAAACATTTTCAAATGATATTATTGGAATCAAAACATATCCTAATGAATATGATATTGATGGAAATACAAAATGAATGTGGTTCTGAGTCACCAAATCAATGCAGGTTGTTCCTTCGAGAAGAGCATTACTCAGTGAACCTTATCCAACTGCAAACTTGGTTATGACCGCTTCCAAAATTAAATGCAAACTTCTGGTTATGACATCTATGTACTCAAGCATTCAAGTGTGGGTTATACCTTTGGTGATGATACGGACATAACTGGTGTAGGCATATCATAAATATTTACCACTTTTCTGGTTTCAATCTGCCTTCTTGCAAATCTCGGTCCGTTGACTTTGTAGGGGCTTAACTGGTTAGTGATAGTTGTTCACATATTTGGTCTCAAAATATTTAGCAGTCGCACATGACTGCAATCGGGATTTAACTATCTTTCTGTTACTAGGTCCAGCAGCTTCCAACAAGTCTTTTTCTGAGTCCAGGAGCCATCCCTTTTCTGTTAATAATATATTTTTCCTCGGATACTAATCTTTAAATGAGATTGTATTATTGCATAGAAAGACGCTTTCTAGCATCAGGGGATGGAAGGTCAATTCCATCCATGCTCAACATTCCATGCTCAACAGTATAACGGAGATGTTTAGTTCTTTTTGTGCTAAACAGTATGAGGGAAATGTTTAATTCTGTCTGTGCTCAACGGTACCAGGGAGAGGGAGATGTTTAATTTCTTTGGTGCTCAACGGTATCAAGGAGATGTTTTCAGAGAAATGTTTAATTCTTTCAATGCTCAATATGGAATTGACAATATTTCAGAGAAATGTTTAATTCTATCAATACTCAATATGGAATGTCATGGAATTGACATATACCATTTAAAAAAATTATTAATAAAAACAATTTCAATATCAACCCTAAATAAAATATTATATCTATCATGTACTGAAAAAGATCATACATAATATACCATAAGTCAAAGAGTTAAATAGATTTACACTCATTATATTTAACACTAATTTACCATTTAGGATTAAGATTAGTGTAGCAGCTTGTAGCTAAAAATTAACTGCTGACCTTTGGGTAAGTCGGGGAACTTGTATAAATATTCATCTTCTTTTCTTGAAGGCATCATTTTAGTCTGACACGATATCTATCTACTTTTTGATGAATATTGATAGTTCATAATACATACTATTCATAATTTCATACATATGACAATTTGATAATGTTTTGATTTTGAGCTGCAGATTGTTCATCCTGCAGATTTATGTTTCAAGTTGCCAGATAATGTAAGTCTCGAGGAAGGTGCCATGTGTGAACCACTCAGTGTTGGGGTTCATGCTTGTCGCCGTGCTTCTGTAGGTCCTGAGACAAATGTCTTGGTAATGGGGGCAGGTCCTATCGGCCTTGTCACCGTGCTGTCTGCACGTGCATTTGGAGCTTCACGGATTATTATTGCTGATGTAGATGAAGAGCGTCTGTCAATGGCTAAAAAGGTTGGCTCCGATGAATGCGTCTTAGTCTCCAGAGACTCTCAGGTATAACCATAATGTTAATAATGTCCTTACTGGTATTCACGGCTGTATACTGCTTCAGTGGTGAGAAGTATAATGGATGGGATAATTTCCGACCATATTTATTTCGTTACTAATTGGGATGATGTTATTTCAGGATATTGATGAAGAAGTGACCCGCATACAAAATGCCATGGGTGGAAACATAGATGTAACTTTTGATTGTGCTGGTTTTGCTAAAACCATGTCGACGGCTCTAAAGGCTACGTCTTCTGGCGGTAAGGTATGCCTTGTGGGAATGGGCCATAATGAGATGACTGTGCCACTCACTCCAGCTGCTGCCAGGTATGGTCTTCTCCTATCCTATATTCCACATTCAATCGTAATTTTCTGAAGCATGTCAGGAGTATATTTTGCTGTTCCATTTTAGGTAAGCAGTTGTGCTTAAGTCGATTCTGCTTGCAGGGAGGTGGATATTTTTGGTGTTTTCCGCTACAGGAACACTTGGCCTCTATGTTTGGAATTTTTAAGGAGTGGAAAAGTGGATGTCAAACCTTTGATCACCCATCGGTTTGGCTTCTCTCAGAAGGAAGTGGAAGAAGCTTTTGAGACTAGTGCTGGTGGGGGGAATGCAATCAAAGTCATGTTCAATCTTTGAGCAGGATAAGGTGTAGAGATCCTGGATAGGAGTGTCTATATATGGTGTAATGTTATCGGGAATGTCTATAAATGGTATAATCAATAATGTTATCTGTCGTAGTTTTCACTTTTTACAATGTTTTGAGTTAGTCAGGGTAAATATGGAGCTGTGCATTTTATTTGCAAGCTACTATATGATATGAATAAGTATATATATGTTCTGAAATCGATAAATATAAATATTTTCTGAAATCGTTTGTCAGTATATGGAGCTCTCTGAAACAACTATGACATGGTGACACGTTTAGACGTGACTCACTTGGCATTTTTCTTGGGGCTATTTCTTTACTTTCGAAAAGCTTTTCCAGGCTTTTACTATCAGACATTTGCATGAAAGGGGTGATTGTAAGGAAATGAATTTTGACATTTATCAACCAGGTAGCATTCATCGCACACTCGGATAAAGTCCAGTAGAGAACCTTTCATGTTGTATTTGTCATTTTATTCGAATTTTCAGCTGGACTCTGCAATTTAGGTTGATAGCTGTCTCTCTAATTCAATCATGTTATGGACGAGTGTTTCTGTGAATCACTTTATTCGAATTTTCAGCTGGACTCTGCAATTTATGTTGATAGCTGTATCTCTTCGAGTGTTTCTGTGAATCACAAAACAAGTAAATCAGACATTACGATTGCAATTTTTCTTCCTGTTTAATAATAGGGCCTTCATTGACTCCTCTGTTTAGCAATTCAGCAATATGAGGAATATGTGAAAGGAATGAAGGTGCATTGCAAGTGCATGACCTGTTTAGATGATTTATCCGCCGGTTATTTTCATATGTTTCTAAATGTTTTATTCAACTCTTCATGCATGAATTGGAGACCGATGCGGAATCGCGGGGCTAATTCTCTCAGATTTATTATTCAGAACGATAGCATTTGAATGAATGATGAAATTGAAAAGTTGCTCATTTTAGATTGCTGTGCAATTTTGCGAGCAAGAATTACAGCGAAAAAGTTTGATAGTATGGGTACCCAATACTAACATATTGGACAACGAAACAATCGACCTTTCTATCTAACCTTGCAGTGGACACGTTGATCTCTAATGCTCCATAAACCTTCCAAAAGTGATTCATCCCAATTCTTGACACATTGTTTGCTCCCATTTCGAGGTATTGTAAAATGATTCAGCCTGTCTGTCTCATCTCTCGTGACAAATTGTTCTCTCATTTGGAGGTATTTCAAGATTGGGAGATTTGGTAAGATGTTTGATATTTGATTGTTTTTTTTTTTTTTTTCAGAAGAAAAAAAAAAAAACCAGGATAGATTTATAAGAAAAGATAAAATGTCTTTTGTACATAAAACAGATGAAAGAGCTATGAAAAACCCCCCACAAATTGCTGAGTAACAATAGACAGATAGTCCACAACACCTGTGACTGAAAACATAGAAGAACATAAGATTGATGAATGAGCTTTATGAAAAAGCCCCCCCCTATTGCTTGTTAACAAAAGATAGATAGATCTATCAACCAGTGACCCCACCAGGAAAAGGCCATGAAACACAACTATATAGCCCGCTTGTTCAAAATTGGCACAAATAACAAAACTGGAAGAACTGAACCAGGAAAATAAACCATGAACCACATCTTTTTAGCCCGCTGTCCAATGATGCCGCAGATAACAAAACTGGAAAGAGACAGCCCTCGGCAGAACCATCGAAGTCGAAAGATATGCAACCGCAGAGTCAAGGAGCATGAATATTTTGCGAGAGGACGGATTGGAGAGAAGATTCTAGGAAAGCCAGAATCTTATGAAGAACAGCATGTAGAGGATCCTTTGAATCTTGGAAGATATGTGCATTTCGCCAGATCCACAAAAACCAACAGGTTATAATAAACAGCGACCTCCAGGATGGGGACTGCCTACTCCACCATAAAAAAGCATCCTGAACAGAAGAAAAAATCACGTAAGGAAACCCGAACTGTAATGACAAATCATACCAGATTTTAAGGGTCGAGGCGCATTGAAAGAACATATGCAGATTTGATTCCACATCGTTGAGGCACATGGGACACCTGCTCGGCCCCTGCCAATTCTTTCTCTGAAGGACTTCCCAAGAAAGATTTTTATTCCAATATAACAGCCAGGAAAAGATGATCATTTTGAGAGGACATGAAGCCTTCCAGAAGCGGGAAGGGAACAGCGGAAAAGAACCCCCACCAGTGACAGAGATCAGATCGGCGTATATGAGCTTCACGCTTGCAGGCTGATTGGATCTACTAATACACCAAACGAGAAGGTCTTTTGTGCCCGATCGCTTGATACCAAGGTTGCTGAGACTAGCTTTAGCCGAATTCCATAGTGGGACCATCGGAGGAGGCAGATGCAATTCCTCCCCTTCTTTCCACACCGGGATAGATCCAGACCACTCCTTTATCAGCATATCCCATGTAAAATATCCCATCCTGTGAAGATAGAGGACCAGCGACAGAGGAAAAGAGAAATTCCGAGCACATGAACAGGAATCATAACCAATGAACATACAAGAGCCTGAGAAAAGATTCCAGCTTAAAAACTCCATAAATAAATGCTGAACTTTCCTGAGGCTCTGCCAAATCGAGGATCCACTCCTAATACCAATGGACTTCCTCCTGTACCAGTATTCGATGCCCCTTCCTCTTAGATATTTGCCTTTTATGATTCTGCGCCACGGCCCATCACCGAACAAGCCACGATGGAGAGACTTACATAGGAGAGCATTACCAAAGATGCGCAGGTTGAGAAGACCCCATCCACACGCATATTTTGGTTTTGATATAGCCGCTAACTTAACCAGATGCAATTTGTTCTGAAATGCGCGTCCACCCCAAAGAAAATTTGCAATCAGCCTGTTCATGTGATTAATGGTGCTTGAAGGTAGATAAAAGATATGCGCCCAATAAACAGAGAGTTGAGACAGAACAACCTGGATAAGAACAAATCTGCCAGCCAAAGAAAGAAGTTTATACTCCCATCTTGAGATCCTTTTATAGAATCGATCCAAGAGCCATAACCAGTCAGATTTTGTGTTTCCTTTAGCCTTTAAAGAAAATCCCAAGTATTTGAAGCCTTGCGATATAGAAACAGGAACAATACTCAACAGCTCAGCTATCCAAAGAACTAAGTCCATATTTGAATCATTATGATATAAGAAGGACTTTCCCCTGTTTATAAACAGACCAGTGGCTTTCTGAAAATTTACAAGAATATCATTAATGCACAACCAGGAAGCCTTGCAGAGCATAGCCAAGATAAGGACGTCATCCACGAAGAGATTATGTGAAAGGGAGACCTGCTTGCAAATCTTAACCGGGCAGCAACGCTTCTCCGCTACTGCTTTATTCAACTGCAAGCTAAGACAATTCATGACCAGAATAAAGAGTAATGGGGACAGGGGACAACCCTGTCGAAGACCTCTCTCCGCCTGAAAAAAAGGAGAGGGGATTCCATTAACAATCACTGAGTATTTAACATTTTCAACACAGCTCATAACCCAGTTAATACTTGGGGACTTTAGTCCAGTTTTCGCCAGCAGGATTCTTAAAAAACCCCAATCCACGCAATCATATGCTTTTTGCAAATCAATCTTGAGGATGGCCGCGTCCGTATTCTTAGACTGCATTGAGAATAGAGCTTCTTGTGTCATGGCGACCGCATCCAAGATAAATCGGCCCTTTAAGAAGGCATGCTGATCCCTCGAGATAAAGGCATTTAGAGCAGGCTTCAATCTTTCTGCGATGATTTTAGAGGATAATTTGAACAAGATGTTGCAGAGCGAGATAGGCCTGAAATCATGGAAAGTTTCAGCCCTGTACTTCTTTGGAATCAGAGCAATAAAAGTTGAAGAGGTGGCAGAATGTATGCTTCCAGACATCCTAGAGGCGTCAACCATCCGTAACAAGTCCATTTTAATAAGATCAAAGAAATGGGAGAAGAATTCGATTGGCCACCCGTCCGGTCCCAGACTTTTATCCTTTTTAAAAGACTTGATGGCGCTCAAGAGCTCTTCCTCGGATATTGGCTTTATAAACTCATCATTTGCAGCATCATCGAACATTTCCGGAACCAGTTCTATACCCCACATGGCGTCTTGAAAGAGAACCTCCCTTCTTTTAAACTGGGTTTGAAAAAATCTCACGGCCTCCCTTGTGATCTCCTCCTGAGATATGAGTATATTTCCCATTTCGTCTTTTATGCTCCAGATAGTGTTCATTTCTCTCCTTGCATTTGCAAACTTATGGAAGAATCTCGTATTCCTGTCACCTTCTTTGAGCCAAATGGCTCTGCTCTTGAGACGCCAAGTTGCCTCCTCCTTTTGCAAGATCAATTGTTTCTTTTTCTCCAAGTTCCTTATCATAATTTTCCTTTCAAAAGTTTGACTGTTGGGATCGGCTGAAAGTAAAAGAGATTCCAGCTCCCTTCGTGTAATTTCCAGCTCATATTTATCCAGTCTCCTCCTATGATTTTGCCAATCTTTCGTCACGACCCGCAGACTATCCATCTTTACACGGAAAGGCATATAAGGCGCCATTGCGGATTCATGGATGGATTTCCATTTGCTGGAAATTAATTCATTAAAGGATGGATCAGCCAAATGTATCCTGTTAAATTTAAAGGGATATCCGAGCTTGATGACATTTTCGCGCCATTTTAAGAGAATGGGTCTATGGTCTGAAGTGTGATCACTTCCAATTGATAAGACTGGCATTCCCATATTCCCAATAATGCCGACATGCAGAATGACTCTATCAATTCTCTTAGCTATGTACGCCTGCCCGGTCCTGCTATTGTCCCATGTTGGGCTCATTTTTTCCGGAACGATGTCAACCAGATCCCTGTTCAGCAATTCTTTTCTGATTCTGTGAGCTATTGAATCAATTTTCCTGCAATTACCCCCAACAATCGTCAGAGCTCAAAACTAGATTAAAATTAGCATCTACAACCAATCAAAAGGTGGGATTTCATGTTACAAGGTAACATGGAAATGAAATCTTACTAAATATAATAATACCACCTCGCTTCAGTTGATGCCCACCCCCACAGTTGTTGTGGCCATGTCTATCCATCTGGGCATGCAATATTCAATGCTGTTGCCGGTGGTATACAGACTGTTAGGTTTAATGTATGTCACTGTAAATGATACATACGCCATCACATTCAAATCGAATGATCTGTATACCACCTGTCACAGCACTGAATGCTACAAAGCCGGGTGGTTGTGAATATCAGGAAATTCGCCACAAATTATTTAAGATTCTTTCAGCTTTTGACAGAATGATCGCGTCTAAAAGCTACCCCATGTAATCTTATGATTCAGTATATATCTGTTACTATAATTTTCTTTTAATCAAGAACCTTCGTTTACTGTCAAAGCTTCCGAATAGCATCCAAGTGGACATTTATGCTCACATGAAGTTTCCTTCATTGAATGTACAGTTGCAGAATGTCCTTTTGCAGATGTAATGTTTACAGAATGTTGCTTCCTCCACTCTTTGAAATAAATGCTGATATATCTTGTTGGCAGCATTAACTTTACTGATTTCAGCAGATAAAGGATTTTAGCCGCCTGGTTGTGAAATCATGTCGCTTCAATTGCTTGCCTATCATAATTGCAAATCGCTAATTTGGACTATTTGGGTAATAACGGTTGGCTTTATCTATATCATTCATTTAAAATGTGGTATAATATTTTTGTAAAAACTTCGGATTAACCCAGGTTTATGTTGTTAGGTAGATTTTTTTAAAGATGAAAAAATCAGTCTATCAATTTCTTTAAATAGCAAAGATACATCCTAAGTTTGGGAGAATAATTTTTTATAATCAAGAAAAATTGAATTATTGATAGGAAAATAAGTCAATATATTAATAAAAAAAATATCTTATTAATAAAAAAATATTTAATTAATTATTTATTTATTTGAAATAGTCAATATATTATATTATAAAAATTTAATAAATTAAAAAGTCAAAATTATATTAATGAATATTTAATCAATTATTTGAATGGGTCAATATATTATATTATAAGAAAAAATCCCTACAAAATTATTTTGGAAAAAAATAATTAAATATAAATAAATAAACAAATAAATATGTTGTTGGTAGATTTTTTTAAAAGATGAAAAAATGGCTCTATCAACTTGTTTAAATAGCAAAGATGCATCAATAACTTCAGAGATAACCATAGGAGAATAATTTTTTATAATTAAAAAAAATTGAATTACTGAGAAGAGAATAAGTCAATATATTAATATATTAATACAAAAAAATATCTAAATATTTATTTGAAACAGTCAATATATTATATTATAAAAATTCAATAAACCAAAAAGTCAAAATTATATTAATAAATATTTAATCAATTATTTGAATGAGTCAATATATTATATTATAAGAAAAAATCTTTAAAAAATTATTTTGGAAAAAAAAATTAAATATAAATAAATAAGACTTATAAAATAAAACTAAATTTAATTAAAAAAGAAAAAATAAAAAAGATAACAAGGGAAATGGTCCAGAAGACAGAAAAAATAAAAATAAGGAAGAAAACGAGAAAAATAAAAATAATGAAGCACGAGGAAAAAGGAAATAAATTTAATATTAAATTATTTTACTAGAAAGAAAATCAAGATAATATTTTATTATTATAAATTAATTAATTAATTAACAAAAAATAAGGAAGAATGAGGAAAAAGGGAAATAAACTTAATATTAAATTATTTTACTATAAAGAAAGTCAAGATAATATTTTATTATTATAAATTAATTAATTAATTAACAAAAAAAATCAAGGCACAGGAAACACTCAAAGAAAAGAGGAGAGTAAGAATCTAGGTTGGATTTGAGTAAAAATCTAGGTTGGATTTAATTTCAACCATTCTCCTTGTTGAGATTAATCACATTTTTCAATCTTCTTGATACTAGTTTCCCTTAACTTTTTATGAAAAAAGTGATTAATCCTCAACATAAAATTCCCACCCTAACATCAGAATTATGGTGCTTAGACTTCTCAGCATGTTCAGCTATAGCTGAATGTAGGAGCGAGAAATATTGTGTTCAATGTCTGAGAACAATTGTGTTTAATGTCTACTACTTCATGCTAAATTTTTTAAGAATTTGCCTCAAATGATATTAAGAGTGGAATGCGATGGCGCCAGGGGCACATTTCTCCTTTCTCACCATGCACAATGCCCGAGTTCCACCTCTGGTGTGACGGCAACTCTGATCCAAAGGTTCAAATTAAATTAGGGAAAGAAAAGTCACCGGCCCTACATCCATGAGCAAGAAATTTGGGTTTAATTCTGCTCCAGTCGCTCCGGTCCACAGTATCGAGTACACACAGTCTTGGGCCACGATTTGTTATCCGCCGGTTTTGGACGAAACTTGCAATCTTAGAATCCGCCTGGACACGAGGAGTATTGGTCGATTTCCTCTGTAAAAGATAAGTCCAATTTTAAGGTTGAAAATCGTCAAACTCTAGAACATAAACATCGCATACTATGAACTCGGTGGATGTATCCCTTGTTAACGCAGGAGGTGGATCCCACACGGATGATTATAATTAATAAACTTCTATTCAAACCCCAAACTTGTAATTAACTCCTGCAAACGGGAATCGAACCCTGGTCTTTGCGTGCTGGAAATTGAACAATTCTGTGCATTGCATCCTTTGGTCGAGCAAGCAACCAGTGTTTTCCTGGTCACACAGAGGCGACAGGCACAACAACAGATAAGCGCACAATTTCATGTAAATCGGTCTGATTCACCGTCAATCGGTCCTTTCTCCTCTCTTGAACCGCTCTGGCCTCTCATACGAGCCTCAGAGACATCGACAGCGTGACAGTCGTGACCAAAATACTTATTATGCCTATACGATGGTAGTTTTGGGCTTCTGGCCAACCATTACAACATATACAGACACATATATATCAACCGTGTTGGCAGAATATATTTACAGTGGACTTTTGCAACCCTTGAAGCTGTCTCTCGTGCTCCCTCTCGTATAACTTCCCGATGTTCTATTCTTGCACCTGAGACACTTGGTCTGAAAAGTGCCCACTATATCAATACTGGGCTCGCATACCCTTCCCTCTCTGGAAGAGTGGCATGGATTGTATACAAAACAAGATTATTAGCATGCATTTCCAACACACTTTCAGGAAAGAAAAACACTTTATCACTCAATAGAGATATTTATAGTAATTTACTCGGACCCTCTATCCGAGCCCTCTGAACTTTACTAGCTCTGTTCCTCGACTTGGATTACTTTTCTCTCTCATATATATATATATATATTTTGATTAGCCAGAATATATCTTAACAGAATAAGATTGTTTATATCTTAACAGAATAAGATTCTTTGGGCATTTGTCCATTTTTCCTAAAACTATCTCGCAACTCAACTTGATACTTGTTGCTGTTACACATGTCCACCGGGGCAAAATACCAACTCATCAAAATATCTTAATAGCCTAATAGTCCAGATTCTTTCTAAAATCAGGACATATGTAATTACATTGAAACACATTATTTCTAATATACACAAATTACAATTGAGGGAAATTTATTTCCCTTCGAAAATTTCACGATCCCTTTTGGGTCTAAGCAAAATGGATTTCCTAGGGTTTGATGGTCCTGCATCAGACTCCCCGGGGAGAGAATTTTCATGACCGCTTGGTCATGTGCTTCAAATTTGGTGTAATCCTCATGGGTACCAAACTTTGTGTTGTCACTGATCATGGGCTTGTTCTAGTTGTTCTGCTGCTATTTCTAGTGTTCCAGGGTCCCAGACTCGGATTTGTTGCTGTCTTCTCGTTGTGCTAATGCAATCTTCCACAGCGAACCATATTTTCTTGCTCGCTGCCTTCTTTCTTTGGCGGTTGTCATGCCCGTAAGTACGCAAAAATATCATGACCTGTTGTATCGTCATTTCCGTTTCCATTTCTTCTTGGGTGTATCCTGGCTGCATATATATTTCCTCATCAAATCTGGAATAGCGTGGTTTCGTCCAGACTTTCCCTTTCTTCTCATCTTCCTCTAACAACACTCGTTGTCCTTTTTATGCACACACAACTATACTCCTCACAACCTTTTCATCATGCAATTTATCAAAAGATTTAGATGCTTTGAGCACTTCAACCTCTTCCAGGCCTTTAGTTGTACTCTCTAAGTAGTTTTCCTCAATCTTGGGACTGTCCAACCAATCATAAAAACTGCAAATCCGTTTTATATTATGACAACATGATATATGAATGTTGTCATTTCTCCGTGTTGTCGGTGTCTTCACAAATCAGCCCTTCGTCTCTGCTTCTTTCCATAACAGCCTTCGAGAGCTATCCTTCATTTTCCTCATGGCTATCTTCATAAGCCAACTTCATTCTGTTTGCTGCCATGGTTGCTTTTGTCAATGGTGGCACGACTCCCTTTGATTGTTTTCGGGAGACAATTTTATTTCCTCTTGCTTCTATGAGGTCATCTCTGTACTTTCTTCTTTTTTGGGACAATATGCCCATTCTCTTTACTTGCCATCATACTTTCACACTCATTTAGTAGGACCTTTTTTACTACAGGTAAACTCATTACCTTAGTATTTGCAGCTCTCTTCCTTGCATGTTCACCAGGAATTGTACTCCCTTTCACCATCACAATTTTGTTGCCCTTCATTTGATTGGTTGAATCCTCTTTGTCTGTGTTTCCTGGAGACAATTTCACCTTGTCTTCTTCCTTTGTGACAACTTTTAATGGTTGCCTTCCTTCAATCCTCGTGAAACCTACATCCACGCACAAATTGTTAGTTTAAAAAATACAAGGGTCTCTAGCATCATTCTTTATCATCAACTTTTCTTGTTATCTTGGACTTTATTACACAATCCATGAGACTTTCCCTCAGTCTCCTCTCCTTATCATCATTACCTTCTCCAAGGAGTAGCCCCTGTTCTGTCTCACAGAGGTAAACATCCTCTCCTTCATATGCAATTTTCCTAAGTTCTTTTTTCTCTAACAAGGCATTCATATTGTGCTTCAACCTCTATTGTAGCACAGGCCATTTTACCTTTTTCCTCCTTAATACCCAACTATGTTTCTAGTCTTCTTCTATTTCTTGTAGCATAGGCCATTTCACCTTTTTCCTCCTTAATACCCAACTATGTCTCTAGTCTTCTTCCATTTCTTGTAGCAGCTACATCACTATGCTGAGCCTTTCTTTTAACTCAGCGAACTCTCTGTCAAATTCTTCTTGACTCATCCTTTCTCTTATGCCATTTGCTTTGGCATCTTCTTTTCCTTTGATGTGGCTTGCACTTGAACCTTTGTAATGATTATCACTAGTCATCTTCTCCTTCCTTTTGTAAGCTTCCTCTTGCCTACTATGAGCTGCTCTCAAGCCTTGGTAACAAGTCTTTTCCATTAACTTGTTACCCCTTGGATACCTCACCAAGCTTTCTCTTTAACTTAGTCTTTTGGTATTTCTATGGTTTTCTCCTCTAGAGCCTCTTGAGCACTCCTTGCTCTTCTGGGCTTTCGCACCAACTGCTCATCTCTGTCTTGAGAACTCCTTTTGTTCTTTTGACTATTCCTTATAGGACTTCTTATGTCCTCTCCTCCTTTCCAACCTCAGCTGGGACTCTTCTGATATAGCCTCTCTACTGCAAGGTTCTTTGTCACGCAGAGCAGATAGGGCACCAAAGGCCATAAAGGCTCCCTCTGTGCTTACTATAACTGGACTCTATGATACAAAATACAAATCTAAATACTTAATTGATCGGGTGTTTGTGGTATGTGGAGGATGCACATCAAGTGTTTGACAGACTCTACCCACCAAATTTGACAGTCACTTTGATACCAAGATAGTGGTATATGGGTCCGTTCTAAATCCCTTGATGAATTTCACTGCCGAGGAAAAGACAGAGACAAAAGAATGGATTTCAAATCCAGGGATTGGATCCATGCAACAAGACGTTGTGCCAAGATGACATGTTTAGCCTTGCTGAATTATCAGATATTGAAGACCAGTGAGAGCAAGTGGTATTCAACTCGACCGATATAGCCATGGAGTCGGATTTCTCATTCTGGACAGCCCAGGTAAAACAAATGCTGCAGAAAATGGAATTTCTTGAAACTAAAAACAAGCAACTCCATTTAGAAATACACACCCTCTCTGCCAGAGTTTTAGTGGTGGAGAGGGATAATTTATCTCTTAAGATGTTACATGAAACCAAAGAGTAGGAAATTCTCCATCCTCCAAATGGTGCGTTGCATGCAGAAATTATTGACCTTAAAAGCAAACAGGAAGAAATTCAATCCCAACAAGCCACCTTCAAACAAATGACTGAGACACACATTAGTTCTTGGGCACAGGTGGTTCGAGGGAAGGATAAATCTCCTACCCCTCCTGCCGCAGTTGAGGAGGTGATGCAAGCAAAACTTGTGGAAGAACGCAACATATAGACAAGAGAATTGAATCTCAAGGTGAGAGGTCTCCCCTTACCCCACCCCTTTTCAGATCCTATGGAAGTGGGGGCTAGGTTCCTTTGGGACACCCTTAGCCTCCCCGATACAGCTTTGGACAAAGCTTGGCTGGGCTATGACTCCACTCTCTTCCTTAGGTTCCAGAGTGCATCTGATCGACTTCGCACCCTTCGGGCTAAGCGAAAGTTGTTTTCTCTTTCCAATAAAATTTTCTTGGACGAAGACCTCACTCGAGCACATGTTGTGGAACTTAAACAATCTAGAGAATAGGTTATGGCAACACGACAGGGACGGAAATGGGCAGTTATCATGAATCTTCGGGCAATCATTCGGGACTCCTTCCCACCTAGGTGGGAAACCCGAACTGGAGTTTCCAAATGATGGGCCCGCTTGGGGAGGCGACAGGGTACAAGCATTTCTATCCGCTATTGGAATGGCAGTGGATCTTTTTGGTCATCATCGTGACTCTTGTATGATGCTCTCGAATCAACAAACATCCTCTTCATGACTGAGACTCATGCAAGCCCTATTCGACCCCTCCTAGATATTGCAGGTTACCATTGGATCTCAGTTTGCAGGCAGGAGACGAGGAGCTCGAGAGGGGTCAGAGGATCAAATGGAATTGCTTGTTTGGCTAGTGACTCACTCCGGAACAGGGTATCTTTGGAAGCTGAAGATGAGTTTTCCAGGTTTATGTGGATTCAGATTAGCATCGAAGTCTCTCCTCCGATGGACATCTACATTGTAGTTTGTTACTTTCCCCCAACCTTTTCACCATTTTCCATCCATAATGGCTCAAATGGGGACCCCTTTATAGACTTGTACACCGACATCACCCAGTACTCTATTGGTGGGGAAGTCATCCTCTTAGGTGACTTAAATGTTCATACTAGAGATCTCCATATCCCTCTCCATGACCGATCAGAGGATGTGTTTTGTACCCAGGGGATAGATACAAATTCAGTAGGGCTTCACCGGATGTCAGATGATGCTTTGGGGCCCACTATAGTTTATGCTAAGCATCTATCGCAGTTGGGGGAATCCCATGAGTTGTTGATTCTAAATGGTCTACCCTATTTCCCAGACTCTCGCTTTTTCATATTCCGACCATATGGCGGGGGTGCGAGTGTAGTTGATTATGTCCTCGCTAGCCATAACTTGCTCCTTTTAATTCGCCATTTTTCAGTGTCCCCCATCCCCCTTGCCGATCATGCACTTCTTTCCTTCTCTCTCCGGTTTGACCCTCCCCTTCCACCCCATCCCTCTGCTCGGGGTCCACCCTGAACTACCTTCCGATTTAACAAAGGAGACCCTGACATCTTTTCCTCTACCCTATGCAATATGTTCCCATCGGAGACCCAGTTCTCCTTGTTTGATTCTGCTTCCACTAAATACACTTGTCTTTCATCTGCCATTTGGGAAGCAACACTCAAATCCTTCCCCCACTCCACTCTTTCCACTTCCATCTCCCCTAAAGTTGGATCTTGCTCCATGAACAAATGGTACGATGACGAATGCAAGACTCTACATCGAGAACTTCAATATGATTTCACCCCCTCTCAACCCTTCTACTCCCACCTCAAAGCTTCTTATTGTCATCTCCTTTGTTGCAAGAAACGACTCTTTGTCTCTCATAGAAGACAAGAAATTTCTGCTCTCCTTGCCCACTCCCCTAAACAATTCTGGCGTACCATCCTTCCCCAACGCTCACCTCTTCCACCTGACCCCTACCCTAAATCCATGTTCTCTCACACTTCCAACCTTTATGATATTCCCAGGTAGACCCAAATTCAGGTTACCTCCCCACCATTTTCATGTCTATTCTCAGAAAAAGATATTAGAGAGGCCATTTGGGTGATGAACAGTAGCAAAGTAGCCGATGAGGAAGGCTACCAAGCAGAGTTCTTTAAGCACAGTTCCCGTGCTTTGGTTAGCTACTTGGCTGATCTCTTCAACCATGTAGTCCGTGAAGGTTTTCCACTGACATGGTCACACCACATCATCCATTTGATCCATAAATCAGGTTCCAGCTCAAATCCCAATAACTACAGAACGATCATGGTGGGCCACGCATTCTCGAAGTTGTATGCTACTGTTCTACATAGGAAGCTCTCCAATGACCTTGAGCAAAGACAACTCATAGCTAGGGGACAAGTAGGTTTTCGACCGACTCATCAAACCATTGACCACATCTTCACCCTTCGTGCCGTGATTGAGGAGGCACGACACCGCTCTTCAAAAGTCTATTGTTGTTTCATAGATTTTCGGAAAGCTTTTGACTCTGTTTCGAGGGAGGCGTTGCTCTAGAGACTCAAAGATATTGGCATCTCTGCAACCCTATTGACCACTATTATGCACCTATATGAGTCCGTTCTTGGTTGTCTTCACACGGCTCATTGGATGTCTGATTTAATCTGAAGCACTACTAGGGTTAAACAGGGTTGTCCATTGTCCCCTGCCCTGTTTGGGATCTATATGAGTATGTTCTTGGTCGTCTTCACACGTCTCATGGGATGTTTGATTTCATCTGAAGCACTATTGGGGTTAAACATGGTTGTCCACTATCCCCTACCCTATTTGGGATCTATAATGATGAGTTGGAGGCATTTCTACACGAGCATATCCAAGACACCGATGACTGCCTTCTTAAAGAGGATAGTCCTAATCATCCTCCTCTCTTCATCCCTAGAATGATTACAAAGGTAGCTGGATGCCTTAGCTCTGTTTTGTGATCATCGACAGTTGATGGTCAACTTGGGTAAAACCAAGGTTATGATCTTCAATGGGTGAAGAAAACCTCGGACCTTCACTTCCTATTTAGAGGGGAGGAGATTGAGATCACCAATGCGTATAGTTAATTGGGGGTTCATTTCTCAGGTCCCTGCTTCAGTTTGCGACCAACGCTTCAGCCTTAGATCAACAAAGGATATGGATCCTTAGCCCTTCTCGAAAGACGATGCTTTCGACATCACTTCCAAGACATCTCTTCCAAGATGAGCCTCATGGACACCTTGATCCATCCCACTATTCTATATGGCTCGAAGATTTGGGCACTGTTTTTACTTTTGAGTCAGATTGGGCTTCAACTGAGAGAGTCCATATTCTTCTTCTTCACCACATCATTAGATTCAAATTGACAGTACCGCAACACATCATCCTTGTAGAGTTTGGAGCTCAGCTCTTTCGGCTTGAGACTGTCTTCAGATTGGTTTATTTGCATCGTGTCTAGGGCTTTGCAAACTCAATAAAGAGTAGGGACCAATATCCTTACTTGGCATATTGCTCTTTAGAGACTATTGCCTGTTCTACTCCCTCACGCCGAGCCAGAGGCTAGTTTACAAGAGTTTCAGATCTCTTAGAGTCAGTGAGAATTTAGTTGGATTGTCTCACTCCTTTCCGATATTCCTTATATGCTCTTGGTCACCTTTTACCTACTCGATAGGAGCTAAACAAGATCATCAACGAGGACATCTACATGCAGTTCGTCTAGGTCACCTGGGTCAATCCTCCAAGAGGTTGCGACCAAAGACGACCTTCTACGCTGAGCACTTCTTGGAGTTGAGAGACGGGCTCATTGTTTGACACCAATATACGTTTCACCACTGGATGCATGTTCTTCGCATTCCTCTAGGCCAGTTCAAAGTAGGTTCTCATAGACTTCGGGTAGCGACGGACCACCAAGTGGATAGACCAGACATAATCTGCTAGATATGCCATTTACAGGAAGTGGAGACCGAGGTGCACTTTATTTTTGGATGCCCTGTCTACTACGAAATTAGAGAAAGGTTTTATTGCTTGTTCAAAGATTCTCGGACCCTTGCCGACTTTTGCAAGTAACCTGATCAAAGATGTTTGGCCCTATATATGCATGAGTCTCTCAGGTTCTGAGCGCATATTCTTAGGCCTCCCATAAGACCAAACCCCACACAGAGGATCACGACATTTTTAAGGTACTACCTTCAGACAAGGGCATCGAGAGATTGATTGATACCAGTACGTATCCAAACTCTAGATCAGTGAGGATCTGTGGGACCTCACCCAGCCACATGAGATCTCAGTAGCAGATCTGTCTTAGATCCATTCCTGGGAGACGGACTAGTTCCTCCAGACCTCAACAACGCTCCAGACCTCAACAACGCGTGAACGATCCCCCCACCCCGACAACGATTTAGTGGACAATTCACACTTTCCACCAGTTCTTCATTGGGCCAATAGAATTTGTTGAGTTTCTTAAGTGTTCTTCATCTATTCCTAAGAGACGGACTAGGTCCTCCAGACCTCAGCAAGGCGTGAACGATCGCCCCCGCCCCGACAACGATTTAGTGGACAATTCGCACTTTCCACTAGTTCTTCATTGGGCCAACATAATTTGTTGAGTTTTTCAGTGTTCGTCATTCAGCCTCGGATCTTAGGAGAGATGGGTCTGATTCTCAAGCCTATTAGCTCCTGGATTTTCTCCGCTAGGGTCAAATGTTGATTTACTTAATGCATTGTATCTTTTATAGGAAACCGTTTGGTTCTCCCGCTTTGTATGGACATCATTATACTCAACAGTGCCTTTGACCGACTTTGGGGTCATTAGTTAGACATTAATTTAATTATCTTATCTTATCTCCCTCCCCATTGCTACATGCAATTGTTAGCTTCTTGATAAATTTAAAAATTTAAATACCAGCTACCTACTAGCCTCCTCAACCCTAAGAGCTCAAAATCTCTTGAATCCCTCTTACGCCTTTAAATTTCTTTGTTGTCTCTGCTGCTGATAATAAAATACCATACCATCAACTTCACAGAGTTTGCAGCTATACACAGATTTAACGCACTGGTTCCAGGGCTCTCACCCTAAAAAACTTATTACAACTCACTCACATTAACCTTGTAATTATGTGTAGGGTTTTAACATTTCCACATGGCATTCAATACATTTCGATACAATTTAATTCAAGCTTAAGACAACCATACCTTTGCGGTCTCAAAGTGCACAAGCAAAATGATATACTCTCCTCTTTAATTCCCAAAGAGCGTTACTGCTCTAATACCACTTGATGGGGCGGCTGCATTTATCCTCTCTCACCAACCAACATGCCCGAATTCCACCTCTGGTGTCATGACCATTCTGATCCAAATGTTCAAATTAAATTAAGGAAAGAAAACTCACCGACCCTACATCCATGAGCACAAAATTAGGGTTTAATTTTGCTCAAGTCTGATCCGGTCCACAGTATCAAGTATACACAAGTATCGAGCCACGATTTTCTATCCTCTGGTTTTGGACGAAACTTACAATCTTAGAATCCACCTGGACACGAGGAGTCTTGGTTGATTTCCTTTGTAAAGGATGCGTCCAATTTTGAGGTTGAAAATCATCAAACTCCTACAACAAAAACCTAGCATCTAAGCACACAGGGATACGACCCATATATGTCGTTGATTCACCTTTCTTGTGTATACTTCTTCGACTCAATGCTCAACTGAGATCACTCAGAGAAATACGTAAGTTGAACATATCACAAAACATTTCGAGACTTGAGATACCCTTAATACACGAGCAATCTCTTTTTAAATGACGCCTTGCATCTGATTGAACCTTTGTCTCGGCCTCCTCCTTTTCTTGCCAGACTGAATTTTCTTTGTTTGATTGTTGTCTTCCTGCAGGCTCCAGGTATCGTGAACCCTGGATGGGCGTCAGAGTTTGGATATAATACAAATCTGGGCCGCCCGGGATGGCGCGAAGTTATCAAAATGTCTAAGTTAGTTTTATTAACATTGACATAAAAAGAAATCGACGACTATGTCACAAGATTCGTTGAACTTTACCCTTGAGGTTCGAAGTTTGCCCAACTTTAAAAAAAAAAATATTGAGGTTCAGTGAACCTCATAGCTATTGACGAAGTCCATAGATCAAAATTCATAACTTTTTGTCGCAACTCAAGCTTGTAATTTATCCTTGCAGTTTCCATGTCTGTGACAGCATTTTTGATGTTTATGAATATTTATTTCTTACTATTTAATCATATAATTCATTTTAAATTAATATATGTAGACAAACCTAATGACAAACCTCATCAAAACATTCGAACTCAAACCGAATCCAATAATTGTCGAACCCAAACTCGAACCCGAACCATGTAATATTACTTGTAAGTGCTTGTAAAATTGAGGGCCAACAACATTTCACTGGTAAGAATTGAATTCTAAAAAGAAAAATAAATATTTATTTTAATATATAACTATTAATTTTAAATATATAATTCAAATTCAAATTGCATAGAGTTTTAAATTTTATAACAAATTACTATTTTTGAATTAAAAAATAAATTAATAGTTATTAGGAGTAAATATCTAGTAGCAGTTGGAATGATTTGTTTCTAACTCGTTGCCATGATTTGATTCTTAATCTTGTCCTGAGGATGAACAACATTGGTTGGTTCAAAACTCGTAGACAAATGTATCTTGATCTGATTATCTAGGATTTTTTTTTCTTTCCTAGAAACCAAATATCTAATAGTTAGCAACAAGTATTTTGTTAAAATGAAAAATTTGCTAATTTTGGAATACAAATCTAGTTATAGAATTGATTTGAGATGTCAAAATGGAAAACTTACTAATTTTGGAACATGAATCTAGTTATAAAATTGATTTGAGATGTCAAAATGAAACATTATCATCAAATGATTTCAATAAATTTAAATATAATTGAATGGAAAAGAAATCTCAATAAAACAATTGACAAACTTACAATTTCAATAAAACAAGTGAGAAACTTACATATTTGGTTTAACAAATATTTTGAATGTAGCAATGGATAGTAAATTGGGAGAACCAGGCATCCCCTTAAGAAGCAGAGGTCTAATTGAGATTGTCTCGCATCCCCTTAAGAAGCAAAGGTCTACTTGAGATTATCTCGCATCCATGTTTGGTAAGAGCCAAATCCCATTTTCATCACCCAAATCAATGATGCCATAGCCTTTTAATTTCCAATTTCAGAGCAAGCATGACCCTCAAAAACAAACCACAAACTTTAGAAAATTTCATAACACGACTCTATGTGGGGATGGATCAGAGAATAGTGAAAAAATATAAGCAACTATTAAGGTAAATACATGGATTAAATACGAGTAATAAGGAACACAACTTACATCTATAGATATATGTTTAATACAACTGGAATCATTATGTGGATTGACCCTGATAAATTCTGTAAGTTGGGTCTCAGTCTTTTTTAGCGAGTGGAAGAAATCCAGGACCCATCAATCTTCATTCCTTCGGGGCTTCCATCCTATGAAATATATAAATCATGAATAATGGATAATAAAAAAAATAGGGAGATTGATAAAGTAGAAGTAGTTTTTATGTTTATCTTAATGTTAAATATCTCAATTTATGTTTAACGAGAGCATGATATTGGTTTCCTTCCTAATATAGTATCTAAAGCTAGTTTTCTTAAGAGATCATATCATAATACCTTCAAAAGAGTCGATATACTCGAGTCGCGAGTGAATACGTATCTGCACGAAGCTGTGAGTGAATATGTGTTTGCACGAAAACACCTGAGGTTGGCTACCAAAAGTACTTGTCTACATGAAAACACCCCCAACCTAGCTACCAAAGACACATTTCAATTTTATGAGAAGTGGCAAGGCCTTGATTGTGGTTGAATTTTGACACAATGAACAAACCAACCATTCTTGGAGAGATGGTAAGTTGCTCATATGCTGCTTCAGAAAATTGCTAAGTGAACCAAGACAAAGTTGAAGAGATGGTAAGTTGATGATATTTGCTTCAAAAAACTGTAGAGTGAACCAAGACAATGCAACAAGATCGATCCATCATGACTTGAAACTAGTAGTCTTCTGCTCCATTTGGGCCACATTCAAATTAGATATGTCTGATACACTGACGTGCACCTGGAAAAGCCCACAATTGTGAAACTGAGTGGTAATAGGTTAGCTCTTCACTTCCTCATTCAGTTGTCGTTGTTATTATATATGTTATACTCCTATACCAATAGATGTCATATTTCATGATTGACTTGATGAGCTCTGTAATATGTTCATCCATTTCCTTGTTGCAAAGGTTTTCCGTATTATCAAAAAAATAGAAAAATCTAAAAAATGTAAAGAGGGTATGCCCTAAAAGAAAAATCAAAGGGTAATTATAATAAAATGGTCAAAAGAAAAGAAAAGAAAAGAAAAGAAAAGAACCCCAAATAAAGAAAGACCAGGGAAGTGTGCAAGTCCAAAATGCCACTACCTTTTTCATTTTCTGTAAATAAGCATTGTGTGCAGCTTGTTAACTCGTGCCACAATTGATGACTGGCCAAACAACTTAATCTTGGCTAGTTCATATTTGAATTTCATGTTTTAGAGATAGAGAATAAAATCTAACCAAACTGTTTAATCTTGGCAGATAAGTAGACAGGTAGAGAAGCAAAGGAGCTCAGCAGTTTAATCTGAGCCCTTGGAAGTAATATGTGCAGACTCAGGTAGGCTTACCACACAAAGAAAAGAAGATTGATGAGGGTTTACTAGTCTAAAGTGCACCCAATGTAAAAAGAAGAAAAAATGCTAGGCAAAGTAGGCAGGGTAGGCAGACTGGTGTTGTAGAATGACACTTGTGATAAGATTTTGTTTCTAAATGTGTTAAACTTATCTCTATCACAAGTACATGGCGGACATTACCCTTAATGCAACTCAAGTGAGGCAAGGTTTCATGACTAAATCCCCTTCATACTTTTCCCTAAAAAACATTCACTAACTCCCCCAAAGGTATTAAGATCTGATTAAATATCACTCACAAGCCATTCATTCTATTTCATCAATTGCCTAAGTAAATTTCTATTTTACTTAGGAGAATGGCCAGATTTTTCTACAATCCCCTTTTTTTCTTTAGCCTAAGTTTTTAACATTGGCTTAGCACTTTCATTTTCATATTAATTTTTAACATGTTTATTATAAAAATCCCATGTAAAATATTACCCTTCCCGTAATATGTATATATAATAAAAATCCCAATATCATTTAATTTCCCCACTTCGGTCGAATACGACCATATCGCTGTTCAAACAGGGAATAACAGGTTTATCTGGAACTTGTTAATAACCTTCCCGCGCATAATGGGTTAATTAACCACATGGGTTAATTAATAACATCTCCCCTGACCAATGAAAATAACCCCAATATGATTAAAGCATGCTTTAATAGGTCGGGCCCGCAACAATTAACTTTTCGCCATTTTCATGTGCGTCCGCCGTCCGATCAATCGATCCACCATTTGATGGTCCATGATCATTTTGCAACCACCATAACCACCAAACGTTAATGCACGATGAATCGGTGGTTTTGCCTCCGTACCAAGGACACGCGTCACTCATCCAACCTGGTCGCTCGCCTTCCGCCCGAAACCGCCCGACCCCAAAAGCGGTGCGGGAAAAATTGCTTACCACCCCCCGCTGATGTCATCCGCTGACGTCAGCTGTTCTTTGCTGATGTCACCCGCCACTGATGTCATCCACTGACGTCAGATGTCCTTTGATGATGTCACCCGCCACGTCATCTGTCCCGTACTCCCGTTGACGTCATCCGTCCTTCAAAATAAAAATTCTCGCCAAAACTTCATTTTGTCGAAAAAAAGGTAAAATTGTCGTTTTTGCTACATGTTTCTTTGCGAACAGTGCTCTGGGCATGATATCTACCAAGTTCACAGTTCATTCTCGACCGCCTCCAGACCAGAAAAGGATCCATCGACGAGCTCGCGACCATTCAAAAACTACAGCATGCGGTTTTCCTCTGTAAAAACAGGTACCTGTGAATTTTTTCAATACATGGCTATTAGCACATCAATTGACAGGGCTTCTCAGCAATCTCCATAGGAAGTTAGCATACCAACCACAGAAAGAGCGAAGTGTTATGAACCAAAAGGCACAGAACAACCTCCAGTGCCCCAAAAACATGTGTTTTTCCATAGTTACACCTTTACCCTTAGAAAAAGAAAATTTTGGGCGGAATGCCAGACAGTTGTGAGTAGGGGTCAGTTCAACATTAAAGAGCATCAAAACAAGTCAAAGAGTATCAATTCAAGCATTAAAGTATATCAGATCAACAATAAAGAGTGTCAGAGAAAAATTAAAAGCAACAGATCAGAATTAAAGAAAACATTTAAGACACGCAGTCGGCGCAGAGCTACTACAGAAGATAGCTGGAAGCCGAACCCTAAAGGCCTGCCTCCAGCGCTACATCAGTTAGTCATTTCTATTTTTTGTAAAATCTTATTAATTAAACCTAAATATTATCTCACAGCTGTTATGAGATATTTGTTGTACATATTTTGTTGTATAAATACCCCCTCCATTAGAGTCTTAGAGCAGTCGGTGGTGTATGGATTCCTAGAATCTGCTGTAATACTGAAATTTTGGAATAAAGAGCTGTTGGAACCAACTGTTGTTTGGCCTACTGGATGAAGAATTGAAGCAGAGGACTGGTCATAGATTTCTTGAATCAAACCTTCGAATCAATAAGTCCCTTATATCTTGTGTTTTATAGTTTTCTTGTTTATTATATCATCTGTGTTTCATAATCTGAATGATAAAGAAAATGGTTAACTTCAGAATATGATTAACTGCACTCTGTTTTCAGTCTTTATTATTCTCTGTGTTTTCTTCAGAATTAGAATAAGCAGTGAAATCCTAATTTCTCTTGTTTCCTGATTCTTTCATGTTGTTTATTTCCTAAGGAATTCTTAACTGCTCATTATTTGTAATCATCCATTTTCCCTCTTTCAATATGTTGAAGGATTCTTAACTGCCCTTCACCCATTTGAGCCCATTCCATCTGTTTTCAACTCTTTATTTTGTTTCTTGTTTGACTACCTCACTCTGTGAAGCCATCCTTTGTTAAGAAACCAAATCCAAAAAAACATCTCTTTTGACTCCATCATGCCCAATGGACTGCAACATTCTGTTTTACCTTCCTGTTCTATTGAATCTCACCACCCAAACTCAAACAAGACCCTTGAACTTCATAACTAGCCTAAGACCTTTAAAAAACAAAGCTAAATCATAAAGAGAGAGCCCTCTCTGGATACGGATTGGCCAGATTTTGTATCTAAAAGATTGGTCTGTGGTTACCTCGGCATCCTTCCCCTTCTTACAACTTTGGAGAAAACTTGAGTGATAACATTATTGGTGACTCCACTGGGGACTTGAATAATGGTTTGTTACTATTGTTTATTTCACAAGCTACAGACGGAGCCTGAAGTTAGCCAGGTAGCCTTTGAAATGCTTTTCCTTTGCAATTGCAGAAGTAAATGAATGTTGCTTCAGTCTATCTCCGGTCTAGTTTATGTATTGAACAATTAGTTTCAAATAATTGATCAATTCCTCTTTTCAAAAAGTCTTTAGGAAAGTTCAAAACTCCCACATCTAAAACCCCCTAAAAGAGACTGTTAAAGTTGTATTGTCAAATCTATTTCAAGAAAAAACCAAAAACACACCTAGAAACTTGCTTCGGAAAAAGTTCATTACACCAAATCAAATTCTGATCCTAATCCCCCACCTGTGTTTGAAAATCCTAATCTGATTCCCAGGATTCCTAGAAGACAAGAGAGCCAAGAAAATTCTGCTAGTTCACATCTTGACAGACATTTGTAGAACTCCATTCAATCTGAGCTTACCTCTGAAAAAACACCAAACCTTTATGTGATTACTATAGCTTCTCCAAGTTCACCATCAGCACCTCCAACTACCCTTTCCACTCATCCATCTAGAACACACATTCCCATTGTTATCCCTACTCCTCTAGTTGTCACATCTATTTCTGCAGCCATGGAAAACCGATATACTCCCCTAAACTTACCTGCCAATCTAGGGGCTATGCCCCAAGACTATCAAAGTAAAATCCCTTCTTTTGAAGGTACTGGCACTTACACAGCTCAACAACATACCAATAAAATGACCGACTATTTTGAAAGATATGAGGTTGATGATGATGATGTTAGAATGAAAGTATTTGTTCAAAGTTTAACTGGATATGTTAGAACATGGTTTAGAACCCTCCCTGCAAACAGTATCAATGACCCACAAGCTCTTTATCAGAACTTCTTTAACAGATGGGAAAAGAAGAAATATCCCCTCCACATTTTATCAGAGTATGAGAACCTAAGAAGAGACACACAAGAAAATGTCCAAGATTATTGTACCAGATTCAATAATGTCTATAATACTATTCCTCAAAATCTCAGACCTCCTCCAGATTTGGCCTTGATCAAATTCCCTGATGCATTTGATTCTGATATGGCATACCAACTTAGGGAAAGAGCTCCTCGAAACTTAGAAGAGATGCATAATATAGCTGTCAGTGTTGAGGCCAACCTGATAACCAAACGATCTAGAGCCAGAGCTGAAAGGAGGACACCTTTCAAAGAAAACCTTCTGCCTTTGAACAGAAATTAGATGCTATTATTAAAGGAATGGATAGACTTAGAGATAGAGTAGAAACAATTGAGAGTAAATCCCCTTGGGATGGTCAACCAAACAATACTAGGAGAAAACCAAATTTAAGGAAGAACCAAAATCCTAACACTGGAAAAACAGGGCCTGACCAAAATATTAGGCCCCCATTTCAAGAAAATTATGCTGAAGCCTCAACTTTTGATGAACCAACAGAAGACACTCAAATTAATCTAATGGGACTCAACAATGAACAAAAAGTTTTCTTGACCCAAGTGGATCAAGAAGCTCACATGCTTGAACAATTCCAAACTCAGTCAGGTGAATCATTTGACTTTAGGGAGGAATATGATACAACCATTTATGAAGTCCACAAACAATACAATTTGAGGAGCAGAAGAATAGATGTTACTGAAAACAATAAATAGGAAGATATCAAGCAGCCCAACAAAGGTAAGATCCATAATCCCCCTGTACATATTCTTTCTAAAACAGATCCTAACCCTGATAACCCAATTGTTGAAGATGTAACAGATAATCAACCACCCAATAGACAACCTTCCACTGCTATCCCTACTAAAAGAAAAGCAGAAGAGCCTCTAGAACTTGATTTGGAAGCAACTTCATCCCATAATTCCACTCCTGAAGAGGAGAGAAACGCAGAAAATTCAGTTGTTCGAAATACAAGAACTCAGACCGAAAAACCTTTTAATCTTGAGACAGAAGTAGGCAAACTAAAGATATCTGTTCCATTATCAGAATTGGCTAAACATGATGTCTACAGAAGTCAAATCAGCAGATCACTCAAAATTTCTGTGAACGAGGATTCGGTAAACATTTTTGATGACCAGCCTGAATTGATATTTGGTCCTGGAGTAAATGGAAAAACAGTAGAGGGAGAAGTTCTTCCTTTCTATGTGGGTTTAAACATACATGATAAAATACTCCATAATTCCATGTTTGATTTTGGTGCTTCTCATAACTTAATGCCTAAATCTGTAATGGAGAAGCTTGACCTTGACATCACCAGGCCATATAAAGACCTTTTCTCTTTTGATTCAAGTCAGGTCAAATGTTTGGGCTTAATCAAATATTTATGTGTGTCATTAGTCCAATATCTTGCCAAAACCATCTTAATGGACATAGTAGTTGCTGATATTCCACCAAAGTATGGTATGTTATTGTCTAGATCTTGGGGTGCAAAACTTCAAGGATCTCTACAGTTAGACATGTCTTACGCTACTATTTCAGTGTTTGGTCAACCCAAGAGACTATACAGAGAAACCTTAATGAAGTATGTAGTAAGTAGTCATGAGAAACTTCAAAATTTCCCTATCTATTCACTACATTTGGATATGGATTCTTTTATCCTTTGCAATGCTGAAATCGATCCCCCACATGAAATGAAAGGGTTAACATATAAAACATAAAAAAATTGCAAATAAAAGGTCTAGGGTTCGAATCCAAGAAATTTCTGAAAATCATGAAACATCAGATAAACCAGAAGAAATTGAAAAACCATATCTCCCTATTGAATAGATCCCTAAAACTCCAGATACTAATTATGAACATGAAACCTTTTGGTACTTAGAATTTGATGGTTCTGTGAACAAATTAGGAGCAAGAGCAGGAGTCTGGGTGCACAATCTTGAAAACAATCATGTTGAAGGCCATGCCTACAGATTAAACTTCAGATGCACTAATAATATGGCTGAATATGAAGCTCTGTTGCTGGGTCTTAAACTGGTCAAGAAATTGGGAGCAACTAGAGTGTCAGTCCTAGGAGATTCTGATTTAATCATCCAACAGATAAAAGGGAAGTTCTTGACAAATGATCCCAGATTGAGAGAATATAGAGGAACAACCATACAAATCCTCAACACATTTCTAGAAACTCAGCTTGCCAAAAGGCCGAGAAAAAATAACTTGCAAGCTCATAGCCTAGCAATGTTTGCCAGCACGTGTAAATTGCCATGAACCAAATCATCAATTCACAGCTGAAATTAGAGACAGGCCAGCCATACCTGATAATGTAAAGAACTGGTAAGTGTTTGACAGTGATAATTAGATCAACAATTTTTTAACCCTAGAAGAGGAATTTTCCAGCACTAACGTAGATGGAGATACATTTGGTGAATTTGATCCAGCAAATCAGATTGAAACAGACATTTCAGCAGAAAATGCAACTCAAATGCTTCATCCAACGAAATTCACCAAAGAGGGAATTCCGGATCTCAAAGAAATGAGATTATTGAAGGAGAATCTGAAATTATCAATTTGAAAGACAATCATTTGCCCAAAGGATTAACTCATTTGGAAGAACTCTTCGATTTCAACGATATTCCAAAGAAACCTCATATGGAACCTCCAAAAGCAGACATTGAAGACTACAACATAGGAGCTGAAGAGAATCCAAAAATTGTAAAATTGTACAAATCTTCGCCCCCTGATAAAAAACTTAAATATGTTGAACTGATCAAAGAATTCCAAGATGTTTTTTCCTGGAGCTATGAAGACCTGAAAAGTTATGACACCTCCGTAATTCAGCATACAATACCCCTCAAGGAAAATCAAAAACCATTCAAACAAAAGCTCAGAAGAATCAACCCTCTACTGCTTCCTTTAATAGAAAAAGAAATCAAACGAATGCATGATGCAGGGATAATTTCCCCAATTAAATTTTCAAAGTGGTTATCTAATTTAGTGCTTACTAGGAAGAAAATAGGAGAAATCAGATTATGTGTTGACTTAAGAAATGTAAACAAGGTTTCTTTGAAAAACAACTACCCTTTACCTAAGATGGATCATATTTTACAAAGGGTAGTTGGTGCTTCTAGGATTTCACTTTTGGATGGGTTTTCAGGTTTTAATCAGATTCTGGTTCATCCCAATGACCAAGAAAAGACTGCATTTACAACACCATGGGGTACATTCAAATATGTTAAAATGCCATTCGGACTTAAGAATGCATGGGCAACCTTTCAGCGAGCAATGGACATAGCTTTTGCAAAAGAAATTCATGATTTTCTGGTTATATATCTAGATGACCTCACTGTGTTTTCTAAATCAGACCAACAACATTTAGATCATTTAAGACAAGTGTTTTTAAAATGCAAGAAGTATGGTATTTCATTAAATCCTAAAAGGTCTTTTTTTGGTTTAGAAGAAGGCAAACTGTTAGGCCATATCATCTCCAAAGATGGCATTAGAATTGATCTTGCTAGAATAGAAGCTATTCTGCAAATACCCCACCCCAGAAATGTCAAAGAACTTCTAGCTTTCTTAGGGAAGATTAACTTTTTGAGAAGATTCATATCTAATCTGGCTGAATTAATTAGACTGCTGAAAAATATGTTAAAAAAGGATTTAAAGGTTAAATGGACAGTAAAATCCAAACAAGCATTTGAAGAAATTAAAATGGCTTTGACCAGAACACCAGTGCTCACAAGTCCAAAGTTCGATAGAGACTTCATAATTTTCTCATTTGCATCATAACACACCATAACAGCTATTTTACTACAAAAAGATGATCAAGGATGTGAAAAACCCATAGCCGTTTTCAGTAAAGCACTCAGAGATGCACCTCTGAATTACTAAATCATGGAAAAATAGGCTTTTGCACTTGTGAAAGCTATTCAAGACTTTAGAGTCTATATATTGTACTCCCATGTAGTAGCTTATGTACCAAATGCTGTTGTCAAAGGCATCTTGACTCAAGATGGAATTGAAGGCAAACAAGGTAAGTCGATAGCTAAAATATTGGAGTATGACATTGAAATAAAACCTACAAAGTTGATAAAAAGATAAGGATTGGCTAAACTCATGACTGAAACCAACTTTCAAGCCCTGGATATTAATGAACTGGATATTGAACAGGAGATGGCGACTCCACAAATCAGCCAGGCCTTCTTAGAATCACATTGGTATGCTGATATAACTCGTGTATTATTAAACCTGCAGGCTCCTCCAGGGTTATCTAGAACAAAGAAAAGGTTTTTAAAGATGAAAGCTTCAAAATTCTGTGTTTTAGATAATTCTTTTTTTTGGAAAAATCATGAATGTATTCTATTGAATTGTTTAATAAAAGAAGAAGCTGACAAAGTTCTCAAAGAATTTCATGCAGGGGACTGTGGTGGACACCTTTACTGGAAATCAACTGTAGACAAAATTCTAAGGGCTGGATTTTACTGGCCAACCCTGTTCGCTGATGTAAAGAAGTTTGTCACTGCTTTCCACAAATGCCAAATTTTTGAAGGCAAAGGAAACTGTTACCTTTACCCTTGAGACCAATTTCCACTGAAAGACCCTTTTAGCAATGTAGTTTGGACTTTATTGGAGAAATACACCCTCCCTCTTCTGGCCAACATAAATGGATTCTTACTGCCACATACTATTTCACCAAATGGATAGAAGCCATCCCTTCTAGACAAACTAATGATGCAGTGATTATAGGATTCTTAGAAACCAACATATTGTCTAGATTTCGCTGTCCTGAAAAGATCATAACCGATAATGCTGCTGCCTTCAAATCCAAAAAAATGATAAATTTCTGCAGCAAATACCATATCACTTTAGGCCATTCCACAAGCTATTACTCTCAAGGTAATGGTCTCGCTGAGTCCTCCAATAAAAGCCTGATTAATATTATTAAGTAATTGTTGGAAGAGAACAAGAAAAACTGGCACAAAAAGCTTACAAATGCACTATGGGCAGACAGACTTACTACAAAGAGATCTATTGGAACCAGCCCTTATGAGTTAGTTTATGCCATGGAGGCTGTGTTCCCTTCTTATTTAGGAGTTCCTGTAATGAAATTTCTGCAAGAAGCTTAGGTGGAACCCAATCATATTCAAAGGAGAATAAATCAAACCATCCATTTGCAGCAGACCAGAGAAGAAGTGCACCAAAGATCCCTAGTGTTACAAGAAAAACTCAAGAAAGTATTTGATAAAAGGACCAAAGCAGAAGACTTCTACATTGGAGACAAATTTGTAAGGTGGGATTCTAGGAGAGAAGACAAAGATAAACATGGGAAGTTTGACTTCCTATGGAAATGGCCATTTATCATCCATGCATTGCAAGGGAACAATACTTACTTTCTGAAGAGCCTAGATGGTACATAAACAGAAGAAGGACCAGTGAATGGTCGAATGCTGAAACATTACTTTGATCCATTTTTTTAATGTATTCTGACTCTAACATGTACATATATATCCTTAATAATGTCACATTTTGGATTGGATAGTAACTTGCTGCAGTTGAAGCCTGAAGCGAAGGCCCTAAGCTTCACAATTGTGCTGTCATACATATAATAAAACAACCAGCAAAGGAAGATTTCAGAGCACAGCAAAAGTTATTCAAAAGGCATTCTGACCTGTTGTTCTTGACTTTCCACCAGGGAAAGCCATCCCCAAGTGGAGCCAATGTTATACTCCTATACCAATAGGTGTCATATTTCATGATTGATTTGATGAGCTTCGTAATGTGTTCATCCCTTTCCTTGTTGCAAAGGTTTTCCATATTATCAAAAAAATAAAAAAATCTAAAAAATGTAAAGAGGGTATGCCCTAAAATAAAAATCAAGGGGTAAAAAGAATAAAATGGTAAAAAAAAAGAAAGAAAGAAAGAAAGAAAGAAAAAAAAAATGAACCCCAAATAACGAAAGACCAGGAAAGTGTGCAAGTCCAAAATTCCACTACCCTTTTCATTTTCTATAAATAAGCATTGTGTGCAGCTTGTTAACTCATGCCACAATTGATGAATGGCCAAACAACTTAATCTTGGACAGTTCATATTTGAATTTCATGTTTTAGATATAGAGAATAAAATTTGACCAAACTGTTTAATTTTGGCAGATAAGTAGATAGGTAGAGAAGCAAAGGAGCTCAACAGCTTAATCTGAGCCCTTGGAAGTAATAAGTGCAGACTCAGGTAGGCTTACCATGCAAAGAAAAGAAGATTGATGAGGGTTTGCTAGTCTAAAGTGCACCCAAAGTAAAAATAAGAAAAAATGCTAGGCAAAGTAGGTAGGGTAGGCAGACTAGTGTTGTAGAATGACACTTGTGATAAGATCTTATCTCTAAATGTATTAAACTTATCTTTATCACAAGTACATGGCGGACATTACCCTTGATGCAACTCAAGCGAGGCAAGGTTTCATGACTAACTCCCCTTGATACTTTTCCCTAAAGACATTCACTAACTCCCCCAAAGGTATTAAGATTTGCTTAAATATCACTCACAAGCCATTCCTTCCATTTCATCAATTGCCTAAGAAAATTTCTATTTTAATTATGAAAGTGGCCATATTTTTCTATAATCCCCTTTTCTCCTTTAGCCTAAGTTTTTAACATTGGCTTAGCGCTTTCATTTTCATATTAATTTTTAACATGTTTATTATATAAATCCCATGTAAAATATTACCCTTCCCGTAATATGTATATATAATAAAAATCCCAATATCATTTAATATCCCCACCCCGGTTGAATACAACCATATCGCTGTTCAAACAGGGATTAACAGGTTTATCTGGAACTTGTTAATAACCTTCCCGCGCATAATGGGTTAATTAATAACATCTCCCCCGACCAATGAAAACAGGCCTGATATGATTAAAGCATGCTTTAATAGGTCGGGCCCGCAACAATTAACTTTCCGCCATTTTCATGTGCGTCCGCCGCCCGATCAACCGATCCACCATTTGACGGTCCAAGATATTTTCGCGACCACCATAACTGCCAAATGTTAACGCACAAGGAACCGATGGTTTTGCCGCCGTACCAAGGACATGCGTCACTCATCCAAAGACCAAAGATTGCAGACTTGAATGAGGATGACCAATTTTTGTGATGGGTCTATTTGGTTGGACTACATGGGAAACTTAGTCATGGACATCAGGTTGGAGACATGGCATGGCAGTCTTATGCAGGAACATTATGCAGGATCACTTGTAGAGGTGTCACTTATGGGCATCCAATGAGGAGTGCCAAGGCAGGGATGTTGTGCAGGTGGATTTGCTGATGTGACATGAAGATGTTTTACTTATGAGCTGATGGAGAGGTTGTGTGCTTATGTACAACAAGGCCATGGACTTGGATGGAGTTGTGAGCAGACTATGGAGCATTCCTACTACATGGAGAGCTAAGGCATCTTGCAGGGACCTTTGGGCTGAGACTTGTATGCTTGCTAGAGTGTTGGTTGGAGATGACTCATGGAGTTCATGATGACATGAGGTTGTGACTTTTAGGGACTTCATATATGGTTGACTTGGAGGATCTGATGCATTGAGGAGCTAAGGTCAAAACTTTGATGCAGAATGGGATGCATACTTTCGAGTACATGTATGGGTGCGGCTTGGAAGAGTGACTTGATGTGGAAGATCAATATGAGACACTTTGGAGTGATGGAGTTACAACGATGATGATGCCTTGGTGGCAACACTTGGGCATGGGTTGAGCCGAGACTTAACGACTTTTGGCACATGGGAGTTGATTGATCTATGATCACGGGTAGCACATGGATAGATGAGACAAGTATATACTTGTTTCTATGACAGACTTGAGGGATGGCACATTACAGATATGATGAAGGTTGTAAGATAATCTTCGACAAAATCACATAACGAATCTTTTGTCGACTCGTTTCGAACCAACCAGTGTGGTTCATCGTCAGGACAAGTTGAAGAACTAATCCAGCTTAGCGTGATTAAATAGAGCGTGCAGAGACCCCAACAGCTAAATTCCTAACGGCTAATTTGACCTAGAGACCCTGGTCAAACTACTAAAAAAGTCAATAATATTTCTCGAAAAAGCTAAATTTAAGTAAATAAATGAATCCATTTGGTAAATTAAAATGATCAGGTGTATTATTCTTATTATCCCAAATATCAAGAAACGTACATATTTTAATTAAGATGGTTATTATATCCCATAATATAAATTAATTAATCCATATTTAATTATTATTCCAACGTAAAGGTAATCAAACCCTATTATTCTAAGAATTTAGTTATACTAGATAGTTGTGTGATAATTATTTAATGGTCTTTGGTAAGTCAGATCAATATCATATTTAATATTTTTTAATTAGATTGGTCCATTAAATCAATAAGTTATATAAATTAATAAAAGTTTAATAAATAATCTAAATCTTCTTGATAATTAATAGATCTAACCAAATTGTTAAACTATTATTATTCTTAGAGTTTAGTTATATTAGGTGAAAATTATAACTAATTGGTTGGTTCGAAACGCGTCGACAAAAGATTCGTTATGTGATTTTGCCGAAGATTATCTTACAATATTATGGATCACAGAAGTCTAAATTCCTCAATGATGAAGGTTGCTTCGTGGACCTAGATGTGGTACATCGAGAGTCGGGATTTTGATGAGATGATATCTTCACTTTGAGGAGATGGATATTTTGTAGATGGATGATGTTGGGATAGATGTGGCTGATTTCATGCAGCACATTGACACCAAACATCATGGACAACATGTTGCAGACGAGATGGAGACTACTTCATGGACCTGAGCATGGCTTATACTTATAGGGAGATGGATTCTTGATTGAGTTGAGGATGTGACAAGATGTTCTGAGAAACGACTGATGATGGCATGAGGATGTTCACTCTCATGGTTTGAGCGTGACAGTCGGACTGATCACCCGACTAGTTAAAACATGGGGATGCGTAGTGTGCAGAGATGTGTTAGCATTGTGTTGGAGTATCATGGCAGCAGTTCACATGAGGACGATACATGATGAGATCGACACGAGATGTTGCAGGAAGCATGTAGCTTGAGATGGAAGGGCCAGCCTTCCACGATAGGGAGTAGCATGTGGAAATTGTGACAGAGTGGTTGATGGTCCTGGATTGAGATGATTTCCGATGTATGACATACCGATGGGGTGTATACCTTGGTATGGGGATCTTGGTGACAGATGGTTGTCGGGATGAGATATTGTTGAGGACGACAATGATTTCAAGTGGGGGAGGATGTAAGGACCTGCGGTCCTTAGGCATCACCACTGAGACATGCGACGAGTTTGGAGGCAAACGAGCGCGCAGTTGAGCGAACAAACAACAAAACGGTCACTTGGAGTGAGCATGTTTATACAATGGACAACGTGGGCATTCATCCCTGGTAGCGGACGGTGAAGAATAGTTGCGTTTGAGGTGTTGGCAATGGGTCAATCAACGATAAGCAAGTAAAGGGCGTCGGTTTGGAGTAAACAAGAGTCGGCCAAGCAATGGCACGACCAAACAACATAGCATATATATACAACGATGCGTGGAGGCATTGGAGCACATTCGAACATCGCTCAAGGTACTCAAGCAAAGGAGAAGTGTGCAGTTCAATGGTGTAGCCGCAACAAAGAAAGGTGAGGCGCAGTTCTATGCGCCCAGCCTTGGGCGAGGCCGCACGAAGGTGAAAACGCACAGTCTTAAGTCTTGGGTGAGAGCGTGGGTAGGACCGCTCGTTGTTCGAACGAAGGAGCGTGGGTGAAGGTGCTGGGTGCCGGTTGACACGGGTTCTTGGGTGACTCGGGTGAGCACCCGCTCGTCGTGCAGAGACAAATGCGGAGGTGGAAGAAAGGGGACTTGGGTGAGATCACCTGCCCACCGTGTGGAGGTAAACGAAGGGTGACTCGGGTGAGGTCGCCCGCCGGTCGTGCACAAGGTTCGGTTGTGAAGTGCGGAAGGCAGCTTGTGTGAGGGCGCGCTCATTGTTCAGGGAGTTGCCCCTCCCTTTACACTGTGCAATTGTGTTCTCTTGTATAATTGTTGATGATAATGAATGTGTATGGGTGTTCATTGGTATAAAGGAAACATAATAATTACTTGGTTGTGAAACACAAACTAAGTAGATTAATGGTTAGGCGTAGTCCATGAACATAAGTATTGATGAAAAGAAAGTGTTCGGTGGTGCCACACCTCGCCAAGAGCGGCTGAAAGACTACCGCCGGCCTGGGGGCGTGACACACGGGGTCGAATCCCCCCGGCTACCGTACTTGTGTTACATGGGGTTGAATCCCACCGGGTGCCACTATAACCGCTAGGAGGAATTGCCTAGCCCGCAAGAACAACCCCTCAGGATAAGACAAGACTTGAGCCCGTGACCTGCACAGTGACACGAACGACTTAGTAGACCGTCCGCTGGCCACGGACCAAACCCCTGCGGGCTTATTAGTTTTCTTATCATTCAATACAATATAAATTTTTCGAAAATATGATGTAAAATTTATAAAATAAAAAATTATATTTTTTTATAATTTTAATGTTCTTTTACATTCTGATATAATTTTTGTTTCACTATTTTTTTGGAAATTTATGTAAAATATATAAAAGTTATTTAAATCTTGATTTTTTTAGTTTGTTTTACTTCTTTAATTAATTTTACGTATGTGAAATTATATACGTAAGTAATGATCAAAAGGAATTTGTTTATACTTAAATATATAAAAATCTTGACTTGATTCGAAAAATCCCTGCACATTGGAAAAAATACCCACTCAAAAGTAGGATGCCACACCAATAGTCCAGGTGGCACTTCTTAACTGCCACGTCCGAATTTGTACAACTCATATTATCTTCTCATCTGAATCTGAGCCCAATGCTTCGAACAACATGTTTATGAATTTATCTCGACTCCCCAACTCATTTAAATATTCAATATGTAATAAACATGTACCATACCCCATATAGTGAAGTGTGGTTTGACGGTATAGTATCCTGTTATGATGTGTGGTTTAAGGAGTAGATTTTTTAGTGAGTTTTGGTTTTTGTCAAATTATAAAAAACTAGTATATCTAGCTTATAAGTTGTTGGATGTATTTTTGGTGTTATAGTAGCACTTACGAGGATTGATCCTAGGTCTCCCTTAGATTAGGCCTGGCAGTTACCGATTCACCATGTGGTATAAAAATAAATAAATAAACATGTACCACACCCCTGAAGCAAGGCAACGGAAAGCCGAAGTGTAGATTTTATATGTTGCAAAATTCTTTCTATTTTTCATGAACATGAACCCAATCACATGGAAGGACCCTGTGAAAGTGTAGATTTTATATGTTACAAAATTCTTTCTATTTTTCATGAACATGAACCCAATCACATGGAAGGACCCTCTTACACCATAGACAAAATCAATGAGAAGTGAAAATGTTTTTGATGGGATTTGAACATGTGTGAGGTAATAACAATGCACTCACCAACTAAAACCTTTATTAACAACAAAACACAAATTTTATATGAAATTGTGCATATTTAATCAATATTTCAAGATTTAGGAAGTTTTTCCGACCATTGAGTCGACAAACTTGGTACTAAACGAATCTGTCAGATCATGAGATGTGGCTCAAAGCGCACCAAAAGACGGAGAAGTGCTCTGTGTCTCATTACTGAATATTATTACAAATCTACGGGGAACTAAACTTTACAAAGTGGAAGCTTTTTGAACAGGAAAAGCCCACGGGAAAATCTGGTCACAAATTGTCCTTGTGATTGGACGTTAAATTTACACTGTGGAGACTTTTATGGAAAAGTCCACAGGAACCAAAATTTTAAAAGAATGTAATTTCAGGAAACTGAAATTTTTTTATACAGATTCTCATCCCAAGCTTTGGTAAAAATCCTTCTTACAATCATGGGCTTATTTAATATAATTTGGTGCTTAATTTTTGTGAGAATATGCCACTGGTGATATCTATTCATATATTCTTTTAATACTTCACTATCTTGGAGAGGATATCGATCTGGGAGAGAAAACATGTCTTTGACAGTTTCATAAGGAGACTGGAAGCATTCAGGAATATTGTGCTCAAAACATATATCACAACCCATTCTGACATATGATTCATGGTAAATAGGATCTATACCTGTTCTGTTCATACCATAATCATTCCACCAATTTCGTATCCAATCACTTTGTTGGTTTTGTTGCATGATTCCTGTGGTCACAAACTTTATTTTGGTGTAATGGGTTTCCTCTTTGCTGTCTTTTTTTAATATGTCCCACCATAATATTTTGTAGATGTCGAAATCATAGACTGTGTCTGGAAATATGAGGCTGGGGTCCTTTCCAGGCCATAGTGCTGCATTATGTGTTGTAAAAGACCAAGAAGTGTTCCTCATTCGATTTATTGAAAAATATCTTTCGTAGACCCAATTCCACTTCCCCCATGTGACCATATCATGGTTAGATCATGAAAATCATGTAGAAGAGCATCTTGTGCCTGTCTTGCAGCATCCATACTTCTAGAATAAACCATATCATGGATCCATCTGCTCCCTTTTGGATACACTTTTCTTTCAGGTACTAGATGTAATATATGAGTGTGTGCTTGAAGATTGGCATCTAATACTTTCGTATTTCTTAATTGCCAGGTGGGCTTCCAACTTTCTTTGTATTCTGACCAACTAAGATTATCTGGAATTGTTCTTAGTACTTCTTTTTGTTGGTTTTGATCCCATTCTGTTACTATTACCATCACATGTTCAGGTGGCTGAATAAATTCTCTACTGAGAAAATCTAGCAGATGATTTTCTTTCCCTTTAATATGCTCCACTTCAAAATCAAAGTTGGAAAACAAGGCCTGCCACTGAGAAAACTTAGCTTCTCCTGGCTTTTTAATATCTTTGGTTAAGACTTTCTTCATAGCCGAGGCATCAGTCCTTAGCAAGAATTTTTTATTTACAAGATTTACTTCAAATTCATTTATACAATTCCAAGCGGCTTTAACTTCTTTCTCTATAGTAGATTAATTTTGTTCTGCTGGATTCCAGGTTCCTAAAGAAAATTGTACAATTTGTTCTTTACCTTCATTTTTCTGTTTGAGGATGCCTCCCCATCCAATATTGCTTGCATCTAATTCTACAATCTTGAAAGCATTATCATCAGCTACATAAAGGATAGGCAGTGTTTTGACTTTACCTTTGATTCGTTGGACAACTTTAGTATGAGCCTCGGTCCATTGAGGCAGATTCTTCTTGAGCCTTTGATTTAACAAACTTCTGTCCTTTGTGCAATCTTGATAAAAGTTACTCACATACTTTAGACATCCTAGAAATCTTTGAAGTTGGGTCTTATCAGTAATAATGACTGGAAATTTTTTTCAGAGAATTCTAATGCATGTTTTTGCAAGGATATTTGGCCATTGAATATGGTGTGGCCAAGAAACTTTACAGCGGTTTGGAATTTACCTCTATTTTATTCTTGCTTCAAACCAAACCATTTCTTTTTACCAACTGTACAAAGGTCTGCACATGCTTGAAATGATATTGAATATTCTTTGAAAAAATTAGGATGTCATCAATATAGACTAGGAGCATCAATATAGACTAGGAGCCACTTAAAGTAAGGTTTGAAGATGGAATCCATTACCTTCTGGAACTTAGAGGGAGCATGCTTCAATCCAAAATGCATTACGTTTCATTCATAATGTCCTGTTAGCACGCTGAAGGATGTTTTGAACTTATCTTCTTCGGAAATGGCGACCTGCCAAAATCCCGACTTTAAGTCAAATTTTGAAAATATTTTTGCTCCTGCTATCCTTCTTATTAAATCTCCTTTGTGGGGGATAGGATATGTGTTATCCACAAGAATAGAGTTTATCGGTTTGTAATTGATTACAAGCCTTGGAATACCTCTAACCTGTTCTGATATTTTGTTTACATAGAACCCATAACAGTTCCAATGACTGTCAGATTCTCTAATGAGTCTTCTGTTCAAGAGTTGTGTTATCTCCTTTTCACATAGATCCCTATATTCTTTATTCATCAGGATTTCTCTGCTCTTGCATGGCTTTCTAGTATACTCTGTCTTGTATGGTAAATCAACTGTGTGCTTCTTCCGATGCCAAAAGGCATTAGGTTCTTTTGAACAACATTCATCCTCTATTATCCTTTTGAGCTCAGAAATTTTCCTTTTGTTTAGAGGATTTTTCAATTGTTCTTCAATCTGTATCGAGGACTTTAGATCTTTTAGATCTGTTAATTTTGCTTCGGCTCTATCTAAGTCCCCGATTGTCTGGACCATGGTTGAAATCCTTGGACTTGTGATGTAAGGAATTTCAATCCTTTTTGACTTTCCATCTGGGGATGGGACTGTGATGAAGTAGCAAGCTTTATTATTCTTCAATCGTATTGAACCATTGGGTTCAACTGCGGCTAGGAAGATATTACCCAAAATGAAATCAACAGGTATATCTGAGACTGCAAACTTAAGCTTTATACAATGTTGGTAAAAACATATAGAAGCTTTTGGTACTTCATACCTGAGTGTTATATTTCCTAGACCAACAACTTTCCTTTCTGCAAAAATCCAATATTTTGCTGGGATAACTTTTGAATTTAAGATATTTAAATCTGCACCAGAATCCAATAGCACAGTTAGTGAAAACATTTCTCCTTGTATACACAGATTTACCTTTACATGGTGCTGCTGATATTCAATTACCATGATTCTCATCTCTCTGAATCCTAAAATAAGATCTTTTTGGACTTCAATGATTTCTATATTTGGATTTTGATAGGAGGTTGTAGTGTTCCATTCTTGGACACTTTCAGGTTGCTTTCCTTTTTCTAATTTTGCAATTCTAGATTTTAAACCAGAAATTTCAGATTTGAGATGATGTATTTCTCTGCTTACCTCCCCCAAGGTGAGTGAGCGAACCTTGTCATGTGGTTGATGTTTCTGGAATGATTTGGTATTCTGCTCAAATGAGGCATCAACAAATAATGGCTTTTTGACAGTATTTTTAGAAGAACTTGATACACGTAGCTGATCCATGAAAGCTGCAATAAGTCTTTCCTTCATATCACCTTCTTCCATGGCTCGGATTTGAGAAAGAATCTTGAATTCTTCTTCTTCAGTTTGAGCCATTAGCACCTTTTCCTTCTATGGTACTAAATGCGTTTCTTCAATAGAGGATTCACTGTAAAAATCAGAATCAGAATCAGAATAATGTGGGCATTCACAGTTTTCTGAGTCTGAGCATGCACAAGCTTGCATATGTGCATGTAAATTTTCAACAGATGATTCTGATGAAGAGCTGAAGGAGTCAACAGATGACTCTTCTAGTTGTTGCTGCTGTAAATGTTTTGTGATTGAAATATTTGGGTAGTGATTTGTGTCATGATTTTTGGACCCACACTTTCTGCATTGTGTTTGGGTCTCTATTTTGACAGCTTTATCATGTTTGTTCAGAGGCTGATTTTTCATATTTCAAGATTTAGGAAGTTTTGTGGCTTGTAGTAAATGGAAATCATTGACACGGATTATTTTAATTAATTTTTATGATTTAATTTTGATAATATGACATGTATCATGAGATAAACGTTTTGATGTCTATTTATGTTTACCAATCATTTCCCTAATTTTGAAAACATATTATAATAAGTATATCGTTTATTTTTTTGGTAAATAAAGATTAAATTATAAATAATATAGATAAAAATAACAATCAATTTGAATAAAAAAAATATATACTCTATTTATATATAATTCTTATTTATACAATATTTTATGTTTTTTTAAATTAAACAACAACAATAATAAATTTATATAGAATATTAAAATTCATAATATTTAAAAAAGTTTGAAAATTATACATTGAAAAATTAATTGAATAAATAAAATATTTCTTAACTTTCTCTTCAAATAACTTTTTGTGTAATTGTAATTGAAAATATCAAATTAAATAAAACATTTCTCAACTCCCCCTCAAATAATTAATTGTAAAAAAAACCATACATATTAAAAAAATTAATTTAATTTTAGTTTTCAAGATGATACGATGTGATTAAGAAAAACAAAATTCAATGAATATAAAAAATCAAAATATGAATATATACCTATGACATTTATATGATAATATATTCTTACTAAGATGCCTTATAAACACATGCAAGTTACTTAAATTTGTAAATCTTATAAACACATGCAAGTTACTTAAATTTGTAAAAAATTGATGTATGGTGAGACAATATATAATTACTAAATATAAGTTTTAGAGTTAGATAATCATCTTAAAAATATAAATTCATGTTTATCTCATTGAATGTAATAAAAGTTATTTTCCTAAATTTGACGAACACTATTAATTTGGAACTTTGATGAACACTATTAGCTTAGAACTTCACAAAGGGGGTTTACCTATGCAAATTATTCCTTTTGTTTATTACTATTAATCTTATTAAAGAAAATGCAAAAATATGATGTAATGCTAACTTTGAATACTCACAACATAAATAATGGTATACTAAAACTCCCAATCAACTTATTTGATTATATAACATAGAGTGGATGGGCATTAAGAATGGAATTGGAGGTAATTTATCCATACTCTATCCTAAATAGTGTGTTAAAGACCTTTGAATGAATAGTAAATCTGTTATACTAAATTTAAGTTTTGAATATTTTAACAATTTAGTGATGAGATGAATGGGTATGCAAAGTGAAATGATTTATATGTTCTCTTTCTTATTAATTTTGTAAGAGAAATGGATTAATAGATAAATAGTTTGAGTATATTATTATTATTATTATCAAATTTTAAGGTCACAGGTGAGCCAAACACCACGTTGGTGTATGAGACCCCCTTATTTGTGGGACAAGGGACCCACCTCTACCAAAGCATACATACACTACCCCTCTTGTTTTGAAGTTGTGACCTCTTAGGAGGGACCAATCAAGTTGTATATAATTTAGTGGTTATAACATTTAATTTAGGGTAGTAAAAAACATTCTCTAATTTTAATTGTCTTATTGTATTTATCAAATATGTTTTTGAGGGAACAATTTTTTTGAAATTTATAGTTATTTTTCACTTATATTCATTGGTTAAAAAAATAACAAGTTATTTTTCTATTGTTACATATCAACCTTGTAGCCCCGAGGGTTATTTCAATTTAAGCACCTTTACTATTGAGAGATCATAGGTTCAATGATCTCGATGGTCTGGGGGGTGATTGAGCCGACAATCTTTCTGAATTGTCCTGATGATGGACCCCGGTTGGGGTTTGAAACGTCGACAGACTGAACTAGAAACTGTGGATAATCCGGAACATGAAACTACAAAAAGTGATCCCTTCAGATGTTAAAAATATACTAGTGTATTAATAAACGAGTACCATGATGTTATTTAGTTTCTAGGTTTAATAACTTTGTTGATAATAATAAACAAACGATTACCACACAAACAAAAAATATGCTACATATTTTTTTATGATGTATAGGAATCACTTGATTAAAAACTTTAATGATTACAAAATTTTTATAATGTATAGGAATCACTTCATTAAAAACTTTTATGATTACAATAGATGTTTAGTTTTAAAATTGATCCATTACATAGTAATTTTGTAGAATTTAAATCTACAATTTTTTGGTATATACTAGTTCATGTGAGGTGGAATATTCAATTAAACTGCTCGGGAATTTACATTTTATTATTATTATTATTATTATGTAATTTAATATTTTTAAAAAATTTAATTATATATATATATATATATATAAATTATAGTTATTAATTATAAAAATATATAATTTAAAAATAATATATATATATATATAATTAAATATATTTTACTATTAAAAAATATATTTTTAATAATAAATTTTATAATTCAATAAAAAAAACATATGACCAAGTCGTGTAATAAAAAACCAAGAAAATAATATAATATAATTTTATTCATTTTAGTTATGGAAACATATAATTAAGAAAAATAGATATTTGTAAATAGATAGAATATTCATAATTCAGAGTCAGCGGTAACTCAGTTCAGAGCTCCCGCCTGCGTAGTCATCGCTGGTACTGAGCTCCCACGACCAACTGCAAATTGTTGCCCTGCACTATACGGTGGAATAGCCGTTCCTTTACCAGAAGCATTGAAGTATGCTCCATTCAGAAACTGATCGCCGACTGAAACCCAGAGCCACCCATTGGGACAAGTAGGATCACCGCCGCCACAGTTTTCACGCCATGTCACTTGCTTCGTATTCGTGCTACTCGGGGCCACGAACCGATTTCCTTCGCTTCTGATGGTTGGATGCATGCTTCCTCCAATGGCATACGATCCCCACGGTTCATAATCGTTATTCACTACGTGCACGTAACCGAATCTAGCTCTGACATCATCATAAAACATTGGGTTCATGTATGTTAATTGAATATTATTACTCGGGGATGAATTATATTAGCTAATCCGAAACCACGGAAACGGAATAATATTGATGTGATTAATCTAAAAGATAAATCATATTAGTTGGTTTGAAACTTCAAATTAATCCGAATTATTGTTATTAATACATTAACTCAATTTAATTTAAGATTTAGAGATTGATTATATCACACAAAAACTAAAAGCGAGATAAATTTACCTTGGCATCCTCTGTGTGAGACCTGGTCCGAAGTGGTTGTATGCCACTGTTACCTTCATGTTTTTATCACCGTCATATTCATCGCTGTGCCCTAACAGCATAGTCTGCATGCATGCATGTGTGGTTTCATAAGTTTGAGGTACATTAGATTTTAGAATATTCATCACAGTCTAAAACGGAAGATTCATCATACTCTAAAATATTCTCAAAATGAAAAATTTTAAAAATATTCTTAAAATCTACCATAAACATGGTGCAGTTTAGGTAGCTTGCCTTGTCATGGTTAAAAAAGTGATTGTTGGAAATAGTAACTGCTGTGGAACCTAGCGTGACATCAAGCAGACCATCTTGGCACTTGGAGAGGGTGTTGTGGTCGATCCATATATTAGTGGAACCCGTTACAGAAATAGCATCTCCGTCCCTTGGGTCCATCAATTGCACACCACCATTACCCTCCGCCACCCGAACATTGCCCCTCGCGTTGGGCACACAATTACTGATTTGCAAGCCATGAATAATAACGTTGTTCACATTGTCGATGCGCAGGCAGGGCCCATTACCAATCTGGACTTTGGCGCCCCTTGCATCGATAGTTTTCTGGCTCGTCACAATCAGGGGCATCTGAAGCTTGATGATCATATCCTTAGCAAAAACAATCCACAGTGGATTCTTACGTGTCACCCCATATCTCAAACTACCAGGCTGCGGATCTGCGGCATTGTCCTCTGGGGTGGTGACTGTGTATATTTCTCCTGCTTTTCCTCCGTTGGCTGCGCTTCCGAAGCCTATGGCGCAATCTGCCAGCTTCTTTCGATTCTGTTGCCAGTTTCCATTGTTCCAGCAGTTGTCAATGGGGTTGTTGCTGGCTGAAGAACACACGGAGGCCTGCAACAACACAGAAGCTAATAAAATACATGCTGCTCCAGTGATAGAGGCAGAGGCAGATAGTTTGAACGCCATAATTCCTGTGACCCTTTGATCTGCCCAGTATTTGCAACTGGAGTAGTAGTATCAGATTGGATCTGAATTTATGAAAGCTTCATGCTTTGGTTTTGGCTGTACCTTAAACCCAATTTATCTACCGAAATAATTCAACCATCCATGCTTATTAAAGTGTGAAGATCCGGGAGAACCAATCTCAGTTTTAAAATCGTAACCATTTGAGATATTTTAACCCAAAAAAAATTAAATTTGTAAAAGATTGATTGATTAGTCGATAACATTTTCAAATTTATAAAACATAAACTAACTAACAAAATAAATCTAAAAAATTAACTTCTAGCACAATATCGAAACAATCTCACACACCGCTGAAGTCGTTATATTCAATTTTCTATTTTCAAATTATTATGCTCTATTATGTTTTATATTAAATTAAAGAAAATATTTATTACTATTGATGGATACAGCGTTAAAAAAAACAACTTGCATTTGTAATGAAGCGGCGATGGGATATGCTCTGAATTCTATTTAAATGAAAAAAAAAATAGTAATAATTATAAAGAAACATTCCAAAATAGGTTTGTTTATATAATTGGAACTATATATGGAATTATTTATTTTTTATATAATATATTAGATTTTAAATTTTTTTTAATATATTTTATTGGATTGAAATGTAAATATATTTGATTATATAAAATTTAAGTAAAATTTTAAAAAAATTAGATTTAAATTATTATTATTATTTTAAATGGTTGACAAAATAAATTAGTGTTGTCCTCCTCACTCTTAAGTCAAGCATTTGCTTTATTTTTACAGATGAAATTTGATTGATTGTTATTAGTAACATTTTATTGTAGGAAGCACAAATTAAAAAAAATAAATAAAAACTACTTTCACAAAATAGTTATCTCAAAATGGGATATATAATTTCTTTTGAGTAAATTGCTGAAAAAAACAATTGTGTTTAAATTCTTAATTTACCTTATTTACATTTATTTTTAGAAGTCTTTCCTTTTTAGAATTGAAATATTTTATCATTTTAAAATAATAGTAATTTTCTATTTATTTTTATTTTTATTTTATTAGTTATATTATTGTAAAATAATTGTAATCAACAAATATTTAATAAACTAAATAAAAAATTAAATTATTAAATATTTCAAATACATTTATACATTCTTTAATTTTTAATTTTATACCCATTTAATTCTCAACCAACTTTCAAAATATACCATTTATGATTCTTTTCTATCTTATAACAAAATGTATGAGCCGGATTATCCACAGTACTATGTTCATTATGTCATATCGATTAAAAAGTCTATGTTTTCCCTCAACAAATGGAGGAATGATCTTATTGTCTCTACACCGTTTTCTTCTTTCAATCATATCCTTGAAATTTGGAGAAAACGGATCTTATTCCATGTATCCCCTTCATACGTACAGGGAAGTTATGTTAGACTTACTTGATATTGCTCAAGTTAAAATTTCCATGCGCCTCACACTTCTAATTTGTTTATTTAACTAATGTTTGCCTTCTTACCCCTGTCTGCAGGTATTGTGACTGTTGTGACATCAAATACCTCTGGTGCCGAGGAAGACACATTCAATCTCTCGATAGGTAATCTGTTTGAGATCTAAGTTTTGATTTCTTTGAATTTGTTCTACAATCTTATCTTGGTGTTGAGCTACCACGACATTTGGTGCAGGACTAGCCTTTAGCTATCGGGTTTTTGGACGCATTCGCCCAGATCTAGCACACCCAGTGACGAGAGGAACATGCGCTTCCTCATGGGATAGAAGAATGGTATTGATGCCTCACTTTAAAGTTGGTTGGCCTTCTGCATGTGCATATTGAAATGTATCGCTCTACTATGTTATATTTTCCCAGGCGACCTATTAACGAATTTCTCTTGTAATAGATATGGGTGTGAAACCTTTTGTTGTATTAAACGACATGCCCATTTCGAAACTATCTTCCTGTTAATTTCTTGTTGGAAGTATTGTTAATCGAGGGCGAGTTTGTCTGCCCGATTGTCTCAAACTGATAGTGATTCAGGTGTCTTTTAATGTGAATGATTCAAAACATACAGACAAATTGTGATTTTGATTTACTCTGCATTTACTTATTAACATTTGGCAAGCGATTCTAGTCATTTATTTTAACTGTCAATTTCCTGTAGATTACTTAACAGTATCTTTCATCTTTAGCTGTACTATTTGAATTCTGCATGGTTAAAATATACAGTTACTTGTTTTTAGCTTTTCTATTAGGTACTATACAATCATTCACCCAGAACAACTTCTTTGGTGTCCCAATAGGACTGGCCGAAGAATAAATATGGGTTAGAACAGTCGTAGTTTACTCATGATGCCGAGCAATACTAAACTCTATTCAGGGTTTTCTTGAAGCTCCGAAAATAGAATTAAATTTTCTTGTAATTTGCTTGATTTTTTTTCTTATTTCAATTTAGCGTTTCTTTCCTCGCTAACCTGTAAACATATCTACAATTCCCTACCCGCTCTTGGATTTCACTCCAATTTTTTATTTCTAACCCTTACCAAACAGTGGAATGGTTCCTCTTCAAGGATAATTTTAGGGGCGAATGTTCGCCCTTTGGGGGAATTAAGGGGTTTTAAATTTTTAGTGGGCCAATATTTTGTATCATAGTACATTTTTACAAATCACCTCAAATAACCCACCTTATTTTAAGGGAGAGGGTAAAAAAGGTAAATTTAGCCCTTGAAATTAGGACTTACAACCTTCCATTCGCTCATTTTCAAGAATATGTTTTATTTAAGTGAATCCATTGGCCCATTTTCAAGAATAGGTTTTATTTAAGTGAATCATGTGGGCCAAATACCATATTTATAAAGAGGTATGGTAAATTAATAAAAATATAAATAAATGAGAGGTATGGTAAATAAATAAAACATTTTTTATATTTACTCCATAAGTCACCTTATATACATGTAAGGGTGTAAACAAATAAAAATATAAGTAAAGTGGAGGTATGGTAAATAAATAAAACGTTTTTTTATACTTACTCAAAAGGTATGGTAAATAAATAAAAATATAAATAAATTAGACGTATCGTAAATAAATAAAACCTCTTTTTATATTTAGTCCATAACCCTCGTTTTATTTATGAAGGCTCAAGAAAGAGGTTTTATTTAAGTGAATCCTATGGGCCAAATACCATATTTGTAAAAGAGGTATGGTAAATTAATAAAAATATAAATAAACGAGAGATATGGTAAACAAATAAAACATTTTTTTATATTTACTCCATAAGTCACATTATATTTACGAACACTCAAAAAATGGGTTATATTTAGGTGAAACCTGTTAGCGTTTGAAATCTCACCTCAGGCTGAGAAGGCAAATCTCAAAGCTACATCAAACCATTTCACCTCGTAGCTAGCCCTACGGGGTATGAGAAGGCTCTCTTCGGTCTATCTCGGCAAATTTTCAATGGGATGAGATGACCAATCAAAGGTAACACTGATATTAGGCTAGTAAACTGATTAAAAGGTTGATTTGGGGGTTTTTGGGGTTTTTGGTGGCAAATTGAGGATCTGCAATTTAGGGTGCGGGGATTAGACACAGTTTCTGCAGGGGGTCTTTGGGGCAAGGTAGGAGCTTGTGTAGATGTCTTTAGCTGAAATGAGTGATCTGGAAGAAAGATGAGAAGGCTAAAGAGAGCAAACAATGGATTGGAATTCTCTTTAGACAGTAGAAAACATAGAAATTAAACAAATTTGAAAGCAGAGCATGCAAGCATGAGTTCTAACTTTATCACTTCATTTGTTTAATATGCAGCAGTATAGAAAGGAAATGAATCACATAACAAAGCTTACAATAACATGAAGAGACACACCATCAACACAATGAATCCACAAAAATCCCAATGATGACTGCAAAACCCTGGTCTTCCTTAGCCACAAATTGCAGAGATACAAGTGATAATACAATGATAGTTCCTCCCTCAAGAGTCCAACCATGAAAATGAGCATGAAAGTACATAATATAGATGATCTAACCTCTTCCCCACCTCTAGGGGTCGAGCTCACCATCCTAGGAGCTGTTTGAACAACTCCTAAACTAAGCACTACAAAATAGGCAGTCAAAACCACTTGCCTCTAAAACCTTGGAAACCAGTTCATACAGCCAATTTTACTCTTTTACATGAGGAAAACTTCTAGAAGAGTAAAACAATAGTAAAAGTATCTAAAAAGTGCCACAAGTACAGTCAAAAAGATCATCATCGACCTCAGCAAGTCAAACTGGTGTTAATCTGCAAATTCCGGGCTGAACTGGTCAAATCTGGCCAAAATTCCCCAAGGGGTCGTGCACATCCAGCTGAAGGGGTCGCGCACTTTGGAGGCCTGTTTGGAGGCCTTCCCGGTATCCGAATCAGGTGCAGGATAGCTCGTTGGAAAGGACTCTGAGTCTTCTTTCCAACCCAACCGGAATTTTTGGATTTGGAGGTCATTTGCCTAGTCAAAAGTCAATTCTCCCAAGACTACTTCTGCAGCTCAAAAAAGGGGCAGAAAGTCAAAATTTGGCTGTATTTTGACCTTTTGGAGACCCAAAACACCATGAAAACTCAAGCTAACCCATAGGCATGTGTAACTTTGCATGACAAATCCATCAATGCTGAGTTTTCGCAAAACGGGGCTACGAGGACAAAGGGTTTCACCGGGGGTGAGACCCCTTGAGAAGCCAAAACCTGTAAATTTCCCAAAAATGCCAAAAATGAGCCAAAACTTCCAAATTTTTTTGTGCTTGGTGCTGTGATGAGGCTAGTCAGTGTCATGATGGGTGAGAGAAGCCTCAGCCAAGATGCGGAGTGGGTTGGCCTTCTTCTTCCTCCCAAGAGCCTCGGTCGACCTCCTTTGAAAATCTTTCATTTTAGCCTTGCAGAGAGGCATCCTTGCCCAATAGTGATAGTGATTTTTTTCCTTTGTACCTCAACCTCTGTAGATGATGAATGGTCATCACCTTGCTCATAAGTCTCGGTATCTGACATGGTTTTGGAGCAAGGTGGGCAAACTGAAGGACAAATTGAACTGCTGCCTCTGCCTGCAAAAATACTGAACTCTATGCTGTTTCAAGGGGAGAAACATGAGGGAAATGTTAGGGGAGGGAATTTCTAAACAAGGAATGGAAATATATGATAATAACAGGGGATTTTCAAGGGAAACTTTACACATTATCATGCATATAGGAATAGTTTTAACATCGGGAAATCATGTGCATAAAACATGGGAAATCATTTGCAAAAACATCTCATATGGGGAAAAACATGTATAATAATGAACATGTAAGGGGATACAGATATCAATAGGGGCATAAGGACACCATACACCAAATTCACTTAGGAGTTCATGTGTGTTATAAGGCAGATTCTGCTCTTTTTGTTCTTCAAGGGTTACGTGCACATTAAGGAGTACATACTCAACATTTTTACATCAAGGGAAAGTATTTCATGTACAAGGGGATGTCAAGGATATATAGGGGTTTGTACATGCTTTAAAATACACAACACATTAAATTTACATGACTCTCTTTTGTCTTTACAATGTATCTTTCTTTTTGTTTTAGTTTTGCATGTGTATGGTAGAGGAATTTAGGGTTTGAGTGCTTGTGAGAGGGGTAGGGTTTATAACTTAGGGATGGGGGTAGGGCAAAATTTATGTGCAAATGACATAGGACAGAGATGCAAGCATGATTATTATGAAAGAGGGGAAAAAAGGAAGGGATCAATGGGACAATAAACACTTGAAAACAGTCATAAACCCTAGCATTTCACAAACATTAGCAACAGCCATATTAATCCATTCACTTGCAAATTTAAATGATAAAACCATGACACACATCATTATTTTCACCATCCATATCATTATTCATGAATTGAGTGACTACCTCGACCGATTTAGCAAGTTCGAAGAGGAATGAGAGAATTTGTTTGCAGTTCGAAGGGGTAGCGCATAGCCCTGGAGGGGTCGCGCACAGCTCAAGGGGTCGCACCCATTGTGATATTGCACTGCCGGAAGCTGCTGGAGGGGTCGCGCACCACCCAAGGGGTCGCGCACGAGCTTGGAAGGGTCGCGCACCTGGAAACTGCCCAAAACACTGTATCTTCGCCTTCTTCGACTTGCACTCTCTCACAATCACTCTTAGAAGCTCAAAATGCACAATGAAAGTTAAAGGAGGGAGAATTACCTTTTATAATCTCACTTTTGAAAAAATTTCATCCAAAACCCACTTTATAAAGTCTATTTTGTCACTTTTTTAAAAACACTGATTTTCTTGGTTTCCTTTATCCTGAAGTTGAATTTTTGAGTGCTTTCATCTGATTCTTTTTGCAGGGAGACCATCTGAAGAACTGTAGCAAGGGGAGCAGGGTTGTTGCTGCCTTTCTGAAGATTTCTTAGACACTTATTTTTTTTACAAAAATTATCATGACCTTGGCTTTAAAAACAGGGTTTTTAAATCCAAGGTTAAAAATGAGCTATACATGATGAAAATTTCAAAGGAACATGTTCACCATCCTCCCTCTGGCTTGCTGGTCAGTCAAGGACTCTCATAAACACGACCTTGCTAACCTTGCTAAGACAACTGACCAAAACCCTAGACCTAGAATTTTGACATTAAGACCAAACAAGAGCATTTTGACAAACTCAATGACCTGATATGACCTGATACAGCAAAGCCAAAAGGGATATGAATAGACCAGCTCCTCGATCAGGGTTATGGCATGCCTAACGGGATGCAAATTTTTACACTGATGGGACACCTACTAATGCAAATGCAAAGAGCTTTGATCACTGATGGAGGGCTTTCAAGACCGACACTAACATTGGCTCCAATGGGGATGGTATCTCCTTGGAGATACCAAGAACCTTAGACCTCTGGGAGAGCAGACCAATGCCTTACAATCATTGGGCAATGGAGTCATTATTTACACATGTGACCCAAAACTTTGACACATTTATTGGATGAAAACCTGACTCAACACTGACTGCAACTTAACTTAATCTTGACTCAAACCGACTCAATACTTAAACACAATCGACCAACTGAAAATGATGCTCAAAGTGGAGCTTATTCATCAAAACCTACTCTAACAGTTTCATTCATCACCTGGTCAAGTGAAATGAAACAACCAGTGCAACCAAGTAAGCATCCCATCTGCTGTTCGAATTCTCCACAAGTGCTCACTTATGACCAACAAGAGAGAACAACTGAAAGGCAACTCCCGTGACAACTTGGGAACAGATTCGTTGAATGATATGAATTCTCTATCCACCTCCAAAAACACTGCATAAGGATCTTGAAATTCAAGCACACTGGAACCTAGCTCATCCAATGGATTACTTCTCTTTTCCTCATACCATGAATGCAAACTTTGATCTGAGCCTTGTGACGAGACCTCTGCTGAAAATGACAAAGAAACTGGCTGCCGGATCAAATTCATATCAGCACATGTTTCAAGCTCACATGTAGTCAATGGAGAAAGACTTTGACTGCAAACCTCATCCAAAACATCAGCTATTGGATCATGAAAAGCTTGAAAAGACTGTTGCAACCCATTTTCTATTGGTTCCAATGTGATTACATGATTGCCTACATGCTGCTCATTCTTCACTGAAGATGGACTATGCAAATTTCCCTTCAAATACTGAAATGATTCAAAACAGAAAGGTAGGGAACCTTCTTGTATCATTTGATCAAATATGTCAGCTTCCATGCTTTCATCTGCAACTTGACAACCAATGGCATTTGGGGACTGCAAATCTGAATATGTAAAGTCTGGAACAAGGTTTTTATTGCCTTCAAAATGGTCTAGATCAAGACTTGTTGACAGCTGATCCCTAATTTCATGGAAGTTTTCTCTAATGAACTGACATGAAGCAAAACAAAAAGGCAAAGATCCTTCACTTACTTCCCAATTTTCTGCACTTTCCTCATCGATGTCATAGCTGATATGTGATGGCTGAACATTGTATTCAAGCTGCTGAAAATGAACTTTTTCCTCCCACAAACTCGCTGCTGTTTCGTCTGCAAGATTAGCGTTTATTTGGAGAACATAATCATCATCATACTGATCATAATGAGGCAAATCATCGGTATAAATCATATCATCAAACATGCAGGTCATATCAACAGTTCTTTCTTCTTCACAATGATCTATAAAACAATCATTATCAGATCTATGACAACTGGGGTAAGAAACAAAATGTTTTGGATCAGCAACTTGTTCTTCTTCAATCAGCGAGCCATGGGCTTGAACATCATAAGAATTTCTGGTGTTGATCTTATCCATCATCTTTTCCACTGCACTTACCAAACTGTCAAGCTTCACCTCTAGAGATTTTGATTCGGTCGGATCTATGTTTTTCATCTCTTCTTCTTTCAACCTTGCCTTTCGAATCAGCAGATGAGCCTCTACATTTACTGCACTGTTTTGCATCTCGTGAAGTGTTGCAATATCCCTTTCTCTCAGCTGAAACTCCATCTCCGGATCAAAGGCACCCGGGTAGTGCAAGAGAGCAGATCTAGGAGTAGGCCTTATATCAATTGGGATCGAATAATAAACTTGGTTAAATCTGGCTGAAAACTGTTGTACTGTCTCCCCTGGTAATCTTTTCAGCTGGTTATACTCTTCTACAATCAAGAAAAGGTTCTGCCCGATCATCCACCTGTCGAGAAAAACTTTGACAAACTGCTGGAAATCTGAGATGCTCGCATCAGGCAGGGCTTTGAACCAACTCTTCACTTTGGCTTGCAAAGAAAGAGCAAAAAGCCTTATACTAACATCTTGATCATCAACTTCAAAAAGATCTAGAAAATTCTCAAAATTCTGCACATGTTGCTCAACGTTGACATTCTTACATTCACCATCAAACCTCGGCAAGTATAAATCATAGTTTTTGGGGAAAGCATGAAGAAAAGAAGGTAAGACAAGAGGTTTATACCGATCTGGAATTTTAAAAGGTGTAGAGGTATGTACAGCAGGTATATAATTAGTTTTGGTCGCTTGAGGTTCATCAACTTGAAGATGGTCATCACAAAATTCAGAAAAAGGATCTTGATCAAGCTCAAAGGTATGCAAATCTTTGGTTTTCACAATCTTCAAAGGGAAAGAATCAGCTGCAGGCCGAGGATCTTTTCTCAAGCATAGTATACTTTGCAAAGCATTCTTGACATTCTTGGGAAAAGAGAAGAAATAATTTAGAACAAAGAACAAAATGTCTTGGATGAAATTCCAACTTGTGTACCTGATCTTGCCATATTCTCCTTTCATGTTTCTGCTGGTCGGGATCATCCTCCAGTGGAGTCTTTGGATCTGATCTCAAAACTGATTTAGAGTCGCCAAGTGAATGATTTCAGCCTTTCAAGTGTCTGATCGTTGTCCACTATCAACCATCAGATCTGAACTTGATACATTTACTGGGGCGAAATACAAATGAAGTGCTGTATCCACAAGCTCACGGAGATTGACTGAAGCAACGTTTATCTACTAACGCTGATGTAAAACAAGAGCGTTTTCGAAGGCTACCTGGCGTAACTTCAGGCTCCGTCTAAGACTTATGAAACAAACACATCAACCCACAAACAATTTGTTCTCCCCAGTATGGTCGCCAGTATGTTAGCGTTTGAAATCTCACCTCAGGCTGAGAAGGCAAATCTCAAAGCTACATCAAACCATTTCACCTCGTAGCTAGCCCTACGGGGTATGAGAAGGCTCTCTCCGGTCTATCTCGGCAAATTTTCAATGGGATGAGATGACCAATCAAAGGTAACACTGATATTAGGCTAGTAAACTGATTAAAAGGTTGATTTGGGGGTTTTTGGGGTTTTTGGTGGCAAATTGAGGATCTGCAATTTAGGGTGCGGGGATTAGACACAGTTTCTGCAGGGGGGTCTTTGGGGCAAGGTAGGAGCTTGTGTAGATGTCTTTAGCTGAAATGAGTGATCTGGAAGAAAGATGAGAAGGCTAAAGAGAGCAAACAATGGATTTGAATTCTCTTTAGACAGTAGAAAACATAGAAATTAAACAAATTTGAAAGCAGAGCATGCAAGCATGAGTTCTAACTTTATCACTTCATTTGTTTAATATGCAGCAGTATAGAAAGGAAATGAATCACATAACAAAGCTTACAATAACATGAAGAGACACACCAACAACACAATGAATCCATAAGAATCCCAATGATGACTGCAAAACCCTGGTCTTCCTTAGCCACAAATTGCAGAGATACAAGTGATAATACAATGATAGTTCCTCCCTCAAGAGTCCAACCATGAAAATGAGCATGAAAGTACATAATATAGATGATCTAACCTCTTCCCCACCTCTAGGGGTCGAGATCACCATCCTAGGAGCTGTTTGAACAACTCCTAAACTAAGCACTACAAAATAGGCAGTCAAAACCACTTGCCTCTAAAAACTTGGAAACCAGTTCATACAGTCAATTTTACTCTTTTACATGAGGAAAACTTCTAGAAGAGTAAAACAATAGTAAAAGTATCTAAAAAGTGCCACAAGTACAGTCAAAAATATCATCATCGACCTCAGCAAGTCAAACTGGTGTTAATCTGCAAATTCCGGGCTGAACTGGTCAAATCTGGCCAAAATTCCCCAAGGGGTCGCGCACATCCACCTGAAGGGGTCGCGCACTTTGGAGGCCTGTTTGGAGGCCTTACCGGTATCAGAATCAGGTGCAGGATAGCGCGTTGGAAAGGTCTCTGAGTCTACTTTCCAACCCAACTGGAATTTTTTGATTTTGAGGTCATTTGCCCAGTCCAAAGTCAATTCTCCCAAGACTACTTCTGCAGCTCAAAAAAGGGGTAGAAAGTCAAAATTTGGCTATATTTTGACCTTTTGGAGACCCAAAACACCATGAAAAATCAAGCTAACCCATAGGAATGTGTAAATTTGCATGAAAAATCCATCAATTCCGAGTTTTCGCAAAACGGAGCTACGAGGACAAAGGGTCTCACCGGGGGTGAGACCCCTTGAGAAGCCAAAACCTGTAAATTTCCCAAAAATGCCAAAAATGAGCCAAAACTTCCAAATTTTTTTGTGCTTGGTGCTGTGATGAGGCTAGTGAGTGTCATGATGGGTGAGAGAAGCCTCAGCCAAGATGCGGAGTGGGTTGGCCTTCTTCTTCCTCCCAAGAACCTCGGTCAACCTCCTTTGAAAATCTTTCATTTTAGCCTTGCAGAGAGGCATCCTTGCCCAATAGTGATAGTGATTTTTTTCCTTTGTACCTCAACCTCTGTAGATGATGAATGGTCATCACCTTGCTCATAAGTCTCAGTATCTGACATGGTTTTAGAGCAAGGTGGGCAAACTGAAGGACAAATTGAACTGCTGCCTCTGCCTGCAAAAATACTGAACTCTATGCTGTTTCAAGGGGAGAAACATGAGGGAAATGTTAGGGGAGGGAATTTCTAAACAAGGAATGGAAATATATGATAATGACAGGGAATTTTCAAGGGAAACTTTACACATTATCATGCATATAGGAATAGTTTTAACATCGAGAAATCATGTGCATAAAACATGGGAAATCATTTGCAAAAACATCTCATATGGGGAAAAACATGTATAATAATGAACATGTAAGGGGATACAGATATCAATAGGGGCATAAGGACACCATACACCAAATTCACTTAGGAGTTCATGTGTGTTATAAGGCAGATTCTGCTCTTTTTGTTCTTCAAGGGTTACGTGCACATTAAGGAGTACATACTCAACATTTTTACATCAAGGGAAAGTATTTCATGTACAAGGGGATGTCAAGGATATATAGGGGTTTGTACATGCTTTAAAATACACAGCACATTAAATTTACATGACTCTCTTTTGTCTTTACAATGTATCTTTCTTTTTGTTTTAGTTTTGCATGTGTATGGTAGAGGAATTTAGGGTTTGAGTGCTTGTGAGAGGGGTATGGTTTATAACTTAGGGATGGGGGTAGGGCAAAATTTATGTGCAAATGACATAGGACAGAGATGCAAGCATGATTATTATGAAAGAGGGAAAAAAAGGAAGGGATCAATGGGACAATAAACACTTGAAAACAGTCATAAACCCTAGCATTTCACAAACATTAGCAACAACCATATTAATCCATTCACTTGCAAATTTAAATGATAAAACCATGACACACATCATTATTTTCACCATCCATATCATTATTCATGAATTGAGTGACTACCTCGACCGATTTAGCAATTTCAAAGAGGAATGAGAGAATTTGTTTGCAGTTTGGTGACAAACAGCTGAAGGGGTAGCGCACAGCCCTGGAGGGGTCGCGCACCACCCAAGGGGTCGCGCACGAGCTTGGAAGGGTCGCGCACCTAGAAACTGCCCAAAACACTGTATCTTCGCCTTCTTCGACTTGCACTCTCTCACAATCACTCTTAGAAGCTCGAAATGCACAATGAAAGTTAAAGGAGGGAGAATTACCTTTTATAATCTCACTTTTGAAAAAATTTCATCCAAAACCCACTTTATAAAGTCTATTTTGTCACTTTTTTTAAAAACACTGATTTTCTTGGTTTCCTTTATCCTGAAGTTGACTTTTTGAGTGCTTTCATCTGATTCTTTTTGCAGGGAGACCATTTGAAGAACTGTAGCAAGGGGAGCAGGGTTGTTGCTACCTTTCTGAAGATTTCTTGGACACTTATTTTTTTTACAAAAATTATCATGACCTTGGCTTTAAAAACAGGGTTTTTAAATCCAAGGTTAAAAATGAGCTATACATGATGAAAATTTCAAAGGAACATGTTCACCATCCTCCCTCTGGCTTGCTGGTCAGTCAAGGACTCTCATAAACACGACCTTGCTAACCTTGCTAAGACAACTGACCAAAACCCTAGACCTAGAATTTTGACATTAAGACCAAACAAGAGCATTTTGACAAACTCAATGACCTGATATGACCTGATCCAGCAAAACCAAAAGGGATATGAATAGACCAGCTCCTCCATCAGGGTTATGGCATGCCTAACGGGATGCAAATTTTTACACTGATGGGACACCTACTAATGCAAATGCAAAGAGCTTTGATCACTGATGGAGGGCTTTCAAGACCGACACTAACAAAACCTATGGCCAAAATACTATGAGACAAATACCATGGACTAGATTGTTATTAATACCATGTAAAAAAACCATTATTAACCCTAATATTAGAATTAATAAAAATAAAAATGGCACATGGTATTGATCCATGGTATTCACCAAAATGGCACATGGTATTGACCCATGGTATTCACCTGGAATGTAGCCTATTTAAATGGGGGAATTAAACTAGCATGTAGCCTATGCTAAGATTCACTTGGACTTTACAAAGTTTTATTATTTAGTGAAAGACTTGCCAAGATCTTACAAGATTTTATAATTGAGTAAAATATTCGCCATGCCTGGTGAGAGATTCGCCAAAAAATTATATATACATATTATATTATTGATAAAATCGCCTTCCATTTTTCCTATATACCATGGAGATTCGCCCATTTATTATATTTATAAATTTAGGGGGGGTTCTTAAAATTTTCCCTGTTCCTCTTTCAAGAACTAGAGAAGGTTATCGAGCTAGATGTTCAAATATTCGCTTATTTTCTTCTTTTAATTGAAAACTTCCACTGTTAATCATTTATACATTCTTGCTATAGAATTCGATCATGCATCAAATATTTATTTATTCAAAAGTCATTTTCAGTAGGTAACAAATTTACACAATCTTTATGCATTCTTCACCACAATCTTGATTTACCCATAAAGTAGTTTTCTTACATAGTGGTTGTACATAATCAAAATAACCTTTCTTCCTATGAGAAAGTAATTTCAATAATTAAACAAGTTTTACATAGTTTTTCTGTCATAAAATAATTTCAGTAATTAGATAGTTTAAATTTATTCTTCCACATAGAATTCGCTTATCCTCTACTATTGCCTAAACTACATTTAAGTAATTATACCATTTGAAGGTAAATATCCAGATTAAATGCAATTAGATTAAATGCTAGTATTTCAACCACATACTTCATACCACTGTCACATAATATTAACAAGCTATGCATTTATTACTTATATGCTATTGGAAGATCAATCATTGTAAGATGAATCCTCTCCACCCTTCCAATGAAAATTTGGCGATTACGTCTAATATTGTCCCCCCAAGCTCCTAAATATACTTCAAAACAATTTCTCAAGGAAACAATTAATTTGTCTTGGCCTGAGGACCCCAAGTCCAACCTACAAACACTTTTTTCCACCAGGGAAGATAATCCCAAGAGGTTTTCCCATTGAACTCTCATTCAACCCAAGGAATCCTTCCCCTTTTCCCCCAAACTCCCTTCTCCTCTCCTCCCTTCCCTTTTTAAGAGGAAGAGAAGGTAAGGGGATAACTGATCCTAACTGATAATTGTCTGGTGAAAAGAGAGTTACTGAGGTTCATCCATAATTCCTCAAATATTGCATATAGACAATATTAATTTTACATAACTAACTTAATTACCATTTATTATTATTGACATCACAATAACTAATTGTTATTAGTTTACTTATCTGTAATAGTAAAAATTTCCAAAAAGTAAATTAAAAGTCTGGGGATGTCACATCTCTCCCCCCCTAGTGGAACATCGTCCTTGTTGTTCATTCTTCCATCTGCTCCTGGAATAGTCCGAGATACGCCTCCTGCATAAAGTCTTTATCTTTCCAAGTGGCTTCCTCTAGGCTGAAGTGCTTCCGTTACACTTTAACTTGGATGATAGCTCACCTCCACAACGTTACTTCTCTCTGATCGAGTATGTACACGGGCTCGACTAGAAATTCTCCGTCCGGCTCGTCCTGCCTCAAGCACAATTGTCTTATATTTGAAACACATATATAGATAACAAGGGATTTAACCTATATTTTATTTTCCTTTTTCTATACCTGAAGTTATTGCCAATTTATGATGTGCCTGGGTTCATATACATACTGCTTTAAAAGGGAAACATGAAATACGTGTTTTTCCTGAATGTGACTAGGTAATGCAATTTGATATGAAACTGGTCCTACACTATCTAGAATTTTAAAAGGGCCATAGAACCCAGGGGCGAAGATTGGCAGATTTCCCCATCTGAGAGTGCTTCTCTTTGGTTTAGTCCGCACGAACACATGATCCCCTACCCGAAACTCCTGGTAGGTTCTTTCATTATCGGCATAAGCCCTCTGTCTAACCTATCCAACCTTCAAATTTTTCCAGAACTATTTCACGGCTCTTTCCATTTCCTCCAGCATATCCAGTCCTAATATCATTTTGTTGTTGGGACTATTCTAGTTTGCAGGGATGGTACACTTCCTCCCATAGAGTACTTCAAAAGGACTCATTTTCAGCGACTCGCTATAGCCATTGTTGTAAGAAAACTCTACCAAGTGTAGGTATTCTTCCCATTTTCCGGGTTGTTGCATCACATACATACACAACATGTCCTCTACCGCCTGATTGACTCTTTCAGTTTTTCCATCGGTTTGGGGGTGATATGTAGTGTTGAAGTGAATTTTGTGGCTAACCCCGTAAATAACGCTATCCAAAAAGTAGAGTAAACTTAACATGATTCATGTCAGGCTACAATAAAGACACATCTTTTCATGGTTCATGTTGGCGGCTCATTTAGTATGGTCATACCACTATATATACAAGCCTGTGATTTTCGCATAACACAATCTCAAGTTTGGATTTCAGAGTGCCTACTTTCGGTGATTACATAGAAGTTCAAACATAACTTCAGAGACATAATTCGGGTGATAAGTTCGGATATCACAATATGATGACTTCAATTTGGTGCTACTTCAGAAGGAGAGGCTCGTTACATAGATAAACTCGTAGTACTATGACTTCAATTCGGTGCTATTACAGTGATGCTCTCACAGTTTCTCGGTGCTATTATAATGATGCTATTACAGTAGATAAAGGAGCTTAGATTGTTTGTAGAGGTGTTCTCTTCGAAGACAAGTGTGAAGAAGAATGACAGGTACAGGAAGCCATTATGAGGAAATTCATTTAACTGCCATCTCTATCGATTTTCCAACATGGTATTGGAGCTATGGTCAAAGTCAAAGGCAGTTTGAAGAACACGTATATAACCTTGAAGCATTCTCAGCATTGTCAAGATCCTTGAAGATGACAAGTGATATTTCAGTGCTGCCACAAGGAGAAACAATTCGATCTTTTCAGAATAGGTTCAAAATTATTTCGGTGGTGACACAGTCTCTTCATTTCATGGCACAATCTCTACATCTTGGTAAAGGCTATACATCGCTCCACAGTTCAGAGAAAATATCACATAAATCTCAGAAGGATAGGTTCGAATACATCTGAAATGGAGTTCGGATGTCACAAATTAAGCTCTCGATGATGAAACAAAAGTTTGGATTTAAGAGAACAAGTCGTCGGTGCTATAACAGAGATTAGAAGTTCAGAGAGGGCAGAGGGCTCGATACCATTACTTGGATAGGATATCTATGCTTCCATAGTTTGATATTATGTATACACAGTTCAATATTATGCCTCCCATAGTTTGGTACTGTTATAGGCTCGGTGATACTATAGTTTGACGACTCTTGGATGGTAATTCACCAAAGTATCCAAGTGAAAAAAAGGCTTGCAAAGTCTATTTTCGGTGATAATAGTGATTGGGGCGATTCTCAGAATCGCCCAGCCACCACCCCGCCACCACCTCAGAATCGCCCCAATCACTATTATCACTGAAAATAGACTTTGCAAGCCTTTCTTTCACCTGGATACTTTGGTGAATTACCATCCAAGAACCATCAAACTATAGTATCACAGTCTCTTCATTTCGTGGCACAGTCTCTACATCTTGGTAAAGGCTATACATCGCTCCACATTTCAGAGAAAATCTCACATAAATCTCAGAAGGACAGGTTCGAATACATCCGAAATGGAGTTCGGATGTCACAAATTAAGCTCTCGATGGTGAAACAAAAGTTTGGATTTAAGAGAACAAGTCGTCGGTGCTATAACAGAGATTAGAAGTTCAGAGAGGGCAGAGGGTTTGATATCATTACTTGGATAGGATATCTATGCTTCCATAGTTCGATATTATGTATACACAGTTCAGGATTATGCCTCGCATAGTTTGGTATTGTTATAGGCTCGGTGATACTATAGTTTGACGACTCTTGGATGGTAATTCACCAAAGTATCCAAGTGAAAGAAAGGCTTGCAAAGTCTATTTTCGGTGATAATAGTGATTGGGGCGATTCTCAGAATCGCCCAGCCACCACCCTGCCACCACCTCAGAATCGCCCCAATCACTATTATCACTGAAAATAGACTTTGCAAGCCTTTCTTTCACTTGGATACTTTGGTGAATTACCATCTAAGAACCGTCAAACTATAGTATCACAGTCTCTTCATTTCGTGGCACAGTCTCTACATCTTGGTAAAGGCTATACATCGCTCCGCATTTCAGAGAAAATCTCACATAAATCTCAGAAGGACAGGTTCGAATACATCCGAAATGGAGTTCGGATGTCACAAATTAAGCTCTCGATGGTGAAACAAAAGTTTGGATTTAAGAGAAAAAGTCGTCGGTGCTATAACAGAGATTAGAAGTTCAGAGAGGGCAGAGGGTTTGATATCATTACTTGGATAGGATATCTATGCTTCCATAGTTCGATATTATGTATACACAGTTCAGGATTATGCCTCCCATAGTTTGGTACTGTTATAGGCTCGGTGATACTATAGTTTTACGACTCTTGGATGGTAATTCACCAAAGTATCCAAGTGAAATAAAGGCTTGCAAAGTCTATTTTCAGTGATAATAGTGATTCTCAGAATCGTTGGGTGGTGGGGTGATTCTTAGAATCGCCCAGCCACCGCCCCACCACCACCCGGGTGGTGGCGGGGCGGTGGCTGGGCGATTCTGAGAACCGCCCCACCACCCGCTGTATCTGAGAATCACTATTATAAGTCAGGTAGCCACCACTTCATATTTACCTGTACACGAAATGGTAGAATAAATATAATGCATCAATAAAAAAAGGTGTATAGTTATCCACGAAGAACTTTGTTGCTAAGGCATTGAGCAATGGAAGTGGTATGGTATCGTTCAATAGATGGGTACCTATTCAAAGAAATGGGTGGTGGGGCGATTCTCAGAATTGCCCAGCCACCGCCCTGCCACCACCCGGGTGGTGGCGGGGCGGTGGCTGGGCGATTCTGAGAATCGCCCCACCACCCGCCGTATCTGAGAATCACTATTATAAGTCAAGTAGTCACCACTTCAAATTTACCTATACACGAAATGGTAGAATACATATAATGTATCAATAAAAAAAAAGTGTATAGTTATCCACGAAGAACTTTGTTGCTAAGGCATTGAGCAGCGGAAGTGGTATGGTATCGTTTAATAGATGGGTACCTATTCAAAGAAATATTGATAAAGTATTTTAAATTAACTTTAATGTCAGGTATGCTTGTCAAGTTTTCCTGCTCTTCATGTTACTCACAATAATATAAAGGTGGTCAATAACCGATGATTATTAAAGGCGGCTTGGAGTTAGTTCTCTCAACCAGTTCAAAGGTATAAATTATGTATTTGGTGCATTGGATGGCCTTCGAAACATTCATGAAAAACATGGCTCTCTATTTACCATGTTAACTCAAGATCAGTTAACAATCAAAGAGAATTCATCGCAGAGGATAAGCGCAATACCAAGATCATATCACAAGCTCATGATGAGGACGCAATAAATTATCACACTTTGCCGATAAAGAGTAGTGAGATGCATTTATAGTTAAGTATGGTAGAGATGTTGTCATGTGGAAAATGCTTATATTTTTATATGTCATGTACATTAATAGATGTTGTCTAATAATTGGTAAATTCACTTAGAGACCAATAAATGTGAAATGAATAGCCAAATTGAAAGCTCATGACACAACATTGATATATAAAGTAGATTCTATATAAGAGATTGTAGGAGCTTGTCATGTGCAATAGATTTGGATTATTGATCTGACCATTAATTCAATGGATGGTGTTTGACATGAAGAGATTGAAATATGTTACTCATGAAGTAGATGGTGGGATTGAAAAAAAAAACATAAGAGCAATAGCAAGTTTTATTTTCCTCTTTATTCATGGTTCGATAAGGGTTTGACCATGGTGAAAAGTTTATTATTACCCTTTCCATATGGTTCCATTTAAGGCTTTAAATTAGATTGTGGTTACCCATGGAGATGCCAGTATTATTTATACCCTCTCTTTATGTTTCAACATAAGGCTTGATCCATTTTAAATAAGAATTGAGTTTTTATTTATACCATATTTTATGGTTATATCAAAGGTTTTTTCATTTTAAAGAAAAGTGAAGTCCTATGGATATGGAAAATTTTATTAATACGTTTTTTTTCCATGTTCATTTTTTTTTCATGTTTTTCTAGATTGAATTCTAATTATATTTTAAAAAATAGTATAATTTAGTAAACATGAAGAGGAGTATTAGTTTTATAAGAGTCATAATTGTTATGGTGATTATATGAATAATTATTATAGCTAATAGTTGGATTTGGTTTATGGAATTAGGAAAAATGTTGTTATACTCCTAGAGGTCAGAGGCCCCGAGGAATTCAGCAAAATGTTGTACATCTCTAAAGTATGTTGTAAAATGTTGTTATGTCCCTAAAGTATGAGCCTCTCTACAATTTAATTTGAGAACTTAGTATGGGGTCAATGTATAAGTGTTAGATGGTTAAATGTTAGATATGTAAGAGATGTGAATATCTTTTAAAAGTTAGGCTCATAAGTATACATGGTTAAATGTTAGATATGTAAGAGTTAAATATGTGAATATCTTTTGAAAGTTAGGCTCATAAGTATACATATGTTATCTTTTAAAATTTAGCCTCATAAGTATACCTTATTTTCTTCCTAGTGGTTATACCTTGTTTCTTTCAATAGCCCTTGCAATTATTTCATAAAAAGTAGTTGTAGTAAATTTATATAGCAACATTGTAGCCCTAGTAATAGATTTATTTTCTACAAATAGTATATTTGTTGAATTGAATTTTTGCAGACATAAAAAAATAGTTTTATCATTGTAAGAATTTTTAATTGTTAAATTGATTTTAAACTATTGTACATATTAGTATTAAGTGTTGACTAGTTTAATTGAGCCCATTATAGTATGTAATTAACTCTATATCACTTGTTAATAATTGGTAAATTCACTTAGAGACCAGTAAACGTGAAATGAATAGCCAAATTGAAAGCTCATGACACAACATTGATATATAAAGTAGATTCTATATCAGAGATTGTAGGAGCTTGTCACATGTAATAGATTTGGATTATTGATCCGACCATTAATTCAATGTATGGTGTTTGACATGAAGAGATTGAAATATGTTACTCATGAAGTAGATGGTGGGATTGAAACAAAAAAAGACATAGCACCGTTGATGTTGATGTTATGGTTGAGAACATGTTGAATTTATACTTAGAAAAGAAAAATGATATTCTACCAAAAACATTAATGTGTTTTTTTCCCCATACACAACTTTGTTTGGCACATAAAAATTTGGTTTTACTAGCATTTTTTTAAAAGTTTGAAAATTGACCCTAAAAAATAAAACCATCGTTCCAGTATACAAACTTTTCGTTTTTAGCATTGTTTTTGATGTTTTTTCGGGGTTTTTTGGCCAGAGTTCTCGTTTTGAGTTTATAATTCCCGTTTCAAAGTTTACATTGTTAGTAACCTAGTAGGACGCTGATGCTCAGCTTTAAATTGCTGACATTCTAGGCATCTGGCCAAATATTCTGCAATATCTTTCCTCATGTTGGGCTAGTAATAATTTTTCTTGATTGCAGAAAAAGCTTTTGATAGCCTAGGTGGGAAGATCAAGGACTTATGTGAAATTCATCCAACATAATTCTCTTTATTGAAAAATTATTAGGAACATATATACGATTTCTAAACATCAACAAATTTTCAGGGTTAATATTGTATCCTTTTTTCTCCGCAGAATTCTATGCAGATTTAGCTTGTTACCAAAGGTAACCATATTCTGGGTCCTTCTGAGCTACTTCCTTTATTTTCTCAACAAAATTGAATTCTACTAGACTAAATTAAATTTCATAGACATAATGAGACTTCCTACTTAACGCATCCGCCACTTGGTTCTCTTTTCCCTTTAAATGTTTGATTTCAAAATCAAATTCACTTAAGAATGCAGTCCACCGAGCTTGGAGCACATTAAAGGTAGGTTGATTGAAAAAAATCATTAAGATGCTGTGGTCTGTTCTAAGAAAAAATATTTTCCCCAGCAGGTAGTGTCGCCACACTTTTAAGGCGTGAACCACAACGGTTAACTCCAAATCATAAGAAAAATATTTATGCTCATGTTGTTTTAACTTACAAGATTCGTAAGCAATTAATTTATCGTTCTGACTTAAAACTCTGCCTACACCCTCTTTACACGAATCTGTATAGATTATAAAATCTTCCTTAGGATCTGCAATCTTCAACACAAGTGCGGTGGTGACTAAATGCTTCAATTTTTCAAAACTCTCTTGACAACCCCTAGACCACTTGAAACTTGTTCCCTTTTTTCTACAAGGAAGTAATTGGATAAGTGACCTCAGAAAACCCCCTTATAAATTGCCTATAATAACCAGCAAGGCCCATAAAGGATTGTATATCTGCCACATTTGTTGGAATAGGCAAGTCTATGATGGTCTTGATTTTATCTGGATCCACTGCTATGCCTTCTGAGGAAATAATATGTCCTAGATACTAGATGTGATCCTTGAAGACAAAAATTTGCTAAATTTGGTGTAAAGCTGGTTTTCTCTTAAAGTTTGTAACATCGTTCAAAGGTGTTCTTTATGTTACTCCATACTCCTATAATACACCAAGATGTCATCAATAAATATAAGAACAGATTTATCAAGAAAAGGATGGAAAACTCCATTCATCATACTCATGAACGTTGTTGGAGCATTAGTGAGTCTGAATGGTAAAACTACAAACTCATAATGGCCATAGTGTGTTCTAAATGCAATTTTATATATGTATCCATATTTAATTCGAATCTAATGATATCCCGATCTAAATCAAATTTTGAACATACCACAACACCTTTAACTTGATCAAAGAGGTCATCAATTTGAGGTAAGGGGTATTTATTCTTAAATGTTAACTTGTTTAGTTCTCTGAAATCTATGCGTAACCACAAAGTACCCTCTTTCTTCCTCACAAATAAAACTGGGGCTCCCCATGGGGATAAGCTGGGTCGAATATAACCCTTATCCAACAACTCTTGGAGCTACATTTTTAATTTTGTTAACTCACAGACACTCATTCTGTAGGGAGATTTGGAAACTGGTGTAGCTCCAGGGACCAACTCTATGGTAAAATCAAGTTTTCTTTTGGGTGGCAACTCAGGAATATCCTCCGAATAAACATCTTTAAATTCTTGAACCACTGGTATTTTCTCCAAGGAGGATAGTTTATCTTTAGAGTTTGTACACCCTACTTGAAACACATAGATTTGACAGCCTTTACGCATGCATCTAGCTAGTTGGTGGGTTGTAATGGGACGTAAGTTAACTTCTCTTCTTACACCCTAAATATCTATTCTTTTGCCATCATTGGACAAGAAGTTAATTGTCTTATATTTATAGTTTACTAAGGTCCATTATTGTTCTAGCCAGTCCATGCCTATCAACACGTCATAGGAACCCAACGACAGTACATTTAAATTTGTCTTAACCCGTTTTCCTACCAAATCAATTACATAGTCTTATATTTTTTTATTTACTCTTCTTTTAGCTACTGTGGCTAGTTTGACCAGCCACGGGTTTTTAAACTTTATAATTTTCAAATGGCATAAATCAACTATTCTTGGGCTAATATAGCTCAAGCTTGCACCTGGATCTATCAATATAGAAACAGGTTGAGTGAATATTTTACCATCGAGTTCCACCATCTGTTGGGTGTGGAGCCTGATTATCTTCTATAGTACCAGCATATTGGACCCTAGTTCAAAATGGGGCGGCAACGCCGCCCGTAAAATAATCGTTGCCGTGGGGGGTCCAGGGGGGGGGCGACAGCGACTTTTGGGAGCCCCCCCCTGGCGGGGGGTTTCGGGGCAGCGCCCTCGAAGCTAAAAACAACTGTAAAATTGCCTTGTAAAAATATAGTAATTTCTAGTCAATCTGTGCCGTTCATTAGGCGGATGATCTGACTGTAGAACCTATGTTTAGTTTAGGGTTTTTTGCCCTAGAAGGCAACCCCTCTCTTTATATGAGGGCATTGTATTTGAGGCTGTGATATAGATGTGTATTCGGTGAGCGAGAAACAGAGAGGTGAGACTGTGAGAGAAAACAGAGGATATTACAGCGGTTTTGCTGTAGGTTGTGTCTATTCATTTTGCTGGATAATAAAAAGGAAGGACTGGCTGTTCGGGGTGGACGTAGCCCAAACTGGGTGAACGACGTATATCTGTGTCTCTCTTGTTTTGTGCGTTTTCTGTGTTTATATTTCTGAAATATTTTATGTGTTCCATTGCTCCGTAATATATAATTTTCTAACAACTGGTATCAGAGCCGAAGGTCTATTTGGCTGATAAACTCGCAGGAAAGAAGGGTTCCTGGTTCGAGTGGGAGCAATGGCGGATGATGGTAAGTTTAGGGTCGAGAAATTTAACGGCCAAAACTTCTCACTGTGGAAGATGCAGATGGAAGATTATCTGTATCAGAAAGATCTATACCTACCATTGGGCGGAAAAACAAAGATGCCGACGGGTATGAAAGACGAAGAATGGAACCTTCTTGATAGAAAGGCACTCGAAACAATATGGTTGTGCCTTGCTGCGTCAGTCGCCTTCAACATTTCGAAGGAAACCACGACAGAGGGTTTGATGCAGACGTTGTCGAAACTATATGAAAAACCCTCGGCCTCAAACAAGGTATTTCTTATGAAACGGTTATTTAATATGAATATGTCGGAAGGTGGATCTGTTGCAAACCATTTAAATGATTTTAATACAGTTACAAGTCAGTTAAGTTCTGTAGGCGTAAACTTTGATGATGAAGTTAGAGCTCTGTTATTCTTGTGCTCATTACCAGAAAGTTGGAATGGTTTGGTAATGGCCATTAGTAACTCCGTTTCTGGATCTAGTACTTTAAAGTTTGATGATGTTGTCGTTGCTATCCTTAGCGAGGAAATGTGACGGAAAAGCTCCGTTGAGACATCGGGAAATGCTTTGAGTGCAGAGTCTAGAGGAAGAAAAATGGAAAGAGGAAAGAGCTTAGGATATCGCAGTAAATCAAGGAAAGGCAGATCCAAGTCCAGATCGGGGATAGTGTGTTGGAAATGTGGAAAGAAAGGACACCTAAAGAAAGACTGTAGATCTCGGAAGGGAAAAGAAGGAGATGCACAGCAAGAAAACAATCATGAAGCAAATGTGACAGGTGAGGTGTTACAAGATGCTTTGATTCTTTCTTTTGAAAATATTACTGATTCCTGGGTGGTAGATTCAGGGGCTTCATTCCATGCCACACCTAATAAGAAATACTTTCATGACTATGTTCAAGGAGATTTTGGACAAGTTCGTCTGGGTGATGATAAACCCTGTAAAATCGTTGGAATGGGTAAGGTTCTTGTAAAACAGCAGAATGGAAACCAATGGCTATTAAAGGAAGTAAGGCATGTTCCAGATCTAAAGAAAAATCTGATTTCAACAGGGCAGTTAGGCGGTGAAGGTTGTGTGACAACTTTCACAGATGAAGCTTGGAAGGTCACCAAAGGAGCCCTGGTAATAGCAAAAGGCGAAAAGGTTGGTACATTGTATTTATGCAATGGTATTTCTAACTCTGTTAATGCTTTAACTTCCAAAGGAGTAGATGCAGCATTATGGCATCATAGGCTCGGACACATGAGTGAAAAGGGGATGAAGATTCTTCACTCAAGGAATTTGTTGCTGGGTTTGAAGAATGTTGATTTGGACTTCTGTGAGAATTGCATTTATGGAAAACAGAAGAGAGTCAGATTTCTCAGAGTTGGGAAAGAAAAGAAGAATGAAAAATCAGAGCTTGTGCATACAGATGTATGGGGACCTGCTCAGGTATCATCTCTTGGTGGCTCTCGTTATTATGTTACTTTTATTGATGATCCAACTAGAAAAACTTGGATTTATTGTATTAAGAATAAATCTGATGTATTTGATACTTTCAAGAAATGGAAAGCTTTGGTTGAGATTGAGACAGGAAAGAAATTGAAGTGTCTTAGATCAGACAATGGAGGTGAATATTGCAACAAAGAGTTTGATAGGTACTGTTCAGAGCATGGAATTCGCAGAGAGAAGATAGTTCCAAGAACACCACAAGAAAATGGTGTGTCAGAAAGGATGAACAGAACAATCATGGAGCGTGCAAGGTGCATGAGATTGCATGCAGGATTGCCTTTACAGTTTTGGGCAGATGCTGTAGATACTACTGTTTATCTAATAAACAGAGGGCCTTCAAGTTCCTTGGATGGTGGTGTTCCAGAGGAAGCATGGACAGGTAAAAAGGTAAACTACTCTATTTTAAAGCCTTTTGGTTGTGAGGCCTTTGTCCATATTGATAAAGAAAATAGAACAAAGCTTGAGGCAAAGTCAAAGAAATGTACCTTTATTGGATATGGTGTTAATGATTTTGGTTATCGCTTATATGATTACGAAAATCACAAAATCATTAGGAGCAGAGATGTAATATTCAATGAAAAGGTCTTGTATAAGAATCAGTTGCAGGAAAAGAAACAGGAAAAGGAAAACAAGGAATACACAGTTTTTGATGAAATCACTGAAAAAGTAAAGGTGCCTGAAAATAATAATAATCAACAACCACAACGACAACAACCACCACAACAACAACAGGCACCTGAAACACCTGAAAGTGGTGTTAGAAGATCTACCAGGACAAGTAGACCTCCTGAACGATACTCTCCTTCATTATATTATTTATTGTTGACTGATTCCGGTGAACCTGAATGTTATGAAGAAGCAATGCAGGTTGAAAGCAAGAAGAAGTGGGAGGTAGCCATGGAAGAAGAGATGGACTCCTTAATGCATAACCAGACTTGGGATTTAGTCAGGTTGCCTGCAGGAAAAACTACATTGAAGAATAAATGGGTTTACAGGCTGAAGGAAGAAGATGGAGGAAAGCAAAGGTACAAAGCTAGACTTGTGGTGAAGGGGTTTGCACAGAAGAAAGGTATTGATTTTGATGAAATATTTTCTCCTATTGTTAAAATGACTTCAATCAGAACTATTTTAAGTCTTGTAGCAGCTGAAGATTTGCATCTTGAGCAGTTAGATGTAAAGACAGCCTTTCTCCATGGGGATTTGGAAGAAGAGATATATATGCAACAGCCACAAGGATATGAGGTGAAATGGAAGGAGAAACTTGTGTGCAGGTTGAAGAAGAGCTTGTATGATTAAAACAGGCTCCAAGGCAGTGGTATCTAAAATTTGACAAGTTTATTTCTGAACAAGGTTATACTAGATGTCACTCTGATCATTGTGTCTATCTGAAAAAGCAAAATGATGGCAGCTATATTATATTGTTATTGTATGTAGATGACATGCTTGTTGCAGGATCTAACATGCAGGAAATAAATGTGCTCAAAAGAAAATTGGCAAATTCATTTGCAATGAAGGATTTGGGTGCTGCAAAACAAATCCTTGGTATGAGAATAACTAGAGACAGGAAAAATAGAAAATTAACATTGTCTCAGAATGAGTACATACAAAAGGTGTTGAAAAAATTTAACATGCAAAATGCAAAACCAGTTAGTACACCTTTTGCTAGCCATTTCAAACTTAGCAAAAAAATGTTCCCAAAGACCCAAGAAGACATGGATTATATGTCTAAAGTTCCATATGCATCAGCAGTTGGAATTTTAATGTATGCAATGGTCTGCACAAGGCCTGATATTGCACATGCAGTGGGAGTTGTAAGCAGGTACATGAACAATCCAGGAAAGGAACATTGGATGGCAGTGAAATGGATTCTCAGATATTTGAGAGGTACCACAAATCAGGCATTATGCTTTGGTGGTTCAAACATATCCCTACAAGGATATGTTGATGCAGACATGGCAGGTGACAAAGATAATAGGAGGAGCACTACAGGATATGTATTTACTGTCGGAGGAACAACTGTCAGTTGGGTTTCAAAAATCCAAAGTGTTGTTGCACTCTCAACAACAGAAGCAGAGTATGTTGCTGCTACATAGGCTAGTAAAGAAATGATTTGGTTACAAAGGTTTATGGGTGAATTGGGTAAGGAGCATGATATGGGCACGTTATACAGTGATAGTCAAAGTGCCATTCATCTTGCAAAAAACTCAACATTTCATTCCAGGACAAAACACATACAGCTCAAGTACCATTTCATACGATCAGTGTTGGAAGATGGAGAGTTGAAGCTGGAAAAGATACACACTAGCCAGAACCCTGCAGATATGCTAACAAAAGTTGTAACCAGGGAGAAACTGAGAATATGCTCAGTTTCAGTTGGTCTTCAAGGATGACGATGAAGATGAGAAACAGCCAGGTCTAAAGAGGAGTCATTGTCCAGCAAATGGAGCAGCGGTGGAGTTGCTACAATCAGTCTCCAAGTGGGAGATTGTTGGGTGTGGAGCCTGATTATCTTCTATAGTACCAGCATATTGGACCCCAGTTCAAAATGGTGCGGCAACGCCGCCCGTAAAATAATCGCTGCCGTGGGGGGTCCAGGGGGGGGGGGCGACAACGACTTTTGGGAGCCCCCCCCTGGCGGGGGGTTTCGGGGGTAGCGCCCCCGAAGCTAAAAACAACTGTAAAATTGCCTTGTAAAAGTATAGTAATTTCTAGTCAATCTGGGCCGTTCATTAGGCGGATGATCTGACGGTAGAACCTATGTTTAGTTTAGGGTTTTTTTCCCTAGAAGGCAACCCCTCTCTTTATATGAGGGCATTGTATTTGAGGCTGTGATATAGATGTGTATTCGGTGAGCGAGAAACAGAGAGGTGAGACTGTGAGAGAAAACAGAGGATATTACAACGGTTTTGCTGTAGGTTGTGTCTCTTTATTTTGCTGGATAATAAAAAGGAAGGACTGGCTGTTCGGGGTGGACGTAGCCCAAACTGGGTGAACCACGTATGTCTGTGTCTCTCTTGTTTTGTGTGTTTTCTGTGTTTATATTTCTGCAATATTTTATGTGTTCCATTGCTCCGTAATATATAATTTTCTAACATCATCGAGGGTTGATATTTTGCTTGGTGATCTTCCAATGTTGCATTAACCCAAGGTATGCTCCGTGCCATATCACCGACAATAGAAGCTTCTTGAACATTTGCAACTGGTTCTGCTCTTTCTCTATGGGGGAAATTTTTGTAGTAATGGGGTTCCCCACAACCCCAACACTACAGATGAGGTTTAGGAACATGACCAGATTCCAACTTGCTTGATGCCTCACTTTGCTTCATTTCATTCTGAGGTCTATACCTCTACTGATTTCTGTTAGTAGATCCATTTGGTCCCTTACGTCTTTGATACTTGGTACCAACATTTTTCACATTTTTATTGCTTGTCAATTTTTTTCTGCCCTTTCTTACTTGTCCAATTTTTATTGCCTTCGCCCCTCCACTTCATTTGATGATAACATATCTGAGCCTTTCAGACTGCTTCATCCATCGTTTTAGGGTTGTCAAACTCCAATTTCTCTTTCATGTAGATAGGTAAACTGCTAATAAATTGTTGGACTTTAGCCTTCTCTTCACGGATGTAGGGGACATATCTTAATAGCGAAGTGAACTTGGCTATAAACTTGTTTATAGACTATTGACCTAGTTTTATGTCATGAAACTCTTTTTCTTTATCGTCATAGAACCGCTCAGTCAGATTCTGTCCTTAAAATTCTTACGAAATTGCTCCCATGTGACCTCTCCTGCTCATTAATTTCTTTGATTGTTTTGATTTCTTCCCACCACAGGGTGGCCTTGCCCTGCAACTGATAAATTTCTAACCTTTCCCTCAAATTGTCATCATATTCATATATCTGGAAGTATTTATTCATATTAATTAACTAGGCCTCTGTTGCTTCTTCGGCATCACCATTATATACCGGTGGATTGATCTTTTTACACTACCATTGGAGTTCATCCTTCTGCCTTTTTGATCCATTCTTACCATTGATGTTATTATATTCTTCTTCATTACTGGTTTGTCCTCCTTCAGACTTCAGATGTTCCTCCTTCTATGTATGTGACTCAATCTGGCTTTCTTCATCCTGGCTAGGGTTTGGATTCCTCCGATTCTGCCTATCTTAAAGACTTTTCATAATATTTTCTTGCTCCAAACGTAATCTTTTATTATCAGCTTGCAAACTTCGCATCTCTACTCGTAGTTGCTGGAATGTTTCTAATAACACAACATTTATACTCTGATTTGCCTCACCCAACTATACCCACACCTCTGGGTTATGGCCGACAGTACCTCTTGAGGGGGTGGATCATACTCCTTGTCTCATGTTGCATCCGCTTCTTCTTTGTGCACCATAATTATTCTGTTATTCTATGCTCATCCACTCAAGCCTTAGTGTAGTAACCTGAGGGCTCTGATACCAATTGTAACACATACAATCACACATCATGTCTAATAAAAAAAATTTAAAACTGAGCTATGATAACTTCATATTCATATTAATCGAAATCCCATTTAAGTTAGGAGAGTATTAACTGATACATATTACGGTTGATACACTATGAGTTAAGTACCATTTCCGATGATTCGCGTTGATATAACTGTACCCATACATTAATTCCTACAGACATATTTCATTAAACTTTAACATATTTTATGTATACGTTTAATTAATTTTCTCGAGGTTGTGACCTCCCTCCAATTCATGGTTTGTACATGCTTGCAATGCATTTAAATTACCATTCAATTACCCAGCTGGACCGCTCTCTAATGCCGCTAGCTGCTAGGCATTCACACTTTCGGTTGCCTTGTGGTCTCTCCCAGCACCATTGATCTGCGAGGCATGATCCGGTAGTCCACCATGATCAAAGGAATTATGGTTGACCACATGATGACCTGCCCTCCTCGTTTGGTCATTTTTCTTGGAGATGCACCCAGAATATCGCTCTACAAAACTGATCTGATAGTCACCCTATGAGTGACATCAGTTAAAGATTTATTGAATAAAGGTATTATAGACTCATGTGCTAGTGTGTGTTCTATGTTATTGAAGCAACGGATCGATCAGATTGCCAATACACAGACAATTAAATGGAAAGACAACAGAGAAATACAGTAAGAAAACACTAAGATACAAGAAATTAATAAGGAGTTCACCCTATTCTCTAGGGCTACATCTCCGGTCTAGCTTTTAATGGTGGCCTTGTTTTATTGTGTCTTTAAGTAGAGAATTACAATGCAGGAAATCAATGTGAGTTCTCCTGAAGTAGATTTGCTTGACAGGGTGGTTCTTGGATTCCCCAAGCCACGGGAGTGCACAGACTCTTCTTCTTCTGCGAGCTCTGTGACCTTCTGGTCTATAATGGAAAGAGCCTAATGTGGTGCTCAGTCTGGACAGATCCCCTCTGGGATGGCTTGGATGCCTCAAGCTCTCTGATACTCGATGTTGCCTCTGGTCAACTCAGCCCTCTGTCCTCTTACTGCTTTGCTTTATTGTCTTCTTTCTCTGTGTTTAGTCCTCCTCTCGGGGTTCTTTGTCCCTCTATGGCTTGGTCTGACTGACTTCGACTGACTATGTATTCTGTCTTTGTTCATGGCTTTTAGCCATACATTCCCAGACTGTTTGGTTCCTCTTCCACCTCTGTCGATTCACCTTCTATAGCTGCGCTTGGAGTTCCCTATTTGGCATCATCATCAGTGCTCAGGGAGTGGCCACATGTCCTCCTCTAAACAATGCCAACCTACTTCGTCGGTTCATTTCTTTAGTTACGTCGTGGATGAATTCTTTCCTCCACCGTGGTAGTTAAATGGACCTCAAATCTTTACAAATTGCGGCATATTCCCTCGTCGATTTCGATTCCTCCATCGGGCGCGATCTCAGCCGTCTGATTTGGGGCCTCCAGACTCGATGCCATACACATGTTTCATGTGGTTGACTTGCTCGACTGTTAGCGCGCGATCAACGATGGTTTCATCTCACCTCCACTTGCCATGTGTCGATTGATGAATGGAATCACTTTGCTTTCATCCAAAACCACTTACCATTTCAGGGCACCTCGATCAATATCGCCGATTTCCAAAGCATGGGTCCCGCTTCATCCCTTTAGCGCTTTTTCCTTTCATCCGCAGTTCTCTGGATCCCCATGCGTTCGAGTGCTAGGGCTTCCTCCAGCTTGGCCATGTTCACCCAGCGATGCGTGATTAGTGCTAAGCACTAATCGTGCATAAAAAATCACCTCCTTTTCCCGATCCGGGGCTCCCAGGGGCTACTTTTACCTCCCACGCAGTCTCCATGGGCCTCAATCAGTGCACTTTGACCGAGGTCCTCGTCGTTCCATGCTGACTGCCATTGCCACTAGTTCAGGGTGTTTTTGATCGTTGTTTTTGAAATTTTTAGAGATTTGTCCTAACCTGATGCAATCATGGTTCTTTGACAGTTCTTTATGGATCCAATTTGGATCACGACCTTCCCACTGAAAAATATTTTGGACCACAAAAAGTTGGTTTTCAAGCATCAACTAAGTGAGGGTATTGCTTTCTCACTTGTCCAATCTCAATCCACTTTGCACTGCTTGACTTTGAACCTTTGAGCCCAATTCTGAGGTACTTCACATTTCCCCTGCGCGTTGTCCTTACCTTCCTGTCCAGCAATGTGTCTTCCTGCAATTCATTAAAATAATCAGGTAGTAGGTCATCTATAGAAGGCAATTGACTTTGCTCTTCATGGTCCTCAACCATTGAAGGTTCAAACAATCTCAAGTAATCTGCATTTACGACTGAGTAGATGTGCATGTAAGCTGGTAGATCAAGGAAAAAATTATTTTCACCAATCTTCTCAAGTATCCTAAAAGGTCCATACCTAATAGGCTTTAGCTTTTTACCTTCACCTTGCATCCCGTCCTTGCTAATATGCAGCCAGACTTGGTCTCTAACTTGAAAACTATGCTCCATCCGATGCTTGTCATGCCTAGCCTTGTACCTGGCTTAGCTCTTTTCCAGCTGTTCTTGTACTGCATGGTGGATCTCCTGGATCTGTTCAATGAACCTAGTTGCCTTGTCCACATAACTGTGTCCATCACCCATGGTATCTTTACCAAAGACAAAATCCAAAGGATACCTTGGTATGAAACCAAAACAGGTCTCAAAAGGAGATCTCTGTGTAGAAGAGTGTTTTGCTCTGTTGTAAGGATGTTGCACATAATGTAAGTGTTCATACCAAATATTATGATGTTTGCTGCAATAACCTCTCCGTGAATTACCATCCAAGAACCGTCAAACTATAGTATCACAGTCTCTTCATTTCGTGGAACAATCTCTACATCTTGGTAAAGGCTATACATCGCTCCACAGTTCAGAGAAAATCTCACATAAATCTTAGAAGGACAGGTTCGAATACATCCAAAACGGAGTTCGGATGTCACAAATTAAGCTGTCGATGGTGAAACAAAAGTTTGGATTTAAGAGAACAAGTCGTCGGTGCTATAACAGAGATTAGAAGTTCAGAGAGGGAAGATGGTTTGATATCATTACTTGGATAGGATATCTATGCTTCCATAGTTCGATATTATGTATACACAGTTCAGGATTATGCCTCCCATAGTTTGGTACTGTTATAGGCTCGGTGATACTATAGTTTGACGACTCTTGGATGGTAATTCACCAAAGTATCCAAGTGAAAGAAAGGCTTGCAAAGTCTATTTTCGGTGATAATAGTGATTCTCAGAATCGCTGGGTGGTGGGGCGATTCTTAGAATCACCCCGCCACCGCCACGCCACCACCCGAGTGGTGGCGAGGCGGTGGCTGGGCGATTCTGAGAATCGCCCCACCACCCGCTGTATCTGAGAATCACTATTATAAGTCAGGTAGTCACCACTTCATATTTACCTGTACACGAAATGGTAGAATAAATATAATGCATCAATAAAAAAAAGGTGTATAATTATCCACGAAGAACTTTGTTGCTAAGGCATTGAGCAGCGGAAGTGGTATGGTATCGTTCAATAGATGGGTACATATTCAAATAAATGAGTGGTGGGGTGATTCTCAGAATTGCCCAGCCACCGCCCTGCGACCACCCGGGTGGTGGCGGGGCGGTGGCTGGGCGATTCTGAGAACCGCCCCACCACCCGCCGTATCTGAGAATCACTATTATAAGTCAAGTAGTCACCACTTCACATTTACCTGTACACAAAATGGTAGAATAAATATAATGCATCAATAAATAAATAAAAAAGTGTATAGTTATCCATGAAGAACTTTGTTGCTAAGGCATTGAGAAGTGGAAGTGGTATGGTATCGTTCAATAGATGGGTACCTATTCAAAGAAATATTGATAAAGTATTTTAAATTAACTTTAATGTCAGGTATGCTTGTCAAGTTTTCCTACTCTTCATGTTACTCACAATAATATAAAGGTGGTCAATAACCGATGATTATTAAAGGCGGCTTGGAGTTAGTGCTCTCAACCAGTTCAAAGGTATAAATTATGTATTTGGTGCATTGGATGGCCTTCGAAACATTCATGAAAAACATGGCTCTCTATTTACCATGTTAACTCAAGATCAGTTAACAATCAAAGAGAATTCATCGCAAAGGATAAGCACAATACCAAGATCATATCACAAGCTCATGATGAGGACGCAATAAATTTATCACACTTTGCCGATAAAGAGTAGTGAGATGCATTTATAGTTAAGTATGGTAGAGATGTTGTCATGTGGAAAATGCTTCTATCTTTATATGTCATTTACATTAATAGATGTTGTCTAATAATTGGTAATTGTTAATAATTGGTAAATTCACTTAGAGACCAATAAATGTGAAATGAATAGCCAAATTGAAAGCTCATGACACAACATTGATATATAAAGTAGATTCTATATAAGAGATTGTAGGAGCTTGTCATGTGCAATAGATTTGGATTATTGATCCGACCATTAATTCAATGGATGGTGTTTGACATGAAGAGATTGAAATGTGTTACGCATGAAGTAGATGGTGGGATTGAAAAAAAAACATAAGAGCAATAGAAAGTTTTATTTTCCTCTTTATTCATGGTTCCATAAGGGTTTGACCATGGCGAAAAGTTTATTATTACCCTTTCCATATGGTTCCATTTAAGGCTTTAAATTAGATTGTGGTTACACATGGAGATGCCAATATTATTTATACCCTCTCTTTATGTTTCAACATAAGGCCTGATCCATTTTCAATAAGAATTGAGTTTTTATTTATACCATATTTTATGGTTATATCAAAGGTTTTTTCATTTTAAACAAAAGTGAAGTCCTATGGATATGGAAAATTGTATTAATACGTTTTTTTTCCATGTTCATTTTTTTCATGTTTTTCTAGATTGAATTCTAATTATATTTAAAAAAATAGAATAATTTAGTTAACATGAAGAGGAGTATTAGTTTTATAAGAGTCATAATTGTTATGGTTATTATATGAATAATTATTATAGGTAATAGTTGGATTTGGTTTACGGAATTAGGAAAAATTTTGTTATACTCCTAGAGGTCAGAGGCCCTGAGGAATTCGGCAAAATGTTGTACATCTCTAAAGTATGTTGTAAAATGTTGTTATGTCCCTAAAGTATGAGCCTCTCTACAATTTAGTTTGAGAACTTAGTATGGGGTCAATGTATAAGTGTTAGATGATTAAATGTTAGATATGTAAGAGATGTGAATATCTTTTAAAAGTTAGGCTCATAAGTATACATGGTTAAATGTTAGATATGTAAGAGTTAAATATGTGAATATCTTCTAAAAGTTAGGCTCATAAGTATACATATGTTATGTTTTAAAATTTAGGCTCATAAGTATACCTTATTTTCTTCCTAGTGGTTATACCTTGTTTCTTTCAATAGGCCTTGCAATTATTTCATAAAAAGTAGTTGTAGTAAATTTATATAGCAACATTGTAGCCCTAGTAATAGATTTATTTTCTACAAATAGTATATTTGTTGAATTGAATTTTTGCAGACATAAAAAAATAGTTTTATCATTGTAAGAATTTTTAATCGTTAAATTGATTTTAAACTATTGTACATATTAGTATTAACTGTTGACTAGTTTAATTGAGCCAATTATAGTATGTAATTACCTCTATATCACTTGTTAATAATTGGTAAATTCACTTAGAGACCAGTAAACGTGAAATGTGTTGGGTATACGACCAAAAGTCCCACATTGACTAGAGGTGGGGAGGATCATTGATATATAAGGATGGACAAATATCTCCATTGGTATGAGGCCTTTTGGGGTAAGTCCAAAAGCAAATCCATGAGGGCTTAGGCCCAAAGTGGACAATATCATACCATTGTGGAGATATGTGGTGTCCAAAGTCCTTACAAGTGGTATCAGAGCCATGCCCCGAAGTTAGCCAAGTGGATGAATCGTCGAAATACCGAACGAAGGTGGTGGGCCCTGGTAATATCACGATGGGATCCGTGGATGAGCTCGGTTAGACAGGCGGTGTGCTCCGGATTCTTCATGGACGTGTCCTGGTCCCAACACGGTGAAGAGGAATTGACCTGGGATAGAGAAAGCTCTCGAGGCAGGTGGTGCTCCATGTAAGGCGTGTGCTTCCAATGCATTGGAGCGGAGAATCCTGGTTGGTAGAGAGTGGACGGATGGATAATCGTTTGAGGGGAGGCTCGATGGTCCTTTGTTCAACGGGAGGATTGTTGGGTATACGACCAAAAGTCCCACATTGACTAGAGGTGGGGAGGATCATGGATATATAAGGATGGACAAATATCTCCATTGGTATGAGGCCTTTTGGGGTAAAGCCCAAAAACAAATCCATGAGGGCTTAAGCCCAAAGTGGACAAGATCATACCATTGTGGAGATATGTGGTGTCCAAAGTCCTTACAAAATGAATAGCCAAATTGAAAGCTCATGACACAACATTGATATATAAAGTAGATTCTATATAAGAGATTGTAGGAGTTTGTCACATGAAATAGATTTGGATTATTGATCCGACCATAATTCAATGGATGGTGTTTGACATGAAGAGATTGAAATATGTTACTCATGAAGTAGATGGTGGGATTGAAACAAAAAAAGACATAGCACCGTTGATGTTGATGTTATGGTTGAGAACATGTTGAATTTATACTTAGAAAAGAAAAATGATATTCTACCAAAAACATTAATTTGTTTTTTTCCCATACACAACTTTGTTTGGCACATAAAGATTTGGTTTTACTAGCATTTTTTTAAAATTTTGAAAATTGACCCTAAAAAATAAAACCATCGTTCCAGTATACACACTTTTCGTTTTTAGCACTGTTTTTGATGTTTTTTCGGGGTTTTTTGGCCAGAGTTCTCGTTTTGAGTTTATAATTCCCATTTCAAAGTTTACATTGTTAGTAACCTAGTAGGACGCTGATGCTCAGCCTTAAATTGCTGACATTCTAGACATTTGGCCAAATATTCTGCAATATCTTTCCTCATGTTGGGCTAGTAATAATTTTTCTTGATTGCAGAAAAAGCTTTTGATAGCCTAGGTGGGAAGAACAAGGTCTTATGTGAAATTCATCCAACATAATTTTCTTTATTGACAAATTATTAGGAACATATATACAATTTCTAAACATCAACAAATTTTCAGGGTTAATATTGTATCCTTTTTGCTTCGCAGAATTCTATGCAGATTTAGCTTGTTACCAAAGATAACCATATTCTGGGTCCTTCTGAGCTACTTCCTTTATTTTCTCAACAAAATTGAATTCTACTTGACTAAATTAAATTTCATAGACATAATGAGACTTCCTACTTAACGCATCCGCCACTTGGTTCTCTTTTCCCTTTAAATGCTTGATTTCAAAATCAAATTCACTTAAGAATGCAGTCCACCGAGCTTGGAGCACATTCAAGGTAGGTTGATTGAAAAAAATCATTAAGATGCTGTAGTCTGTTCTAAGAAAAAATATTTTCCCCAGCAGGTAGTGTCGCCACACTTTTAAGGCGTGAACCACAACGGTTAACTCCAAATCATAATAAAAATATTTATGCTCATGTTCTTTTAACTTACAAGATTCATAAGCAATTAATTTATCGTTCTGACTTAAAACTCTGCCTACACCCTCTTTACACAAATCTGTATAGATTATAAATTCTTCCTTAGGATCTGCAATCTTCAACACAAGTGCGGTGGTGACTAAATGCTTCAATTTTTCAAAACTCTCTTAACAACCCCTAGACCACTTGAAACTTGTTCCCTTTTTTCTACAAGGAAGTAATTGGATAAGCGACCTCAGAAAACCCCCTTATAAATTGCCTATAATAACCAGCAAGACCCATAAAGGACTGTATATCGGCCACATTTGTTGGAATAGGCAAGCCTATGATGGTCTTGATTTTCTCTGGATCCACTGCTATGCCTTCTGAGGAAATAATATGTCCTAGATACTAGATGTGATCCTTGAAGACAAAAATTTGCTAAATTTGGTGTAAAGTTGGTTTTCTCTTAAGGTTTGTAACATCGTTCAAAGGTGTTCTTTATGTTACTCCATACTCCTAGAATACACCAGGATGTCATCAATAAATATAAGAACGAATTTATCAAGAAAAGGATGGAAAACTCCTTTCATCATACTCATGAACGTTGCTAGAGCATTAGTGAGTCCGAATGGTAAAACTACAAACTCATAATGGCCATAGTGTGTTCTAAATGCAATTTTATATATGTATCCATCTTTAATTCGAATCTAATGATATCCTGATCTAAATCAAATTTTGAACATACCACAACACCTTTAAATTGATCAAAGAGGTCATCAAATTGAGGTAAGGGGTATTTATTCTTACTTGTTAACTTGTTTAGTTTTCTGAAATCTATGTGTAACCACAAAGTACCCTCTTTCTTCCTCACAAATAAAACTGGGGCTCCCCATGGGGATACACTGGGTCAAATATAACCCTTATCCAATAGCTCTTGGAGCTACATTTTTAATTTTGTTAACTCATAGACAGTCAATCTGTAGGGAGATTTGGAAACTGGTGTAGCTCCAGGGACGAGCTGTATGGTAAAATCAAGTTTTCGTTTGGGTGGCAACTCAGGAATATCCTCTGAAAAAACATCTTTAAATTCTTGAACCACTGGTATTTTCTCCAAGGAGGATAGTTTATCTTTAGAGTTTGGACACCCTACTTGAACCACATAGATTTGACAGCCTTTACGCATGCATCTAGCTAGTTGGTGGGTTGTAATGGGACGTAAGTTAACGTCTCTTCTTACACCCTAAATATCTATTCTTTTGCCATCATTGGAGAAGAAGTTAATTGTCTTATATTTACAGTTTACTAAGGTCCATTATTGTTCTAGCCAGTCCATGCCTATCAACACATCATAGGAACCCAACGACAGTACATTTAAATTTTTCTTAACCCCTTGTCCTACCAAATCAATTACATAGTCTTATATTTTTTCATTTACTCTTCTTTTAGCTACTGTGGCTAGTTTGACCAGCCACGGGTTTTTAAACTTTATAATTTTCAAATGGCATAAATAAACTATTCTTGGGCTAATATAGCCCAAGCTTGCACCTGGATCTATCAAAATAGAAACAGGTTGAGTGAATATTTTACCATCGAGTTCCACCATCGAGGGTTGATATTTTGATTGGTGATCTTCCAATGTTGCATTAACCCAAGGTATGCTCCATGCCATATCACCGATAATAGAAGCTTCTTGAACATTTGCAACTGGTTCTGCTCTTTCTCTATGGGGGAAAGTTTTGTAGTAATGGAGTTCCCCACGAAATTTGGTGCAGGACTAGCCTTTAGCTATCGGGTTTTTGGACGCATTCGCCTAGATCTAGCACACCCAGTGACGAGAGGAACATGCGCTTCCTCATGGGATAGAAGAATGGTATTGATGCCTCACTTTAAAGTTGGTTGGCCTTCTGCATGTGCATATTGAAATGTATCGCTCTACTATGTTATATTTTCCCAGGCGACCTATTAAGGAATTTCTCTTGTAATAGATATGGGTGTGAAACCCTTTGTTGTATTAAGCAACATGCCCATTTCGAAACTATCTTCCTGTTAATTTCTTGTTGGAAGTATTGTTAATCGAGGGCGCGTTTGTCCGCCCGATTGTCTCAAACTGATAGTGATTCGGGTGTCTTTTAATGTGAATGATTCAAAACATACAGACAAATTGTGATTTTGATTTACTCTACATTTACTTATCAACATTTGGCAAGCGATTCTAGTCATTTATTTTAACTGTCAATTTCCTGTAGATTACTTAACAGTATCTTTCATCTTTAGATGGACTATTTGAATTCTGCATGGTTAAAATATACAGTTACTTGTTTTTAGCTTTTCTATTAGGTACTATACAATCATTCACCCAGAACAACTTCTTTGGTGTCCCAACAGGACTGGCCGAAGAATAAATCTGGGTTATAACAGTCGTAGTTTACTCCTGATGCCGAGCAATACTAAACTCTATTCAGGGTTTTCTTGAAGCTCCGAAAATAGAATTAAATTTTCTTGTAATTTGCTTGATTTTTTTTCTTATTTCAATTTAGCGTTTCTTTCCTCGCTAACCCGTAAACATATCTACAATTCCCTACCCGCTCCTGGATTTCACTCCAATTTTTTATTTTCTAACCCTTACAAAACAGTGGAATGGTTCCTCTTTCAAGAACTGGAGAAGGTTATCGAGCTAGATGTTCAAATACTCGCTTATTTTCTTCTTTTAATTGAAAACTTCCACTGTTAATCATTTATACATTCTTGCTATAGAATTCGATCATGCATCAAATATTTATTTATTCAAAATTCATTTTCAGTAGGTACCAAATTTACACAATCTTTATGCATTCTTCACCACAATCTTGATTTACCCATAAAGTAGTTTTGGTACATAGCGGTTGTACATAATCAAAATAACCTTTCTTCCTATGAGAAAGTAATTTCAATAATTAAACAAGTTTTACATCTTTCTGTCATAAAATAATTTCAGTAACTAGACAGTTTAAATTTATTCTTCCACATAGAATTCGCTTATCCTCTACTATTGCCTAAACTACATTTAAGTAATTATACCATTTGAAGGTAAATATCTAGATTAAATGCAATTAGATTAAATGCTAGTATTTCAACCACATACTTCATACCACTGTCACATAATATTAACATGCTATGCATTTATTTATATGTTATTGGAAGATCAATCATTGTAAGATGAATCCTCTCCACCCTTCCAATGAGAATTTGGCGATTACGTCTAATATTGTCCCCCCAAGCTCCTAAATATCCTTCAGAACAATTTCTCAAGGAAACAGCTAATTTGTCTTGGCCTCAGGACCCCAAGTCCAACCTACAAACACTTTTTGCCACCAGGGAAGATAATCCCAAGAGGTTTTCCCATTGAACTCTCATTCAACTCAAGGAATCCTTCCCCTTTTTCCCCAAACCCCCTTGTCCTCTCCTCTCTTCCCTTTTTAAGAGGAAGAGAAGGTAAGGGGATAACTGATCCTAACTGATAATTCTCTGGTGAAAAGAGAGTTACCGAGGTTCATCCATAATTCCTCAAATCTTCCATATAGACAATATTAATTTTACATAACTAACTTAATTACCATTTATTATTATTGACATCAAAATAACTAATTGTTATTAGTTTACTTATCTGTAATAGTAAAAATGTCCAAAAAGTAAATTAAAAGTCTGGGGATGTCACATCTCTCCCCCCTTAGTGGAACATCGTCCTTGTTGTTCATTCTTCCATCTGCTCCTGGAATAGTCCGAGATACGCATCCTGCATAAAGTCTTTATCTTTCCAAGTGGCTTCCTCTGGGCTGAAGTGCTTCCGTTACACTTTAACTTGGATGATAGCTCACCTCCACAACGTTACTTCTCTCTGATCGAGTATGTACAGGGGCTCGACTAGAAATTCTTCGTTCGGCTCGACCTGCCACAAGCACAATTGTCATATATTTGAAACACATATATAGATAACAAGAGATTTAACCTATATTTTATTTTCCTTTTTCTATACCTGAAGCTATTGCCAATTTATGATGTGCCTGGGTTCATATACATACTGCTTTAAAAGGGAAACATGAAATATGTGTTTTACCCGAATGTGACTGGGTAATGCGATTTGATATGCAACTGGTCCTACGCTATCTAGAATTTGAAAAGGGCCATAGAACCCGGGTGGGGGGCAGCTTGGTAGATTTTCCCCATCTGAGAGTTCTTCTCTTTTGTTAAATCTGCACGTACACATGATCCCCTACCCGAAACTCCTGGTAGGTTCTTTAATTATCGGCATAATCTCTCTGTCTATCCTGTACAACCTTCAAATTTTTCGAGACCTTTTTCATGGCTCTTTCCATTTCCTCCAGCATATCCGGTCCTAATATCATTTTGTTGTTGGGACTATTCCATTTTGCAGGGATGGTACACTTCCTCCCATAGAGTACCTCAAAAGGACTCATTTTCAGCGACTTGTTATAGCCATTGTTGTAAGAAAACTTTGCCAAGTGTAGGTATTCTTCCCATTTTTTGGGTTGTTGAATCACATACATACGCAACATGTCCTCTACCACCTGATTGATTCTTTCAATTTTTCCATTGGTCTGGGGGTGATAAGCAGTGTTGAAGTGAATTTGTGTGCCTAACCCCGTAAATAATGCTTCCCAAAAAGTAGAGGTAAAATTAACATCCTGATCAGAGATTATGACTCGAGGCATTCCATGCAGCCTAAACGTCTCTTTCATAAATATATCTGCTATTTGGGTCATTTGGTATGTGGACTTGACAGGTATAAAATGGGTGGTCTTGCTCAGTTTGTCTACCACAACCATAATTGAGTGATTTTGTCTTTTTGATCAGGGTAGACATGTTATGAAATCTAAGGTTATGGTATCCCACTTCCATTCAGGAATGGGTAAGGGATGTAGTAACCGAGCAGGATGTTGATGCTCATCTTTAACTTGCTGGCATTCTAGGCATCTGGCCAAATATTATGCAATATCTTTCCTCATGCCGAGCCAGTAATAATTTTTCTTGATTGCAAAAAAAATCTTTTGATAGCCTGGGTGGGCAGAACAAGGACTTCTGTGAAATTCATCGAACGTAATTTTATTTATTGACAACTCATTAGGAACATATATACGATTTCTAAACATCAACAAATTTTTAAGGTTAATATTGTATCCTTTTTGCTCCGCAAAATTCTATGTAGATTTAGCATGTTACCAAAGATAACCATATTCTGGGTCCTTTTGAGATATTTCCTTTATTTGCTCAACAAATTTGAATTCTACTCGACTAAATGAAATTTCGTAGACATAATGAAACTTCCTACTTAACGCATCCGCCACTCGTTTCTCTCTTCCCTTTAAATGTTTGTTTCAAAATCAAATTCACTTAAGAATGCAGTCCACCGAGCTTGGAGCACATTCAAGGTAGGTTGATTGAAAAAACTAGTTAAGATGTTGTGGTCTGTTTTGAGAAAAAATCTTTTCCCCAGCAGGTAGTGTCACCACACTTTTAAGGCATGAACTACAACAATTAACACAAAATCGTAAGAAAAATATTTCTGCTCATGTTCTTTTAACTTACGAGATTCATAAGCAATTAATTTATCGTTTTGACTTAAAACTCTACCTACACCCTCTTTACATGCATCTGTATAGATTATAAAATCTTCCTCAGGATCTGCAATCTTCAACACAGGCACGGTGGTGAGTAAATGCTTCAATTTTTCAAAACTCTCTTGACAACCCCTAGACCACTTGAAACTTGTTCCCCTTTTTTTGCAAGGAAATAATTGGATAAGCGACCTCAGAAAACCCCCTTATAAATTGCCTATAATAACCAGCAAGGCCCATAAAGGACTATATATCTACCACATTTGTTGGAATAGGAAAGTCTATGATGGTCTTGATTTTCTCTAGATCCACCGCTATGCATTCAGAGGAAATAATATGTCCTAGATACCGGATGTGATCCTTGAAGAAATCACATTTTCTAAATTTGGCGTAACACTGGTTTTCTCTTAAAGTTTGTAATGTCGTTCGAAGGTGTTCTTTATGTTCCTCCATACTCCTAGAACACACCAGGATGTCATCAATAAATATAAGAACGAATTTATCAAGAAAAGGATGGAAAATCCATTCATCATACTCATGAACGTTGTTGGAGCGTTAGTGAGTCCAAATGGTAAAACTACAAACTCATAATGGCCGTAGTGTGTTTTGAATGATGTTTTATATATGTATCCATATTTAATTCGAATCTGATGATATCCTGATCTAAATCAAATTTTAAAACTACCACAACACCTTTAACTTGATCAAAGAGGTCATCAATTTGAGGTAAGGGGTATTTATTCTTAATTGTTAACTTGTTTAGTTGTCTGAAATCTATGCATAACCGCAAAGTACCATTTTTCTTCCTCACAAATAAAACTGGCGCTCCCCAAGGGGATACGCTGGGTCGAATATAACCCTTATCCAATAGCTTTTGGAGCTACATTTTTAATTTTGTTAACTTAGGGACACTCATTCTGTAGGGAGCTTTGGAAACTAGGGCAGCTGCAGGGACCAAATCTATGGAAAAATCAAGTTTTGTTTCAGGTGGAAACCCTGGAATATCTTCCTGAAAAACTTCTTTAAATTCTTGAACCACTGGTATTTTCTCCAAGGAGGACTATTTATATTTAGAGTTTGTGTGCCCTACTTGAACCACATAGATTTGACAACCTTTACGCATGCATCTAGCTAGTTGGTGGGTTGTACTGGGAGGTAACTTAGCTTCTCTTCTTACACCCTAAATTTCTATTCTGGTGCCATCGTTGGACAGGAAGTTAATTGCCTTATCTTTACAATTTACTAAGGTCCATTATTATTCTAGCCGGTCCATTCTTATCAACACGTCACAGGAACCCAATGACAATACATTTAAATTTGTCTTAACCCGCTGTCCTGCCAAATCAATTACACAGTCTTCTATTTTTGCATTTACTCTTCTTTTAGCTGTTGTGGCTAGTTGGACCAGCCACAGGTTTTTAAACTTATAATTTTCAAATGGCACAAATCAACTATTCTTGGGCTGACATAGCTCAAACTTGCACCCGGATCTATTAAAATGGAAACAGGTTAAATGGATATTCTACCTTCGAGTTCCACCATCGAGGGTTGATATTTTGCCTGGTTATTGGGTTGTGTTATATTCTTTCCACGACTAACCCACGTAGTTAAACGGGGGGTTAGAGGGGGGCGGTAGCCCCTTCATTGCACCGATTGCGCAGCGGGGGGGTCACAGGGGGGCGGCAGCCCCCCTGTCCGGGGGGTTTGAGGGGGGCGGGTAGCCCCCCTCTACGGGGACTGGGGCAGCACCCCGGGAATTTTTTTTTTGGACCCTATATTAGGTTGGGCGAACCTACCTATGGTTTTGTGCATGATTTTCACACATGGTATTGGACGCGATGGTTTTTCGGTCCATGGTATTGGATGCTTCGGCATGTATAAATATGTATTGTAACATTGAAAGGAACATAATGAAAAATCAAGCTGGTAGTCTCGGTTTTGGGATCCAGGGAAAAAATCTCTGTGCATATGTGTTTTATGGGTTATGCTCTCGCATTGTTTATTTTCTTTGTTTAAGAATTCGTATGCAGGTAATTTCTGTATAGGGTTAAAACCTACATTTGGTATCGGAGCTGTTTTGGCTTCAAGGGGACGCCTTTGTTGCTGAGGGGTTTCACTCGGGCCTGTGGTAGACCCTGTTCAGTGGGAGATCTGCGAGATCGATTCTGGTGGTGAAAGAAGATGGCGAGCAGTGGAAAGATCGAGATTGAGAAGTTCAATGGTCAGAATTTTGAGTTGTGGAAACTCAAGATGGAGGATCTGTTGGTGGATAAAGATCAGTGGATCGCGGTAGATCCGGGTACTAAACCATCGGGAGTGACCGATGAAGAATGGAAGAAGTTGGATCAGAAGGCAAAGAGCACAATACGATTGTGTGTCTTAGATTCAGTATTGTTCAATGTATCAGGGGAAGCTACGGCGAAGGCTTTGTGGGTCAAGTTAGGGACTTTGTACCAATCTAAGTCTCTGGTGAATAAATTGTTCCTGCGGAAAAAGCTGTATAACCTGAGGATGAAAGATGGAGACTCGGTGACAGAGCATCTGAATGCGTTTAATACTGTGGTAAGTCAGTTATTATCTGTTGATATTAAAATTTCAGATGAAGATAAGTGCATCAGTCTATTGTGTTCTCTACCAGATTCGTGGGATAGTCTGGTTATTGCAATAGGTAGCAATGCAACTGCTTTGCAGTTTGATGAAATAGTCTCAGCCTTGCTGACGGAGGAGATGAGACGGAAGAATATGGACAACCAGAATGGTGATGCCTTTTCTGTACGAGGACGGTCCCAGAACAGAAACAAAAATAAGTCATCGAGTGGGAGATCTAAATCTAGAGGGAGATCTAAATCTCTAGGAAAACCTACAAAGGTGGTGTGCTGGAAATGCGGAAAGGAAGGACACTTCAGAAGGGATTGTAAATCTAAAGCTCCTGATAAAGGAAAGGGATCTGATGATGCTCCTTCTGCAGAGGTGAAAACCACCTCAGATAAAGGTGGGGATGTGTACTTGGCTTCTTCAAGTACACATGTAGATCATGAGGCATGGTTGATTGACTCAGGTGCATCCTTTCACTTCACTCCCCATAGAGAGTGGTTATGCGAGTATGAGAAATACGATGGTGGTGATGTCATCTTAGGAGATGATAGGAAGGCTAGAATAATTGGTCGGGGAAAAGTAAAGTTGAAGTTGCAAGGTGGAAGGGTTAGAACACTTCCAGGTGTTCTACATATTCCTGCATTGGCTAGAAATCTGATTTCTGTAAGCAAGTTGGATGATGCAGGTGTAAAGATGGTGTTCGAGAAAGATACCTGCAAGATGGTTCGAGGAGCACTGATATTGATGCGGGGAGTTCGGACTGGAACTCTGTACAAACTGCAAGGTAGCACTGTTGTTGATGGGTGCAATAGTTCTATGGATCCTGAAAATGGAGTAGAAAATCTAGTGGTCTTTGGAGAGAAGACCATGTTGTGGCATCAAAGGCTTGGACATATTGGAGAGAAGGGCCTTCGAATACTTCATAGTAAAGGTATGGTAGAAGGTATGAATGATAGCTCTCTGGATTTTGATTTCTGTGAAAATTGTGTGTATGGGAAGCAGAATCGAGTGAGTTTCCCCTCTGGTGGTAAGAGGACGAAATAGATATTAGAGCTTGTGCATAGTGATGTGTTTGGACCTGTGAAGGTTCCATCACTGGGTAAGTCTGTGTACTATGTATCATTCATAGATGACTTCTCAAGGAATACATGGATATATTTCCTTAAGAAGAAATCTGAAGTCTTTGACAGGTTTAAAGAATTTAAGGCTCTGGTGGAAAATCAGACAGAGAAGAAGATAAAGGTGCTGAGGACAGATAATGGTGGAGAATTTTGCAGCAAGGAATTTGAAGAATTTTGTAAGAAGTGTGGTATAGCACGGAAGAAGACTACTCCATATACACCTCAGCAAAATGGAGTCGTAGAAAGAATGAACAAGACGTTGATGGAAAGGGCAAGAAGCATGCTCAGTGGTGCCGGGTGAGGACAGGAATTCTGGGCAGAGGCGGTGGATACTGCATGTTACCTGATCAACAGATCACCTTCATCAGCGTTGGAGGATAAGACTCCACAAGAAGTATGGACTCGTAAGAAACCCTCTCTTTCACATCTGAGTGTATTTGGATGTGTTGCATATGTACATGTTCCAAAGGAGAAACGAACCAAGTTGGATAGTAAATCTGAAAAGTGCATCTTTATTGGGTATAAGGATGGTTTAAAGGGTTATAAGCTTTGGAACCCAGTCACACGGAAGGTTGTGCACAACCGAGATGTGGTGTTCAGAGAGGTAAAAGATGTTATTCAACATGAAGTCCAACCAAAGGAACCTGAGAAGATAGAGTTTGAGCCAAAGGAGGAAGAATCAGACTCTGCAGCAGAGGAGGAATCAGAAGATGAAGAGCCACTAACTCCGGCTGTGAGAAGATCAGGTCGAGAAAGAAGGCAGCCAGAAAGGTATAGTCCATCTGCTTTCAGTTCAAATTTTGCTTTGTCTGTTACTGATGATGATCCCAGAACTGTGAAGGAAGCAGTGGATTCAGAGGATGGAAAACTCTGGAAAGAGGCCATGGTTGATGAAATGGCATCTTTGCACAAAAATGAGGCTTGGTATCTGGTAGTGTTGCCGGCTGGAAGGAAACCCATTGGCAGCAAATGGGTGTTCAAGAAGAAGACTAATGCAGAAGGAAAGGTGGAGAAATACAAAGCTCGGTTGGTAGCAAAAGGTTATTCCCAGGTGCCGGGAATTGATTTTGGTGATATTTTTTCTCCTGTTGCCAAGGTAGCTTCTATTAGATTACTTTTATCTGTTGATGCTGCTTTTTATTTTGAGGTAGAACAGATGGATGTGAAGACAACATTTCTTCACGTGGATTTGGAAGAGGAAATCTACATGAAGCAACCTGAAGGCTTTGTGGTGAAGGGTAAGAAAGAACTGGTATGCAAGTTAAAGAAGTCTCTGTATGGGTTAAAACAGTCACCAAGGATGTGGTATCAGAAATTTGATACCTTTATACGGGGACTTTGCTTCACCAGAAGTAAAGCAGATCATTGTGTGTATTTTAAATTAATTGATGACCGTGTTATTTATCTGGTCCTGTATGTGGATGATATGTTGCTGGTTGGAAATGATAAAGAAATTATCCAGGATTTGAAGACCCAATTGTCCGCCAAATTTGACATGAAATATCTTGGTGCTGCAAACTATATTTTGGGCATGGAAATTAAAAGAGATCGGGCAAAGAGGAAGCTCTGGTTAAACCAGAGGAAGTATGTCGAGACAATACTGCAGAGGTTTAATATGCAGGATAGTAAACCGGTGAAGGTTCCTATTCCTGTAGGTGTGAGGTTATCTGTTGAACAGTGTCCCAAGACACAAGAAGAGGAAGAGGACATGTCCCGTGTTCCATATGCAAGTGCAGTCGGTAGCCTAATGTATGCAATGGTCTGTACTAGACCAGACATTGCACATGCAGTGGGAGTATTGAGCAAGTTTATGTCAAAACCTGGGAAGGAGCACTGGACAGCAGTGAAGTGGGTTTTCAGGTATTTGCGTGGCACTAGTGATTATGGTTTGTGCTACCAAGGAAGACCAGGATTGGACGAGTGTTGGATATTCATGGTTTTGTTGATGTAGACTGGGCTGGAGATCTGGATCAGAGAATATCTACAAGTGGGTATGTGTTTAACCTATTTGGAGGTGCAGTCAGTTGGATGAGTAAGAAACAAATTGTAGTGGCACTATCAACTACAGAGGCAGAATACATGGCAGCCACTCATGCAAGCAAGGAAGCAGTTTGGTTGCAGAGATTGTGTTCAAGTATGGGGTTAGTACAGGGAGCTATAAGAATAGACTGTGACAGCTAAAGTGCAATTTTCGTGGCAAAGAACCCTGCTTATCATTCAAAGACAAAGCACATTGATGTTCAATATCACTTTGTGAGGGATATGATAGAAGACAAAAAGGTGTTGCTGGTAAAGGTGGACACTTTGAAGAACACTGCAGATGCATTGACAAAATCTGTGAGCTCTAAGAAGTTCTCTTGGTGTAGAGAAACAATGGGTGTTTCAGGGCTAGAAAAATGACTAAGCTCTCCTGTGGCCCCTTGTGGAAAGAAAACAACAAGTGGGAGATTGTTGGGTTGTGTTATATTCTTTCCACGAGTAACCTACGTAGTTAAACGGGGGGTTAGAGGGGGGCGGTAGCTCCCCTTCGTTGCGCAGCGGGGGGGCGGCAGCCCCCCCTGTCCGGGGGGTTTGAGGGGGGCGGGTAGTCCCCCTCTACGGGGTCGGGGCAGCGCCCTGGGAAATTTTTTTTTTGGACCCTATATTAGGTTGGGCGAACCTACCTATGGTTTTGTGCATGATTTTCGCACATGGTATTGGACGCGATGGTTTTTCGGTCCATGGTATTGGATGCTTCGGCATGTATAAATATGTATTGTAACATTGAAAGGAACATAATGAAAAATCAAGCTGGTAGTCCCGGTTTTGGGATCTAGGGAAAAAATCTCTGTGCATATGTGTTTTATGGGTTATGCTCTCGCATTGTTTATTTTCTTTGTTTAAGAATTCGTATGCAGGTAATTTCTGTATAGGGTTAAAACCTACACTGGTGATCTTCCAATGTTGTGTTAATCCGAGGTATGCTCCACGCCATATCACCGACAATAGAAGCTTCTTGAACATTTGCAACTGGTTTTGCTCTTTCTCTATGGAGGCAATTTTTGTAGTAATGGGGTTCCCCACAACCCCAACACTGCAGAGGAAGTTTAGGAACATGACCAGATTCCAACTTGCTTGATGCTTTACTTTGCTTCATTTCATTCTGAGTTCTATACCTCTACTGATTTCTGTTAGTAGATCCATTTGGTCCCTTACGTCTTGGGTACTTGGTACCAACATTTTTCACGTTTTTATCGGTTGTAAATTTTTTCTGCCCTTTCTTACTTGTCCAATTTTTATTACCTTCGCCCTTCTGCTTCATTTTATGATAACATATCTGAGCCTTTCAGACTACTTCATCCATCATTTTAGGGTTGTCAAACTCCAATTTCTCTTTCATGTAGATAGGTAAACTGCTAATAAAGTATTGGAATTTAGCCTTCTCTTCACAGATGTAGGGGACATATCTTAATAGCGAAGTGAACTTGGCTATAAACTCATTTATAAACTATTGACCTAATTTTATGTCATGAAACGCTTTTTCTTTATCGTCATGGAACCGCTCAGTCGGATATCTGTCCTTAAAATGCTTATGAAATTGCTCCCGTGTGACCTCCTTCTCATTAATTTCTTTGAAATTTTTGATTTCTTCCCACCATAGGGTGGCCTTGCGCTGCAACTGATAAATTTCTAACCTTGCCCTCAAATTGTCATCATATTCATATATCTGGAAGTATTTAATCATATTAATTAACTAGGCATTTGTTGCTTCTTCGGCATCTCCATTATATATTGGTGGCTTGATCTTTTTGCACTCCCATTGGAGTTCATTCTTCTGCCTTTTTTATCCCTTCTTACCATTGATGTTATCAGATTCTTCTTCATTACCGGTTTGTCCTCCTTCAGACTTCAGATGTTCCTCCTGCTATCTATGTGACTCAATCCGGCTTTCTTTGTCCTGGCTAGGGTTTGGATTCCTCTGATTCTACCTATCTTAAAGACTTTTCATAATATTTTCTTGCTCCAAATGTAATCTTTCATTATCAGCTCGCAAACTTCACATCTCTACTTGTAGTTGCTGGAATGTTTCTAATAACACAACATTTGTACTCTGATTTGCCTCACCCAATTATACCCACATCTCTGGGTTATGCCCGACAGTACGTCTTGAGGGGGTGGATCCTACTCGTCTCATGTTGCATCCGCTTCTTCTCTGTGTACCATAATAATTTTGTTATTCTATGCTCATCCACTCAGGCCTTAATGTAGTAACACGAGGGCTCTCATACCAATTGTAACACATACAATCACACATCACGTGTAATAAAAAAAAATTAAAACTGACCTATGATAACTTCATTTTCATATTAATCAAAATCCCATTTAAGTTAGGATAGTATTAATGGATACATATTACGGTTGATACACTATGAGTTAAGTACCATTTTCGATGATTCGCGTTGATATAACTATACCCATACATTAATTCCTACAGGCATATTTCATTAAACTTTAACATATTTTATGTATACGTTTAATTAATTTTCTCAAGGTGATGACCTCTCTCCAATTCATGGTGTGTACGTGCTTGACATACATTTAAATTACCATTCAATTACCATTTTGGACCGCTCTCTAATGCCGCTAGCTGCCAAGCGTTCACCCTTCCGGTTGCCCTATGGTCTCTCCCAACACCGTTGATTTGCGAGGCATGATCCTGTAGTCCACCATGATCCAAGGAATTATAATTGACCACTCGATGACCTGCCCTTATCGTTTGATCATTTTTCTCGGAGATGCCCCCGAAATATCACTCTGGAAAACTGATCTGATAATCACCCTACGAGTGACATCAGTTAAATATTTATTGAATAAAGGTATTACAGACTCATGTGCTGGTGTGTGTTCTGTGTTATTGAAGCAAGGGATCGATCAGATTACCATTACACAGACAATTAAATGGAAAGACAACAGAGAAATACAGTAAGCAAACACAAAGACCGAAGATATTAATAAGGAGTTCACCTTATTCTCCAGGGCTACATCTTCGGTCCAACTTTTAGTGGTGGCCTTGTTTTATTGTGTATTTAAGCAGAGAATTACAATGTAGGGACTCAATGTGAGTTCTCCTGAAGCAAATTTTCTTTGCAGGGTGGTTCTTAGATTCCCCAAGCCACTGGAGTGCACAGACTCTTCTTCTTCTACCAGCTCTGTGACCTTCTTGTCTATAATTGAAAGAACCCAATGTGATGCTCAGTCCAGACAGATCCCCTCTGGGATGGCTTGGATCTCTCAAGCTCTCTGGTACTCAATGTTGCCTCTGGTCAGCTCAGCCCTCTGTCCTCTTACTACTTTGCTTTACTTCTTTCTCCGTGTTCTGTCTCTCTGTGTTCAGTCCTCCTCTTGGGGTTCTCTTTCCCTCTCTGGCTCGGTCTGACTGACTTCGAATAACTGTGCATTCTGTCTCTGTTCATGGATTTTAGCCATACGTTCCCAGACTGTTCAGTTCCTCTTCTGCCTCTATCGATTCACCTTCTGCAGCTGCGCTTGGAGTTCCTTGTTCGGCGTCATCATCAGCGCTCAGGGAATGGCCACATGTCCTCCTCTAAACGGTGCCAAACTGCTTCGTTGTTTCATTTCTTCAGTTACGTCATGGATGAAGTCTTTACTCCACTCTGGCAGTCAAACGGACCTCAAATCTTTACAAATTGTGGCATATTCCTTCGTCGATTCTGATTCCTCCATCGGGTGCGATCTCAGCCGTCTGATTTGGGGCCTCCAGATCCAATGCCATATGCATGTTTTGCGCGGTTGACTTGTTCAACCGTTAGCGTGCAATCAACGACGATTTTCTCTCAGCTTCGCTTGCCATGCGTCGATCGATGAATGGAACCACTCTGCTTTCATCCAAAACCACTTACCATTTGAGGACACCCCGATCAATATGGCCGGTTTCCAGAGCGCGGGTCCCCCCTTCGTCCTTTTAGCGCTTTTGCCTTTCACCCACAGTTCTTCGGCTCCCCATGCATTCGAGTGCTTGGGCTTCCTCCATCTTGGCCTTGTTCACCCACGATGCGTGATTAGTTCTAAGCACTAATTGTGCATCAAAAATCACCTCCTTTTCTCGATTCGGGGCTCCCAGGGGCTACTTTGACCTCCCGCGCAGTCTCCATGGGCCTCGGTCAACGCGCTTTGACCGAGGTGCTCATCATTCCACACTAGTTGCCATTGCCACTCGTTCAGGGTGTTTTTGATCATTTTTTTTGAAATTTTTAGAGATTTTTCCTGACCTGACACAGTCATGGTTCTTTGACAGTTCTTTATGGATCCAATTCGAATCACAACCTTCCCACTAAAAAAGCTTTTGGACCACCAAACGTTGGTTTTCAAGCATCGACTAAGTGAGGGAATTGCTTTCTCACTTGTCCAATCTCAATCCACTTTGCACTGCTTGGCTTTGAACCTTTGAGCCCAATTCTGAGGTACTCCACATTTCCCTTGCGCGTCGCCCTTACCTTCCTGTCCAGCACTGTGTCTTCCTGCAATTCATTAAGATATTCAGGTAGTAGGTCATCTATAGAAGGAAATTGACTTTTCTCTTCAAGGTCCTCAATCATTGAAGGTTCAAACAATATCAAGCAATCTGCATTTATGATGGAGTAGATGTGCATGTAAGCTGTTAGATCAAGGCGAAAAGCATTTTCACCAATCTTCTCAAGTATCCTAAAAGGTCCATACCTTATAGGTTTTAGCTTTTTACCTTCACCTTGCATACTATCCTTGCTGATATACAACGAGACTTGGTCTTCAACTTGAAAACTATGCTCCATTCGATGCTTGTCATGCCTAGCCTTGTACTTGGCTTGGCTCTTTTCTAGCTGTTCTTGTACTGCCTAGTGGATCTCCTATATCTTTTCAATGAACCTAGTTGCCTTATCCACATCACTATGTCCATCAGCCATGGTATCTTTACCAAAGACAAAATCCAAAAGAGACCTTGGTATGAAACCAAAACAGGTCTCAAAAGGAGATCTCTATGTAGAAGAGTGTTTTTCTCTGTTGTAATCATGCTGCACATAACACAAGTGTTCATCCCAAAGCTTAGGATGTTTGCTACAATAACCTCTCCGTAACTGGATCACTGTCATGTTTACTACTTTTGTCTAGCCATCTGTTTGTGGATGAAAAGCTGTGCTTTTCTTCAGTTTGGTGTCCATCAGTTCCCACTGACTCAACCAAAACTTCCCCACAAATCGGGTGTCTCGATCAGATACAATGGAAGTGGGTAATCCAAAATGAACCCATACATGTTCAAATAATAATTTTGTAGTTTGTTCAGTTGTAGTTTGTTCATTACAAGGTATCAAAATACACATTTTGCTGAACCTATCCACAACAACATATAGATAATCATGACCTTTCCTAGATTTAGGCAGTCCTCCAACAAAATCCATGGAAACACTTTCTCAAGTGTGAGAAGGAACTGGGAATGGAGTGTACAAGCCTAGTTTTCTATTGCTGGGCTTGCTTTTAGCACACATGGCACACACTCTTACATATCTAGAAACTGTCTCATTCATTTTCAGCCAATAGTAGAATCTTTGCATCTGTGCAACTATTTTACTTACCCCAAAGTGACCTGATATTAGAGAAGTGTTTGCTTCCATAATTATCTTTACTCTCTCAGTTTGTGGAATGCAGAGTTTCCCACAATGGTATAAGAGTTGTTCCTTCACATGATAGTCCAATTCTTCTACCCTTTTTCCCTGACTCAAAGTTGCATATACATCTTTAAAGTCCATATCATGAGCATATTGTTCTATGTAGCTTTCATGTAGCACAAAATTGTGCTTAAGTATGGTAGATGCATTTATAATGGGTCTAGATAACATGTTTGTAACCTTGTTATGTATGCCCTTTTTATATTTGATGACTAAATGAAATTGTTGTAGAAAATCCATCCATCTGTAATGTCTTGATTGCTGCAAATTAGTTTGGGAGTGTAGATATTGAAGTGGTTGATGATCAATATGTATTACTATCTCTTTGCCCATTAAGTAATGTTTCCACTTTTTCACACTCTGAACTAATGCATACAATTATTTATCATATGTAGGATAGTTAACTACTGTAGGATTAAAATTCTCAGAATGATAACATACGAGCTTACCATGCTGTGTCAACATTGCTCCCATGGCATAGTCACTGGCATCAGTTTGGATCTCAAATGGTCTTTGTAGATCTGGCAGTGCTAGTACAGGTGTTGTACTAATCTTTTCTTTCAAGGTGTCGAAGGCTTTCTGATGTTTGCGTCCCCACTGAAACACCTTATTCAATCCTGGTAAAGCATGTAAGGGAGCTGCAATTGAGGAAAAGTTAGAAATGAACTTCCTCCAATACTGGGTTGCTCTTAAGAAGCTTCTCACTTCTGAAGCAGACTTGGGTTTAGGCCAGTTCACAATGACTGCCACTTTAGAGGGATCTATTTTCAATTCACCTCCCCCTACTATATGACCCAAGTAGCTTAGAGATGTTTTGCCAAATTCACATTTTGAGAGTTTGACATAAAGTTTTTCTCTTTTAAAAACATCTAATGTCTTCTTAACATGCTTTAAATGTTCTTCCCACGTTTTACTAAAAATCAGAATGTCATCCAAATACACAATAAACAAATCATCAAGAAAAGGTCTCATTACATCATTCATTAATCTCATGAAAGTAGCAGGAGCATTATTTAAGTGAAAAGGCATAACCAACAATTCATACAATTCTTGCTTTGTTTTGAAAGTAGTCTTTCATGCATCTTGCTCTGCAACTCTGACCTGATGGTATCCACTGTGAAAATCCAGCTTGGTGAAATAAACAACTTCCTTCAATTGATCTAAAAGATCATCTATGCAAGGAAGGGGATAATGATTCTTGATTGTTATCTTATTCAGTGCTCAGTAATCAATGCACATTCTCCATGAGCCATCTTTCTTTCTCACAAAAATGATTGGTGACCCACATGGTGATGTGCTAGGCCTGATGAACCCTTTCTTGAGCAACTCCTACACCCGCTTCTTGATTTCAGCATTCTCTAAAGCAGACAACATGTACATCCCAATGTTAGGCAATGGAACATCTTGCTGCAAAATAATATCATGTACTACTCCCTTTTTGAGTGGCATACCTTTAGGTTCTTGAAACAAGACATCATACTCTGAAACAACCTTTTCTATATCAACTTGTTGTTCAACATTATAGCCCTCAAATATATTGGTTTTATCAGGTTTATTTTCCTTTACAACCATCAATAAGAATTGTTTGCATGAATTTATCATTCTTTTCATCTGCCTTGAGTTTATGAGAGTATAATTATTCTTGAGCTTATGAGCTCTTACAAAGTATTTGATTCCATCTTTAACAAGTAGATACTTGTTCTCAGCTCTATAGAAAATATCCTTTCTATCATACAAGTAAGGACTTCCTAAAATAATTCCACATATATCCAAAGGAATTATGTCTAACTCAACCTCATCTACAAATGCTGACCCAAAAGAAAACTTGAGTTCGCACTGTCTAGTCACTTGTAGTTGTGCTTTATCATTCAACCATCCTAATGGGTATGGTTTCTTGTGAGGTGTAGTTGCTAATCCCAATTTCTTTACAATTTATTCAGAAATTAGATTTACTTGTCAGCCACTATCAAACAAAGTATCAATCTTTTAATTTTTGGAAATAACTCGAATATGGAAAAGCTCATGTCTTTTTCTCTCATTTTCTTCATCAATAACAGATTGAGCATAATTACTAGTAGATGTTTCAGAATTATTACCTTTTATACCTATGGCTACTATAGTTGTTTCATCTCCCGAATTTGATCCAAAATCTTTTTGAATAGCTGTAGCACTCTTCTTCTTCTTTCCCTCAGACTTCTTATGTCTCAGCTCTGGATTCAGAATCCAACAATGCTCATCATCATGCCTATCCTTTTACAATGAGTGCATGAAGCTTTGCTTTTCTGTGCAGTGTTAGCCTTCCTTGCTTTCCACTTCTGCTTTCTTTTCTCCTTACTCTTGCTTACAATGGGTTGGGATGGTCCCCCAACATCTGGACTTCCATTCTTTCCTCTAGCTTCTAGATGAGTAGTTTGTACAAAACCTCATCTATACTATTGGGATTAAACATGAGGATGGTATGACTCATGTAGCTGTGTAGACCACCAAAGTAATTCAAAAGAGTTTCTAGTGAGTCTAATGAGATACCCAACATCACTGCTCTTTTTCTAAACTCTTGAGTATACCCTTGCACACTTTGCCCTTTCAACTGTCGAAGAGTTTACCAACTCATCATGGCTTGTTGCATGTAGGCCAATGGATAGAATTTCTTTTTGATTGCAGCAACAAATTCACTCCAGACAGAGATGGTCTTACCATGTCTTTTCATATCAGCTTGGGTTCTGCCTTCCCACCAAGCCAAGGCAGTGCCTCCTAGGCGTAGGCTTGCCAGCTGAATCTTACTCTTGTCTGAGTCTATGTTTTGTACCCTACAATACACATCAATTTGTCTAATCCAATTGGCCAACTTTTCAGCATTTAGCTCTCCATCATATATAGGCAAATCAAATTTAAGATCTAGCTTAATCAAAGATGATTTCTTATTATGCACATGGCTATTAGGAGGTGTGAGAAAGCTTTCCTCTTTCCCCTTTCCTTTGGAGTGGTCATGGTAGTGAGACTCATCTTCTTCTTTATCTTGTTTAGAGTTTGATGAATCTTCCACCTTATGCTTTCTAAAGTACCTATACATTTCTTCTACCATAGACTTTATAGCTAGGAAAATTTGTATGAATTGAAGGTCTGGCCCCACAGAACCTTCCTCTGACATTGTCTTTTGAGGATAGACTCTCCCATTTTTAGGATTAGTTTCCACCAACTCTCTTCTCCTAATTTGAGCTTTGATCTAGTGAGAATTCACAGCTAAACCAACACAAGCTTGTCTAACCTTACAACCTAGAGTTCTGATACCACTTGATCTGATAATCACCCTATGAGTGACATCGGTTAAAGATTTATTGAATAATGGTATTAAAGACTCATGTGCTGGTGTGTGTTCTGTGTTATTGAAGCAACGGATCGATCAGATTGCCAATACACAGACAATTAAATGTAAAGACAACAAAGAAATACAGTAAGCAAACACAAAGACACAAGAAATTAATAAGGAGTTCACTCTATTCTCCAGGGCTACATCTCCGGTCCAGCTATCAGTGGTGGCCTTCTTTTATTGCGTCTTTAAGTAGAGAATTACAATGCAGGGACTCAATGTGAGTTCTCCTTAAGCAGATTTGCTTGGCAGGGTGGTTCTTGGATTCCCCAAGCCACTGGAGTGCACAGACTCTTCTTCTTCTACAAGCTCTATGACCTTATAGTCTACTATGGAAAGAGCCCAATGTGGTGCTTAGTCCTGATAGATTCCGTCTGGGATGGCTTGGATCTCTCAAGCTCTTTAGCTCGATTTTGCCTTTGGTCAGCTCGACCCTCTATCCTCTTACTACTTTGCTTTACTATCCTCTTTCTTTGTGTTCTGGTTCTCTGTGTTCAGTCCTCCTCTCGGGGTTCTCTGTCCCTCTTTGGCTTCGTTTGACTGAATTCGACTGACTGTGTATTCTGTCTCTGTTCATGTGTTTTAGCCATATGTTCCTGGACTATTCAGTTTCTCTTCCACCTCTGTCGATTCACCTTCTTCAGGTGTGCTTGGAGTTCCTTATTCGACGTCATCATCAGTGCTCAGGGAGTGGCCACATGTCCTCCTCTAAACGGCACCATCCTACTTCGTCGGTTTGTTTCTTCAGTTACGTCATTGATGAAGTCTTTCCTCCACTGTTGTGATCAAATGGACCTCAAATCTTTACAAATCGTGGCATATTCCCTTGTCGATTCCACTTCCTCCATCCAGCACAATCTCATCCATCCGATTTGGGGCCTCCAGATCCGATGCTATATGCACGTTTTCACGCTGTTGACTTGCTTGACCATTAGCGCATGATCAATGACAATTTTCTGTCACCTTCGCTTGCCATGCGTTGATCGGTGAATGGAATCTCTCTGCTTTTGTACAAAACCACTTACTGTTTGAGGGTGCCTCAATCAATACTGCCAGTTTCCAAAGCGCAGGTCCCGCCTTCGTCCTTTTAGTGCTTTTTCCTTTCGCCCGCGGTTCCCAGCTCCCCATGCGTCCGGCTGCTTGGGCAAGCTCCATCTTGGCCCTGTTCACCCAGCGATGCGCGATTAGCGCTAATTGCGCATCAAAAATCACCTCCCGATCCGTGGCTTCCAGGGGCTATTTTGACCTCCCACAGAGTCTCCATGGGCATCGGTCAACGCGATTTGACCGAGGTCCTCGTCATTCCATGCTAGTTGCCATTTCCACTGGCTCAGGGTGTTTTTGATCGATGTTTTTGAAATTTTTAGAGATTTTTCCCGACTTGATACAGTCATGGTTCTTTTAGAGTTCTTTATGGATCCAATTTGGATCAAAAACCCTAACTCCATTGGTGTTATGTTCCAGCAACTGGGCTTTGGTCATCTGGCTCTACTCGCTAGTAAATCCATCTCTTCGGCTTTGTACAACAATGATTGTTGCAACCATATACTACCCACTGTTACTAGATTACTGTCTTACGAACACAGGTGAGAATTATTGGTTACAATGACTTGATTGATATTGCTCAAGTTAAAATTTCCATGTGCCTCATAATTATAATTTGTTTATTTAACTAATGTTTGGCTTCTTACCTCTGTCTGCAGTTATTGTGATTACTGCGATGTCAAATACCTTTAGCGTCAAGGAAGACACATTCAATCTCTCGATAGGTAATGTGTTTGAGATCTACGTTTTGGTTTCTTTGAATTTTTTCTACAATATTATCTTTGTGTTGAGCTACCATGACATTTGGTGCAGGGATAACCTTTAACTATCGGGTTTTTGGACGCATTGGCCTAGATCCAACACACCCAGCAACGAGAGGAAACTGCTCTTCCTAATGGAATAGCGAAATGGTCTGGATGCCTCTTTTTAAAGTTGGTTGGTCTTCTGCATGTGCTTATTGAAATGTATCACTCTACTCTATTCTGTTTTCCCAAATGACCTATTAAGGAATTTCTCTTGTAATTAGATATGGGTGCGAAACCCTTTGTTGTATTAAGCGATATTCCCATTTTGAAACTATCTTACTATTAATTTCTTGTTGGAAGTATTGTTAATTGAGGGCTGGTTTGTCCACCCAGTTGTCTTAAACTGATAGTGATTCAGTTGTCTTTTAATGTGAATGATTCAAAACATACAAACAAATTGTAATTTTGATTTACTCTGCATTTACTTATCAGCATTTGGAAATTTATTCTAGTCATTTACTTTAACTGTCGATTTCCTATAGATTACTTAACAATATCTTTCATCTTTAGCTGGACTATTCAAATTCTGCATGGTTAAATATACAGTTGCTTGTTTTGAACTTTTCTATTAGGTACTAGACAATCATTCACCCAGAACAACTTATTTAGTGTCCCAACATGACTAACTGAAGAATAAATATAGGTTAAAATAGTCGTAGTTTACTCCTGATGTTGAGCAATACTAAACCCTATTCAGGGTTTTCTTGAAGCTCCGGAAACAGAATTGAATTTTCTTGCAATTTGCTTGAGTTTGTTTTCTTATTTCAATTTAGTGTTTGTTTCCTCGCTAACCCATAAACATATCTACAATTCCCTACCCACTCCTGGATTTCTCTCTAATTTCCGATTTTCTAACACTGACCAAATAGTGGAATGGTTCCTCTTTCAAGAACTGGAGAAGGTTATTGACTTGGATGTTCAAATACTCACTTATTTCCTTCTTTTAATTGAAAAATTCCACATTTAATCATTTATACATTCTTGCGATAGAGTTCGATCATGCATACATTTCTATCAAATCTTTATTTTTTCAGAAGTCATTTTCAGTAAGGTAACAAATCTACACAATCTTTATGCATTCTTCACCACAATCTTGATTTACCTAGAAAGTATTTTTGGTACACAGTGGTTGTACATAATCAAAATAGTTTTTCTTCCTATCAGAAAGTAATTTCAATAATTAAACAATTTTTGCAAGTTTTGCGCATCTCTCTCTCTCTCTCTCTCTCTCTATATATATATATATATATATATATATATATACCAGAAAATAATTTCAATAGCTAGACAGTTTAAATTTATTCTTCCACATAGAATTCGCTTATCCTCTACTATTGACTGAACTGCATTTAAGTTATTATACCATTTGAAGGTAAATATCTAGATTAAACGCAAGTAGAATAAATGTAATTAGATTAAATGGTAGTATTTCAACCACATACTTCATACCATTGTCACATAATATTAACATGCTATGCATTTATTACTTATTTGCTATGGGAAGATCAAGCATTGTCAGATGAATCCTCTCCACCCTTCCAATGAGAATTTGTCGATTACGTCCAATATTCTCCCCCCATGCTCCTCAATATCCTTCAGGATAGTTTCTCAAGGAAACAATTAATTTGTCTCGGCCTTAGGACCTCAAGTTCATCTTGCAAACACTTTGTTTCACCAGGGAAGATAATCCCAAGAGGTTTTCCCATTGAACTCTCGTTCAGCTCAAGGAATCCTTCCCATTTTTCCTTGAACGCCCTTCTCCTCCCCTCTTCCATTTTTAAGAGGAAGAGAAGGTGCGGGAACAACCACTCCTAATTGATAACTATCTGGTGAAAAGAGAGTTACTGAGGTTCATACGTAATTCATTAGATTTTCCATAGAGACAATGTTAATTTTCCATAACTAACTTAATTACCATTTATTATTATTGACATCGCAATAACTAATTGTTATCAGTTTACTTATCACACCAATATATCTCTCTAGCTTTACATCAAGAAGTGCCTTAATACAACATGCGATCACCATCTATCCAAGACCCAATATATATATATATATATATATATATATATATATATATATATAGATTTTTAATACAATTTCAAATGCCAATTACTTTGCAATATTATTCTTCAATCTAAAAAAACAAACAAACAAACTAGATTTGATGTTTTCTTTATTTGTTAAACTATATTTTTACTAATTAAATAATAATTATAAAACAAACACCAATATCTAATACTCAACAAAACAAAACAACTATCAATAATCCAACACATTGTTCCTAAGTCTCTTTTGAAACTAAAAGTACCTTCAACGACTTACAAAACTAATATATATGAATATATATGAATGACTAATAATCAACGAAACAAAACAACTATCAATAATCCAACAAATTGTTCCTTAAGTCTCTTTTGAAACTAAAAGTACTTTTAACAACTTACAAAACTAATATATATGAATGAGTTAGGTTGAATTAGGAAAGAGAAATGTTGTGACTCAAGAGTGACATGACCATACAACATTATATCTGTTATATTTGATTTCTAATTATATATTAATTGAACAATGTAATATTGATTACGCTTTCACTTAAATTATTTGTGAACTACTTTGAATACCCCCAATGAAATAGTTCACGAAAAAAATATATTATGATATTTTTAAAATTTAAAATTATGTAATTTATTTTTTTATATTTTAGGTTTATTACTATTATTTTAATGAAAAATAAAGAATAAGAAAATAAACAAACTATTTATATTGATAAAAAATATATATATTTTGAAAACCCAATATGAATAAAAGGTTAGGTTATAAAGTGAGGCTTATATTATATTTTTTTTTTCAATTGTGAAATGTAAGTATAAAGAAAGTGGTTTACTCACTATAGAGTTTTCTATGGCATTTATGGTTGTTTTACAATCCTAATCCTTCTTTATTATACTCTCAAATCTTACTTCTAAATGCTTTATTCAATTATGAAATCAATATAAATCTATTTTAAACACAGATCTAGCATGCCAGGAGAATGATTAAATTTCTCAAGGTGAAAACCTCTTTTAAAGTGTAAAATTTGAAAAAAAATTACATCTTTCTCATCTCTGCATAGATCACAATGAGTATGTAGTAATTCTATCTCTCTCTCTATATATAAAATGTGTTATTTTTTATTTTTAAATTGTATTTTTTAATGATATATAGAGTTCACAATTAAACTTGTAAATCCAAAAAAGTTGTGTTGGATTTAACAAAAATTTGACAAAATAATATACCCAAAAAAAACCAACATGAAACATAGTGAAACTACTTAAAAAGTTTTAATAATAAAAACTTATTTTTTTCAATTTCTTTACATTATATATATTAACAATATATAATATACACATACTAAGTTGATATTAAAATATTTTACATAACATGTGTATTGAGACATTTGGTCTATGAACTATATTGTCCACATTAAAATATTTTTTTTGTTATTAATATATTTATAAGTTCTTGGAATAATGCAGATTTTGTTTGTTAGTGGTTAGAGTCTGTTGAGGGATTTTCTAAAAAATATTCTCCTGTATTAGAAATTGTTGGATCTCATTACCAATATTTATGTGGCTTGTAATTTGGCTTTGTTATGTGGAATATGAAAGCTAGGAGAATTAAAAGACTTTAAGTCCTCTCTCAGAACAAAAGAACAGCTACAGTCCCCAAAGGCAGAAGAAAAATATCAGAGCTTAAAGAACAATTAGAAAAGGATTGTTGTTTTGAAAACCCAAATGCTTTCTCGCATAGAAAACAACATAGAGTTTCATTGCCTTTCAAACAAGAATATGACGGAAAATTATGCAAGATTCGAGTCATACCTATGAACAATGAATATAGAACTCTGTGCCAAAAATAAATCTTAGATCTCTTAAAAAGAGGATTGATCAGAGAATCTAGCAGTCCCTGGAACTGCTACAAATTCTATGTAAATAAACACTCATAACAGATTAGAGGTGTTCCTAGATTAGTAATAAATTACAAACCTCTAAATTCTATACTAGTAGATGCTACATATCCTATTCCCCACAAAGGAAGCCTGATAAGCTGAATAGAAGGAGCTAAGGTTTTCTCCATATTTGATATGAAATCTAGGTTTTGGCAGGTTGCGATAAAAGAGGAAGATAGATTTAAGACTGCCTTTAGCATTCCTGTTGGCCATTATGAGTGGAATGTCATGCCCTTTGGTCTAAAACATGCACCATCCAAATTTGAAAAGGTTATGGACCATGATTTAAAGCCATATTTTGATTGGCTCATTGTATATATTGATGATGTGTTAATCTTCTGTAAATTTGTAGAAGAACATTTCAAACATGTACATATTTTTACATGGGTAGTCAAAAGAAGTGGGCTCATATTAAGTAAGAATAAAATGGAATTGTTTCAAACAAAGATCAAATTCCTGGGACATACTATTGAATATGACCAAGTCACATTACAAAAGCATGCACTTGAATTTTTTGATAAATTTCCTGATATGATCACATATAAGACACAATTGCAAAGATTACTAGGTTGTTTGAACTACGTCGACAACTTCTACAAAGGATGTGCCCATGACAGAAAATGTTAATCAAAGATTGAAAAAGGATCCAATACCTTGGACTCCAGAAAAATGTAATAGCTGAGCAAGTTCAAATAAATTAACATGTGAGCAAACCCAGAACTGTATAAATTATTTTCCCTCATGGATGGGTGTCCATGTGTAATGGATGAATAATATGCTAAATTGGGATCTGTATACACATCTCGAATCCCTAGAATTTAGTCTTAGCACATCTGTTGATGAAAAATATGCTCTTTCTTTGGAATGGAAAAATTATATGGAAGAAACAAACTCATGGATCTCTTTCTATGTCTGGAAGAAATTAAAGGAACAACCAGAAGTACATATGGTAGGTGCAGAAACTTCATCTGCACAAAACATTTATGGACAACTTGTGATGTAGGCAAGGTAGAAAGAAGTACCACATTCCCTCCATACAAGGGAATTATGTTAGGAGAAGCTAGAAACTTAGCCAAGGTCATTCCTTTAGTATTAAAAGATGACTCAGCCCTAAGAATAGATGAAGGATCCAGAAGGCCAGTAAACAAGTAAACTGGAGAAATACAACAATTAGAGGGATATAAATGAATATGGTAAAAACTTGTTAACAAAATGAATGTTTTGACTCACTATCAGTTGTTGTACATAGTTTGAATAAAGCTTTCAAAGGTGTCAACTTTTTAGTTTCTGTATTAAAAGGTTTTGTCAGAGAATCAACAACACAAATTGAAAGCATAGAGAAAAAGGTAGATTTTGAGTTCGAATCTACTCAAATTATTATGGGAAAGCTTTTGAAAAATTTGAGCAACTTGCTATATCTCCCAAAGATAAAAATATCCCAACTTCTATGTTGTTTAGCCACCATGTACCCATTCAGTATGCCACAAAACTTGTAGAAAGGTTTCCATTTCTACTTCCTCAAGAAAAACCAAAGCAACACATTGGCACCAAAGAATCTTTTAGTGAATCCTATTCTCTTTTCACAGGGAAAATGACCAAAGAAGAAGAGCCAGGATCCACAAGTCAACATATTTTGCCTATATATGAACCTTTGTCTAGAAAATTCATGAGATATCCAGCTCCTGACCTTAATGGCAAAGGGAAGATGCCAGAAACTCATACCTTTCAGTTTGGATCTTATAAGGAGTAGAATATTGATGGTTTAAGTGCTAGTCAAATTAGGAAAATGATTGACCAAATGTACACTGAATATAAGCTTATGTGTATGAGAGGAAAATCTGAAGTTGAATATTGTAAAACTCTCATCCAGTGCTTTATAGGCACCCTACAGAGATGGTGTGAAGTAGAATCTTTCCCTAAACAAATTGCAAAAATGGAAGAAAAAGTTGTTAAAAACGAAGATAGAGATGTTATACACAATTAAAATGGTGAACCCCAAAATAACATGATTGGATGATTAACCTCCTTCATTTTAGAATACTGATGTGGAGCAACAATAGAAATTGCAAATAAACATGAGTTGATCTTGATGAATCTCAAGTGCAAGAAAATGTCTCAATATGAAGATTTCCACAGAGATTGAACACAAAGAGTTTATGAAGTAAACGAAAGTTAGAATGACATGTGAAAACAAGTATATTTAGTAGCATTACCATCCAAATTTGTTGAGTACATCTAACAATAAGGCGTGTTCTAAACTTCTTTTGAAAACTATACATGGGGAGAGATATATTGCAACATAACAAAAGCTTTGGTAGGACTTTGTACCAACATGAAAGTCAATAAATCCTTATTAAAGATGTCTAGGCTACCCAACAACAAGTCAATCTGCAGTAAATATAGATTTGCTATTGATGATCCAATTGTGCAAAGAAGAAAATTCATAAAAACACAGAAAAAGGGTCATAAAAAGACTGCTAAAATTTACCCTCATAAGGCAAATAGGCACAATAAATTATCATATAAAATAGTGTCAAAAACACACTACTATGAGCCCAAATATATCCATCTTAAGTCTTAAAGAAAAAAATGATAATATATTTGTTATGTGGCCAGATTGGACATACTACAAATAAATGTCCTCAAGGAAGAGAGTCAAGAATGAATAGAGGTAAAAAGACACAAGAGTATGCCTCTAGAAGACCTAGAGTCCACTTCAAAGAAGAAGTACACCTAATGAAGCAAAATTGCTACAGTTCATCCGAATCATCTGGTTCAGATTTATCTGAGTCCAAGCATATTGAATAACAATTGAATGTCCAACAGTGCAATTGCACAGATACCGATGAATGTCATTGTAGCGCTTCTAAGACAGACTCAAATTTTAGCTCAGAAACATAAACAAAAAAGGCACCAGCCAAAGAGAAAGAGTGTATGGCACACACTATTAAAGATGATGAATCTAAAGTTTTCGCAAGCATCAAGATGCTAGCAGGAGGAGAAATGAAAGAAAAAGTTTTAGAAACCTTTTTACAAATCAGACACAAAGATCCTAGTAATACCTCAAAAGGTAATGTTTCTAAAGCACTGTTTGTTGATGCTTCTTATGAGAAAAAAAAAAATGTTTTCAAATAAACCAACAACATACAAAACCAAGGCCTTTGACTTTATGAGAAGTCGGTCAAGAGATTCAACATTTAAAAAAGGAAATAATTGGGCTGAAAGAAAAAGTCTCTCAGATGGAAAAAGAAAAATGGCAAGAACCAACATAAAATATTAATGTACAGATTTTTGAAGATATGCAAAACAGTGGCATAGGATTTGGAAATATGAAGATCATGACCATTTAGTATCAACAAGACCATGTGATATTAAATTTTAATATACAAGGAGAAATCTTCACTCTCAGAACATTAATATATTTTTGTACAAACATCAATGTTTTAAATAAAAAAGTGATCCCAACCAAATATTAGACACCTGCATATAGGCAAGTCACTGGGATAGGTACACAAGATTTTCAATATGAAGTCTCCAGTGCAATTCTTTGTTTTTCAAGATATTGTATGAAAATGAATTTTGTAATCGGAAATATTCCAATGGGCTGTATTTTAGGAAATATTTTTCTTGTTGCTGTTGAACCACACGGATTGGCAAGATTATGAAATGGAAAAGATGGTTATTTCATATCTGTCCTTGATGACAAAGGTTTCTTACAAACCATCATATTTCCTTTTATTTCAACACCAAGAATTCCCACCATGGTTCAGACTATGCAAGAAGTTAATCTAACAGAAAGAAAGCTGGGAGAATTAAAATAATTTAAGTCCTCTCTCAGAACAAAAGAACAAATACAGTCCCCAAAGGTACAAAAAAAAAATCTCAGAGCTCAACGAACAATTAGAAAAGGATTGTTGTTTTGAAAACCCAAATGCTTTCTGGCATAGAAAGCAACATAGAGTTGCATTTCCTTTCAAAGAAGAATATGATGGAAAATCATGCAAGAGTTGAGCCATACCTATGAACAGCGAATAAAGAACTCTGTGCCAAAAAGAAATATCAGATCTCTTAAAAAGAGGATTATTTATAGAATCTAGAAGTCCCTGGAACTGCTACAGATTCTATGTAAATAAACACTCAGAATAGACTAGAGTTGTTCCCAGATTAGTCATAAATTACAAACCTCTAAATTTTGTACTAGAATATCATAAATATCCTATTCCCCACAAAAGAAGCCTGATAAGCCGAATAGCAGGAGCTAAGGTTTTCTCCAAATTTTATATGAAATCTTTGTTTTGGTAGGTTGTGATAAAAGAAGAAGATAGATTTAAAACTGCCTTCGACATTCCTGCTGGCAATTATTAGTGGAATGTCATGCCCTTTGGTCTAAAGCATGCACCATCCAAATTTCAAAAGGTTATGGACCAGGTTTTTAAGCCATACTTTGATTGGCTCATTGTACATATTGACGATGTGTTAATCTTCTGTAAATCTGTAGAAGAACATTTAAAACATGTACAAATTTTTACACAGGTAGTCAAAAGAAGTGGGCTCGTATTAAGTAATAAGAAAATGTAATTGTTTCAAACAAAGATCAAATTCCTCGAACATACTATTGAAGATGGCTAGGTCACATTACAAAAGCATGCACTTGAATTTGCTGATAAATTTCCTGATATGATCACAAATAAGACACAATTGCAGAGATTCCTAGGTTGTTTGAACTACATCAGTAACTTCTACAAAGGATGTGCCCATGAAAGAAAATTGTTAAGTCAAAAATTGAGAAAGGATGTAGTGCCTTGGACTCCAGAACATATCACTTCCATCTGAAAAATAAAATCCAAGGTAAAGGCTTTGCCTATCCTCTACCTTGCAGATGAAGATTTGCCAAAGATTGTAGTAAGTGATGCCAATAGCATTGGATCAGGGGGTATTCTCAAGAAAACCAAAGAAGGTGAAGAACAAGTTATACAGTTTTCTTCAGGTACTGGAACCAAGTAGAACATAACAATTATACAATTGAGAAAGAGGTAAAAGTTGCATGGAGTTGTATGGATAAATTTGACATCAAATTTATACATAAAAGGTTTCTTCTCGAGGTTGATGCTTCTGCTTTAAAGAAATTATTAGCAAAAGACATCAAAAATCCCAGAGAATCCAAGTTTTCCAGATGGCAAGCCTTGTTCGCAAATTTTGATTTTGATGTCGAGCATATAAAAGGAGAGAAAAATTGTCTACCTCACCTTTTGAGTCGGGAATACCTGAAAAAGGAAACCCAGCTAATGGTAATTGTCACTGAATGGGACCTCAAAACACAACAAGAAAATCCCAGAAATATCCCAGACAACACCACATGGCCCATCTATGTTGAAAAATGGAAACCCACTTGGAAATTAAGAAACACCAAAGTAATGGATGAAAATCTACAAGCTCATAAGGACTTACAATACCTTGTACCATAAAGAAATATTTACCCTAAGTCAAGCACTTGGATACATGATGTAGGAATTTATAGGGTAAGTTCCTGAGATATAACACCAAATGACACCGCTCACAAACATATCACAGATAAATACATCAGTATTGTTGATGTGGTTAAAACCCTCAAAGAGGGAAATAGTCCACGGCCTGAGCCAACATGGCCACTTCAGGCAATTTATTAATAAAAGAATGAAAATTTACATAAGCTTCTCTCATGAACGGTTAACCTACAAATGACCCTCCATGCTTTTTAAATAGGGATCATGGACCAATCAGGTGTTAAGCCATGGATCAAGTGTCGGTAATACCGAGGAGAGAATGAGCTGTCGGATCACTACATATCATGACAATCAAATTGTAAGTTACAAAAGTACATAGTAAAGAAACACACTTTACCTAACTCTACACTAGACCAAGTTATACTTAACTATTTCCTATGTGTCAGAATATCCTAACATTTCCCCTTAAGAAAAACTTGGGATAATATTGAAGGATGTACAAATATGACACAATAGGAGAAGGAAGGAGGCATTTGAGCCTATCCCCCCTTAGTGACAACTTCCTGAACTCGAACCATAAATTGAAGTTTAATAAACTTCGCCTCTGTGAGAGCCTTTGTAAAGATGTCCGCAACTTGATCATATGTTGAACAATATTGCACTTCAAGAACATGGTCGTGAATGAGCTTTCTGATGAAGTGCATGTGCATTTCAATGTGTTTGATGCGTTGATGTTGCACTAGACCTTTGCATAGTTGAATGGCACTTTGATTATCACACCAAAGTGTAGTTGAATGCTGCTGCTAAAATCCAAACTATGACAGGATCTAACGAAGCCACAGGGCTTCCTTACTAGCTTCTACGGCACCACGATACTTTGCTTCTGCTGAAGAAAGAGAAATAGCACTTTGTTTCTTGCAAGCCCATGTAATAGGTCCTGAAGCAAGAGTGAACACATTACTTGTAGTAGACTTCTGATCATCAAGGTCACCAGCCCAATCAGAATCAGTGAAACTAACCAATAGAGGAGATGCTTCTGCACTGTAATGAATCCCAAACTAAACTGTACCTCAAACATAATGAAGTGTTATTTTAGTTGCTTTCCAATGACTTTCATGTGGGTTTTGCATAAACCGAGCAATAAAGCCAACAACAAAGGAAAGGTCAGGACGAGTATGGGTCAGATACAAAAGTTTTTCTTACAAGTTGACGGTATAAGGTAGAAACAAATTTAGGGGAAGTACAAGTGACTGAAATTTTGGCTCCAGACTGAAAGGGAGAAGGGGATGGCTTACAGTATTCCATGTGAAAATGGTGTAGAAGATCACATGCATACTTGGATTGGGAAAGGGAAATACCTTCCTTGGATTGCAAGACTTGAAGACCAAGAAAATAATGCAAGTGTCCTAAGTCTGTCATTTCAAACTTCTTCTTAAGGCTGGACTTCACATGGTTTATAAGGTTGTGATCACTACCAGTAAGGATAATATCATCAACATAAAGAACAATAATGATAAGAGACTTGCCCACTTTCTTGGTGTAGACAGTGTTGTCAGAATGACACCTAGAAAATCCAGTTTCTAAAAGAAATCTATCCATTTTGGCATACCAAGCCCAAGAGGCTTGCTTGAAACCATAAATGGATTTCTTAAGCTGACATACAAGGCTTGAGTCTATTTGTATAAAGGCAATAGGTTGTTCCATATAGATTTCTTCATGCAAGTGCCCATGCAAGAAGGCAAATTTAACATCCATCTGATGGACTTCCCATTTGAACAACAAGGGAAAGAACAAGGTAGATAGAGTTCATTTTGGCAATACGGGAGAAGGTTTCAGTATAGTCAATGCCTTAAACTTGTGAAAAACCCTTAGCAACATGACAAGCTTTATGTTTATCAACTTTTCCATCTAGTCCATACTTGGTTCTGTAAACCCATTTTCATCTAACAAATTTTCGTCCCTTTAGAAGGGGAACAAGATCCCATGTATCATTTACCAATAATGAATGATATTCTTCATTCATATCTATGTCACAATCTATATGGCTTAAAGCTTCCAAAGGTGTTAGGATCACAATTAGCTGAATCTTGAGCCAATAAAGAAGAGGCTCTATCGAATTGAGAACATGTACATCGTCGATCTGTAGGATCACCGACAAGAGCACCTGCTGCATCCCGAGTAGCACGGATCAATTTTGGAAGCTGAGGAGCTAAAGGAGGATCTTGAGAAGGTGGGGGAGGATTGTCATCCTCGTTGTCATCATCTGAAGAAGAAATATTTTCAAAAGTAGAAGGGATAGAGAGAGGTGGAACATCCACCAAACTAGGCTCGTAGGCCGATATATTTTCAACAAACTTTACATCTCTTCTAATGATAACATTTTTGGACTTAATTGGAATAATTCTGTATCCTTTGATATCTTCAGGATATACAAAAAAATACTTTTTTCATTCTTAGGTTCTAAAGATTTATGTTTCTCATTTGGAATACGAGCCCATGCTTCACTTCCAAAAACACAAAAGTGATTTGCATCTGGTTTAATTAAGCTCCATGCTTATTTTGGAGTGATATTCTTTAAAACCTTAGTAGGAGTGCAATTTATTAGGTAATTTGCACAGTTAATTGCTTCTGCCCAAAAATTAAGAGTAAGTCCTTTATATTGAAGCATACAATTAGCCATTTCCTTTAAGGTGTGATTCTTCCTTTCAGCTACACCATTTTGTTGTGGAGTATATGGAACATTATGTTGCATTTGAATTCCATTCTCAGTGCAAAAGTTGATGAATTTGTTGTTAACATATTCTTTGCCATTATCATATCTTAGCTTAAGAATTTGATGTCTAGATTGTTTTTCAACAAAGGCCTTCAAGGCCAAGAACATGTTAAATAGTTCACTCTTGAGTTTTAAGAAGTATACCCAAGTGCGTCTGGAGAAATCATCAATGAAAGTTAAGAAATAATTGTAGCCAGAGAATGAAACAACTGGAAGTGGACCACATAAATCACTATGCACAAGACGTAAAGGGGCTGAGGCATGCCAAGAGGCATGTTTTTCAAAACTATCTCGATGATGTTTTCTGAGTACACATCCGAAACAAACACCATCTCTTCAAGATACCATTGCATGACCTGTCACCATATTTTCTTTACATAGATTCTGAAGGGAGCGATAGTTTAAGTGACCAAATCGCTCATGCCAAAGTTTGCTCACTTCATCATTATGAGCAACAAATACCGAGGGAATATTTGATGACCCAAAGTTGCTAAACTTATACAACCTTGTAGAATCATCAGCAATGCTAGTAGCTAAAATCTGTCTAGGATCTCTTAGGTCCTTAATTACAACATCGTGAGGTGAAAATTCAACGATTTTACCTTCACCTGAATGAGTTATCTAATATACAGATAGAAGGTTGCAGGATAAGGTTGGAACACATAATACATCATTAAATTGACCATTTTCTATATGAACAGTTCGAGCCCCAACAACACTAAGAGATCTATCATCACCAACATATATATTTTTGGTGTTACAATCATTTAAAGAAGAAAACATGGCTTTGTTTTTGGCCATGTAATAAGAAGCTCCAGAATCAATGAGCCACTCATCAGAATTAGAAGAAGAAGATACATTTAGTGCATATCTGGACCGAGATGTTTGACAACCACATGCAGAAAGTGTTATTCCTGAAGATGAAGTTGAAGATGAAGAGTGCTCCAAATGGATGTTATGCTTCTTCATTGATGCTTCCAAGGCTTCCATCTTCTTAAATCATTTGGATTCTAAGTGGCCATCTCTATTACAAAAGTGGCAATGTCTATCAGTCTTCTTCCCTTTGTTTTTATTTGCCTTATCATTTTGAGACTGAAATTGCGTAGGACCCTTGTTTGGTTTAGGACCATTATTTTTAGGATACGACTTCTTAGAATTCTTTGAATTTGGTTGCTGCTGGGTAGCTAAGTCTTTCTTAGAAGAGTTTCGAAGATTAAGAAGACCAAGGTGTAAGAGTTTTTCTTGTTATCTTATTAAAGAATGACAAAGGACATCAAAGGAAGGGGACTTGTAGTCTTGTCCTTGAGAAATTAAGGCTTCTCTTGTAGAATGGAAGGTGGAAACACACACAAAGTAGGTTGGTCCCAACTTAGTAAGAATGGAATAGATAAGGTTACCATCTTCTATCTTAACCTTAACACCTTCCAAGAGAAGTCTAAGGGTCTTGAAATTGGACAAAAAATCTTAAATGGAAGAAAAATTATTGTGGTCCAATGTAAGAAACTCATTTTCGAGTTGATGGGCTCTAAGTTCATTTTTAATTCTAAACACTTTAGTTATATGTTTCATTGCTTCATTAAGAGTATCAAGTTCTGTGATAAGGAATCTAAGGTCTAGAGAAATAGACATCCCTATCAACCCACATGCTTGATTTTGCCTATTTTCCCATTTGGCTGCCTTATCTTCATCTTTCGGTTTGGTTTCTTGGCCTGAGGCTATTCTGTAAAGACCTTTACTTCTAAGTAAATCCAAAATCTAGGACCACCATTGGAAGTAGTTGGTGTTGTCAAGAATAACTTGGCATGGAATTTCTATTTTAACAGAAATTGAAGCTATGGATGCTGAAATTAAGTATTCCAATGGAAAGATCTCAAAAAATTAGGCTGATTAAAAAACATGGCTCTGAAAACAGCTTCCGGATGAAGAAGTTATGGTTTTTTGAAGAAAAGTTGTTGAAGATGCTGACGGAGTGCAGGAATGTGCAGATGAATGATAATGTTATATTTAAAAAAAAATCCACCCCCTTTCCAAACTTAATCTACTTAGCTCACTTAAAAAAAAAAAACTATATGACTCACTTTTATAAATAAGTGAAAGTCACTTTTACAATGATACTTTATGAGCTACCCACTAAATTGTAACTTAAATAAAAGATAAAGAGACTTTATAACTATAAGTGACTCACTTTTTATAATGGGTGAGAACACTTTTACATAAAGTAACTTTAAAACATAAGTTACATGTGCTTTTTGAAAAAGTAACTCAACAAAAAGAAAGACTTGAACTCAAGACCTCTATTCTCATAAACTAACATTGGACCAAGTGAGTTAGTTTAAAAGGTTAGTAATTTTTGGAAAAGAGGAAGGTTTTTTTTTTTTGGTAGTCACGGAATCTTTGCGGTGCGAGCTTACTTAAGAAAGCTTTTTTTTGCCTACGAAACAAAAACCACAAAACCCAAAACGGACATACAAAAAAAACAAACCTTATGGTTTGAAGTTAGCTTTAGCCGGAAACTAAATATTTTCTTCAATGTTTTTGATTTTCCGAGATCACACTAAGATGCAACGGAAAAGAGCATACACATGAGAAAAATCATTCCTTTTTGTTTCTGATTTGACTAGATCACACAGAGTCATGGGAAAAAGAGCATATGCACAAAGGGGTTCCCTACGAAAGGGGTTCCTCACTGTAATAGATGCTCCTAGCACAATATAGCAATCCTCTCGGCTCGAAAGTAATCAGTAACAGTAGATCTAGGAAACGACAGTTGGATGTAGTTCTACCAGCTTTAGATTTGGATCAACAACAGATGAGACCCTCAAATAGCTCTGATACCATGTAGGAATTTATAGGGTAAGTTCCTCAGACAGAACACCAAAGGACACTGCTCACAAATAGATCATAATCAATACACCAGTGTTTTTGACGTGGTTAAAACCCTCAAATAGGGAAATAGTCCACGACCTGAGCTAACGCAGCCACTTCAGGCAATTTATTAATAAAAGAATGAAAATTTACATAAGCTTCTCTCATGAATGGTTAACCTACAAATGACCCTCCATGTTCTTTAAATAGAGATCGTGGACCAATTGGGTGTTAATCCACGGATCAAGTGTCAGTAATGCCGAGGAGAGAATGAACCGTCGGATCACTACCTATCGTGACCATCATATTGTAAGTTACAAAAGTACATAGTAAATAAACACACTTTACCTAACTCTACACTAGACCAAGTTATACTTAACTATTTCCTATGTGTCGGAATATCCTAACACATGATATGGTATATAAGAATTCAATGATGTATTCTGATCTTGCAGACGAGGCATTAAGGGAAAGTTTTGATGATATCAGTATGATATGTAATGAGGGAAGCAATAGAACCAAAAAATTTAATAAATATTATACCATCAATAGAACGAGATCTCTTGAATATCCTGCAATGATAATGTGGCCACAAAAATATCTCAGCCTCGTATTTCCTGACACTGTCTATAATTTCGAGGGCTATAAAGATCTCTAGTGGGATCTCTTATGAAGAGAAGAAAGATTAGAAATACATTATACATTATTGAAATTTGGACCTGTCTTCATTACACAGTTACTATTACAACCACCTTGGTTACAGGAATGGTGGAGATGGTATGAGATAAATAAGATTGCTATGGATCTGAAGTATTTTGAAAGAGACTTTCAAAGTGATTTCTAGGAGTGCATGTATTGTTTTGACCTACCTTGTAAGAATATTACAGATCTAGAAAAATTCTCTGATGTTCGCATATTGGGCTACTTTATGAGAGGACATCATCATTGGTTATTCTTCACCAAAATAAACCATTATATTATCCTCGGGAAACCAATGATTGTCCGAAGGATTTATACAAAAGTATGGGAGACTAGTGGGGCATATCATCATAATAATGACAGATTCCTTGGTACAAATCCATTGGGAACATAACTTGAAAGACCCCAAGGGTTCTCGTGGGCTTTTCCTAAAAAACATCCACAATGTACAGTACTTTCTGGTCACTTGAATTTGATAGAGACCGGTTTTCGTGGGATTTCCGACAAAATCTCCACATTGAAAGTTATCAATATCTTTCCGTAGGATTTGGATAATCTCTACTACTTAAAAACTATGAATTTTTGAGACTCGAAGCACTTCTCTGACTTTTGGTGTGATTTGATCCACATCTTAGAATATCAATACGAAAAATTGTATGTCCGATTGTCTGATGTTTGTCCCCTTCCCATCCTACAAAAGGATTGAAGTAAGGCTCATTGGGGAATTTGGGGTTGAGAGGTTGAGAATTAGAGTCTTTTGGTTTTGAAGTCTGAGATAGTCTTCCTAATTTGCCTCTATGAATGTCTATGTTCAATCTGCTTGCGTCGCGAAGAAAGTCTCTTTTAGGGTCGAGTTTGAAAAGCCTGCGTATGAGGGCCTAACAATCCTAGTAAGAACCTAAAGTGGCTGAACTCATTAGGTTTGTATTGTTTCAGAAAATTGAAAGGCAGAGTCTACAAAGGGCTAGGTAGTCTCTGGATTACATCTTATTTTAAAGTGTAGCATCTAGTAAATGCCCAAGCAGTCTATCTATGATTGAAGTTTCTCAAAAATCTTCCAGCATTGTAATCTATCTTTTGGAATCAATAAAAGAGAGAAGTTGAGACATTCAGTGGCAGATGTGGGATGGGACCTTGAGAGGCAGGTCTACGCAGTTTTCAAAGGTAAGGCATGACTAGGCAACAGAGGGGTTTGGGAGGACATGTCTGCACAATTCTTAATATCAGTGAGTCTTGATTGATAGAGGACACTAGGGAGACACTTCTGCACAATTCTGGGAGGCAAGGTAGACTTGGGTCTTTTCGCATTGCGGGGTTCCAATAGGCAAGGAGGAAGCTTGATGACTGATCTTACGATATGCACAGTTCAAGTTAGGTTGGGAGAAGTTACTGCGCAATTCTGGGGATGAAGGGAGGTAGCTCAGCTTTGGAATTGCGCAGTGCAACTGCCCTAGGGGACATTGACTACGCACTGTGCAGTTCCAGGCATTAGGTTTGCATCACTGAGGGCTAAGACTGCATAGTGCTCAGTTTAGTTTGGGTCCGGTGAAAGTGAGTTTCCCAGTCGGGAGGATTTTTTGAAAAATGGCTAAGTGTGGGAGGAAAGTGAACTTGTGAGGAACTTAAAATTGTGATCACACACTTAGCATACTTCAATGACATGACAACATAGACCACTGGAATAACAAGACAAAACAATACCCTTTGTGAGATTGTCCTAGAACAAAAGCGACAAGTGCGACACTTTGAGATAGACCTTATGACGACCATGATGACACTTTGCAAAAATTCTTAAAACTTTGTGTATGAGTGCGAGATATGTTTACATAGCTAGGAAAACTTGAACACACAAAGACCAAGCTTCGAAATTACCAGAAAGGGACCACAAGCATGATAAAACAATCAAACATGCCAAAAGATGACAATTGATCTAACAAGAAAAAGGGGTGAAAAGACTCTAAGAAAGCTCATGAAGTGAGATCAAGTGTTTGCAAAAATAAAGGGAAAGACCAAGGAAGGCTCCAAAATTTAAGTGCAAGCCAAAATTTTGGAGTGTGTTGCAGCCATTACAATAGATCTTTACATCCATTAATACCTTGCCCATTTAATTAACAATATAAGGTCATGACATATTTCGGATCAGATCAACTAGAATGACATTCTTCCCTTTCATTGCATCCTTGAAAGAGATAGATGCATTTGGGTTTCTAAAATTTGTATTAGATTTTCCGAAGGTTGTAGCTCCACCTCGTAGCCTCATATTTAATATTATAGTATAATTCTTTGCCACTCCATAATCTTTTAGCTAGAGCACATCTTAGAGAATTTTTCTTTCATATAAAAAAATTTGGTGTTTTGTTGGTATCATCATGTCACTTTGAATACTTTGCTTCAAATGCTTCACTTAATTTGATCCCCATATCCACCGGATATATGTCTTCCCATTTAAATTTCTAATAAAAATCCCATATTTTTCTTTTCCTCTCCTTCTTTTGTCAAGATTTGGAGAAGAAAGACAACGAGGAGACCCATAAAAAATAGATATGGAAAGAAAATATGAGATTTGAATAATATCAATTGTCAGATCTACAAAGTGTTCCAAAGGAAAATGATAGGTTCCATGCTATGTCTCCACATCCATCCACAAAAAATTGTCTTCATTGGATTTATGCAAGAAATTTGTAGGCAATGGAACAACATAGATTGTATAGCTTGATTCTTTAGCCTAAAGAGTCCCCTCATATCCACTTTGTCCCCCTTCACCACACTCTCTTCACAGCATAAAAATGATCTGATAGTTGGATGAAGTAGATCCAACACCACCACAAGGATTTCCCCAATACACCATAAATATTGCATGCAATCCTAGAATCCGATCACGACGAATGTTTTAATAGGTACTAGATCTTATCATGAATGAGGGATAGTTGCCACTCCATGTTTGTAGTACAACCACAACCATTTGTAAAAAGTGATCCACTGCCTTTGCAGAAATATTTTTCTAGACAAACTGGTCGATTGCCTACAGAGATCCTATGCTCTTGGCTACGATGAATACCCTTCGTTATCTGCAAAAACGTGAATAATCAATGCTCACCTTCATGGTTGAGACCTCCATCACTGCTTTGGACCTGCCCGAAAATGACACTCTACGAAGCTTCACACAGGAGAACCCTAACCCTCATCACAGTCGCCATCTTGAACAGAATCCTCAAACAATCCCCCTCCCTTTCTTTACAAAAAATCTATATTCAGTTTGTTTTGTTTTTTGTTTTTGTTTGTTTGTTTGTTTTTTTTTTTTTTTTTTTTTATTTTTTATATTTTTTTTTATTTTTTTTTTAATTTTATAAAAAATTATATTCCAAATTATTTTATTGAGATAAATGTTGTTGTCTTCTTCTCATAGGTTCGATTTTGACATATAACATGTTGAGCTCATAATAAATTTTGAGTCTTGCTGTCCTAACAATATTTAAAATATCAAAACATATACATTCACTATATAAAATACCAACCTAGATTCATCTTAATTCGAGATCTACTAAGCACTGAGATGGATGAAATCGAATATCTTTTCACTCTAAAAGATGTTTGCGCCTCAAGATGTTTGATCCCTCTTAACACTTGGTAGATCCAAAGTTAAGATGGATCTAGGCTAGTTTAATTGTTAATTATTAATTATATTATTATTATTATTATTTTTGAGTCAAAATGTTTACACTATAGGACAAGAAAAGACATTACATTACACCATCTCTTTCATATTGAACTAGAGAATGCCTTTGACACAATAAAAATATTTCTCTTATAAAATATATTCTATTTTAAATATTCCTTTAAAATATTGTTATTTTTTAAATTTTATTATTATTATAAAGACATTAATATGTTAAATTTACTCATCATTTTCTAATGTTTTTTATAAATAAAATTTCTATTTAAAATTTAAAACAATGAAAAATGAAACTTATTCACAATAACTTTTAACTCTTAAAATAAACAAAATATCATAAAATAAAAAAATATCAAATAAATAAAAATAACATTTAAAATGCTTCACTTTTAAATTTAATACCACACAAAATAAAAAATATTTTATCTTTTTATACCTGCAATAAATTGGTATGCTTTTTAGTCCTTGCCGTACGCATGGTTGGGATTATAGTAATCGAAATTTTAGAGTTAACATTACATTCGGCATAGTGTTGTGACAAATAACCAAACTTTTTATGAGCTGCAATGTAATTTCCTAATGCAATTGGTTTTTCCATCTTATTTCGCCTCTTCCCGGGGTGGGAGGCCAAAAGTCTATGTTATTTTGATTTGTTTCCAATTGCATTTTCACATTTTCACCACATTTTCAAAAACAAAGAACTAATGTTGGGATTAGTTGAGGACACCTTGGGAGGCACTATCGCTTAGGCTAAGTAGCCTATGGGTTCAAATTCCTAATATTTCGTAACTTTTAATGTTTTCAATCTCCAAGGTTTCAAGCTTTCCACCGCCCTGTAAATTTTAGGACATCTTCCTTGTTTTACAACTGGGAACACTTGGTAAGGCTCCTTCAATATTCATATTGAGTGCCTTTTTCTTCAATGCCTCCACGTTTTGCAGCCAGGCTGTCACCTCCTCTCAACCTTTCTCGTTTAAGAACTCTAGCATTTGGGAACTCGATTGATTTTGCAACAGTGAGGCTTCTTCTTCAACCTTAATAAGTGAAAAGGTGGTCACAAACCACGTTCAAAATGAAGGATGCCGACCTGATGCCAACTTGAACCAGTTATGCTAGTTGCTGGCCTAGAGGTTCAATTCTGAAATCAAGCAACAATTTCTTAGTTCTAGAAATAAATAATTTTGGCAATGAGTAATTCAAGCACCAAGAAATTTCTCAAAAAATAATGGTTTCTCATAAAATAATGGTTATTGAATAAAGCTCCAATTTTTTCTTGCCCATAATTATGAAATTAATTTAAATAACGATTTCTTGATTTTTGCAGAACCATAAACTCTGAGCAATATTGACTTCTACGGGATAATTAATTTATGCCCTGAATTCAGCCCATTCCCATAGAGATTCTTAAATACCCTCATGCTTAACTGATGATTGTGTTATTCTCTGTTTAACAATAGAGTCTAGCCATCATCCTCCTCAAGAAAATTTTTTGTATCACAAGTCCCAAATGAGCCCCATATGAGCTCTTTTCTTATGAAAATCCCTAGATTGTCCACTGCTAGAATTTGAATAATGAATTGAAAGGGAAAGGACAGGAATCCAAGCAGATTTGACCACGCTAGTTTATCCATGGAACTTACTCTACAACAAATAAAGAAACAAGTACAAAATAAAGTGTCTTTTTGTAACAAGGCTAGTAGTACTACTTAGAAGTGATAGATGGATTTCCATGGAACTAAGCCAAAAACTAAAGCTAGTAGATCTATTCTACTACTTCCATGCAATAAGAAAGATGCACAATATACTACTTACAATGCGATGATTCAACATTTGGGGAGCGTAGGACATGAAGAGTTGGTTTCATGAGTCTTAAGTCAAGGAATTATGGTAGTCTCTTTCTAAGAATATGAGCTTTGTGAAACTATAAGTAAGGGCCTTTACTTATGGTGGGTGATTCAACATTTGCGGAGAATAGGACATGAGGAGCTGGCTTCATGATCTTAAGTCAACGAATTATGGCAGTCTCTTTCTAAGAATATGAGCTTTGTGAAACTATAGGTGAGGACCTTTAGACTGGTAGGAATAGCACTCCTTACCTCTTCGTACAACCCTAGGAACATTCAATGCTTACAAAATACAACCATGGAAACACAGACAACTAACTAACAACTTAAAATTGAACTCTACTCTTTTGATAGGATATGAATCAGGATGTTGCTAGTGAATGGCTCTATTGTTTGGATCATATCTAAACATTCTCTATGGTTCAAAAATTTGAGAGAGCATACCTATTTATTGTCGAGAGGACACAAGCACTTGAAGCTTCCAGCAACATATATTAATCTCGTTAAAGAACCACTACACCTAGTGTTTCGTCTGGTCCTAAAATCTCCAGGTTGAGATCCAGATTCAATAGAAAATTCTGTAGAAGAAGAGACATCTAGAGGTGAAATCATTTCCTCTCAATCTTCCTGAGATGATCAATGTTCATTGCCTGGTCAAAAGATTTTTGTGGATTTCTTTGCAATGTACTTCGGAAAATTTGTTGGGTTTCAGGTATCGGCCCTTGTTGTTGTTGGCATTTTCCAATACCTATACAGTCAAGAAACTCCATAGTTTTTTATCGAATTTTAGGGTCGATCGATCCATTAGGTTGTGAAAACTATGAGTTGTTTTTATGCTATCACCACTCTTCTACTTACAAGATCTATGACAAGCTAGAACATGTTCTCCATGAGACATCTAGGTGCCATCACGAGAATTGCTCTGTAGGGTCCATGGATACAAGGGCGAAAGCGCCTAAGGCAATAACAGCTAAGCGAGAACAAAATTGGTAAGGTGCAAACTAGTTCTCATTTCGACATTGTTCTAGGATTGTACATAATCATCACTTCTCGCCTGGAAACAAAGATAATCGTGAAGAAAATAAGCCTCCAGTGTTGGAAGTTGAGATTTAAAATGGTGTTAGAGAAGTAGGTGGGCTGCATGGAAAATTTAGCGTGTAGATATCTAATTTTATTTATTAATAACACTTTTTTTTATTATTAAAATATATAACTTTTATTTCAATTATTAAAATGAGAAATGTGAAAACCGTTGTGCATGATGACAACATGCAAATCTAGAAAGTTCCAAGGGAGTTCTTTCCTTGTGTTTCTTTATGGATGTGGTAGATTTAATAATGAGAGATGTGAGAACGGGCGTTCATGGATGATGCATGCAACTCTAGGTAGTTCCAAAGGATGTTTCTTCTTGTATTTTTTATGGATGTGGCTTGTGTCTTGATTTTCCTTATCCCTTCCTCATTCTTCCTTATATGTGTGCTGACCACAACTAGATTAGGTTTATCTATGTTGCTGGACTTTAGACTGAGATTGACACTGGATAATCAGTTTTCTTCCTACTTCCGTAACAATGTTTGTTTACCCTCTCTGATTTGCAGAAGGTTAGTTCTCTATACTTTGTTTTTGCTTTTTTATGCGTAATTACATAGTTAAACTTGCTAAATCTTCTTCGCTGACCGTAGAATTTCAGCATTGAGCATCTTCAATAGGTTCATGTTTGTTATTCCAAGGCGAAGGGTCCATTTTCTAACTGGTGAATTTGGGGCAATTTTCGGAGTTACTGGCTATTTTATTTCCCCTACGTACTTTTTTGTCTTTTGATTTTATCCTGATAAGTAGGAATGCATCCCAGTTTTTCTTTGTAGAGGATGGGCAACACATTTCAACTTTGTTAAATTATCTCTTTTGGGAAAATGCATGTCATTAAGGCCCTGCACCCTTGTAACTTATGACTATAAAATTGCATGCATTTTTAAAAGCTTCGGTCTGAAAAATACCCCATTGGCATTTGCACATTATCTATGTTTAGAATTCAAGTATTATAATTGAAAATGGCAAGGTTATCCAAATTATGGTTTCAAAATCAATTATGAGTGTCTTTGAAATAAGTTGGAAGCGAACTTGTTACCTTTTGGAATTTGGTTCTGCCTAGCCCTTGACTTATATGTTAGCCATGCAAGGAATGAAACCTTTCACGAAATGACTGAAATCATGCTCCATCTTCGGCCAGTAGTAGTGATGTTACAGATGAAGCAACGTCTGGTGTACTTTGAAATGCTCTGCTATCTTGGAGATGTGAGTGTCGTGCAAAATTGCTAATCATCTCTCTTTGCCAGGTACACAAAATCGACCGTCTTGAAATGTGTAACTGTTAGCTGTCAGACATTTAGCCTTCGATGGGGACAACTCATCTTTTCACCAAGAAGAAGAAGTGGGAAGGTTTATACTTTCTATTGGTTATACCACTATCTTTATCATTAGGCTGTGGGAACAAGGAGGAAGGGGATTATGGTGTTTCAGTGCTGTTGAATGGGAACCTTTTTATCTCATTGGGCCTTTTGGCTACCTTGTTCTAGTTGTGCTTGTTAGGCCGAGAATATAACCTTATTTTTGGTTTAACTTCCTTTGGTCCACAAAGTGAGAAGCTATGGTAGCAGGGCATATGGTAGTGGAGCAGGGACCTATCCTATCACCTTATGACCCTTGCCCTTAGAGCGATAGGGGGTATAATACAATTAGGCTTTTAGAATATATTTTTTGAGAGTTTGAAGAGCTGAATCTTATAACAGGTCTACCATTTGACAATTTTGGTCCTAATATTGACTTGACTGTCATGCTATAAATGATGCAGGATATGCACAACCAAATGATATCTTTTGAAAATATGTTGATAGTAGATCCTAATGCTGCTACTCCTACCTTCAGGATTTGAACAAGACCTAATTTTTCTTAGCCCGAATAGTATTCTCCTCATCAATGGTGAAATTTCTGTGATGAAGCCCATGACACAATGAATTTTGATCCATTTCTAGTTTCCAAGGAATGGGAAGCCCATGACCAATGAATTGTGATCCATTTATGGTTGCCAAAGAGCGAGCCAAAGGCAAAAAAAGAGACACATATGTTAGATGTCATAAAAGAAGAGGGACCATGTGATGATGTAAATGTGGCAGTGAACAGAAGTAGAGCAGCCTAGAATCAATTCAGACCCAAATCTATTCCAAGATCTAGTCTACGAAATGTCACAATTAAGAAAATTAGGGAGAATGAAAAATCTAGCATGTTTTCAGTCTTAGAAAAGCAACCAATACTTGTTTTCCAACACCAAAATCCTATTGTTCTATCGTAGAATATTGTTTTTTTGCCACCTAGTTACTCACCTTACAATGTGGCTAATGACCAACTTTAAAGAAAAGAGAATCGTTCTAGATGTTCTCTGAGCCTCGAAATAGTAGTAGAACCTTAACAAATCACTTCCTGCCGATATTTTACCAGCTATAAATAATGGGGCAACAACACCTTGTAATAAATCCTTGGAATAAAAGAGTATTTAATACATGATGATGAATTAAAAATGAGACATGGTGGTAATCTGAAAATGGGTTGTCTAATAAAAATGTAAAACCTATACTATCTAGATTTAAACTTAAGAATTCCTCAAGAACAACCTTTCAAATGTTTATATGCTCTAGTGACCATATATGCATTTGATTTCAATATGAGATACATATAACGTTTCATGTTAAAGCTAGTATTTTCAAATGAGACTAAGAAATAGACATTTTTGAAATGGGTATCTGTCCAGTGCCATTGCCTAATGAGCCAACCGATAATTGACAAGAAAATGCTCCCTATTTTTCTATCACCTTGAAAATTATAAATAAAAACAAAAAAAATCTTAATGATAGTAAGACTCCCAATTAAGCAGTAAGGATCAATTCAACGTGGCAATCTGAATTATGATTATACTATGCCATGTATTAAGTTAAAATCCAAATTCGAAAGGCCAACTTATTAATTTGACATTTATGATCAAAGTTTAAAAGAGCTATGGGTTGGATCCTCCACATGAGTCTTAGATGCCTCTTGTCTCTTCCATGATATGAAACTGCAATCATGCCATTCTCATTTAGTTATTACCAATCCACTCCAACTCTGTGCATTTCAATATGTTTTTTTTCCTACACAGAAGCCCTTTGTAAGATTAATGATTTCACTAGGAGCATGGGGATTCCCAGGGATGATCCATTGATTCATATAATTCTCAAGGGTACCTGGGCTTCATACTTTTCCCACATTTAACATTGAAACATCTGTTATCAATTGGCATGTGAACTAGGCTCGAATAAATAGAAATAGTTTGGAAGTTTCTATGAAAAAAAAATGCAGTTGCCTAGATATGTTATCAACGTTATCACTAATTTCTAATCATTGTCTAATTTCTTTCAAATATCAAATACTCTGTTTAAGCTCTGGAAGTATCATTCTTTGCTTGGACCATTTTCTTTTAAATGCATTAATAGAGCATGTAATATGAGGTCCTCAGTAAATAAATGAGCTCCTACTTACCATGAATGTAGTTTAGATTGATTTATATTTTATAGTAATTACCCAGAGAGTTCATGATGCTGCAAGAGAAATATAGCAATCTGGGTTACCTTGATTTATTGATAAATTTGATAAATTAGTGCAAAGAGGTGCTTTTACTTCTCTATGTACTTTTAATAAATGGATGTTTTGTTCTGAGAACCAACATCACATTTATCAAGGTGTATAGTGAGTAGTCGAAACAAATCTAACACCAGATCTCTTGACTTCTCTGTTAACTAATCCTTCGGGATTGTTATTGTATATTGTATAATACGTAATTAGTTTTACTTTCTGTTTTTATGGTTAATACGTTAACGAGACACAACTGTCTCGCACCTAGATTTCACATGTATAAATAAGTAATTTAATCATTAATATGATGCTCTTTCATTGTATTCTTTCATTGTGGAGTTTATTTGGGCTTGTACAATGGTATCAGAGCTCTGGTTTAGTTGTTCCTAAACTCCATGTATTTGAAGTCTATGGCGTAAAAGAGACGTAGAGTGTGAATACTGTGGAGATAGAGTGTAGTAGAAAGTTAATCCAGTGGAGCAAGATGCCCAAACTATATAAGTTTCATATCTTTCAGTCATAATGAAAGACGATTGGAGAAATTGAGTGGCATAATTTTTTTTAACATATCCTTGGAAGTCAGAATACAAATTTCCAATACTGAGTCCAATACCAATAATTGTTGGATTGTTTGCTAAAAGTCTAAGTTCCATGCATCTAAGGACCGCATGATATTTTAGTTTTGAGAGGATTTATTTGCATTTACTGTGCCAAATGAGAGTTCACTTAGAGTGAAATTTCTGGAAGATAGTATTTGCATTTATGGTAGTAAACAAGATTTTAATCATAGTAAAATTTCTTAAGGATAGTATTTTCATTTACCGTAGTAAACAAGAGTCTAATGTAGGTATTAACCCCATACAAAAATTACTTGCATATGAATTCTAAAACACATAAAATAAACCATGCGAGAGCATAAAACAAAAACACATATACACAGAGATTTTCCCCTGGATCCCAAAACCAGGACTACCAGCTTGATTTTTCATTATTTTCGTTTCAATGTTAAAATACATATTTATACATGCTGAAGCATCCAATACCATGGACCAAAAACCATCACATCCAAAATCATGGACCAAAAACCATCGCGTCCAAAAAGATGTGCAAAAATCATGCACAAAACTATAGGTGGGTCTGCCCAACCTAACATAGGTTCCAAAACCAAAATTTTCTAGGGCGCTACCCCAGAATCCATAGAGTGGGGTTACCTACACCCCTCAAACCCCTTGTGACCCCCTCGTTGTGCAATCGGCGCAACGAAGGGGGGGGCAGAGTTAATTACGTGGGCTAGTCGTGGAAAGAATATAACACAACCTAACATTCTCCCACTTGTTTCTTTCTTTCCACAGGGGGGCACAAGGGAGCTTAGTCATTTATCTAGCCCTGCAATGCCCATTGTTTCTCTACACCAAGAGAACTTCTTAAAGCTCATAGATTTTGTCAATGCATCTGCAGTATTCTTCAAAGTGTCCACCTTTACCAACAACACCTTTTTGTCTTCTATCATATCTCTCACAAAGTGATACTGAACATCAATGTGCTTCGTCTTTGAATGATATGCAGGGTTCTTTGCCAAGAAAATTTCACTTTGGCTATCACAGTCTATCCTTATAGCTCCCTGTACTAACCCCATACTTGAACACAATCTCTGCAACCAAACTGCTTCCTTGCTTGCATGAGTGGCTGCCATGTATTATGCCTATGTAGTTGATAGTGCCACTATAAATTGTTTCTTATTCATCCAACTGACTGCACCTCCAAATAGGTTAAACACATACCAACTTGTATATCTTCTTTGATCCAGATCTCCAACCCGATCTGCATCAACAAAGCCATGACTATCCAACACTCTATCCAATCCTGGTCTTCCTTAGTAGCACAAACCATAATCACTAGTGCCACGCAAATACCTAAAAACCCACTTCACTGTTGTACAATGCCCCTTTCCTAGTTTTGACATAAACCTCCTCAATACTCCCACTACATCTGCAATGTCTGGTCTAGTACAGACCATTGCATACATCAGGCTACTGACTGCACTTGCATATGGAACATGAGACATGTTTGGTTCCTCTTCTTGTGTCTTAGGACACTGTTCAGTAGATAACTTTACACCTACAGGAATAGGAACCTTCACCGGTTTGCTATCCTACATATTAAATCTCTGCAATATTGTCTCGACATAATTCCTCTGGTTTAACCAAAGCTTCGTCTTTTCTCAATCTCTTTTAATTTCCATGCCCAAAATATAGTTTGCAACACCAAGATCTTTCATGTCGAATTTGGAGGACAATTGGGTCTTCAAATCCTGGATAATTTCTTTGTCATTTCGAACCAGTAACACATCATCGACATACAAGACCAAATAAATAACATGGTCACCAGTTAATTTAAAATACACATAGTGATCTACTTTGCTTCTGGTGAAGCCAGGTCCTCGTATAAATGTATCAAATTTATAATACCACATCCTTGGTGACTGTTTTAACCCATATAGAGACTTCTTTAACTTTCATACCAGTTCTTTCTTACCCTTCACTGCAAAGCCTTCAAGTTTCTTCATGTAGATTTCCTCTTCCAGATCCCTGTGAAGAAATGTTGTCTTCACATCCATCTGTTCTACCTCAAAATCAAAAGCAGCAGCAATAGATAAAAGTAAACTAATAGAAGTTACCTTGGAAACAAGAGAAAAAATATCACCAAAAGCAATTCCCGGCACCTGGGAATAACCTTTTGCTACCAATCGAGATTTTCATTTCTCCTCCTTTCCTTCTGCATTTGTCGTCTTCTTGAACAACAATTTGCTACCAATGGGTTTCCTTCCAGTCGGAAACTCCACCAGATCCCAAGCCTCATTTTTGTCAAAGATGCCATTTCATCAACCATGGCCTCTTTCTAGAGTTTTCCATCCTCTGAATCTACTGCTTCCTTCACAATTCTGGGATCATCATCAGTAATAGATAAAGAAAAATTTGAACAGAAAGCAGATGGACTATACTTTTCTGGCTGCCTTCTTTCTCGAACTAATCTTTTGTTAGGCCCCTATACTACTAGTGTAATCCCTTATTGTTATTAGTATAACCCACTTATTATATTGATGTACCCATGTAGTGCCCATATTGTTACTATTGTGCCCCATAGAAGCCCACTATTGTTATTATTGTGCCCTTACATTATTATTGTTATGTCGGTTCTGATTATGTTATGACCCCTTAGACTCCTATATATAGAAAGGAGGTCTTTTCATTTGTATCATCCAAGAATTGTTCATTTATGTAATGTAAAGGAGGTTTCCCCCTCGAAGAGGCTGAATTTTAAGGCGTTGATCTATCTTTTCTATCTTTTTGTTGAGCTGGTTTCATAACATTTGGTATCAGAGCTTTGGATTTTAGGGTTTCGCTGCTCCAAACAGGTCATCGTGGAATTTTCGCTATAACGTTTTTTCTGCAACATTTCAGAAGTTGCACAAAAAACCCATTTGATAAGAAATCGTGCTAAACCTTGGGTCTAAATTTCAGTTCCTTTTGCGCTATATTTGCAGAGATATGATCTGAGGAAGTTGGTCTTTGTGCAGACTCCTGAATTACATTCTAAATAGGTGACCTGGGGAAAATCATCATAACGTTCTCTCTGGGGATCGGATTGAAATTTCGTAAGAAGGTACAAAAAGAGGACGGACTGTAGTTTTTTGTATGCATTTTTAAGATCCAAAGGTCGAAACAGTGACATGTGGCACTTCATACAATTTCTCTCTTCTGGAAAGGTCTATAATTAGGTCATCTTGGGAGATTGTGCATAACTCTTTCTTAGAGAATCCAATTTGGATCAGACTGGTGGCATTGGAAAGAGGACACAAAGGGCTACTGTAGGTCACAATGTCAGAACTTAAAGATCCGAAAGTACAGAGTTACAATCATTTCAAGGTCGAGCTCCTAAAATAAAGAAAAAGCAAGATGAGGAAGTTTGATGGCAAGGATCCGGTAAATTGGATACTTCAGATGGAGCAATATTTTGATCTACATGGTGTACAACTATTACAAAAGGTATGTATTGCATCTTCATATTTAGAACCAGATCAATTTTTATGGTACGAAGGCTTTGTCCTTGTAAACAACTTGTTACATGGTCAATTTTCACGGAGGTAATGATAGCACGTTATGAGGATACAAAGAGCAACACCAAAACAATTGGAAAGAGTAAAAGGGCTTTGTGACATAGTGGAAAGCAAAATTATGGAAACCAGGAAGCATACCCCTCACGACTATAAAGATGGAAGTGTTGTTTCTGCTAGCCTTCCACAACCTACAAGGGTTACACAACAACAATTGGAAGAAAAAAGAGAAAAAGGGCTTTGTTACAATTGTGATAGCAAATGCACTAAAGTTCATAAGTGTGTTGAGAAGAAATTATTTTACATAGAATATGAAGAGGAGGAAGAAAAGGATTAAGAAACATCAAAAGAAGAAGATATACGCCAGGAATCCACCCCAAAGAAAGAAGAAATGAATCAGACCATATCTTGTAAAGCATTGGCAAGAATTACCACTCCTCAAACTCTCAAGATAGAAGGACATATCAAGAAGAAAAAGGTGCAAGAAGTGAAAGATCACATCGATAAAGAAGAAATGAATCCAACCATATCTTGTAATTCATTGTTCGAAATTACCACTCCTTAAACTATCAAGATAGAAGGACGTATCAAGAAGAAAAATGTTCAAGAAGTGAAAGATCACATCGAGCATCAAGAAATGAATCCGACCATATCTTGTAAAGGATTGGAATAAATTACCACTCCTCAAACTCTATAGGTAGAAGGACATATCAAGAAGAAAAAGGTTCAAGCAGTGAAAGATCACATTGAGCATCAACAACAAGTTCTCCAACTTTTAAAGGATAACGCCACTTCAGTGAAAAATCAAACGAAACAACAGGTAGATCAACATCGTAGTGAAAAATGTTTTGATGTAGGTGATTGGGTATTTTTACTGCTACATCTCAAGCAAGCTATTTATGAGAAGGAAATGTTGGCAATACTACATGCACTAAAAAAATGGCGACCTTGCCGAATGGGAAGACTCTTCAAGGATGAGGATGTGGAAGCATTGTTTTGTGCTATTTATATTATCCAACTAGATTGGATAAATGAAGCAAGGGATGAATGGAAGAAGGATGAAGAAGTATGGCCACTTATTCAAAAGTTTCAAAAGATCCCAATTCAAACAATATTGCCAGAAATTGAAGAGGAAGGAAAAATCATATTGGAACCTGGAGTAGTCACAGAAACAAGAACCCGACAGCTACGAAATCGATCAATTTCAGAGTATCTCATCAAGTGGAAGAACTTACCCGGTGAATATTCCACATGGGAGGACAATAATTTTATACAGAAGCATCAAGAACTACTCAAGCTTTGAGGACAACGGTTTTTGAAGGAGAGGGGCATGTTAGGCCCTTATACTACTAGTGTAACCCCTTATTGTTATTAGTATAACCCACTTATTATATTGATGTACCCATGTAGTGCCCATATTGTTACTATTGTGCCCCATAGAAGCCCACTATTGTTATTATTGTGTCCTTACATTATTATTGTTATATCGGCTCTGATTATGTTATGACCCCTTAGACTCCTATATATAGAAAGGATGTCTTTTCATTTGTACCATCCAGGAATTGTTCATTTATGTAATGTAAAGGAGGTTTCCCCCTCGAAGAGGCTGAATTCTAAGGCGTTGATCTATCTTTTCTATCTTTTTCTTGAGCTGGTTTCATAACATCTTCTCACACCCGGAGTTTGTGGCTCTTCATCTTTTGATTACTCCTCTGATGTAGAGCTTGATTCTTCCTCCTTTAGCTCAAACTCTATCTTCTCAGGTTCCTTTGGTTGGACTTCATGTTTAATAACATCTTTCACCTCTCTGAATACCACATCTCGATTGTCACAACCTTCCTTGTTACTGGGATCCAAAGTGTATAACCCTTTAAACCATCGTTATACCCAATAAAGATGCACTTTTCATATTTACTATCCAACTTGGTTTGTTTCTCCTTTGGAACATGTACATATGCATCACATCCAAATACCCTCAGATGTGAAAGAGAGGGTTTCTTACCAGTCCATACCTCTTGTGGAGTTTTATCCTCCAATGATGATGAAGGTGATCTGTTGACCAGGTAACATGCTGTCTCCATTGCCTCTGCTCAGAATTCCTATCCTAACCTGGCACCACTGAGCATGCTTCTTGCCCTTTCCATTAATGTCTTGTTCATTCTTTCTGCAACTCCATTTTGCTGAGGTGTATATGGAGTATTCTTCTGCAGTGCTACACCACACTTCTTACAGAATTCTTCAAATTCCTTACTGCAAAACTCTCCACCGTTATTTGTCCTCAACACCTTTATCTTCTTCTCTATCTGGTTTTCCGCTAGAGCCTTGAATTATTTAAACCTGACAAAGACTTTAGATTTCTTCTTAAGGAAATATATCCATGTATTCTTTGAGAATTCATCTATAAATGATACATAGTACACAGACTTACCCAGTGATGGAACCTTCACAGGTCAAAACACATCACTGTGCACAAGCTCTAATATATGTTTCACCCTCTTACCACCAGAGGGGAAACTCACCTGATTATGCTTCCTATATACACAATTTTTACAGAAATAAAAATCCAGAGAGTTATTACTCATACCTTTTACCATACCTTTACCATGAAGTATACGAAGGCCTTTCTCTCCAATATGTCCAAGCATTTGATGCCATAGCATGGTCTTCTCTCCAGAGACTACTAGATTTTCTGCTCCACTTTCAAGAACCAGAACTGTTGCACCCATCAACAACTGTGCTACCTTGCAGCTTGTACAAAGTTCCAATCCGAAATCCCCGCATCAATACCAGTGATCCCTAAACCATCTTGTAGGTATCATTATCGAACAACGTTTTTACACCTCCATCATCCAACTTGCTTACAGAAATCAGATTTCTAGTCAATGCGGGAATATGCAGAACACCTAGAAGTGTTCTAACCCTTCCACATTGCAACTTCAACTTTACTTTTCTACGACCAACAATTATAGCCTTCCTATCATCCCTTAATAAGACATCATCGCCATCATAGTTCTCATACTAGTAGAACCACTCTCTATGAGGAGTGAAGTGAAATGATGCACCTGAGTCAATCAACCATGCCTCATGATCTACATGTGTACTTGAAGAAGCCAAGTACACATCCCCACCTTCATCTAAGGTGGTTTTCACCTCTGTAGAAGGAGCATCATCAGATCCCTTTCCTTTATCAGGAGCTTTAGATTTACAGTCCCTTTTGTAGTGCCCTTCCTTTTCACATTTCCAGCACACCACCTTTATAGGTTTTCCTGGAGATTTAGATCTCCCTCTAGATTTAGATCTTCCACTCAGTGAATTATTTTTGTTTCTGTTCTGGGATCGTCCTCGTACAGATAAGGCATCACCATTCTGGCTCTCCATATTTTTCCGTCTTATCTCCTTCATCAACAAGGATGAGACTATTTCATCAAACTACAAGGCAGTTGCATTGATACCTATTTCAATAACCAGACTATCCCACGAATCTAGTAGAGAACACAACAAACTGATGCACTTATCTTAATCCAAAATTTTAATATCAACAAATGCTAACTAACTTACCACAGTATTAAATATGTTCATATGCTTTGTCATCGAGTCTCCATCTTTCATCCTTAGTTTATACAACTTTTTTCGCATGAACAGTTTATTCACTAGAGACTTAGATTGGTACAATGTCTCTAACTTGTCCCACAAAGCCTTCACCATAGCTTCCCTTGATACATTCAACAATACTAAATCTGAGACACATAATCATATTGTGCTCTTTACCTTCTAATCCAACTTCTTCCATTCTTCATTGGACACTCTCGTTAGTTTAGTACCTGGATCTACCACGATCCGCTGATCTTTATCCACCAATAGATCCTCCATCTTGAGTTTCCACAACTCAAAAATCTAACCATTAAATTTCCTGATCTCTATCTTTCCACTGCTTGCCATCTTCTTTCACCACCAGAATTGATCCCTTAGATCTCCCACTGAATAGGGTCTACCACAGGCCCGAGCGAAACTCCTTAGCAACAAAGGCATCCCCTTGAAGCTAAAACAACTCTGATACCAAATGTAGGTTTTAAAACCATACAAAAATTACCTGCATACGAATTCTAAAACAAATAACACAAACAATGCGAGAGCATAACACATAAAACACATATACACAAAGATTTTCCCCTGGATCCCAAAACCAAGACTACCAGCTTAATTTTTCATTATGTTCATTTCAATGTTAAAATACATATTTATACATGCCAAAGCATCCAATACAATGGACCGAAAACCATCACGTCCAAACCATGGACTGAAAACCATCGCGTCCAAAAACATGTGCGAAAATCATGCACAAAACCATAGGTGGGTTCGCCCAACCTAACATAGTTTCAAAACCAAAAATTCCTAGGGCGCTGCCCTGGACCCCATAGAGTGGGGTTACCTACACCCCCCAGACCCCCTATGACCCCCTCATTGCGAAATCAGCGCAACGAAGTGGGGGCTCCACCCCCCTTCTAACCCCCCGATTAACTACGTGGGCTAGTCATGGAAAGAATATAACACAACCCAACATTTAATGACAGTAAATTTTTTGAAGGATAGTATTTATATTTACTGCAACAAATAAATTTTTAAAGGATACTTAAAATGAAGTATATATATTTTGGTGGCTTGAATAAAACTTTTAATTGAATAGTGGTCAATTTTTGGCGAGGATATATTTTTTGGTGGCTTAAATAAAAAATTTGATTCAAGAGTGGGTGAGGATGTATATTTTTGGTGGTTTGAATTAAATTTTTAATTGAAGAGTGGTCAATTTTCTGGTGATTTTAAATACATATTTTTTTAAGAGGCCTTTGGTAAAATAAAATTTATTTTTGGAGGCTAATAAGATTTGAACCTAGCTCTTTTCTAGGCTATTTTTGAAACTTGCCACTAAACCACAAAGCCAACTTTGTTAAAACAAGAGGAGAAACAAATTTATATATTCTCAGAAGTATTTCATATATTTTGAATTTGAAAGGATTTGAAGAATATTTGGCTACATAACAATTATGACTTCAATAGTTTCCATAGTTGGAGTTGTTCTTAATGGAAAGGAAAATTATCAAGAGTGATTTAGAAAGCTTAAAAGTGCCCTTGTTTTTAATGATTTGTGGGAAGTTTGTCAAGGCAAGAAGGATAGTGATGGAAAAGAAATTACACCAGAGCTGCCTGATAATGAGAAGCATAGTGCAATTTGGGAGACAAAAGACAACAAGGCATATGCATTAATAACTGCATTGGTGACAAAAGAGGTAAGCATATATATTTTTTCTTGTGGTACTGCATTGGAAGCAATAAACAAGTTGAAAGAATTGTATGATTCACACTCAGAACTCAAAATTATTCAGTTATTATTAAAGTTGTTTAATTTGGAGATGAAGGATAATGATCCTTTGAAGAGTGCCTCTGAAATAACAACCATTTTTCATGATATAGAAGCCACTGGAATTAAATTAGATTAACCACTTACAAATTTTATAAAATTCCTTCACCCCTTCTGTTCAAACTATTTGGAATATCTCCAAGCTAGTGGGCAGCTAAAATACATTACATTTGATAGACTAGTAAGCAAACTAGCTTAGAGAGAAAAGGACTTTGGGAAGAAAGGGGCTCCACCTAACTCTAATGTAGAAAATTTGAGCCTTGCACAAAAGGATGAGAAATCTCGTGCTGAAACTTCTAGAGGTGATAAAAGTAGTAGAGGTCGTGGTAGGAGAAATTATAGAGGCGGGGGGGAAAAAATAGTCAAGGAGATAGACAACAAAGGAATTTTAATGATAGACCGACTATCAAATGTTTTAGATCTTGTAAAATTGGTCATACTTCTACTAACTGTAAAATACCTTGTGAGAAATTCAGTGAAAGGAGAGAACAATTGAATGAAAAGAAAGATCAACCACCACCAGATAAGGGAAAATCACCATAGTCTACACATTACATTGTTGCTCACTGTAATTTTAATATGAATGATGTTTTCAACACTGCATTTTCTTCATGGCGAGATAGTTGGATTTTGGATTTAGGAGCCACTTGTCATATGATATTTAGGAGATATTTTTTTGAAACATTCAGTGATGATATTGATGGTGTTATTTGCTTTGCTGATAAGTCTCAAATTAAACCATCGGGAATTGGGTCTATTCATTTGAAGATACTGAATTTTGCAGATTATGTTCTACAAGATGTACTTTATATTCCACAATTTTAGAGGAATTTGATGTCTCTTATCCATATTCGGTAGCGTGGGCATTCTATTCATATATTTGATGGCGACATCAAGATAAGAAGACCATCTCATCATGCAGTAGTTGTTATGACTGGTGTGGAAGAAGGTACACTTTAAAAATTAAATGTTACTTCATTTGCTAATTCTCGTGAAAATTTTGTTCTTTTCGCGCAACAAAGTGATATCTTGTCTCCCAGCTTGTTGTGGCATGCTCGATTTGGTCACATCAATTATGGCAGCATTAAAATTATGAAAAGGCAAGGTATTAAAGGTCTTTCGACAGTTCCAAGAAATATTATACCTTGTGATGCTTGTATTATAGGAAAGCATTGTAAACAACCTTTCATAGTTCTTATTTCAGATCTTCATGAAAATTAGGTCTCACACATTCAAATTTATGTGGACTTGTGCTTGTTGCAACTAAAAATGAAAATAAATATGTGCCGACATTTATTGATGATTACTTGAGAATGTATTGGGTGTATTTGTTCAAGAATAAGTCACAAGTGTTTGATGTTCTTAAAAATTTTCTTTTGATGACTAAAAAAGAAACCCAACAGAATGTGGGCATTCTCAGAAATGATAATGGTGGCGAATACACTTCTCATGTTTTTGAATGATATTTGAAGGAAAATGGAATCAAACATCAGATTACCATACCTTATAATAAGAATAGAACGTTTCTCAATATGGTTAGATCTATGATGTTCTTTAAGAATGTTAAGTTGATGTTTTGGGGAGAAGTAGTGCTTTGTGAAACTTATATTCATAACCATTGTCCTTCTTCTGTCATCAATAATAAATCTCCTTATGAAATGTGGCGTAATCCTCTTCCTACTGTTCAACATTTTAGAGTCTTTGGTTCTCTATTCTATACATTAATTCCTAAACATCAGCGCAACAAGTTGGGTGCTAGGAGTTGCAAATGTATTTTCTTGGGATATTCTGCCACTTCCAAATCTTATAGATTGTATGATGAAGAGAAAAAGAAGTGCATTCTTTCCAGAGATGTTATTTTTCTTGAATTAGATAAAAGTAATTCCATTGTTGATAAGAAACTGACTCATTTGGAGAAATTTGCATCTAAGAAGTTCTATTTTGTAAGTGATAATGTTGTTCCACACAATGAAAGGGGGGGTTCCCATTCTAGATCAGTCTGTGGTTCTTCCATCTTTGACTCATGAGAATGTTCTTGCTGAAAGAAAATTTGGATGATAGTAATGTTTCTGCAGGACCAAAAATTTCTCTTGAAGAGCCTATTCTTGAGCTTGTTTTTCAAGATGAGCAACCATCACAACCACTTCTGCAACCTTTACGAAGATCTACACATGCTTGAAAAGTTCCTTCCACGGTTCATACATACATGCCTCATCACCCCTCTGACTCTGACATGCGACTATCAGAATCATTAAAACATCTCTTAAGCCTTAAAAGACTTGGCCACAACACTTTACCAAATACAAAGGAAATACATTAAACTTCCGCTGAACCATATAAGGCAGAATTCAAAGTTTATATACCATAGCTCTAACTAACGTCAGGTCTGCTCATCCATCGGCCCTTCGTATTATCACAAGTATCTTTCCATACGCCGATCCTTGATCAGACAACTTACCTTTTAATCTTCGTCGTTGATCTTTACTTTGTAGATCCGACGATACAAATTTGGCTTTGGTTTGATAAGACCCACGGGGTTTAATCGCCCGATGAAGCGGTTTCTCCAATCTGCTCACTGCTACGTGGCACACACTCAATGGAATCAGGTGCACCACGCACAATACCTCTTATGGTTTTGAGGCCACCCGAAATCCACTTTCACTATTACAAAACTGCCTTCCTTCTTTAAAGTTTGCCGATGCGATCTTTCTCTGTCTCCTCTGTGATTGGATCCTAGCCATTGACCTATAAGATCTAACGGTTGTTGTTCATCATTTCTTCACTACACTGATCTTCCTTTCACTTGCGTTTTTACGCTAATTCTTCAATTTCACTTTGTGGTTCAGTTTTGTTCAAAGGTTCTCGTCCTCTACTATTTCGCTGCGCACTCTTCCTCCTAGCTTAACTTCGTATGATCCTTGATCGTTGTCCTCTTGGATCCTTCAAATGGATTCAATAATCCATTACGATTCTCTGTATCAATTTCTCTCTCTGCGTGTTCTGCAGAACTCTGCCTGCAACCCCTGTTACAGAACCTACGAATTCACATACATTTCAACACTCGAAACATGCATTCCAACTTGAAATTAAGTTGATGGTAATATCAACAATGATTACATAATGAGACCTCTGTCTCTCACAAGCCTATTCTTCAATATCAGTGGCCCCTCGTTTGAGCTCTGCCCGTAGGCTTACATTTATGCCAGTGAGTTCTATTCAACTCATCCTAGTTCGACTCCTAAATCTATTGAACCGACTCCTAGATGTAGTTTATCCTCTATGTCCACTTCTAACTCATTAAATTCCTAAAATCTCTCTCTTGTTCCTCGAATCATGAACTACTTTAAGAGTTGGATTTGACTTCTAACGCTTTGTCATTACTAGCCACTCATGTCCTCCTTATTCGAGAGCATTTACAAGATATCTCACACATCTAATTTGATTCCTATTTTAATCACTCAAATCCTAATATTAAATCAATTTATCACTTAGGAATCCAACTTCTTAAAAATACATGATCCCCTATGTCTACTTAATTACAATGATTTTCTCTTGGGTTGAATTCTCCTGCATTAGTGGATCCTCCTGTAGGTGTCAAACCCATTGGTTGAAAATGGGTATATAAGATCAAATACAAAGCATATGGTTCGCTTGATAAATACAAGGCAAGACTTGTAGCAAAATGCTATGCTTAGTAGGAAGGCATTGACTACACAGAGACATTTTCTCCTACAGAAAAATGGGGCACAATTAGAACTCTGTTTTCTCTTGCAGCTCAAAATAGCTGGAAGATACACCATATGGATGTTAAAACAACTTTTTTGAATGGCAATTTGAAGGAGGATGCTTATATGTTTTAGCCTGAAGGTTTTTCTGTTAAAGGCAAAAAGAAAAAGGTATGAAAATTGGTTAAGGCTTTGTATTGACTGAAGCACATATCTTGTGCATGGTAAGAGAAGTTAATTGAACCCCTTATCAAGTTGAATTATAAATTATTTGAACTGGATGTTGCAACTCTTTTTGTTAAGAAAATTGGAAATTTAGTTGTATATTTGGTTGTGTATGTAGATGATTTGATGATCACAAGAAACAATGATGACTATATAGTGTTTGTTAAAAGAGAATTATTGAAAGTTTTTGACGTGACAGGTTTAGGTTTATTACATTATTATTTAGGGATTGAAGTTGATTAGAAACCCAAATATATTTTCATTTCTCAGAAAAAGTATATTGGATAGCTGTTGGACAGATTTGGGATGCAGGATTGTAATCCTGTCGCTACTCATATGGAGCAGAATTTGAAGCTTACTTCCACTGAAGGAAGTATGTTTGAAGATCTAACAAAGTACAAACAACGTGTTTCAAGTTTGAATTTTCTAACTACTGCTCGACCTGACATAAATTTTGTTGTAGGAATACTTTCTAGGTTCATGCATAAGCCATGTGAAGGTCATTGGAATGTTGCAAAGCAGGTGCTCAAGTATTTGAAGAGCACTCAGTAGATTTCCATCTCGCTGGCTATTCAGATTCTGATTTTGATGGATATAAGGAGAATGGAGTCTTTACTTCTGGTTATTCAATGAGTCTTGGATTAGCAACCACCAGTTGGAGATTATGCAAGCAATTTGTTCCTGTTGATTCTACCACCAAAGCGAAATATGTTGCAGCAAGTCAAGCTACAAAAGAAGTCATTTGGTTTCGGAAAATACTTGAAGACTTGCTAGAGAAACAAAAGGCTTCAACTCCACTACTCGTCGAAAAATCTTCTGCAATTAAGTTGGACAAGAATCCCAAGTTTCATGATCGAAGCAAGCATATTAACACCAAATATTACTTGATTCAATATTATGTAGAGGCCAAAGTTATTCATATGACACATTGTCCTATTTCAAAGCAAATCATAGACATATTTACAAAGCTACTAGGATGTGAAAAGTTTTAAAAGTTCATAATGTTACTCGGCATGTCAAATGTCCCTTCGGATTAAGGGGAGAATGTTAAATAATCCTTTAGGATTATTATTGTATATTTTATAATATGTAATTAGTTTTTCATTTCGTTTTTATGGTTAATAAGTTATCGAGACACAATTGTCTCTAACCTATATTTTACATGTATAAATAAGTAATTTTATCATTAATATGATTCTCTTTCATTGTGTTATTTCATTGTGGAGTTTATTTGGGTTGTACATTCTCAGATCCCCTTATTTCAAATTTGTTCCCTACTTGTTATTCCTTTATCTATCAAGTAAAATCATCATATTCATTAACAATGAGGATTAATGTGCATCATTGTAATCTATGCATTATTTGTTATCATTACACACCTTTTTTCAGGTTTTATCTGATTGGTTTTAAATGTAGAGTACCAATGACAACAATCAGGTTGTTTAAATGCAAAGTACTAGTGGCAATAGTCGGCTTGTTTATAGGGGATGGAATAATTTTGTTGGGACATGCCTTTAGAATTATGCAAAACATAATCACCAGGAATTTTAAGTACTCTTCCAAGTTTAGAAATATTATTGGAGGCATCCATGCTTTCTCCAAATTAAATTCTAGAAGCTTGTTTTAACATTTCGTAAGAAGAAAATTATATTTGGATGATACTCACCCACTTCGGCGACTGGTGATTAAGGTTCTAGGGTTCAACAAAGAGAGTGATAGAGGGTAACAGGTACCCATGGAGGCACAGGGAGGAGGGAATTCCACTGCCAGTAATGTGGTTTCAAATAGAGGAAGAGGAGAAAACAAGAACAAGCCTCCACAACCCTTGGAGGTCAAGACAAAAAACACTGAAACTCAGAAGGCGGAAGGCAGCAAAACCCATGCAGAACAAGGGAACCACAAAGAAGACCGACAGGAGGAGAAAGCAGAAGACAGAGGTATAGAGAAAAAAACCAAGATGGGGCCCTATAAACCGTAGAGCATAACTAAACCTCAGGTTATTCTGAATGATCCAGCTCCTGCAAGTGCACAAGGATCACATGGCAAACTGTGCCATCATATGAAAATTTAATGGAACCTTGCCATCAGAGAAAGCATTGTACACCTCGATAAAGTACAACTGGAAAAAAAAGGGGGAGTTAAATATACATCTTGGATCCAAAGGTTTTTTTACAGTGGTGTTCAAAAACATGGAGGACAGAGACATGATTTTTGAAGGAGGACCATACTTCTTTGTAGTTTCTAGTCTCTATATGCGGCCATGGACGATGAACTTTGTGCCAGAACGAGAAACCTTCACTTTGGTACCGGTATGGATCAGAATCTACTCCTTACCTTTAGATTACTGGATGACAGAGTATTTAAAAGCTGTAGGCAATAAATTAGGTCATTTCTTAAAGATTTTAGAGGCAACTCTATGAGGAAAATATACCTCCTATGCATGTATTTGTGTGGCGATGGACCTATCAGGATCCCTTCCAGATGAGGTAATTCTAGAAGTCTATGATGAGGAATGGGTTCAAATAGTTGACTATGAACATATCCAGTTCAGATGTCACAAATGTCATGAGCATGGGCACCTATCTAGAGATTGTCGTCTTAATAGAAGGGAGGAATACCTAAACACCAGCAAAGGGAAAGATCAGACAGGTTTCACCAAAGTTGGAGGAAAAGGAAAAGGAGGAGGAAGGAAGACACAAAAGAATCCTATTGAGAATGATAACAAAACAAGAAGTTACAACACTTTTGAGATCTTAGGAGAAAAAGAAGTAGATGGAGGTGATCAAAAGAGTACAGAGAATCAGTCATCAAGGGGGAAAGGAAAAGAGACCAAAATGGAGTTCACTCAGGAACAAAATGAAAACATGATGGACCCTTTGAGTACCATGGAAATAGAAAAAGACCAGGAAATGACTCAAAGTGAAAGTGGTACAGAGGACCAAGACTTACAAGAGATCCTGGAAAGGGAAAACCTAGAACTGGAAAAGTTTCTAGAACAAGGAGGAAACCTGGGAATAAACTCCATACCTCAGGAGAATGTGGACAAGGTACAACAAATATTCCTTAACAAGTCACATCGAACATCTGCAAGAATCAAAAGAGGACATGATAACCAGGAAAATAGAGGGACTTCCTCAATAGGATTAATAACAGGAAAATTAACAAAAAATCTAGGCAAGAGGAGGGGAAGGAAAAGACAGAAAGAACTGATGTTGGAGTATGGCAAACTCATGATTGAATCAGGAAGGATGAAATACCTTTCCATTTACTCCTTTAAAACCCCACCTCAATTAAAATCACAACCTGGAACATTAGAGGACTAGGGAGTAGAAGAAAACATAGGAATCTAAGTAATAGGATTAGAGAGGAAAAACCTGACATAGTATTGATACAGGAAACAAAATTATCAGTGGAGATGATCCACGAAAAACATAGCAAATGGTTAAATAGATATGAATACCTTGAAGTTAAGGCAAATAAATCTGCTGGTGGCATTCTCACTGTATGGGATCCACAAAAATTTGGTGTGATTGATGCGGAGGCATCTAGACATCACCTTTCTCTGATTTTCCAACTGGTGGGTGATAGGAAATGTTACATGATCACCAATGTCTATGGTCCGCAGCCAATGGAGGACAAACTTCGACTCCTCACAACACTGGAGGATATGAAGAAGAGATACCCAGCTCTACCCTGGATTCTTGGAGGTGATTTTAACATGACAAAATCACTCACGGAGAAGAAACGAGGAACTAGGAAACTTGGTAGGGATTTAGTTGCCTTCTATAACTTCATCACCAATATGAAATTTGTTGATATGGAAACCAACAATGGAATATTCACTTGGAATAACAAAAGAGGGGTCCCTACCCAAGTAGCCTCAAAATTAGACAGATTTATTATTTCAGAGGATCTTCTTCTCATGGGAAGTAGCATGACTGTGCTCATCCTACCTTTTGGAGGATCATATCACTAGCCTATCCAATTGGAAGCTTCTCTATTTAGTAAACCAAGGAACTCCCCCTTCAGGTTTGAAAACGCTTGGCTCACACATTCAGATTTCCTCACAAACATTGAAAAATGGTGGAAGGAAGAGCTACATCTTCAAGGTACAAAGATGTTCCTTCTACATTGTAGGCTCAAACACATTAAAGGCAAACTGAAAGAGTGGAATAAAAAGGTACTTGGCAATATCTTTGAAGCTAAAAGAGATGTGGAAAAGAAACTAAAGGAAATAAACCATATTCTTATCACATAAGGCTATACAAATGAAAGGAAAGAGATAGTAGAGTCACTCCAGAATGAATGGTAAAATAGATGTCTACAATAGGAAATATTCTGGAGACAGAAATCCAGAGTACAATGGATTAAGGAAGGGGAGAGAAACACAAAATTCTTTCACAGATCCTCACAGAAACAACAACAAAATTGTGAAACTTACAGATCAAAATGGAATAGAAAGAAACACTAATGAAGAAATGGAAAAGGTTCTAGTCCAGCATTTTCAGAACATTGCTAAGGAAACCTCGAAAGACAGATACCAGTTTACGAAAACATTTACTCAATACATTCCTAAATTGGTTTCTAGAGAAGATAATCACAATCTCAACAGAATAGTAACAAAGGAAGAGATTGAGGAAGTCATTAAAGAGATGCACAATGGGAAAGCACCAGGCCCGGATGGCTTCAATGTGGACTTCTTCAAAACATGTTGGAGGATAGTAAAACAGGATATTATGGAGGTAGTGGAAGACTCTTGAAGATTTAAGATAGTCTTGAAGGCGCTCAATGAATCTTTCATAGCCTTAATCCCAAAACAAGAAAAGGCCACCTCTCCAGACAGATTTAGACCTATAGCTTTATGCAATGTGATATACAAAATAATATCCAAAGTAATTGCCAACCATCTCAAACCACTCCTCCCGACCCTAGTGTCAGAGGAGCTAACGGGCTATGTGGAGGGAACACAAATTCTTAATAACATAATTCAAGCACATGAAGTGGTTCATTCACTCATTACCAATAAACAGGCAGGGATGATAATTCAGCTGGACATAGCAAAGACCTATGAAAAACTTAGCTGGAAGTACATAAGAGCAGTATTAAAAGCCTATGGCTTTGATTACAATTGGTTTAAATGGGTCATGGTGCTAGTTACCACCACTAGCTATTCAATTCTTCTCAATGGCTCTCCCTCCAAAACCTTCAAGCCTACTATAGGTCTCAGGAAAGGCGATCCTCTTTCTCCTTTCCTTTTTATTCTAATGATGGAAGGGTTAGGGAGAGAAATTAGAGCTGCTAAGGAGGAAGGGAGAATTCAGGGTCTGAGACTCACTCAAGGTGAGGACACAATGACACATCAACAATTTGTGGATGATACTATGCTTCAAGGCACAACCACTGTCAAGGAAGCCAAAGCATTTAAGCAGATTCTGAGTGAGTTTGCTATGGAACCAGGCATAGAGGTAAGTCTTACTAAACCAAAGATTTTCTTTTTCAATACATATATTTCAATACAAAGAAATCTTTCCATAATTTTGGGATTTCAAAGAGAGTCATTGCCTATGAAATACCTGGGAGTTCCCCTCACCGACAAACCGCTACACAAGGAAATCTGGGAGCCTGTTCTAAATAAGCTAAAAGATAAGATTATAAAATGGACAAATATAGCCCTAAATCTAGCAAGGAGGCTAATTTTAACTAAGGCTATCCTGCAAAGTATCCCTATCTATAAGCTATCGCCATTCTAGCACCAACTTGTGTTATTACTAATATAAGAAACATTCAGAGAGACTTTCTCTGGGGGAAAGGCGAAGAAAAGAAGAAATGGACCCTAGTGGCATGGGACAGGATATGCAAACCAAAGTCCCATGGTGGCCTGGGTCTTCATGACCCAGGAATTCTTAACAAAGTTCTTGGAGCCAAAATCTGGTGGAGATGGCTAAACGAAATACAAGACCCCTGGGCAAAACTATGGAAGCAAAAGTATGCAAGATATTGGTAGGAGAAGAACCTCATAAGAATGATAGGACAAGTAAAAGGTTCTTCAATTTGGAATAGGGCCTGGGAGAACAGGGACTTAGTCCAAAATCATAGTTTATGGAAGATTAGAAATGGAAATCTGGCCTAGCTCTTGGAGGATAATTGGCAGCAGGAGGACAATCTCTAAATTGAAGAATTAGTAGACATTCACACTAATACCATCAACAAAGGATTAAGGAGGGTAAGTGACTATTGGGACCAATCAAGGAAAAATGGGAAATGGAGAAGATGGAAACTTCTAGATTACAGTGGAATGGGCATGATGCATACTCAAGCTATAGCCCTTAAAGGTCTCTTAGAAAAGAGAAAAATCTTAAACTCAACCTTGGATGATCAATTAAGTTGGGAAAGAACAAGGCAGGTCTTCACCCTTAAGGAGCCCAAAAGGATAGATTCAGGGACTAACTTTCCAAACACTGGTAAGACGCAGAAAGAACTCGGGGATAATCCTCATTGGATGAAAGTCAAACTATTCAAGTGGCTGGTCCAACATGGCAAGATTCTGACATGGGATAACCTAAGGAAAAGAGGCTTTTTTGGCCCCTCAAGATGTCACCTATGTGGACAATAGGAAGAAACTACTAATCATCTCCTAAATAGATTCTCATTCACTACAATACATTGGAATTGGGTTGGAGAAGTCTTCGAGCAGACAAACAGACATGTAAATGACATCATTGATACTTTGAAAAATTGGCGGAATTTTTTTTTTCGGATAATGAGATCATTAACTCCGCCTAGGCGCTAACCCCAAGGTTCATAATTGGAATGTTTGGAAGGAGCGCAACAATAGGATTTTCAAGGATAAGGTGAGCCTGGTGAGTAGCATCCTAAAGCTAATCCTTAAACAACTCAAAGAGACTGTTCATATCCTGGGAGGTGTCGCTACTGGTAAACCCATAGGACTAAGAGAGGCCAGAATCCTGGAGAAGTTAGAGCTCAAGGTTAATCTCCCTCAGTGTTATATGCAGATCAACAAGAATACCTCAATAGAAAAGGCTTCCTGGCAACCCCCTTCACATGATTTTTTTAAATTTAACATAGATGGGGCCTCAAAAGGGAATCCGGGAGAAGCATGTTATGGAGGGGTCATGAGGGATGAGGATGGAAACATACAAGTCATCTTCGATAATTATCTAGGAAAAGCATCCAACAATATGGCTGATCTCATGGCGATGGAATTATGCTTGGAAATACTGATCAAGTACAACATTCACAATGTCATCATTGAGGCTGACTCGGAATTAGTAATTAATACAGTGAAGCGGATAAACGCTGGCACTGCACCAGAGAAAATCTCAATACACTGGTGGCTTCTGCAAGTCTACCAAAAAATCCAATCACACCTAAGAATGTTGAGAACTCTTAGGTTGGTGCATGTCCACAGGGAAGCCAACAAAGTTGCAAACTGGCTTGCCAATGAGGGGGTTCGAAACAAGCATATCAACTTGTGCTGCTAGTGGGAGGAGGTAACAGATGACAAGCTGAAGGATGAATGCTCATCCTGGGCCCTCAGCGACAGATGACAGTATCAGGAAAAATAAAGAGAAATAATTTTACTCCATGACAACGATGAAAAAGTTCACTTCACATGGCCTATCAGAGGATATGCACTGTCGGTTTCTAAGGGCACTTCTAGAAACAAAGGCAGTAATCGACACGGTTGATATCTGATCACAGGAGAAGTGATTCCATGGGAGATGAATGCCATAGAGGCCACCCTTTCAGCTATGACCTCCTTGGGCAATGCATGGGAAGTCAAAGGAAGAGATTATTGGGGTCAAAAACTACTTGAGATATACCACCAGCTTCGGGTGCCCTCTGACCCGGGAGAGGTTTTCTCGAAGGACAAGCGACGTGTGGGAGATGGATGAACCATGATTACCACCATCATCGTTGTGCAAGCCCGCGAGCAGATGTGCGGTCCGATATTGGTTTTTGTGCCGTAAATCCGAAGAGGAGAACAAACCACCTTTTGGTGTGCAAGTTGG